>CM025792.1:38334832-39569337 GCA_014635995.1 Sarcophaga peregrina | reverse complement strand
AAGTGATAATTGGCAATTTTATACGATTTACCTTGGTTAATTTCTCAAATAGCTATTTGAAGTATTCCGTTGCTAAAGATGCACCAAAGGGATCCAAAAAAGAGAAAAGGGGTCAAAAGCGGGCAAATTGAGTGCATAGCATATAAAAAGAAGGCTATAAATCATTTCAAAATTTTGATCAAAAAGGGAAAGAAAATGTAACAAATGGGGAAAAAATAGTAATAGGTAATTTTTATGATTTAGCTTGGTTAAGTTTTCCAAATAGTTATTGGAAGCATTCAGTTTCTAAAGTTGGACCAAAATGGATACAAAAAGCGGGAAAAGGGCAAAAAATAACCCGAGCAACGCCGGGTACAATCTGCTAGTTAAGTAATATTTGTTATGTCTTAATATTTTGAAAAATGTTTAAAATATGTAAGGAAATAACTTATTTAATGACGTACACATATATTCAATGTAAGCACCTATACCATGCAACAAAGTAATCGAATATTTAAGATATGAAAATAATGATTTCTTCGTCGTCGTCGATACTAGACTCAAATAATCTCAAATAAACCTTCTCTTCCCCTTTCCATTTTTTATTTCCTTAAAATACATACAAAATAAATTACAAATAAAGAATTAAAGTATTAAATTGAATAAGAATAATAATTTTATTTTAAAATTATTTTAATTTATACTGAAACTTACAAAATTATTAATTTTTTACACTAATTTTCAATAAAAATTAAAAACATCGTCATGTGATATTTAATATAAATTGACTACAAAAAATAATTTTTTTTTTTGTAGATTAGACACTTCGCGAGCGTCGTTTTCTACCATTATTCTTGTTTGATAAAGTTAATCTTCCATGCCGAGTATATTTTAAACATCTTCTTCATCGCTGGGTGCTCATTTCTCTCCCCTGGTTATTCGTTACAGCTTTTGAAGGTTGTTCTGAACTGAGTTCTTCTTCATCGCTACTGATACTGCCAAAAAGATCCAATTCACGCTTCTTCATCTCGTTATTTCATTTCTTGCGGTCTGCCTGCTCTGTTGGTGCAACTTTCGGTCTTCGCTTCGATGAGGATTTCTTTACTATTATTTGTTTCTTCTTAGGTGTCTGCTGTTCATCCTTATTGGAAGAATTGTTCTTAGACTTTTTGCTCTCGTTAATCATTGTTGAGTGTGTTTGTTTACGTGATTGTAGTGCTTCTGCTTTAAGTAACTCATTTAAGGCTGATGATGCGACTGGTGGTAACAAAGTGGCGTTTATTTGTTGTTCAATCTTTTTTTCATCAGGATAGATGAATTTTGTTGAAACCATAATTGTTTCCTTATCTGATACTTCATTCCATTGTTGCAGAAATTCGATCTTTTCTGCACAATTTTCTAACAAAAATTCTCGAACTGGTTTAGAAGGATATGGTATTTTACAGGATAAATACCATTTGCAGCTTTCTGTTGTTTTCAGTGTCGATGCGTCCCTGTGGTTTATGGGTAGAACTGAAATTGGTAAGAGGTTCTAGTAGTCTTGTTCCGCCATTCACCATGTTGTCTTGTTTTCTGGATTGAGATTGATATCGTTCGGCCTCTTTTCGCATTTTAGTTTGGAATACTTTTCTCAGAATTTCATTTTTCGTCGGTTCAATATGTTTAGTTTTAATTACTTCTTTTGGAATTTCACCTTCCTTCGATTCCACCGTATCATCTATTATGACTTCAGCATTTTCTTCAATCACTAACAAAATAGTCCATAATTCAAATATGAAGTGTTTGACAAGGGGACCATTCAGAAATTCAGTTAGATGGATATGCATATTCATCGGACAAATAAATTGTTCCAATTATAATTCGTTGTATTCAAAATCTTCTATTTTAAAAATATCGTGGATTTTCAGATTAATTTGTGACTTTAACGTATCCAATTTTACTTTCGACATTTCTATGCACTTGTCGAGCAGTTCGTCAAATTTTACTTGCTTTGTTGCTTCCATCATTTCTCCTTTGAACGTAGGAGTGGTTTTCGTTTCTTTAAACAATGCCTTATTTTTTATCATTTCATTTTATTTTATTTTTGTAAATGGACAGGTCTGTTAGGAACAAATGTTCAGTTTTGTTCGAGAAGATATCCCGAGTTTAGATATCCCTAAAATAAATTTTAAAACAGCTTTTACTGAGGACATGTTTGAGTTGGTTCGCAAGCTACACAACTTATGTCACTATAACGCGTTAATGGCTTTCACTTAAGAATTCATGGACATTAAAAAGATTTATTTTACGAAATCCTTACAAATTTACTTGACTTTCTAACACTTAATCAACTTATTAATTAAAACATCACATATGTACGATCTGACTACACATAACACTTATGTTGTGTATGTTAATTTTATACACGAGTGGTAGGATTAACAATTTAAAGTTGACTTTGAACAAAAAAAATTTGTGAGAAACTTTTTCATAACAATTTTGTTTATTCTTAGTATTTTTGTCAGAGACAAATATATTCCTACCGCAGAAATATTCGTAATTTGACATTCAATTGTTTAGTGAATTACGTAATACGCCATACAAAATTTTGTGAGCGAATTACCCAAATTCAATTCAATTCAATTTCTATTACCCAACTGTCAAAGCATAAAAAATATAAACAAATAAATATTGTGAGCAATAAATAATAATGGAATCCAAAAAAAATATTTTAAAAAAGTATTATTTTTTAGAAAGTTATTCGAAAAATTAGCGGAGGAAGCTACTATTTGGGTAAAAAACCTGTTAAATCTACATAAAAAGTATTTGAGGCTTTTTTTTCATTATTGTACAATTTTACAGCAAATAAGTTAGCAATAAAAAGAAGGAGAAAATAAAGACTGTCAAAAAGAATTACAAAGTTGCCGTGTGAACATGATAATTCATATATGTAAGTAATTCAAAACAGAGAGCGAAGGAATTCGAAAGCTAATGTGAACATAGCATAAGACAATAACAACAAGCACCATAAACGAAAATTACAGTCTTTAAACAACAACACCATCAAACGAAATATTTTTTAAAAATAACCTATTACACACACATTCCTATTACATACACTTAGCCGCAATAATTTAAAAAATAATAACGATTTATTAAAAATAACCTATTACGTACACACATACCTATTACATACACCTTATGATGCGGGCTTCTTGGGGACGATTGCCGTAGACTGTCTAATGGTGAAGGTATAGCCATTTTATAGTCAACTAGCAGCAGTTCGTTTTCTTGCCGTTCGCATCTTGAGGTAGGGCGTTTGTCTTTAAATTGTTCCTTATGCCGTCAATTACAATTTGGTAAGTTTAAATCTAATGTCAACAAACACTAGCCCTTCTTTCCACATTCCTATAACCTATTTTCCTAAACCTGCACAGTGCACTGCATGAGTAGCGGCCATACCCTGAGTGCTGGTTTTACCAAAAAAAAAAAAAATAAAAAAAAAGTTCTAGCCTAGGTAAAGAAACGGTTTTCAAAGGAGCGACCCTCTGCCAACAGTAGATGGGTATGAATAGCACCTAAATCATCCTCTATATGGATGTATATACACGCACCGTATGCTTTCTCCGAAGCATTAGAGAACCCATGAATCTCCATAGTACAATCGGGCCGAAAACCTATCTATCGAGATATTTTTATATTATTAATGCAACTATATTCATTAATAAATTGGCTGCATTCGCTTGGCTTTCAGGCTTGAACACTGCGTGATGAGGTAAATAATACGAATTTCCTTCCCTTCCATCCTTAAAATTCAGCTTCAGTTTAAAGTCGACTCCGAACGACAGATTTTTGAGAAGCTTTTCATGGCAATTTTTACTCTCAGAGTCTTTGCCAGAAATCTCCTGAGAGGAAGTCGCCGCAGAAATATTTTTCGTTTTGATGTCTGACCTGGGATTCGAACCCGGGCCTTTCGTTTAATAAGCCAACACATTACCCACTAGATCACGGCGGCTGCACGAGTATTATTGTTTAAAGCGTCTGGCTTTTCGGCGTAACACTAAACTTTGATGGTATCGCACAAATAATAGTCCAACGGTGTCAAATCGCAGCTCCGAGGTGGCCAAACGACATGAGCTCTACGGCTGATAATGCAATCTTCAAAAACCAGACGCAAATCATCGAGTGTAGCTTCGGCTGTGCGGCACGTAGCGCCATCCTGTTGAAACCAAATGTTGCCAATATCCTCCTCTTCAATTTTTATGAACAAAAATGCGTTCAACATTGCCCGGAGGCGACTTTGAACTGTAGGTCCCGCCACTTAAATATAAAATTTACACGCACAACATAAGTAGTGTGAGAAACTAGGTCAATAATCCTGACTGAAGGGTTGTAATGACCAATTATGTTTGTATGTATGTGAAAAGATGATATTTTTAAAACGTCCGGTTGTTCGGGACTAATTCTATGTTCGTCCATCGTTGCATAAGTAAATGAAATGAAAAAAATGTTTGTCCGGACACATGGATGCACCGAACAATTCCTGTTTTTTCAAATCATAAAGCAATGTCACCCATCTTCAATCACAATTTGTTGAGCTGTCTCTTACCATAGCATTTCTACTAACAAGGATACCGGCGAAAGACAGCGACTGTAAAACTACGTTGACAGTTCTAATTTAAACCCGCTGGTGTAAAAGTTTTGGACTGTTTCAGTGGATATGCTTTGCTGTAAAAGATATCCTAAATTTAACACTTTCTTGACGAAACTATTTTCAACGTCTGTCCTTGAAATATCGGATCATGCAAAGGTAAGTCTTATGTAGGTTTCGGGACACAGGGATGTCGTTTAAAATTGCGTTGATGATGGTCATCTCCGACATGATGCATGGCACAGGTATTTCAATTGCTATTGTTAATTTAGATATTGTACATTGGTTTATGAGGAGGCTCAATGTCGATGGCAGCAGGAGGGTACGTGCAATATTGCCTGACTCTGCTAGACACATATAGACAAGAAAAGGATTGATTCACCTCTGTCCTTAAACCGCATGGCCCTGCATCTGACAATGAAAAAACTCTGCACGCCGCCTATTGATTTCTAGGAGAACTGTAGATTTGAGGAGGGGGAAGAGACTGTCTTTCTCACCATGTGCTCTTATCATAGAGAGGCGGAGGTTTCTTTGACCTAACTTTGTAATATATAAATTGCTGCAATAGCAATATTTTTTTTGGACTCTCTTATGAGTGGTTGACTTCCGGATTGAATAAATTGTGCTATCAATATCAAATAAGTATAAATGCTTAACCTACCAATATGACAGCCTCAATTTGATGATGGGAAAGTACGATTTAAGACTGAAAAGTTCAAGTAAATATTTGTGGAACGGTATTTATGATCCCAGTAAGTATAAATAAAAGAAAATAAAAATCGTATTATCGTTTATTGTATTTAGGCACTTATCAGATGCTTTTATTATTTATTTTAAATTTACAATATTTTCATAATTGCTTCTTAAATATTTTAATTGTTCTAAATTATTATTTTTATTATACATTAATTGACAAGTTAATAATATTTAATAACAAACAATTTGATAGGTAATATGTTGAATATCTTATGAAATATAATTTAAATATTTTTAAAAGTTCCATTTAATTCTACACTGATTAGTTGAAATTATTTAAAACACATTGATACTACATTTTGGAAATCAAAATATCAGAGTCAATAATGCTGCCTATTAAATTGATTAAGAATGCATATTTTATTTACGCACATATGTATGTACATACATATAATTGAAATTAGTACAGATAGAACAGATTTGCTTTGGATAGAATGCATTATATTTTAAAGAAAATTATATTGAGGATAGTAAACAACGAAGGCATATGCGACAACTCATTTGCCTTAGCACTTCATGCTTTGAGAGACTCCTGGTATAACATAAGAATTCAAGACACTGAAGCCCTAAACATTAGAAACTTTGGTCTGTTCAAAATATAAATCGGTATTCATTTATGCATTTAATATTGCAACATATTGTCAATCCCATAATACAATATTTCCTTTGTGTAAATATTTTTGGAAAATTTTTGCTCCTTTTTCCGATGGCTGTACAGGTTTATAACATAAAGAACTCAAGCAAGATTTGCAGTTGTTTCAAGTTTTTCAATGAATATAATTATATTCCGCAACAGATTTAAAAACAATAAAAAAAAAATTGAATGGAAAACCCAATGGCTGTCAAGACACAGGCTTCCAATATAACGAACTCCAACAAGGTTTTTTGATAAGGTATTATACGGGTATTGGGGCAAAAATTTATTCTCTTAAGGTGCGGTCACATTTAAAAAATATTTGCCAAAAAACATAAAATATTTGTTTGCCATAATGTGACCACAAAATAAATTTGCGTGGCAAACAGAAAAATCCGCCATTTTTGGCAAATAAAATTGTTTGCCGGAAATAAAAGTTTTTTAATGTGACCACCCTGTGACAAATATTTTTATGATTTTTTGGCAAATATTTGTTTGCTCTTACATATTTTTGGTAAGGGCAAACAGTGACAAATAACAGCTGTTTAAGACTGTGTTGCATACTAATAAAACTAAAACATCACTAGAATTGCAAAAAAATGAATGAATTCAAATTTGAAGAAAATAAATAATTTATTTTATGGAAACCTTTTTATTTGTTGTAAATGTATTCATTATATAGATATAAATATTTGGGTGCCTGCATATACAGAGATACATTCAAAGCCTGAAATATAAATTCACGTTAACGCATATATGTATCAATTGGTTTGCCTTTCTAGATGAAAGCTACTCAGGGGTTTTATTGATTTTTCAGTATAATGCTTATTTTTTTAAATCTCGTTAAAGAAAAAGATGCCTGAAACGTCTTAACTCTTTAGTACATATTTTTGTTATAGAAAATTTTTCATTATTATTCCAATTCCAATTTTTCTTTACACACATAGAGTACATTTTGGAATTCAATCATTCATTCAATCATTTTTTAGGATAAATTTTCAAACAAAGTGAACTAAAAACCATTCTCAAAAATATCGATAAATAATTTTCAATTAGACCTAAAAGATTTCCTTCAATTTATATATATTCGATTTCCAATTTTTAGATTTAACATCTATTTTAAGTTATGTCCATCATTTCAGCGATTTTCAAATATGGTGATTGACTGCACTGGAAAAATGTAAACATTTGTTTATGTTAAATTTATTGTGATTAAAAACATAATTTTTCAGTTTTTTTCTTATTTTATGCATGGAACCCATTTCCAAAGCCATAGTCGTCTTTCTTTTTTTTCCCTTCCCAAAATAGCACAGAAGCTCCGCAACACAAAACGAAAAAATATTCACTTTCTATTATGTGTGAAAATGTGTATAAATATTTTTGTTTTCCAAAATTCTGGTCAAACATGTGTTTTTTTTCAAATATTTTTTAATGTGACCACCCTGTGACAAATATTTTTATGATTTTTTGGCAAATATTTGTTTGCTCTTACATATTTTTGGTAAGGGCAAACAGTGACAAATAACAGCTGTTTAAGACTGTGTTGCATACTAATAAAACTAAAACATCACTAGAATTGCAAAAAAATGAATGAATTCAAATTTGAAGAAAATAAATAATTTATTTTATGGAAACCTTTTTATTTGTTGTAAATGTATTCATTATATAGATATAAATATTTGGGTGCCTGCATATACAGAGATACATTCAAAGCCTGAAATATAAATTCACGTTAACGCATATATGTATCAATTGGTTTGCCTTTCTAGATGAAAGCTACTCAGGGGTTTTATTGATTTTTCAGTATAATGCTTATTTTTTTAAATCTCGTTAAAGAAAAAGATGCCTGAAACGTCTTAACTCTTTAGTACATGTTTTTGTTATAGAAAATTTTTCATTATTATTCCAATTCCAATTTTTCTTTACACACATAGAGTACATTTTGGAATTCAATCATTCATTCAATCATTTTTTAGGATAAATTTTCAAACAAAGTGAACTAAAAACCATTCTCAAAAATATCGATAAATAATTTTCAATTAGACCTAAAAGATTTCCTTCAATTTATATATATTCGATTTCCAATTTTTAGATTTAACATCTATTTTAAGTTATGTCCATCATTTCAGCGATTTTCAAATATGGTGATTGACTGCACTGGAAAAATGTAAACATTTGTTTATGTTAAATTATGTGATTAAAAACATAATTTTTCAGTTTTTTTCTTATTTTATGCATGGAACCCATTTCCAAAGCCATAGTCGTCTTTCTTTTTTTTCCCTTCCAAAATAGCACAGAAGCTCCGCAACACAAAACGAAAAAATATTCACTTTCTATTATGTGTGAAAATGTGTATAAATATTTTTGTTTTCCAAAATTCTGGTCAAACATGTGTTTTTTTTCAAATATTTTTTAAATGTGACCACATCGCAAAAATATTTGCCAAACTTTTGTTTGCCGCTGTTTGAAGAAACAAAAATGGGAAAATAAATGTGCGTAGTGTGACCACAAAACAAAATATTAGTTGTTTCAGTCATATTTCTGGCAAACAAGGGAAAACAAAATTATGGCAAACATTTGCCATATCTGACCGCACCTTTAGAGGCTCACGTTAGTAAGCTTTGTTACATTTTTATGTCAGCAAGAATAAGGTTAAAGGAGTTTATAAAAGCTGAATCTCAACATCAAGTTAAATAGTCAAACTTCCAAAAGTTAAAGAAAAGTTTAAAGATCATCTGATCACATAAAGTCATAAGTAAAGAAAATGATTCTTTCGAAAGAAATATATACGTGATTAAAGCCCTTTATAAAAATGGACGCAAAGCTAAGCAATATTGAAAACAATTCGATACAAAAAAACCTCATACATATTCATATGCATATAAACTGAAATTATGTACAATCAAAATAGTACAAAAAAATCTTTTAAAAGACCTCAATTTGAAGGATCATAAAGTCAAATCTTTATACAGACCATTTAGGCGATACATTAAACGCCCTATAAAATATCAACACTTGCAGATAACATCCGCTAGGAAATTTGAAATATTTCCTGATATTGATCCGGATTAAATTCCGATATTAAATCTAGTTTTGAAGATCTGATATCTGTGACGGTTCAGTAGACTTTCATCACAATTGCTCTGAGCATTAAGAAGGATTAGGAAATGTGGAGGCAGAACATTTCATAAGTCTTGAAAAATTGTACGCCCTAACTTCGGCCCTTAAGCCTGTGGAATTGTTGACACCATTAGTGGATTTCAACAATACCAAGAAATACATCAAATATGACGATTTTCAAGTGAGAAATGAAACCGAAAATTAATTAAAGTGGGTTTATGATGTGAAATCCCGTCGCTATCATAAAATCTGTAAAATGAGAAATTTTACAACTTATGCAATACATTAGACGCTCTATAAAATATCTGCGTTTGCAGATAACATCCGCTAGGCAATTTGAAATATTTCCTGATATTGATAGGGACTAAATTTCGTTATTTTTAATATCTAGTTTTGAAGATCTGCTACTCGTCATTTGTGATAATAACAAGGAAGCGTCGACCGTTCAGTAGACTTTTATCACAATTGCTCATAAAGAAGGATTAGGATGCTCGTCATTTGTGATAATAATAACGAAGCGTCAACGGATGTGTAGACTTTTAAGAAGGATTTGGAAATGTGGACGCAGAACATTTCATAAGGCTTGATAAATTACACGCCCTAACTTCGGCCCTTAAGCCTGTGGAATTGTTGACACCATTAGTGGATTTCAATAATACCAAGAAATACATCAAATATGACGATTTTCAAGTGAGAAATGAAACCGAAAATTAAAAATTAATTAAAGTGGGTTCATAATGTGAAATAAAGTTAGCTATCATAAAATTTGGAAAATGGTAAATTTTAAAACTTAGGCAATACATTAGACGCCCTGCGCTTGGAGATAACATCCGTTAGGCAATTTGAAATATTTCCTGACATGGATAGGTTCAAAATCTCGTTATTTTTTATATCTAGTTTTGAAGATCTAATACTCGTCAACGGATGTGTAGACTTTTGTCGCAATTGCTCTGAGCATAAAGAAAGATTTGGAGATGTGTACGCGGAACATTTCTTGAAAAATTACACGCCTTAACTTCGGCCCTTAAGCCTGTGGAATTATTGACAAAATTGATAAATTTCGTCGATAATACGAAGAAATACACCAAATATGACGATTTTCAAGTGAGCAATGAAACCGAAAACTATAAATTAAGTAAAGTGGGTTCATAATGTGAAATGAAGTCAGCTGTCATAAAATCTGGAAAATGATAAATTTTAAAACTTAGGCAATTCATTAGACACCCTATAAAATATCTGCGCTGCAGATAACATCCGCTAGAAAATTTCAAATATTTCCTGATAATGATTGGGACTAAATTTCGTTATTTTTATTTCTAGTTTTGATGATCTGATACTCGTCATTTGTGAAAATAATAAGGGAGCGTCAACCGTTCAGTAGACTTTTATCACAATTGCTCTGAGCATAAAAAAGGATTTGGAGATGTGGAGGCAAAACATTTCATAAGACTTGATAAATTACACGCCCTAACGTCGGCCCTTAAGTCTGTGGAATTATTGAAATAATTGGTGGATTTCAATAATACCAAGAAATACATCAAATATGACGATTTTCAGGTGATGAATGAAACCGAAAATTATAAACTAATTAAAGTGGGTTCATAATGTGAAATGTAAAATGAGAAATTTTAGAACTTAAGCAATACATTAGATGCAGATAACTTGCAGATAACTTCCGCTAGGAAATTAGAAAAATTTCCTGATATTGATCAGGATTAAATTCCGATATTATATCTAGTTTTGAAGATTTGATACTCGTCATGTGTGATAATAATAAGAAAGCGTCAACGGTTCAGTATACTTTTATCACAATTGCTCATAAGGAAGGATTGGGCTACTCGCCATTTGTGATAATAATAACGAAGCGTCAACGGATGTGTAGATTTTTATCCCAATTGCTGTGAGCATAAAGAAGGATTTGGAGATGTGGAGGCAGAACATTTTATAAGTCTTAAAAAATTACACTCCTTAACTTGGGCCCTTAAGCCTGTGGAATTATTGACAAAACTGATGAATTTCGTGGATAATACGAAGAAATACACCAAATATGACGATTTTCAAGTGAAAATGAAACCAAAAACTAAAAATTCATTAAAGTGGGTTCATAATGTGAAACGCCGTCGCTGTCATAAGATCTGTAAAATGAGAAATTTTACAATTTAGTCCATACATTAGACGCCCTATAAAATATCTGCGTTTGCAGATAACATCGGCTAGGAAATTTGAAATATTTCCTTATACTGATAGGGACTAAATCTCGTTAATTTTTGTATCTAGGTTTGAAGATCTGATACTCGTCGTTTATGATAATAACAAGGAAGAGTAAGCGCTTCAGTAGACTTTTATCTCAATTTCTCTGAGCATAACGAAGAATTTAGAGATGTGAACGCAGAACATTTCATAAGACTTGATAAATTACACGACCTAACTTCGGCCATTAAGCCTGTCGAATTGTTGACAAAATTGGTGAATTTCAATAATACGAAGAAATACACCAAATATGACGATTTTCAAGTGAGCAATGAAACCGAAAACTACAAATTAATTAAAGTGGGTTCAGTAGACTTCTATCACAATTGCTTTGAGCATAAAAAAGGATTAGGATACTCGCCATTTGTGATAATAATAACGAAGCATCAACGGATGTGTAAACTTTTATCCCAATTGCTCTGAGCATAAAGAGGGATTTAGAGATGTGAACGCAGAACATTTCATAAGGACTTGATAAATTACACGCCCTAACTTCGGCCATTAAGCCTGTGGAATTGTTGACAAAATTGGTGAATTTCAATAATACGAAGAAATACACCAAATATGACGATTTTCAAGTGAGCAATGAAATCGAAAACTACAAATTAATTAAAGTGGGTTCAGTAGACTTCTATCACAATTGCTTTGAGCATAAAGAAGGATTAGGATACTCGTCATTTGTGATAATAATAACGAAGCATCAACGGATGTGTAGACTTTTATCCCAATTGCTTTGAGCATAAAGAGGGATTTAGAGATGTGAACGCAGAACATTTCATAAGACTTGATAAATTACACGCCCTAACTTCGGCCCTTAAGCCTGTGGAATTATTGACATAATTGGTGAATTGCAATAATACGAAGAAATACACCAAATATGATGATTTTCAAGTGAGAAATGAAACCAAAACTATAAATTAATTAAAGTGGGTTCATAATATGAAATGACATCAGCTATCATAAAATCTGGAAAATGAGAAATTTTACAATTTAGTCAAGACATTAGACACTCTACAAAATATCTGCGCTGCAGATAACATCCGCTAGAAAATTTCAAATATTTCCTGATAATTGTCGGGATTAAATCCTGTTATTTTTTATATCTAGTGTTGCTATTGCTCTGAGCATAAAGAAGGATTTGGAGATGTGGACGAAGAACATTTCATAAGAATTGATAAATTACACGCCCTAACTTCGACCCTTAAGCCTGTGGAATTATTGACAAAATTGCAGAATTTCTATAATACGAAGAAATACTTCAAATATGACGATTTTCAAGCGATGAATGAAACCGAAAATTATAAATTATTAAAGTGGGTTCACAATGTGAAATGAAGTCAGCTATCATAGAATCTGTAAAGTCGTGACAGTATAGACAGTATACAGCTGACAAAATCATTTAAATTTGAACATTAAAGAAGTTTTCTTCCAACAATCATGAATCACTTTTCATTTGTTATAGTAATAAAGAAGCATCGTCGACATTGTGGATTTTTATCGTAATAGGTCTGAGTGTAAAGAAGGATTTGGAGATGTAGAGAGGGAAGATTTTATTGGACTTGATAAACAAAATAGCATAAGCTCAACTCGACAGCGTAGTTGGTTTAATAACCTTTAAAGCGGCAATAAATACAGGGCTCACGAATGACTTCTACAGGTTGTGCACAAATATGCGATTAGGCATAAACAGGGACTGTAGTTTGCGTAGTAACCAGAAGAGAGAGCGAGAAAAGGCTTATGTTATTCGGGAGCCATGTTTGACTACAGCCTTAGGTTTGAAAACTACACGCACGGTGCTGGTGAATTATTTTTAAGCAGTAATAAGTGCTGCAACAATTACTTAGTATGTATGCGCAAGAATTCAGATCACATACAGCAACTCAGGCACAGAAGCAACACTAGAATAAACAATCTATACAGAAGTTATTATGAATGCAACAGAAAGCATAATAAACATAAATCACGCTTAACAATAAATAATCACGAGGGTAAACAAATTCTAAATTTTAATTCGCATGATTGAAAATTCCTATGAATGAAAGAAGATCAATCGTAAGAACAAAGGCGGATTTAAATTTAAAAAGACAGACTAAAATAAACAAATCATCATAGGCCAAAATTTGCAGTCTGCAATTTAATTGGGTTTTGTATTCGCAACCTCACAGACTCACAAATGGAATTTTTATAGTGATTGAACGAGACCTAGTGCTAACCAGTAAAAATTAAATTAAAAAATATTTGATATAAAAAATCAAATTATTAATATTCTGAATTAATTTCAGAAAAAAATAAGGAAAAGAATTAAAGATAATTTTTAAAAATTCAAAAACCGAACGTAAAAGTATAATATCATTGGGCTTAAACAGTACAACAATTAGTAAACTTAACAATGACAAAAGCAAAAAGAGTGATAAACTCCAAGACAGTGTGCGACTGTCGCAGATGTCTCAATGAGATGGCAAACTGAGGGGATGTTTGTTTGGACATAAGGATATTCCCGGCAACTGCAGAGCGGATGATTTGGCCAGAGGGGGCACGACCGTCGAGCTCTCTGATGAATTCTCTACATTGGGAATCCCTTTCAATACCTGTGGGCTTATGATGGACAATGCAATTGTAGACTTTGTCAACAGTAGGTGGGCAGCTTCGGATAAAGATCGAGCGGCGCATAAAGTCTGGCCAAGGCTGGATAAAAGGCACATGGCGACTCTGCTCAAGCTCTAAAAAAGCAGACTCAGCGCTGTTATCGGGGTTATTTCGGGGCATTGTATTATAGGAAGAAATGCGAGGCGTATCGGTCTTGGACACCTGGCGAATGATTTCTGCAGAAGTTGTGGAGATGAGGAAGAGGATGAAACTATTCTTGACCTACTGTGCACATGTCCGGCACTTGGTCGGAGGAGAAAGAAACATCTGGGTGCCTACTAGATGGAAGACCTAGATAAACTGTCATCCATAAATATTGCCTGCCTGGAATAAGGGAGAAAATGAAACTGTGGTATCACAATGGGCCTGTATGTTTCCTAAGTCCGCTCATCGGGTGGACAGCCACTTCTACCTACCTACCTACTATTAGAGGAACAAAGAGGATATAGTGTAAGCATCATCAATACTCAGCCTTTAGTTGAGGCATCAGTTAATAGCACAACAACTTTGACCTTAAACAAGAATTTGTTGAGAGTAAGATATTGCAATTCGTACAAATAAGTATCATAAGTTCAGGATAGCAAAATTGTTTAGTTATCTAATGGCTGGTTAAAAATATGATAAGGAAAGAAACAAGTATTCCAGTTACTTAACTGCAAAGAAAAATACGTTAGAAAAGTATTCCAAACAATAAGAGAAAAAAATGTTTTGACTAGTGTAAGAATCAGAATTATCATGTAAAGATTAGCATCAAATTAATTAATTTAATTAAAAATACGTCAACACTTATTAGAAAAGGGAAAGCGTTAGAAAGGAAAGTCAATTTTTTAACTACCAATTATGTTACAGAGTCATTCAAGAAACAGAAGCTTGAGAAATATATCGTTTAGAACGTTAGAAGTCATTCGACTCTTAGCTGAATTTAATTGAAATGAAAGTTACTATGTGTCAGGGAAAAAGGCGGCCCATTAGTCAATGGATTATATACCAGATATGACCTTAAAATGTTAAAAAGTAAATTCATAGGTTCTCATGTTAATTTTGAAGCTATAATATTTAGATTTCATGGCGGCAATGCCAACAATAACTCGGCATTGCCAAACAAGGTAACTCATCATTAGTGGAATACAATGGTTTGGTGACAAGAAAATTCACTAAGGTAAGTAGTATGTTTATAGGATTTTAAGACCACGTTTTCCAAACAAATTTGAGTTCATCCTACGCTACAGCCGGTCATGTTCGGTTGTTTAATTGATATGTTACAGAGTATGTGATTGTTATGTATATGTGTGTTTGTTTCATATGTAGGATGAAGTGGGTTGCTTGCGTTATGTTTATGTCAGTTTTTTTGTATATACTGTGTGTGTGTTTTATAATTAGGATGATTGTGATGCGTTTATGCCGGTTATTTTTATATTTTCATATTGTAACAGTTCTTACAATTTAGTTTTATAAAAATAAGTTAGATATTTTTTGCTGTTTTAGGAAATATTTAGTTTAATAGGAGTTCTTACAGTTTAGTTTGTAAAATAGTTTATTGCCTTGATTAAGATTATGTTATATTTGGATTTTTCAAGTGGTTCTATGATTTTAGAAAAAACATAATTTTAGTAAGGAAAGGTTTTGTTAAAAAATAAAATTATTATGTTGATTAAAATGTTTAAGGCTAGAGGACGTGTAGTTGTCAATTAGGACCAGTACAGTACCCGGAGGTCGAATTGACGCATTGTACAAAGATGTTTAATGAATGTAGGAGTGTCCAAGGTTGGACGCCGTGAGTGAGTTTGAGTGAGGTATAGAGATTTGAGTGAAGTGTAGATAAAGCGAGAGAGAGGGAGTTGGTTTTTGTGGGAATATGAAGTAAACGGATAGTTAGAAGATATATTTAGAAAGGAGAACAAGACAACACGCAATTCGGACCGCAATTTTTTTATAATTTACATTCAATAAAATAAATAAAACATTCAATAAAATAAATAAAACATTCAATAAAATAAGAAAATTACTGGACATGAAAAAAAATGTTGTTGAATTTATTTAACCTAGCTGATGAGGAAACTCAATGCTTTCCGCAACAAGAAGTGGTCCCATTAACAACAATATCATCACCACATCAGCAACACCACCATCACCATTTATCGCACCGATGTCTGAAGTGGAGGATAGATTTGTGACTTTGATGTCTGGTCGTTTGGACAACATAGAGAGGGTACATATAAAATGGATGTCTTATATTGCAAAACAGAATGCAAAGTTAAAAAACTGCTGCAGAAGAAGAAGAAGTTTTTGAAGATACAGGTGGACAATACAGATCGTTATCAGAATGTATGAGCAGATCATGAGCAGGTCTTAAGCAGATAGTGGCCACATCGTAAGCAAATATAAAGCAAGATTAAAAACAAAATAAAAATGAATAATAATAATAACTTATTAAAGGATATTGCAAAAACGCTTTCTTATGAAGAAATTGAGAAAATTTTGGATTTGATGAATTCCTTAAAGAAGATGGGGAAGATTACTTGGATGATGATGCTTGTGAGATCATAGGCCATACCAACGTTGGATTTCAGGAGGCGGTAAGTAGAGAGGAGCAAGATTAAAAACAAAATAAATATGAATAATAATAATAACTTATTAATAACTTATTATTATATTGTAAAAACAGAACAATATTAATGGAAAAAGAGAAAAATAACTATAACTACTACAGTAACTATATTAGAACTATAGTAACTATATTAGAAGACATAGTTTAATTTATAACAAAATCTTTAAATCATATAATTGAAAAACTTGAAAGCAGAAATTTGACATTTGTGAAATTTGTTAATCGTATAAGAAACGTAAAAGAAGCGATAGAGGCATCTAGCACATAGCTGAATATTCTAGATAGACCTGATTGTGCCGCAATTACAGATCAGGATAAAATTCAAGTTTATCACATCCAATAAAAACTTTTGAAAGAAAATTATAAGTTGGAAAATATTAGACTAACAACGTTGCAGAACTTTTTTTAAGAATTTGTATTCTTTTCTTCTTAATGTATACATAAGGGGTGTGGAAACAAAGGCAGCAATCTCTACTTTTGCAGTATTCGAAATTAATAAGAAAAACTTGAATTTTCAAAGACAATTGTATTTTATATTGAATTGATTTGCTAATTAGTATAAAAGGAAAAGGTAAATATGTCGACCAAGTTCGATCCATATCCTCACTAAAGTTTTTGGGGAAATGCGAACTGAAATTTGGAGATTGCTGAGTTTGTTTCAATAAATTGGACATTGCTGCCTTGAAATAACAATTTTGGAATTAGCTAACTGTGTTATAAAACAGTTAATACAATGTTGATCTTAATATATTTAATGAAGAAAATAATGGCAAAAGTATACATAGTTCTTGTGTTTATGTAAATTACTTTAAAGAATCAGATACTTCTAGTAAACAAATTTCATTTAAATTATGAACAAAAAGGTTTTTAAATAATTTCAAAATAGTTAAAACTGAAATGATGAATTAAATTTTCATTAATCGGGCTTCTTCTATCAGCTAAGAGGAATTTTCTGTATGGTGAATATCTTCATTCTCAAGGATTTGCTCTGGCTGTTTTTTACAAAATCTGTATAAAATTTTATATTTCCATCATTTTTTCACTGCTCTCTAAAAAGATTTTTTTATTAATTTAATTCTACAGAATATAGTTGTATTGGTATAGGTAGTATATTTTTTGGAATCAAAGTCTTTTTACAGATACTGCGATAATTGTTTTGATTAACAATATAAAATATGATAAAACTAGTAATTTTCTTCACCAGCGATAACAACTTTTTCTTGAATAGTTTTTTTTTTTAAATAATCTTTTTGTTGTAGAAAATTTGAAATGCCATTTTCCAGAAGGATATACAAATTCTTTGCTTGTATCCTGCCAGCCGTTAAGAGGGTAATGATCAATAATTTTGAGAACGGTACCAAGTTCTGATAGAACCTTTTTGTATTTCTCCGGTAATAAAATGGTTTCTATTTTTTTTATTCGTTTTTCAGCATTACCGAAAACTCTGTCGGGTGTCAGTGACCGACAATTGGAAATTGAGGATCACTATAGACTTTTTTGACTACCACAACCATCTGCGAAATGAATTGAAAACGGATTTATCCAATATAGCAGATATAGGAACTAACATTATAGTACATACTTATATTATAATTATTTTTGAATCACTTTCTGATCATTTATTAGTCTTATATACCTTCGAGTCGTCTTTCAGTCATCATTTAATCTCATACGAGTCTTTTATGAGTCCTTTTATTGTCATTTATGAGTCATGTTCGTATTAATTTGGAGTCATTTTTATATCATTTATGATTAAAATTTAAGTCATTTATTAGTCGTACTTATAATTCTATTTAACTCTCTTCAAAAGTTTTCATTAGGTTTACTGAATCTTACGTTTACACTACATCGATTTCAAAACTCACGTTCGTATGGAAGTTATGTATGATAAAAAGAAAGAATATTAACTTTACATTCGTGGTGTATGTACATCAGACATCAAAATTTATTTAAAGAAATATTGTTTTTCGTTAACAAACAAAGAAAAATTTTCAATTTAAAAAAAATTTTACTTTATTTCATGGCCGTCTTTTACATAAAAGAAAATTTATACAGAAATGCAGTTTTTAATCATCTACTTGCGCAAAATACGATCATAAAATACGTAATTACAATGACTTTTAAAACCCCTGCATAATCTGTTTTTGATACTCTAAAAAGACTCATCAAGATGATTTTAATAAAAACAATCTTTCAAATGCTAGCTGGGAAGATTAATAAAAATTTATAATTTAAGACAGAAATTCGAACTTGATTCGCCAATATGGCGGTAAACCATAGCCATAATTAGCTCGTAGAGAAATATGTCGATTGCCTTGAGAATAAATTATTATACGTAGCAAGTGACCATATTAATTCCCCAATAAGGCATGTGCCAAAGAAAAGTTTTAATGAGGATAGAACACCGAAACAAAGATTGCTTGTACAATTAGGTTAAACAAAAATTAAATGAATCAGCCATATCGAACAGTATTGTAAACTAAAGTTATATTAAGAAAGAATTCCTCAACAATAGGTTTAGAGTTAGGATTCCATCAAATATTAAAGAAGCATTTTCTATAAAAAATGGAAAGTATGAATACATATGACATTTGAGTTAAAATAACACACAAATTATATGTCAAATGGCAGTTTTGTTTTATTGACATCACCGATATAATTGTATCCTCCAACACATTGCAACATTCAAGGGCAGTAATACACACAGTATGGATGATCTATATATGGCATTAATAGTTGCAGATTTGTTTTCAAAAAAGAAAGTGGAATTTTAAGGATACGTAGTAACGACCAAGAATGATAAACTAAAGATTACGCCATCACGCACACAAAATTAAAACTTTCTGCGCATGTTGAATTAATGACGTCACGCAAATTGTGTTCCTATTGGCTAATGATAACGTAAGTTATATTGCAGGGCTGCCAACTACTTTCATTCTTCAGAAGAAATGTTAATTTTCACATATGAAAAATGACTTGGAAACCTTTAAAATAGCCCAGCTGCGTCATCTAACGGGAAATCATGCGCAAGGCGTAATCTTTAGTTTATCATGCTTGGTAACAACAATCAGGAAAGATTTAAAAAAAAAAATGGAAACTATGTACATATTTCCTGAACTTAAAACAGTAAGATTACAACACTAGAACAACAACAAGATATGTATTATAGAAAATCCATTTAAGATTATGCATTCAATAAGTACGAGTATTTGGCAGAGCAAAATGGAAAAGTTTCGATTAACATTTCAAAAAAAAAAAAAAATATGCCAATAAATTGATATGAGCACGTACTATAGATTATCTTTCGGATGATTAAAAGATTTATTAAAGTAACAGAGTTCTTCCTGCAAGGATGAGAACGTAAGCCTGGTTACAGATCCGCAGGGGTGCTGAGGTTGTGGAAGCACTTCTCTACTCTGCTACAAGGCGATGACGACACCAATACCGCCTCTAGAGATGATGTTCCGAACCCGATCAATGATGACTGAGTGAAGATTCCGCCGCCTAGCTATGAAGAGGTCTAAGTTGCGATTAAGCGTCTTAAAAACAATAAAGTGCTAGGTCCTGATGTCCTCCCCGCTGAATGGCGCAGAGGCATGGACCCTCTTAAGAACTTATGCAGTAGCCTTGAAGGTATTCGAGAGGAAAGTTCTACGTAAGATCTACGGTCCTGTGCGAGTTGGCGATGATTTCCGCATCCGATCTAACAGTGACAACGACATTGACGTTGTGCAGCGTCAATTAGATGTCGTTTAGATGGAGGAGGATGCTCCGGCGAAACGGGTATTTGATGCGAGGATAGGCGAAAGTCGGCGAAGAGGATGACTTTGTATCTAGAAGGTCCAAGTCGAGGAAGCCCTGTCATCGATTGGTGTGACCAACTGGCGTAGCGCGCAAGAAACAGAGACGGCTGAAAGGATGTGTTGCGGCAGGCTGAACTCCGTTAATCGGGTTGTTATGGTCAATTAAGTAAGTAAGTAAAGTGACATAGTTCTACATGACCTGTCTTTAGTAACAGACACAATAAATAATCCAATAGGAGCAGTCTTTGCAGAAAATAAAAATCAAAAAGATTAACTATATGGACTGATTTGAGTGTTCATCATGAGAAATGATTCCTAGTTGTCTTTAGCTGGTGTGTGCTATTCTATGTAAATTAAAGAATTTTATAAATTATCTGTGCAAGAGATTAGCAAATTCATACTGATTATCAACCATTATAGGTTCGAAATCCTTATACAGAAATGAAAAGATGGTCCCCAGTGTGATATAAACACGATGCAACAAAAATATAACTTCAAAAGCATAATATTTACTTAAGCACTTTAATTTTGATATAAATGATATGTTACCACCATTTAGTGGAATAGAATGTTATCGTTTCCCAAAAATATTGCAAATATATGTGTTTGATCAAACACATAATACAGCTCATAAAAGTTTAAACAAAATCGACGAAATCAAATATATTATTGACCAAATGGGAACAAGGATATTTAAACAAAAAATTTGAAATTAAGCAATTTGTTACAAAAATAAAACAAACAAAGACTTCTAAACTGGGTAAACAGCCAGTTTCATATTGATACGATATATGTTATGCACAAGGATTATAATTTTCAATTTGTATTGATTCTTAATCGAAATATTTAACTGTTAAAGCGACTGAAGACAAAGTTAATCCAGATCAGAGATCAGCAATGAATCGTTTTTCCGCTACTCATAAGCACTCATGCAATTTTGAGTACGAGTGAATCAACAGAATTGAAATTCAACTACTTTGATTCACTCGTACTCGCTATAACATTGATTTATAAGTATAAGTGGCAATGAGTATGAGTACATCGTTGACATCAAACTCACAACATTCGAAATACATATGATTCATACGCCTACTCATTCTGATTCATACGAATTTAGAAAAATACTTATAAGTAATTCGAGTGACTCGAATCAGGCATCAAAATATACAGTCTTTGTTGTTATTGAATATACAAACAATGAAGAAAGGAAAGACAAAGACAATAAGCAAAGCATAAACACAATCTTCTTGTGAGTATAGTAGTGTTCGTACTAATACTGAACCAGTAAGTTAACCAAAATACCTTAAAGAGATAGGTTTAATCCATTAACTGTTTCACTGGTATTTTTAATGTCAGAAGTTGATTTTGGGAGTTTGACAGCAAAAAATAATTTCAGCATGACCTGATATTGTACATTTTGTTACATCAATACATGTAATGTTCAAAAGGTTGTAAGGAGTGCGCACGAAAATAATGGGCCTTCTTTTACACTTATAATTTTTATCATAATTGAAAAAAATGAATACCGTTACATTGTTTTTGTTAGTCATCTGTTTCAAAATTCACGTGCTAAATTTCATTGCAATAACAAAATTAGTTTTTTGAAAATGGGCGCCCAACAAGAATTGCGTAAAAAAATAATTGAAATTTTCAATGAAAAACCTGCGTCGCTTACAAAAAACGATTGCTAGGCTCGCAGTTGTTAACCAAAAAATAGTTTCTAAGGTAAGAAAAATGTCTTTGAGTATTGAGTGAAAGCGTGGAAGTGGAAGAAAAAAGGATTTGCCGACCAAGCAAGACAAAGCAAGTAAAATAATACGTACTTTTCTAAAACACCCTAAAATGTCTGGATGAAAAGTGGCTTAAAAAGTTGGATTCTCTGAAACCTTTGTCAGAAAAAAATTTTATACACTAAAGAATTCAAATATAATTTACTTTAATTGAAATGTAAAATGAAAAAAATCCCCCACTTAGTTTTACTTCTATAACGAAAAGTGCAAGTCCAGTTTTTTTTTTTGTGAGCACTCCTTATGTGTGTTTTGTTTTATGTACTGCTATTAGTAGCTTTTAAAGAGCAACATAGCAGTTTTTGTTCAAAATGGAGTTAATTTATCTAAATTCAATAGCATTACCTTAGTGTTATTAATTATAATTTTTGATTGTGTTTTCAATGACGCGCTGTTTCTACTTTTCCATTATATCCGTGTGAATGTGAGAGACTTCAGCAATTGAATTAAATTGTTCGTTGTGGGAAGTATTCCATAACTATGATTAGCTGATTGCACAAAGCCAATAAACAAATTTTTTCTAGTTTTTATTTGAGTTCTAATTTGATTTCACAGTGCCATGTTAGTATTTCCTTTTCGTTATTGCGGAATTGAAAGCCATGTATTTGTAATTTTCTCCGTCCAGATTATACAGGTTACTTGTACTCGTTACATATTTAAAAATTAATTCTCATTTATAGTTTTGTAACGTTCGATTGGAAGGATTTTAAAGTTTTACATTTATCCATCACAATTTCCTCCAGTTGGGTTGGTGTGTTACATGGCATGCATTCTGAAAATTCTGGCATAAATGTGTACTCCATTGAATGCAGAGGCTCCTGGCGTCCTTATACAACAGACGCTAATTAATTGCTTCTATTAAGTTTATATTTTGAAATATTGCACGGTTTTTCTTTTTGATGGAACGTTGTAGTTTGAGATTGAAACAGTTGATTGGGTTTCTACATATGTACCTTTCAGCCGACATATGTTTAAAAAACTAAATAAATCCGAATTACCTGGAAGGTTATCATAACCATTACGGAGCTTCAACTTCTTGCTTTTACTAGACTTGAAGAGGTGTTCGCAAATAGGCTTCAATCAGCAGCTTCTGAATTTGATTGATATTGACTCAAGGGAATTATTTTGCTCTTAATACCATTTGAGTGGCAATCAAGAAATTCTTTCCTTGAATTGGCGTCCATATTTGGCTTCAATTGGATAAGTTACCTGGTGGTAGACAAAGTCTTCATATAAAGGAGAAAAAGATTTCTTTTTAGTTCTCATACTATATTATAAACGACAGCAACATGTTTACCATTGAGGCTGTTCTGTTGCAGCATATTTGATTCAGCATCAGTGCCCCAGGCTACTGTTGGAGATGTGTTTGTTATCAATAGCTTTGGACGTGATCCCAGTGTACCAATATTACACTATAGGCTGTCTAATCTAAAACAAAATTAATTCGAAAAATTAGAAAACAATCATTAACCCATTGACATTTTTCAGAAAACTTGCCAAAAAACGACAATTTAGGTTTTTTTCACATTAGTAAGTACGAGATAACTCGTAGTTTCGTGTCCTAGAAGGGAACGCAATCTACAAGTTATCTCGTAGTTGGCAGTCAATGTAAAATTAATTAAAAGCCTGTTGCTTTTATTACTGATGTAATACTAAATAAGCCATTCAATTCATTAATTTTCAGTATTAAATCATCGAGAGAGTAGCGGTGGAACTGATATGATTTTGTTTAAAATTTCCTCTTCAAGAATACATATTTTTTGGATTATTTTGCAGTATTTTAAACATTTTTTTCTTTGTTTTAAACTTCTTTTTAAAAGCAGTGTTAAGTCACATAAAAGGTTCATCATAAGTGAACTCTGTAGGGAAAATGAATGTTAAATATTTTCATTTAAATTTCGAATCTAAAAAACTTACATGACAGCAGTGGCTTCTACGATTTTATGAGCACATCAAGCACATAGAAACAAAATAATATTCCAAGTACGATTTGATTATTCCCATATGCTTCCATCGCAACATTATCGTCTACTAAAGTGAAATTGAGATTTTAAAGGGCATTTATACATAGTATTCTGTGTAGATAAGAAAAATAAAAAAAAAAAAAAAATGTCGAAATGCAATAAAGAAAATAAAATTCTGACATAATTTCTTATGTGTGTGATAAGACATCATCTCGTTTCGAATAGAGCGGCACAAAGCGAGTATTTAGTTTCTGGAGTTATGATGGCAGAGAAATGTGTACGTTTTTCTTTATTTCCTTTTAGTTGCAGATCGTTCGCAGGCACTGTGATTTGCCTAAAGATGCAAACAAAGGTGAGTGCACTATAGTCATAAAATATTTACGAGGTTTTTGCCAACACACATATACTCACTAAACATTTTGTTGACAACAGTCGATGATTATAAAGAGTCTGCTTTAGAAGACTTCAAACCAGGGATGGGAAATTAATCTTAACAAATTGTACTAACTTTCACAAAAAATTGTACTTTTTCCAGCCCGATTTTACTTTTTTTTCTTTTTTTAAACTTTTTTATTAAAAATTAAATAAAAATATAAATGACAATTTATTTTACATACATACATACATAATTGGCCATTACAACCCTTCAGTCAGGATTACGACCTAGCTTCTCACACCACTTATGTTGTGTGCGTTAATTTTATACATGAGTGGCGGGACTTACAGTTTAAAGTCGACTCCGAACGACAGATTTTTGAGAAGCTTTTCATGACAATTTTTACTCTCAGAGTCTTTGCCAGAAATCTGCTGAGAGGAAGTCGCCGAAGAAATATTTTTCGTTTTGATGTCTGACCTGGGATTCGAACCCGGGCCTTTTGTCTAATAAGCCCACACACTAACCACTAGACCACGGCGACTTTAAAAGGTAACAATATATTCAAAAACTATAATAGGAGGATTATTAAGGCATGCATTACGCTGTTGAAGAATACTCTGAGCTTAGTAACAGACCACTGTAAACTCAAAGTACACTTGTGCAGAACGATGACCGAACGCTTTAAGTAGATTCTGTGACGATAAAGATGAATCATTAGACCGAATACTAGGACCCAGTCATGCATTAACAAATTCAGAAAGAAATTCCTGAGTGCAAAAATGATGGGCAAAAAATTGTTTCTGTGGCCAAGGAACACCATCCTGAGCTTTGTTAGATTAAGAGCACTATAATGCATCATATGGTCACAGTACTATGTTACCTCTGTAAGTAAAAACCCATTTAAAATGTTTCATTCAGTTAAATTAGGTTAATTTCATGAAAATAATTATAAATCGAGAGTTAATATTACAATTAACAGTTAACGGTAAAATGATATCTTGTAATGCCACAATTACCGCCACTAGCCCAATATATCTTCATTAGTCGTAGTGCCTTTGCATATTGCATATTATGGGCATAATAAAACTATGGGTCCCCAGGCACAGTGATATTCCGGGAAACTGTAGGGCCGACGAGCTCACCAGAGCGGGTGCGCTCCTTCTGGAATCCTTTTATTATTTTTTTATTATTTATTATTTATTTTACATATATTTATATAAATAAGTGCGTAAAAAAGCATAAGTAATTTAATGTAATCTAAACTTTAAATCCGTATTTATGATACATTTTTTGCTAGCAAACTATTTATTATTTCTGAATTGTAGCAACACGAATTAAATGACTTCAATAAATTCCTTGTTTGGCTTGATTTGGTTACAGTCGAAGCAAATAATCCTATTTCTTCCTTTGATTTATTTAGTGCTTTTCATAATTATAGCATCACCCTAATTTTTTGAATTTCTGAAAAAAGTACATTTCTAAAAACATCACAAGTTCATTATGTGTATTGTTAATGTAAAAAAAATATAACAGTAAATTTTTAAAATTCTTAGCGTAGTTTTATTTCCCCGTGGCATCACAACGGGTCGCTATGCGTGCTCAACTGAGCTTTGTGATATCAGAACTACCACTCCGACCTAACCTAGTTTCACTTCAGTAAGAATTAAGGTTTCTAGTCTTTGCATAATTAGTTTTTCAGTCTTTATTTTTGTTAAATAAGAAGCTTTATTTACCAAAAATATTGATACTTAAAACTTAGTAAACTCCCCTTTAGAGTTTATTAAACTAAATATTCGATCTTTCATACTCTTATAAAGAACTTGAATATTTCTCCGTCAATTTTCACCCACCCTTTGATTATTTTTAATTTCAAATCTTCAACACTGGCAAATTGTCTGTTATTTGAATAAACTCTTCGGATAAGAATGGGGAATTCATTTGAGGAAACAATTTGAATAATAACCATATCGGGATAGAAAGTTGGCCAAGATTAAACCTCAATAGATTGGTTACGAAACCATTCCATCATCTGTCTGTTGAAAAATATATAATTTTTTTCTCTCAAGAAGAGGAGCAAACACCGCTAAGAATGGAAACTAAAGTTCGAGGCAGCCACTTAAAGAAATATCATCCCAAACCATGAGACTACCTACCTTCCCAAAATTTCTTTGGTTCCTTTCTAAGGTCACGCCAGTAGTATTGATAGCCATCTAGTCCATCTAAGTTTCGCTTGTTTTCATCAGATAATATGACCTGAAAACAATTTTATTTATTTATTATATTTATTTATTTTATTTGTATTTATTTTATTATTTATTATTCATTACTTGTTATTATTGAAATGATGATGGTGCTATAATTATGAAAGACAGATGAAAGTGAAATGGATAATATTCCATTTATAAATTATACAGTGATGAGACAAAATATTTGAGTAATGTAGTAAAGAAAGCAAAATTTTTAAATAGTACTATATAAGAGATTGAGGCGCTTTTGACTATTAAATAGTGCTAAAAAAAAGTACAATTGTACCAACTTTTCCATCCCTGCTTCACACATGTTACGCAAATTTAGAGCAACAATTTTTAAGGCATCGTATTTAGTCTACAGCAAGACCGAGATTAACGCCGATGCAATAAGTTGCGGCGCTAAGCGAAACAGCGTTTATACGTACATAAAGAAATACATTGCAACTTCGGAAAATACAGTTGGGTTTGTCATTCTGGACAAGGTAACAAAAGAGCGTTGAATAAGATACGTAGTATACACCGTCTTTATATAGTACTCCACAAGTACCATTACTACCGCGTAATACACAAACAGCGTTAAGCGGGTTCTTACTGTACACTATTGGCGTCGTTAATTAACAGCATTAATAATTTAAGCTTCTTATTTAATTTTTGCTTCGACCACATGGGAAAAGATATAAAAACTTTTTCAGATAATTCGTCCTAATACAATGCGTTATTATCCTATGAAGAGAGTACTCGGACAAAAATTCTGAAATGCTATGCCAAATAAAAAAAAAATATATATATATACATATACTGTCAAACCCGGTTTTTACGAACTCCGTGGAACCAGAATATATAGTTCGTTATATGCAAAATTCGTAATAAACGGGGTGAAGTCATAGAAGAAAATATGAAATACAAATAATTTTTTTCATTTATTAAAAACGAAAAGCATTTTTTTTTATTAAAAACCAAACATTTTAATTCTTTTTATCTATCAGCTGATTAAAGATGCTGAGTTAATGTTGCCATATTAAATAAAAGTAAAGAATATTGCCACACTTCAAAGTTATTTTTGAGGGTTCGTTATAAAAAAGGTAAAATGTATGAAATGTAATTGCTGGGAACATATAATTCATGTAATTCCTTTTAACCGAAAATTCGTTATAAACGAGTTCGTAATAAACGAAGTTTTTTGTATGAAAATTGTTATTAAAACGTTGGGACTTAAAAATGTACCAAGAATTTGTTATAACCAAGTTCTTTACAAATGAGTTTGACTGCACCAATTTGTAGACTGCGGCTGACGTTCTAATTTTGTATCAACTTTGTTGTTCAATTACTGATAACAAACGCATGCATGCAGGTTATGCACAAAGTGAGCACCCACCCGTAAATTTTGATTATTATACACACTTAGATTAGTCGCCGTAGACAAATAAGTAATGGATTAGTTTATTATGGTGTTTTCTTTTCTACCGAAAATGTGCATTTTATTAACGCAAAATGCAATTTACAGGGCAATATCAGCATTCTCAATTTATGCAGTGCATAAAATGCATTGCCCTCCACCATTGGCAAGTGCAAATTATTTAGAATAAAACATACCACCCTCTTAGAGGGCGAAACATTTTTAAGAAACAAACGGAAAATTGCATTTTGCCTTAATAAAATGCACATTTTTGGTAGAAAAGAAAACACCATAAATAAAATGAAAACATTCTCAAAAGTCTGTCGTTCGAAGTCGACTTTAACCTGTAGGTCCCGACACTCATGTATACAAATAACAAACACGACATAAGTTAAAAAATAATAAGGCTACAACGAATATGTTAAAGAAAGTTGTATGTAAGACTTTTTTACATTACAACCCTCTTTGATTATAACCCTCAGGACAAAGAGAATGGTTAACTACTTCTAGAGCAGTATAACTTATTTTAGGTTCGGCGCAATAAGTTGATGGTGCAAGACAAGTCATAATCATAGCTGCCAGATGTGACGATTTATCGCCATTTTGACGATTTTAAGCCAGGGTTCGAGTCCCAGGTCAGACATTCAAAAATACAAAAAGTATTTTTTCGGCGATTTCTTCTCTTTCTCTTCTTGTTTCGCAAAAATCCGAAGTTCGGAGACGACTTTAAACTGTAGGTCCCGCAACTTCTTCACAAAATTAACACACACAACATAAGTGGTGTGTGAAACTGCGGGCCTCTTGCTGTAGACTGTCTAATGGTGAAGGTATAGCAACTCGTTTCCTTACCGTTCGCATCTTTCCTCTCCCTTTCCATCCCCTGAGTGCTGGTTTTATAAAAAAAAATAAAAAAAAGAAATTAAAAATTTGTATAATATTCATTACTTTAGTATATTTATTTATTATAATTTACATAGCACAACAAGATATGAATCTTTTAAGTGACAGTGCTATGTTAGGAATCATTAAGATTTAAAAAGTAATAGTGAAACAAAAATATATTAAACAATATAAAGAAGAAAATATAATATAAAAAAATTAAAAAATTAAAAAAGTAAGTAAGTAAGTAAATAAGTAAATCGAAAATATTAAAAATAGAATATTAAAAAGTTATTATAAAAGAATATTAAAGTTAAAAAAAGTTACCATTACAAAAATTAGTATAAAAAAACTGGGAATAAAAATATATCCTATATAGACCTAAAAGTAAATCACAAATAGTAAAAAATTTTACTCATGAAAATAATTTGAATAACTCCTTCTTGAACGCGTTTGCATTGCCTAGATTCTGGATGTAATTTGGTAGGGAATTCCAAAGACTAGTGGTGTGTATAAGAAACTGTCTCTGAGATAAAAGAGTCCTAAATCTTTGCTGAATAATGTTCCTACCGCGGTAGGATCTAGCAAATTTAATTCGACAAAATAAATATTCCGGCCGTCCCGTGTAAATTATCTTATGAAGTAGAATAAGGCATCTAATTATCAGGAGATTATCAAATTTTACATTAAGAATCCGGCAAGCCAAATGGGAAATGTGATCACGACGCCCCTTCTGAAAGACGTATCTAGCTATGTTATTGAATTTTCGCAGTTTGCGAAAATTTCACACCCATACAAAAGTACCGGAATTAAGTGCGTTCTGGCAAGTTGCATAAGAATGACAAAAGGAGTCGAATCAATAACAGTCCACAAGTTCCTAAGCATACTATAAATTCTACCTACAACGGCACCTATATGGTTAGACCACGATAAACTGCCATTAAAGACAATACCCAGATTTTTCGCAGATTTGACAAAGTCAATCTTTTTTTCCCTGATGCATAATTCAGGCATGACAAATGATCTGTCGGTTCTCGAAAGTATAATACATTTACACTTGGAGGGATTGATGCAAAGACCATTGGCCGAGGCCCAGTTGTCAATCCTTACCAAATCATTATTAATTTAGTCCAAACAAGAATCAATATTCTCCCTTGGAGTACTAGTATAAAGCTGCACATCATCAGCATACATATGAACATTACAGTGAATCAAGACATCTGGTAAATCATTTATATACATACAAAATAACAGAGGCCCAAGTATTGACCCCTGGGGAACATACATAATTGGTCATTACAACCCTTCAGTCAGGATTACGACCTAGCTTCTCACACCACTTATGTTGTGTGCGGTAATTTTATACATGAGTGGCGGGACCTACGGTTTAAAGTCGACTCCGAACGACAGATTTTTGAGAAGCTTTTCATGGCAATTTTTACTCTCAAAGTCTTTGCCAGAAATCTGCTGAGAGGAAGTCGCCGAAGAAATATTTTTCGTTTTGATGTCTGACCTGGGATTCGAACCCGGGCCTTTCGTCTAATAAGCCAACACACTACCTACTAGACCACGGCGACTTCCCCTGGGGAACACCTCTACTAATATTAAGTGGATTTGAGATATTGCCATTAAGATGAACTTTTTGAAACCTATTTAGCAAATAAGAATAAATAAGATTACAGGCAGAATTTGAGAAATAAAACAACTTCCGGAGCTTTTTCAAAAGAACTTCGTGATCGACTGTGTCAAAAGCTTTAGTGTGATCAAGCAGAACCAAAAACGCTACACTATTTTCATCTAGTTTCGACCTAAGATCTTCTACAACATTTATTAGAGCTGTAGTACAACTTCTACCTTTCATAAATCCTGACTGACTAAGGGTAAAGTAATGGTGACTCTCCAGGTAATCAGTGATCTGTCTGGCCATTATATTCTTCATTACCTTGGACAAAAAAGGGAGGATAGCAATTGGCCTGAACTCGTTGTTCGTTTTGGGAATGGGAATGATTTTTGCCAGTTTCCAATGTTCAGGAAAAGTAGATTTAGTCAGAACAGTATTGAACAAGTGAGCAAAGTATGGTAAAAGTTTAGGAGTCAGAGCTTTCAAGAATGAAGGATTCAAATCATCAGAATCAACCGCGTACGATTTTACCGCTGAAATACATTCCAAAACCTCGAACTGATTTACACAGCGAAAACTAAAGGAATGTTGTGGTAGAACACAACAAAGATCATCATAGAAGTTACCGATAGAAGTTGGAATCTTAGCATTTACGAACTGGTCATTAAGCATATTTACATCAACATCAATATTCGTTTCAGGACTCTTTCGGCGAATTCCTATTTCACGAATTACATTCCATTTAGACCTGTTGTCCATAGCGTTGGAAAACTTTGCACTATAATACAATGCCTTGGCAATTCTTATGCGCTTGGTAACTTCCGTCCGTGCGAATTTATGTAAAGCCTTTAAATCATCAGTCCTAAACCTCTTCCACCGCCTGTATGCACTGTCCCTCCTTCTAATGAGAGTCTTTATCTCAGTATTAAACCAAGGCTGTTGTTTCGGCCTGATGCACTTGGTTCTGACAGGAACGCATCTGTCGTAGATCAAGCGTACATTCTCCTGAATAAAGGACAATTTGTCATTCGCATTTCGCAGTATATATACCCGGTGCCAAGATACGTCATTCAATTCAATATTCAGAGTCGCATAATCCATGTTCCTGAAATCACGATATGTAATATTTGTCCACTGCACAAGGTACGGGTGCATTCTAATTGAGGAAGAGAAGATCGTGGCTAGATGGGGGTTAATAATTTCTCTTTACAAAGTATACCGTTCCGAACATAAATCGCAACTCCACCACCTCAAGCTCTAGTTTCCATCCCATCAACTAGAATCCTCCTATCCGACTGGAAAAGCTTAAAGCCCTGTAGATTAAAAACTGAATCTGGAACATCTAAGGGAAGCCCAGTTTCCGAAACGCAAATAACGTCAATACCCGCGGATATAAAGAAATACCTAAATTCGTCAATCTTATTATTCAAACTCTGTGCATTTATATGGACAATGTTGAGACCTACTCTGTGTTTTGCAAGAATTCTAACCATGTTATACATACAGTCTCTGGAAATATAATCCTCAGAAGTCATCAAATCGAATGAAAGTTTTGGAAATGCAATCGAGGATTAGATGTAAATCATAGGTTCTAGCAATAAAGCGTTCAAATAAAAAGAAGTTATACATACGTGTTCGAAAGGTGTAGTAGGGATACATATCATTTAAATTGATGTTAGAGATTGATGATGTTAAAGTGAGGAAGTATTTAATCAGATCAAACAACATGGTAAGGAAATAATTCATTGAAACTATCCATATCGTCTATTAGTATGACGTCACCATTCGTATCCTTTTTTATGAAAACTCCACCCCGCATAGTAAACGCAGAAGATAGCATTTTTTTCTTTTTGAGACGAATAGCCGCGCTCAATAATTTAAAACTGGCCTAAGTTAAGTTCTCGTTAACGTAGAACTTTTCTTCAGAGGTGAGACCAAGATTGCTAAGGCGGAAGGCAAAAACTTTGTGAAGTTTCCTGTGGTTTGCTAATGATTTCAGGAAGAAGTTTCTATCATATGCAGACCACATTTTCACAATAATAGCTGCATCTTTTGAGTGCACATTACGTTTGTTGTTGAGATTCCTAAGGCGATAGATTGATTTAATGTTAGGTACATATTCCGTTGAATATTTCCTTCAGGTTTTCACCCTGTGCGTAAGGGATTTCATTAATCCTGAGCTCGGATGACACCGGATAATTCTCCTGTTGGCTTAACTTTATTTTGAGGTCTCTTAAATCCTCACGCATCTCATCAAGTTCTGCAGCTTTCTTCTCAAGAATGGTATTATTTTCTATTATACTATATTTTTCGCTCAGATCACTAATCAACTCCTCTTTAAACTCCTTAAATTTCCAATCAATGGTCCTCAGAATTTGCTCCGTGAATTTTTCAAACCTGCTGTCCATGCAGTTTAATAGTTTGAACGGCGAGTCCAGAAGTGAAGACCTAGAAAAGCTTGCCCCATGCATTTGATTAATGTCCGTTAGACGTTTATTAATAGGGGTGTTGCTCAATTCAGCACTGGTTGATGGTCGGTTTTCTGTGTTATTAACTGTTTGCATTTTTAATTTTATTGTTGTTATTTTTAGTTTTAGATTTATTAGTATTGTTTTTACCAATTCTCTTATCCTTTCTCAGGTTGTACATCGGAATGGTAATTCTGTGTTTAAAAAATTAAGTTCAAAATTAACTGCCAATACTCAATTAATAAATACAAAAACTTGGCAGCACTTCCATTAGCAATACTCCCAATCGAAACAGCTGATATGACTTAATTTTGTTTGCTTTCGTTTTTTATTTTTGTTGTCTATTGTATTGTATGGTATAATGTTGTTGTGTATTTGTAAGACATACAAGGTCACCAAGTGTATCTTATTTGTATTCATTTTGGTGTTTAATTGTCACACACGTAAGACTTGTTGCTAGGTTGTATATTGTTTTTGTTTGTTTACAGTTTTTTATATTCTTATATTTTAAATGTTTCTTTTGTAAGATGTAGGATGTTCAAATTTGTTAGTGTTTTTAACTGTTCCACATTAGGTAGATTTTTTAGTCATTTAAAAATTTAAGAATTTGAAATTGTTGTTGGGCACTGTAAAATTGCCTTATTTATTATTTTTAATTTTTTTTTTTTTATTTTTTTTTGATGTTTACCTATTAGATTTTAATGTAAAAATCGGTTTTTAATATTAAAATTCACAACATTATTTAGAAAAACAGAAGTAAATTAAGATAACAAATTAATCTATTAAAATAAAGACATTTGTTCACCAATTAAAAAAATTAGCGGAGCACGACTTAGAACACGTCTATTCACCGCAAGTATCACTCTTTATATTTATTAGTAATAATAAGGAGTAAAGTATTATATTTATATTATAATGATTTTTCTGTATTTTATGTCTTTGAATCCCTTAAAAGCCAAAAAATTACAACTACTGAATAACATCGTAGTTGAGCATAAATAATCATTTGCCGTTGCAGAAAATTGTAGAAATTCCAATATAGATTCTAATATTACCATCGGAAGAACATAAGTAAGTGCCATTATTTATTTTTTCATAGTATGGCATTGTGTTTGGAACTAGGAAAATATATTTTCCTAGTTTTCCTAAGTAACAGAAGAGATCTCGACATGAAGAGAGTTCCACATACGAATAGTTCAACTAAAGAACAAATTTTGTTTATTATGCAGTGTGCGATCCACTAGCCAATCTACCACATACGGATGTACTGGAGGAGAAACAAGTCCATTTGTTTCTCATGAACAAGTCCACTTATTTCGCTTGAACAATATCCGTTGCAGTAGTGATAGATCAATGAAACACAAGCCACATTGCAACGACGCTGCAATGAATCAATTGAGTTGGACACACTATCGTGTTTAACGAGCTACTACGGCCTCTCCTGTAAATGGCCGAGAAGACTCAAAATGAGATTTGTATTCCATTCTCGGTCATTTAAAAATGGTGTTATGGTAATAAGGTCGGATGAAATGAAATATTTATTGCTGCGTCTTAAGAAACCAAGGCACTGAAAAATGTGTCAGTTCTAGCGATCATCAGAGTGAATTTTCATGCCCATAATGTCAAGATCTTCTGACTCCCGAATATTTACACCACACTTGGGTGTAGTTGATGCAATATTGTTGCTGCTTAACACTGACTTTATATGTTTTTGTTTTGAAAAGCCTTTCAATTTTTTTTCTGACCATTTTTTTACGATTTCAATAAACGTCTTTGACAATTTTGACGATTTTTTCTCAAATTTTTGACGATTTGATGCTTCATTTATCTGGCAGCTATGGTCATAATTGAAAAATACTGGTGCGGTCTACCGAAATTTGACAGTGGACAACGACCATCTTGTGAAGCTCTATCTGCCAAATGAGTTTTTATTTACGCAATCTGTTTTCCTAAATCATCATAGATGGTCATTAATAACGACTTGTGTTCTAATCATAAACTTCTTTGAAAAATGGAATGAATACGTGAACAAAAACATCAAAATTGCCAATACTTATCCATATGAAACCTAGGAGTACTTTGAAAAAGCCATTGTTTGGTGTACATTTTTGTGCGTTCGATGTTATCGGTCCACTTTTCTTTAAGAACGACGTTGGCCCCGCTGTTACTGACAATGGTATTCGAGGGTTATCAAATTCTTGGACTGGATGGTCTGGACAACAACAGCCTTTATTTTTAACAGAGCTGCACTACGTGTAAGACAGTTTATACCACATTGGATATTCTGCATCTGAAACATTGTCATTTTATGTGAAGGTAATGTGTGAGATCATGCGATTTAACCTCTTTAGTATTTTTCTAGTGGGGTTAGTGCAAAAGTTACAAATCACAGGGGTCCTTAAAGTCAACGTAAACTACGCCATCGATCAAATTCGGTCTGACGTGGCGGACATTTCAACGATGTTATATGCCACATATATTGACATCAATACGTCTTTAAACACATACAATTTATTTTATTAAAATTTTAATTGGGGAATTGGGGAAGTTTTATTACCGAGGTAAAGCACGTAGTGTGTTTATTAGATTATGCTTACTAGACAAGAGCCTGTGGTGCAAACTAACAACTTGAGATAATGCAATCACAATGACTTCCTCTCAGCATTGTTCTGGTAAAAATTTTGAAAGTAAATTAAAAAAAATTTTAAATTGTAGGTTTTTTAACGATTTCATGAACAATATAAACGTTGTGTTCGTAGTTGTTGTGTGAAGCTAGGTTGTTATCCTGACTGAAGGGTGGTAATAACCAATTTTACTCACTTAAAAAGGTGTTTATATAGAGCATATATTTTATAATAGAGAATTTAATTAAAATAATAACAATAAATAGTTCTGCATTTGTCGAACACTAGAAATAGAATAACACGATCACTGAATCGTCCAATTAGTGTGACTAAAAATTTGATAATAACATGCCTAGAAGATTACAAAACATAATTATGCCCTTTTTTGAAAAATGGCACAATTATGTCACAATTTATATATATTAATTATCGGTAAGTTTAGTGTTAAAATCTATTCAATAACATACATACATATGTACGTGTACAAATAATAACAAGTAATTACTTAATACACCATAAGAGAGAGAGAGAAGAACTCGTAATCGTTTACAATATTAAATGGAGCGTAAATATGAAAATATGGGAGGGATGGAATGCATGCAAACAAGGCAAAGTTTCTGACTGTGTCCAACATGGCGACCACCAGGGTGATCCTTGTCTTGCTGTATCAAGTTTACGCGCAGCCTCCTCGTGGCCCCTCTTGGATGGCATTCTAGCACCCGCTAGATGTTAACTAATGCGTGCAGCGAGGTCCAATCCCCTGGACGTTAAATTCGGGTTGTGCGTAGGGCTTGGAACCCACCACGTAAAAATTAGATCCAATGAAAGCCAAAACAATAGCCTCAATAAAGATTCCCTCTAAAGTTGACGACCACGGCAAACGTTTCAAGCACAACGATTTAAGAATAGGCACATGGAACGTCCGCACCCTTTATAGGGCACGCGCTTCCGCCCAACTAGCGGATGCCCTCATGAAATGTAGGACCGACATCACTACAGGAAATGCGATGGATAGGTCAATGATGCAAAAGGCTAGCATCTTGCGATGTGTATTATAGCTGCCATGTTGATAAGCACGAATTCGGATGCAGATTTGTGGTTAATAAGAGACTTCGACACCTTGTCTCTGGGTTCACGCCAGTGAACGAAAGAAGAGCCACAATCCGCATCAGGGCAAAATTTTACAACATCAGCCTAATTTGTGCCACGCCCCGACAGAAAAAAAGGACGATATGGTTAAGTATGCCTTCTATGCTAAACTCGAGGACGTATACGATAAGTGCCCGGCCCATGACGCCAAAATCGTCCTCGGGGATTTTAATGCGAAGGTCGCGCGGGAAGGTATCTTTGGTCCCACTGTCGGACAGTTCACGCAAACACTGAGGCTGATCGATTTCGCCGCGGCGCGTAACATGCTAGTATGTAGTACCAGGTTTCAGCATCTCGACATTCACAAGGCCACTTGGATGTCCCCAGATCGATCAATATCCAACCAGATCGATCATATTGTGATTGACGGAAGACACGTGTCCAGTGTACTAGATGTGCGCACATTTAGAGGTCCAAAAATCGACTCGGACCACTACCTTGTCGCAGCCAAGTTCCGAGTACGCATTTGCACCTCGAGGACTGCGCGCTCTAGTGCACTGCGAAAGCTGGGCGTTAAGAAGCTGCGATCACAAAGAACAGCTGAAGCGTTCTCCGCTCAACTCTCTAATAAGCTCCGTCGTTCCCCATCCAATCTCAGCGACATTGGCGGATTGTGGGCCAACATCTCCCACTCCTTGCGCAATACTGCGGAAACAGTCCTTGGTTTCGAGCGCCCACCCCAACGAAATCAATGGAGTGTCACGAGGCAGCTGCAGCGAAATACGCCCCATGCAGAAAAACGTTGCAGTCGGCCGCTACTCGAGCCATTGTCGAAAATTACAGAGAGACGAGAAGGGATGAGAGACGCCTTTTCAGACGTAAGAAGAGAGAGCAGGAAAGGCGTGAACGTGAAGAAGCCGAAATGTACAGATGTAGGAATGACGCTCGAAAATTCTATCAAAAGGCTAAGCGTCTGACCGAGGGGTATAAGCCCGGAGCGTCTTCATGCAAGGATGTGAATGGAAACCTGGTTACAGATCCGCAAGGGGTGCTGAGGTTATGGAGGAAACACTTCTCTACTCTGCTGCAAGGCGTTGACGACATCAATACCGCCTCTAGAGATGACGTTCCGAACCCGATCATTGATGACGGCGTGGAGATTCCGTCGCCTAGCCATGAAGAGGTTAACAAAGCGGCAGGTCCTGATGGCCTCCCCGGTGAATTGTTTAAGACCAGATGTAATGAGTTGGTAGGGCGCATGCACCAGCTCATCTACAAAATATGGCTAGAGGAAAGTATGCCCAACGATTGGAACCTCAGTGTCTTCTGTCCTGTCCTGAAAAAGGGAGACCCTACGATATGCGCCAACTATAGGGGTATAAGCCTTCTCCATATTGCATATAAGGTTCTTACAGGCGTATTGTTTGAACGACTGAAGCCCCTCGTCAAAACACTGATTGGACCTTATCGATGAGACTTCAGACCTGGCAAGTCCACCATCGACCAGATCTTCACACTACGCCAAATCCTGGAAAAGACCCACGAAAATCAAGTCGACAGACACCATCTTTTTGTCGACTAAAAGGCTGCTTTTGATAGCCCTATAAGGGATCGTATTTTTACCGCAATGTCTGAGCTCGGTATACCTGCGAAGCTGATAAGGCTATGCAGAATGACGTTGAGCAATTCCTGCAGCTCCGTCAAGGTAGGAATGGACCTCTCCGAACCTTTGGATACCGTTCGAGGTTTCAGACATGGCGATCCCTTATCATGCGACCACTTTAACTTCAACATGGAGAGTGTTTTGCGAAAGGCGGGAGTGCATCGCAATGGGACTATTTTTTAAAAAAGTGTCCAGTTGCTTGCGTACGCTGACGACATCGACATCAAAGAGCGTATCAAACGAGATGTCACTGCTGCCTTTAGTGCTATTGAGCGGGAGTCTAAGAAGATGGGTTTGGAAGTAAATAAGGGCAAAACGAAGTATGTGTTATCAACAAGTAGAGCCGTACAGGTAGAGCCGTACAGCGTATTGATTCACAAATTACGGCCGAAAACTATACTTTTGATACAGTCAAGGAAATCATTTGCCTAGGCTCCGCCGTTACCACCGAAAATGATGTCAGTCTGGAGACCAAGCGCAGAATTACTCTTGCCAACAGGTGCTATTATGGTCTCAATAGTCAATTGAGTAGCAAGACGAAACTAATACTCTACAAGACACTCATCATACCCGTGCTTCTTTGTGGCGCAGAAGCATGGACACTATTAAGAACTGATGCAGCTGCCTTGAGAGTATTCGAGGGAAAAATCCTACGTAAGATCTTCGGTCCAGTGCGAGTTGGCGCTGATTTTCGCATCCGATTTAACAGTGAGCTCCTCAACGACATGGACGTTGTACAGCGTATTAATATCCAGCGGCTGCGCTGGCTCGGTCATGTCGTTCGAATGGAGAAGGATGCTCTGGCGAGACGAGTGTTTGATGCGGGGATCTGCGGAAGTCGGTGAAGAGGACGACCTTGTATCCGTTGGAAGGACCAAATCGAAGAAGTCCTGTCATCGATTGGTGTGACCAAGTGGCGTAGGCGCGCAAGAAGCAGAGGCGCCTGGAAGGATGTGTTGCGGCCGGCTGAAATTCGTTAATCGGATTGTTATGGCCAATTAATGAAGAAAGGAAACATGAGAATATTGTAGGTATAGTGCTGACCTTTAATTAAAACACTTACTAGTGTAATTGTAATTTCTTTAATTTTGTTTTGTTTTTACCACCAATATTTAATTGGGTAACCTTTACTCTTAATAACATTTCCATGCCGATTTGGCAAACTCTAAACTAAGTACCGATAGTAAGATCTAGGAACAACCTTCGAAAACTTTCGCCAATTGCTTTTAGCACTTTCTCCCCCAATACAATACGTTTTTTTTTCGAAGCAAAATCACGTTCACTTTGAAATCGTGTTGTCAGGAGAAGCTGCTTCCATTCAAAACTCCAATTTTTCTCTAAAAAGTAAAATAAAATTAACAAAAATACTCTCTTACCTTATATTTGTATTTTGTTTATAAATGTAAACATAAAGAATCAACAAAATTAGTGATTCACAGTTTTCTTATCGATAACTTTTGTTATACAATTAGTGATGCGACACATTGTCAATGTTTACAGAGTTGAGTTTAGGAATGTATGACTTTGTTTGGTTACATTGCAACTGATGTATTGGAATTCACCCACTCTTATTCTTCATGTTTTATTTGGCAAACGACAATCTGGATTTAAAATTGTTGTTTGAATACGAAATGTTTTAGCTTTATTGTGCACGTATGTTAGGAAGCTTTATTAAGCAATTGTTTAATAGCTCTAGGTGATATGTTAACACTAAATATATGATAATTCAAATTCAACTTTTATTTGCCTAGAACTTTTAAACGGATTACCCTTAGAGGCTCTTATGACTATAGCACCTTCAATAGTTTTGGTTTTACGGAATTTGACTTATCTGAATACATCATTTAAGGTCCCAAATGTATTAAAATTGTATAATAAATTATAAATTTTTCCTCTAGAGCAACGAAATAAATGGGAAATTTAATTTTTATTTAGGTTGTGTATTATTACTACGTTTTTACCTTTTTAAAAATATTTAAAATATGAGTTTGTTGATTGTAAACAAAATAAAAATAAATTGGTGTTTAGTTTCAATTAAATTCTTTTTTTTTTGTACAATTTTTGTGTGCCACTGCGTACAACTTAATGAATACAACAATAATTTACTTTATGTGTTATTTTTCTTTCCACTCATATTGCATACGCTATGATCAGATCTTTACAACTGAGATCTTCAAACCACTATTTTTTTTGTTTTTGTAGCTTTTGTACATCATTTTAATGTTAAAAGATATTACACCGTTTCCATTTTGGCAACATTATTATTGTCCCATTTTCCATACCCTATGATTAATTTATCTATACATTTAAAGCAAACTTACAAACAAAACCAGAATTTTTTATGTCTGTGTCCACTTTGAAAATAACACTTCCACTGATTAATGATTTAATGTGTAAGAAAATTGAATAGAACAGAAAAATAAAGAAGAAATCAATTTGGAATTTAGCCTTCCAGAGGAAAACTCCCGTTCAAATTCCTAAAATATCACGCTTATGTCTTAATTAATTAATTAATTAATTGTTCACCACTGTACGTAATAATGTCATATAGTGCGATTTTTACTTGTTTATGCTATCGATTGAAAAGTTTATTGTGTGTGTTTATTTTACTCGATTGCAAACATTTTACATATCAATAACACTAGGCAACACTGGTATTTGTACTGAAAAACATGTGGTAATTTTTTCATTTTGATAAGCACCATTCTTGTTAAATTTCGATTACGATTAGTAATCAATTACATTACTTTTTAAAAATAATCTTAACACGTTCCCTGCCAAGCCGTTTATGAGAAGGTGTCATTTCCAGGTCACGTGTACCATTTTCGGTACACGACAAATACTTTTATAAATCTATAAAAATACATGTTCTTTTTTTATTTTTGAAAAAATGTATTTTGTTTTCAAAATTATTACTATTCAAAGGGCAAAATGCACAACATAACAATAAAAAATTAAATTTATTTCATATAAAATAAGGTACATATGGGCATTGTACTAAAAAAATAAATATTTTACTCAAGTTTGAGTGCATTATTATAATTTTTCGTACTTTCTGCATGCCATGGAATGGCTGCATCTTTTTACTGGTCTACCATTACAGTTTTGCAACTCATGGTGGACTTCTAGAAGGTAGGACATGGACATCTTCTTCAGAAAATCCGACATTGTTTGTATTACATAAATGCGAAATTAGTAACTTTCTATAATTTAAAAGATGAAATTAAACTATTGTTTCTTGTATTATATAAAATCGATGCATTTACAACTGTCGTATTCAATAAAAGTTCAAAAGTGGTCCGATAACTAATTACCACGCCACATGTACCATTATTGGTACATCACACTAAAATTGCTCTAAACATCATTACGTTACATAAAATAGTCCTACTAATAACTAAATTTTAAATTAAAAAGTTCAGCTTGGCGTAGAAATGAGGTTCAGCGTGCACCGAAAACGGTACACGTGGCAGGGAACGTGTTAATGATTATATAATGTTATGAAAATTTTTTTCGAATTTAATTGATTACGATTACAATATAATCAAAAAATAATCAGCATTACTGCCGATTCGTCTAATAATCAAAAATAATCAAAAGTAATCAAATAATTTTCAGTAATTACTTTCAAATTCTTTTTGATTATTTTAAATACATATATTATATACAGCTGTTGTCAGCTCTTCTTATGTTACTGTGTGATGAGAATTATTTAAAAAAAAAAAATAAAATTTACCGTTAGTCTTTTATTTATAAAATGCAATGTATTTTGTTGTTATTAATTTCATAATCCGTTTTCAATATGCATTCCAGTTAATTTATTATAAAAAAAAACAATCAAAAAAGCAAGACAAATAATTGGAAACGTTCGCTTTATATTAAATATTTCCTTAATTAAAAGTGTTGTTAAAAAGAATTTTCGGTAAATAATATTTTTAATTTAATGTACGAGATATTTAATATCATTATTTTTAAGATTTAAAATGGGAGCAAACAAAAGCTGTACTCCTGCTAAGCGTAGCTCCATTTACGAACTTCATAAAGCTGGAAAGTCATATAAAGAAATAACTTGAAATGAAATCAAGTGTAACAAAAAATTGGTTTTTAATGCTTTACAGCATATTAAGAAATATGACACTGTAGATAACGTTCCCCGTCGCAAAGGACTCAGTAAAACATCAGCTTACACCGTCCGTATGATACAGAGAATCGCTAAAGCCGACCCAAAAAAATCATCAACAGACATCCATCTAGAAATTCAAGAAAAATTAAATGTGACGTTATCTAAGCGAACTATTTCGCGACGTTTGGTGGAAGCCGGATTTCATGGAAGAGCAGCACGCAAGAAGCCTCTACTAACTAAAAGTCAAAGAAACCGTCGTATAGAATTTGCAAGATCTCATTGCAATTGGACGACAAATCAGTGGAAGTTTGTGCTTTGGAGCGATGAAACAAAGATTAATCGTATTGGTCTTGATAGTCGAAGGTATGTTAGAAGGCCCATTAATCAAGAATTAAACCCTCGCTATGTTTCAAGAGTAGTGAAACATGGTGGAGGGTCTATTATGGTATGGGGATGTTTCTCCTGGAATGGCGTTGGCCCAATTCACAGAATTGATGGAATTTTAAATATGGAAAAATACGTAGAAATACTAAATGATGTAATGTTGCCATGGACAAAGGAGCATTTGCCCGTTATATAGCAATTCCAACGAGATAATAACCCGAAGCACACGGCGAAGATTACCAAAAAATTTTTTGCGGACAATTCTATCAATGTTCTGGAATGGCCATCGTCTAGTCCAGACTTGAACCCTATAGAACATTTGTGGAGTGACGTAAAAACTGCAGTAAGTCTTAAAAATATAACCAACATGGACACTCTTTTCGAGGAAGTGAAGGTGGCATGGGAGCCCATACCTATGGAACGATGTCGACGTTTAATATTATCAATGCGCAGTCGATGTGAAGGGTTTACAACAAAATATTGAGGAAAGGATTGACTTAATACATCAAAAAATTCTAACAGATGTTTTATCGTTTCCAATTAGGTGTCGCTGTTGATTTGAAGAAATTTGATTTAAATGTTAAAAAATAATTAATAATTAATTAATTGAATGATCAGTTAAGTTATTTTTTTATATATATTAACTTTTTAATATATTAATGAAAAAATATAAAACAAGTCAAAAAAAACTTAAGTAAATTGCTTTGCCACCACCCGAAGTGTGCTTGGTATGATTGTCCTGGTAAAAAGCAAAATCGTTCGTTATGCCTAATTTCTACAATTTTATGTATAAAATTAACACACACAACATAAATGCACTGAGAAGCTAGGTCATAACTCTGACTGAAGTGTTGTAATAACCAAATATGTATTTTTAATTCGTTTTAGTGTCACATTTCGTTCCTGGTTTTTATTTACTTTATGTTAAAGAAAAGTATTATGCATTAAATTACTGTTGAATTATATTTTTGTCAACTATCTTATCGTATTTAATAATAATCTAAAAATTTTGTCAGAGAGTAAGAACTAGAACCTTAATAATTAGTGGACTGCCCTGGTACGCACTGAATTTTATCACAACCCATTTCACATCCACATTATAATGGGCATCTCAAATATACCGAATTGCAGTCACAAATGTTAACTTCAAAACTGATTTATCACGATAAAATCAACAGATGTTAAGTCTAAATAGCATAGCCTTTCACAAACTTAATTTTTTATGGGGGAAAAATTAAAGTTTTGAAGCATTTCGAACCGCAGCGAATTGGGCTCATTTTTAATAAATATGGTGTTAGTTAGTAATACTAAGAAATAATAAATGAAAATAACGAAAACTTGAAAACAGTAATGAAAAACATAAATAAACCAGAACATTTGTTGACTTTTGATTTTTTTTAGCTGGACTTGGTAATATATCGCTAAAATGTTATAAGAATAGCTTCATTTATTTTTGTTGGTTTCTATATTTTAAAATTATGGTTTTAATAACATTTTTCTTACTAATTTCTAGTTTCGTGAGTCTTATTAACATTTGCACAGACTTCAGTGAATATTCATCAGCATGAAATGTATTCCAATTAATGCCACGATTGTTTAGAGAAGCATAATGAAATTTTATTGGATGCTGATAGTATTTGCTAACCAATCACCAGGATGCGGTATAATAATTGGCACAATTTTCAGTGTAATCATCGTCATCACGATCTTTTGTGGTAAAACTACAACCCATATGCTGACTAACTGAATCTCCTGCATTGCGAACATATGGGCCGACTTTAATTAATCACTTTCGTTTTTAATGTCCCCTTGAAAGTCATCATATTTAGCACATTTTATGACATTATCGAAATCCCACAATTGTTTAAGCAAATCCAAAGATTTAGAGCGTTTAAATTATTCAGAACGATGAAAAAGTTCTCCGTCAATATACTACCGAAACCGTCTATGTATTCTTATCAATCATGATAGACAGTTCTGTTCAATAAACTCACCGTGATCTGATATCAAAACCAAATCTTACTTGTAATTAATTTAAGAAGAGTGACTTTTCAAATTTTAGAAATGTAACGGAATTATATTCCTTTGGGGTCAGTAAACAAAGTGCAGTTACTTTTTTCCATACACTCCTTTGCATAAGAGATTTGGATATACAGTCAAACCCGGTTATAACGAACTCCGTGGGACCAGAAGAAATAGTTCGTTATAGACAAAGTTCGTAATAAACGGGGTGAAGTCATAGAAGAAAATATGAAATACAAATAATTTTTTTCATTTATTAAAAACGAAAAGCATTTTTTTTTATTAAAAACCAAACATTTTAATTCTTTTTATCTATCAGCTGATTAAAGATGCTGAGTTAATGTTGCCATATTAAATAAAAGTAAAGACTATTGCCACACTTCAAAGTTATTTCTAAAGGTTCGTTATAAAAAAGGTAAAATGTATGAAATTTAATTACTGGGACGATTTAAAGTAGTTCCTTTCAACCGCGAATTCGTTATAAACGTGTTCGTAATAAACAAAGTTTTTTGTATGAAAATTGTTATTAAAACGTTGGAACTTGAAAATATGTACGTAATAACCAAGAATTCGTTATAACCGAATTCGTTATAAACGAGTTTGACTGTACAAAGTAAACTTTTCGGAGAGCAGGTGAATCTAAGTCCACCGATCCGTTTATTCGTCGTCATCTGTTACACCTACATTGTTCTTACAAGCAACCAAAAACGACTAGCAAACATAAATATGGTTGACAATGGCATATTTATTATCTGCTGGAAATATTTCAAGAAGAGTTATGGATAGAGCTATTTATTAGCAATCTAAATAAATAGAAAAAAAATTTTTTTCAGTGTCTTTCATTACTTTTTAGACTGAATTTCGGAAATAGCTTCTACGCCATAGTCTTATAGGTAGTGTGTTAACATATTTGACGTAAGACCACAGTTCTAACCCCAGGTCAGATATCCTTAACAAAACGAAAAATCTATATATATAAAAATGAATGTGTGTTTGTTTGTATGTATGTATAGGCGACTAAACGGTTGAACCGATTTTCTTGAAATTTTCGCAGTATCTTTCTTTATGTCTGGAAGGAGTTATAGGCTACTTTTTATGTTGAAATTTCAAATGAGCTCTTGTACGCTAACTATTGTAACAGCAAGATTCCTCAAATTTTGTGCAAGTAACAATAGTTTCAATATAAATATTTTGGACAAAAATGGAAGAACTAGCAATAGTGGGTGTAGCACTTCCCATATAAAGTAAATACGAAAAACTGTATATCTGAAAAGGACGCCCTGGTAATCTAATGGGTAGTGCGCTAGACTATTAGCGTGAGGGTCGTGGGTTCGATTCCCACCAGAGGCTCTGGTCTGTGACACTACACCGGGCATATGGTCGAAGTTACTCAGCTCGTATATGATTATAATATAATTTTTAATTGTATTGTAATTCTTAAATAAATAAATAAAAAATAAAATGTATATCTGAAAAGCTGTAACAGCTGTTTAGCTAAATGCATGTCTAAAATCATCATACCTTTGGCGACATGTTCACATTCTAAAATTAACTACTAATATGTGTTTTCAGTTGCTTCAGCTTCAACTTTTTCCAAACAATTGCTTGATTGAGGTAATGGAAGAATTCCAAAGGATCCTATAACAAAGTATATAAAATTTCCATCAAACTTTTGCAGAATGACACAATCAAAAGAAGAATTCATAAATTTTATATTTCCCAATATCGTGCAAAATTCTAAAAATGGTTATCTAAACGTGCGCTACTAGCATCCAAAAATGTTAACGTTAATTCTATCAACAGCAATATTATCAACAATATGATGGAAATCTAAGAACTTATTAATCGACCGACACAGTTTCAAATAGAGGAAGTCGTCAATTATCCAGTCGAATTTTTAGATTTAGCAGACTTTCCACCACATGACTTACAGTTAAAAAACGGTGTTCCCATTATTTTACTTAGAACTATTGATCCTCCACGATCCTTTGTAATGACACTCGACTAACTGTAAAAAAATGATGAGTCATCTTATCGAGGCGCAAATTATAACTGGAAAGTTTAAGGGCACTGATGTATTGATTTCATTTGATTTCAACCGCCTGCAATTTCCTATTCACCTAACATTTGCAATGACGATTTATAAAGCTCAAGGTCAGTCCTTTCAAGTTTGTGGACTTAAACTAGAAAATCCATGTTTCTCATATGGATAGCTTTACGTCGCATATTTCCAAATAGGAAAACCCGCAGATTTATATGTTTACGCACCAGAGGGCAAAAAAAAAAAAATATTGTGGCATTAGAATAAGAATTATTTATTTAAGAAAAAAGTATGTATTAAATTTTAGCAATTAATTACTAAATAAATAAATAAATTTTTTAATTATTATGTATTTAATTTCGATGGGGTTAGCGAAGCACACAGGGTAGTTATAATATAAAACTTACAAGTCTATTAACTAAAATAAGGAGAGTTGGACAATAAAGAATTCTTAATACAAAATTTATAATATTTTACAGCGAAAGTGTTCGCAATTTTGTTCAGTATGAAAAGACAAAGTATTTGACTAGTAAGTTTAACAGTGGAATTCTTTTCATTACTGTTTCAAGTAAAATATCGAATCAACGGAAATTGAAAACCGTATTCCCTTAGTAAAATAAGACGAAGCAATATGATTGTATATCGCATTGTTTCTCTTATTATTTTTTTATTATTTGATAATACCAATGTGTTACTATAGTCCTTAATTGTTCCAGGAAATTTTGTGCGATTCACTGCTACTACTACGATTCTGTGAAATATTTTGTAGTAATTTAAATGTTCGTTTCATTATTGTGTTAGTATGTTCAATTAGCGCAATAAGTGAAAGTAATCAAACAAAAATACTCTTCTCCATCCAGAGATGGTTTGAATTAAAAACAATTTCCATTGAAAACAAAAAACGCAAATATTAGTCGACTTCCATTGGGAATATTAAAAATTTCCCGGTAATTCCCATCAAAAATATCCCGGGAACTGCCGGGAATTTCCGAACATCAAACTCTAGTGGTGTAGATTATGATGTCACTATTTGTGCTGATAATAAATGCCTCATCATCAACGATCTCTATGGGCACAAACCATTTTTGGTCGCTTGTAATAACAGTGTAGACGGTGGTGGTTGGACGGTTATTCAACGACGCGTCCATGGATCGGTGGTTTTTTATAGCAACTGGTCTGATTATAAAACTGGTTTTGGCGAAATTGATGGTGAATTCTTTCTAGGACTTAACAAACTGTACGCTTGAACCTCAACGCTTAAGCCAGTGGAACTGTTAACACAATTGGAGGATTTCAACAGGATTTCGGTAATGAAACAATGATGGCGACTCCTTTAGTACGCATGAAAGTTTTGAATTTACAACAATAGATCGTGATCATGATAAATATGCTAATAAAAATTGTGCAATTACTTGTATTTGTGATTAGTGGTATGATGCTAATCCGGCCAAAGGGATTATAAATATTTAATTAAAATCAATTCCAGTTCAAAGTATAATTTAAAATAATAAAATCTTATAATAAAAAATTAACAAATATTTTCTGCTGCCTATTAAATAACAAAGTTTTTTCTCATTTCTGGCTAAGGTATACACATTTCTTTTTAATTTTTAATGAAACTGCTTTTTTATGCAAAATAATTATTCTCAGTATTCAGAATAGAAGTAGCTCCAAGCTAGCTAATAAAGTGTAATTATGAGGATCATCTGATATTGCTTGAGTAATTGATACTGTCAAAAATTTATCAAAAAAAAAAAAAAGTCTAACTAAGGATCTTGGAGATTATGTTGAAATCTTGCTTAGAATTATGCTCACATATAAATCGTTCATATATTTAATGGCAGTCGAACAGGTTCCATAAATGATAGTTCATGAAAATTAAGAACGACTATTTAAAGCAGAGAATTTCTGTTCTTCGAAATGAAAAATCGTTTGTAAAAGGTAAAAAAGCAATTTAAATACGTAAGAATATTTTCAATTTTAAGAGACGCACCACTAACGTATTCTTGTATATTGTTTGATAGTCACCCAAACGTGAAATTAACACATTACCTAATAGACAAGCAAGATCCATCAAAAATTTAGCAAACCTTTGAACTGACAGTTCATTTGGAAAAAAATATTGTTACGCAAAGAGGATAGACAAGTAAGCGAAAACGCAACAATAAAGAATGTAAATAAAATACACATACAACAATGATGCATATTAAAAGGCAAGACAAAGCAGGCAACGAGTATTAAAAATTCAGTTAGTTTTGTGTGAAGATGAATTGCGTGTGAAGAGAGCAGTCAGTGTTTTGAAAATCTCCATTGAAAAGACATGCGTTGTTAAGAATAAAGAATAGGGAACAAGCACTTATTGTTGTATACGTCAAGTTATAAACAGTGACACACAAAAATAGTTCAAACAATAACGAATTTAATTGAAACTGAACACTAATTTATTTTATTTTTTTCAAATAACGAACTCATATTTAAAATGAACGAACTCATTTTAAAACGTTTTTAAAAAGGTAAAAATGTAAAGTATAATAAAATTGTTTAATTGGTTTATACTAGAGGTGTGCACCAGACATATAAAATTATATAAAATAGCACACTATTGCATTTTTCTCAAGACCGACATTGATTGTAGCTGCAGATATAAATAAGTGTGAATAGTGTACAAAAAACAACTGCACTCGTAAACCATTGTACAAAAGTATAAAAGAGAGTTGTGTGAAGAGTGCAACAAAAATATTGTACTCTTCACAGAGTCACAACATGCATTTCTTTTTTTGCTCTCGGCAACCGAACATTTTCGTCGACTCCAGCATTGCCAGTAACTTTTTTAAACTTTTTATTTCTGGGGAAAAACCTTTTTTTTAAACTACTACTTTCTTTTACACTACTGATATTCATATGGCAATACTGAAAATGTGTGTGCTCTTACAACACAAAGCAAAGTTCCGTTACTTCACAGGCAAACGAGTGCTGTTGTATACACTGAATAAATGAGAAATACACATTTCAGTGCACTCGTAAAATCAAGGGCAACATTATTGCATTCGGTCAAGGGTAAGCTAGCAGAATGTCTTGTGCACACCTCTAGTTTATACTATCTATAACTGGCTACTTTGAGTTAAACTACTAAAACCGTTCCTACCAACAAATTTTAAAATGCTGCTACAAATATTTTAAAGAAATTATTTTTTTCTTCAATGTTAACAACTATCCCATTTTGTTTGCATTATCTATCCTATTTGCATAGAGAAGAAATAACTTTTTCAATTATAATCATTCTTTTCTTTACATTACTCTTTCCATAAATTTGGTTAAAACTGTGTAGTAAACTAGATGAGTTATCCTCACCACAGTTATTTATTCTTTCACTGCCTCCTAAGATAAAATGCCACAATTTATGCTGGATTTCGCCCACCTTCAGAGATAATGTGTTCTTTCTTAAACTTTTTAATAAATTTAAATTCCCTTCTCGTTAAGTTTATTATGAGCTCACTGGCAAAATATGTTTTACACAGTACCAGCAAATAATTTCAGTCTGGAAGCAGGAGTAATGAAAATTATGATAAAGAAATATGTACGTATGTATGTAAATGTGCTTGTGCTAAGTGAAAAATTTTTAGAAAAATTATAACATAAAACAATATCAATATCATATAGTGCTTTAAAGAGAACAGGATTAAACGTTAAAATAGAATTTAAAGCTCAAATTAAACAATTAAATTTGGAATTAATGATCGAGTATATGTAAATTATATTTCATTGCTTCACACGCCAATATAACTTGCAATCATTATGAGTGACAAAAGAAATTTCTTTAACGATCCATTGGGAATCTGTTGAAACTTAATGCTTTTATAAGACTCTAAGCTTTTCTGTGGGAAGCGGACAGACCAGTTATACATATACTGGCATTATATTTCTTCGTGTGCCTTATCGGTTCCACTCTATGATTGATTTCGATGCGTAGTTACCGGGTTTTACAATCTGACTCCAATTCAAAATTTCTTCTGTTATAGGAATTAAAGTCGTCGTAGTCTGATACGCTTTTTCGGTATAAAGCCTTGGTTCAAGTATGTAAAAATATTTCTTCGGCGATTTCCTATGTGGATTTCTGGCAAAAACTCTGAGATTATACAAAATTGTTATGGAAAGTCCGTCAAAAATCTGTCATTCAGAGTAAACTGAGTAAACTGACTAAAGGGTTGTAATGACCAACTAAGTAAATAATTTTAGTTTTAGAACTATATTAGAGTGCGTCGTAAACTATAGTTCATAAATGCCTAACCGAAGTTAAGATTCTTAAGCGAGTTATTGGAGACCACCAACTCTCGATCTGCCAGATCTCAAAAGAACTTATTATCCTAAAAATTTTTACTATGTTCGCATAATTTTAATTTTGCTAATTTATCCATATTTGAACAAACTGGTGTAGTCCTCCATCAAGCTCTCCAAGTGATAATTTGCAGTTTTCGCTAGATTTCTGAAGTAAGTTTAGTAATGCTGCCTTCGTTCACTACAGCCTTTTGGTCATATTTAGTAAATTTCATAAGTTATTTACCCTTTCATTACTGGCGCTGTTTATTTACTACGTGTACCGGTATGATTTGAAAAATCAAACACTAGTTTTTAATGAGAAAAATTTTCCACTGCTAGGTGCATATTTTTTTCCATCTTTCAGCCAATTTGTGGTTTTCATGCCAGTAAAAGGGTTCGTTTTTGAAAGCAGACCAATTAGTCATTCAATTTTCGAATTCCTTATAAGCATCGAAATGTTGCTCAGCCAAGGCACGTCCAATTGATGAAAATAAATGGTAGTTAGAAGGAACCATGTCAGGTTAATATGGGGAGTGGAGCAGTAGCTCCCAACCTAATGCTTTGATTGTATCATAAACCGGTTTTTCATTGTGTTCGGGTGCATTTGAATGTTTAAATTTCCTTATCATGTCTTGTGACCCACTCTGGTTGTTTTTCTATCCATTCGTGATGCAGTTTGATCTCTTGACGTTCTCACAGACACACAGCATTTTCTTTACTGCCGAATCTATAAGGTTTTGCAGTCAGAGTTGATGGTTGTACCGTTTATGATTCAGAAAATATTTTCATTTTTCATTTCGCCAGTAAAAATTTGATGCAAGCTTTTGTGTTCAAATTTTCTAACTGAACATTAGCATAGAACATGAAAAAAAGTCCAGGTGAACAGTCATAAATTAGTATGAAAGGAAGTATGCCATAAAATTTATTCGCTTTTTCTCTTTGCTTTCATGCGAATACGAAGAAAAGTGAACGCACCATTCCATGCATAAACATGTATTCAAATGTATGCAATGCATGCAGTATACAAATAGATACATACGACTGGTAATGAATATTCATGAGCAAGTACATAAAAGTCAAAGATCATAAATATTTGGCTTAACGAGCAGAAAATTGTAAAGGGAGAGAACACACGCAGTTTTTTTTATTCTAATGTTATAAACGGAAAAATTTTAAATAATAAAATTATAAACGCTATTAACAGTCTTTAAGGTATTCTATACTTTAATCGTTGTTGAAAGTCTGAAAGCGAACGCAATCTGGGCTTACTTTTAATATTTTGTAAAGGAAGGTAGACTTTCAAGAAGTCTCCGGTATCTTCTACATTCATACTACTCGAATGACTTTCCATAGGTCTTGACAATTTTTCAATTTTTTTGTTCAACTTGAGTTTAAAATCGTTCCAGAAATTGGTTTGAAATCAAAGCTTTATTTTTTCCTTTATACAACATAAATTTCATGGTCCCACATCCATTCAATAGGGCGATGTGTTATCATTACTGTCAGTATCTTGCATAAAAATCTATTTTACACATAAGTTTTTATGAGCGAATGGAATCAAATGAATCTCCATAATATGTTTGGTTAAATTCTGCTTCATCTAGCTTTTTTGTTTCATGTACTCGCCTTTGCTACATACATTGAAACTGGCTCTTCCATTCTATATTTTCTGTATGTTTGCTTTTAAAGTATAGAGTGGATTTAAATTTTGCTTCAATGAAGCTGAACAGTTTTTTTTTTGATATCATAGGTATGTGTTGCTCCACATATCCAATAAAGTGGTCCACAAAATACGTTTTTTTTTTAAATTATTTATTTATTTATTTATTATTAATTACAATACAATTACAAATTATATTATAATCATATACGAGCTGAGTAACTTCGACCATATGCCCGGTGTAGTGTCACAGACCACGACCCTCACGCTAATAGTCTAGCACACTACCCACTAGACTACCAGGGCGCTCATTTTTTAAATTAATATTTTCTGTTTTCGCCATAAGGAGTTACGACATTAAGAATTCAGTTGTTTTGTGATATTTTTGATACGACAGAACATACATACATAATTGGTCATTACAACCCTCCAGTGAGGATTATTGACCTAGTTTCTCACACTACTTATGTTGTGTGTGTTAATTTATACATAAGTGCCGGGACCTACAGTTTAAAGTCGAATCCGAACGACATGGCAGTTTTATTACTCTCAGTGTTTTTGCCAAAAATTTGCTGAGAAAAATCACCGAAAAGATAATTTTCGTATATTATCTCGATGTCTGGCGTGGGTCTCGAAACTTGGCTTTAGCATCTAATAAGCCAGCACACTAGACCACGGCGACTTCAATACGATATGACAGAAGCGCTGGACAATTTTTAGACGTTTGCTATTACTACCTAGTATTTTTGAAATATATTTTTTTATGTTTGTGTAAGTTTATTAAAATTTTGCGAAGCATAAAGATGTATCCGCCGCAGTCAAGTAGACAGTGTATTAGCTTATTTGACGTAATGCCAGAGTTCAAACCCCAGGTCAGACATCAAAACGAAAATATAAAAATATTTCTTCGGCGATTTCCTCTCAGTAGACTTCTGGCCAAAATTCTGAGAAAGAGCAAATAAAATTGCCATGAAAAGCTTCTCAAAAATCTAAGTGGTGTGAAAAGCTAGGTCGAAATCCTGACTGAAGGGTTCTAATGACCAATTATGTATGTATGTACGATGCGATGTATGTAGAGATGCCAAACGGGATCGATTTTTAAAAATCCCTTGATTCAGTATCTTGTAAATCCCGATCCCGGGATTTCGGGATCCAAAAATCCCGAAAAATCAAGGGGTAAATCGCGATTTTCTTTTAATAATAAAAATATTTCATTAACAAAATCATTTGTATTCCAATTATGTATAGCAGAATTATATGTCATTAAAAAAAATAAAATATTAAAACAGTAAGACAAAATGTAACAAAAAAGCGTAAATTAAAAAAAATAAAAATTATTCATACATATGCAAACGCATTAGTTATAAGAAAATTATTTGGATTCCAATAAAAGGATTAAACCATCTAACTTGAGATCTGAGAGGCTTCACCGATTTTTTTTTGTCAACGTACCTTTAAAAAACACTTTTCGCAATTAACATTTTTTGTAAAATAATTCCAAGATAGCTGTATGCAGCTTATAAATATTCACATCTACTACCTCATCTGAGAAGCTATAATCGAAGTCAAGTGATATAGAATTTTTTTCAGGGTAGGGTCAAAATGCACATAAATTCACAATCCCGAAAATCCCGAAAAACCCCGGGACAAGTTTTTAAAAATCCGGTGATACGGGATTTTGTGAATCCTGAAAATCCCGGTATTTCGAGCTTCGTGATTTCCCGATCGGCATCCCTAATACATATGAGCTATCGTACGTATAAGATAACATAATTATTCGCTTTGATTATGTGTTACTCGGAAGTGATGATATATTTACACGAAAATATTTTTTTTCATATTTCGTTTTGATGACCTGGAGTTTGAACCGTGGCTTTACATCTAATAACCCGGCACACCTACAAGTATGTTTCAATCTACGGTTAAAATCTGCAGTTACACTCAGATGTTCGATTTAATTACAGGTATCCCTCGTATAACGCGGTACTTCTACAAAAAGATTTAAGAAAAATAAAAAGTTTCATTACATCGCGAAATTTCGACTTATACTTGTATAACGCGCCTTATTACTTGCGCCTTAGACAGTTAGAAAAAAAGCAGACAAAGGCTGAAAACTGATTTCACAATCGCACAATCACTGGGAGAACGTCCAACATAATGTTTTATCAAATGACGAAAACTTTCGATGAAATCCTCTTGAACCTCGATGAAATTTCTTCTGATGAAGTTATACGCTCACTATTTCGAGGTAATATGATGTTCGAAGTAAGTGATACAAACTAGTGAATATTTGTGTTTTCCGATGGTTTTTTTTATTATGTTTTTTAATTTTTTTAAAATAAAGTATTAAAACTTTAGTTGTACATCTTGAGTTGTAAACGTACATCCATCTTTAATTTACTACCGATTTTATTTTGGAGAACGTTTATTTAAACGTAACCATTTAATTTATATGCAAGCTAAATCTTCTATTTCGCGAATTACATAACGCGGACTTTTCCTGGAACGTAACCACCGCATTGTACGAGGGACACCTGTATAAGGAAATCTAGTTCAGTTCTGTAAAAAGTTTTGTTCAGTCATCCTTAAAGTATTTTTTACTTTATTAAATAAAGATTTTAGGGGACGTATCTTTTTCAAATACTCCATTAATAGTACCTAAAATATACACACTACACATACATATATACATATATGTATACGTATTTAAATCATTGTAAAGGAAAATAATGTAAAATTTGTAGCAAGAAATGTTATCATCGTTGTCTCTTTCTGTAAAACAAAATCGTTAGACTGTGAAAGTCTTGTTTACAATCTTTTTCTATTTTGTTTGGATGGTGGTTTCAGTGAAGTGTTAAACAATGTTTTCGTTTGTTTGTTCATCCTACATTTGGCAAATAAGATTTGTGGGGGGCTTCTGTAAAAATACGAAAATATTTTATAGGAGACATATGTACATACATTTGTATGAATGTTTATATGTGTGTTTACATTTGTTTTCATTCGAGTAATTCAGAATTGAAATGTTTTGCGAATGTAACGTAGCATGATGCTGTAAGTATTCCCGCTAACTCATTTTCAGTGTTCATTGGTTTATGGGCATATAGTCTCCCCCTCAAACTTCTTATCAAAATTTCTCTGACGTGGCAAAAAACTGAATGTGACACTCATGCACAAAAATTACTATCGATATACGAAATTCGCTGTCGAAAATTCATTCACATATAAAATTACTTCTACTTCGTTTGTAAAAATTTCTAAAAACATAAAAGGAGAGAACTACAAAGACAGCAACTGAGAATAACAGATACGGGGGAATGATGTAGTTCATACGATAATACGATTACAAAATTGTTTGGTTTTCACTCTGATAATTATTGTGATATCACTGTGGAACATTATATCCGATTTGAGGAGCATATTTGTGACATGCTAAGTGTAATTTCAATAAAATTCATTTCTTAAATGCAAATAACAAAAAAAAAAAAGAGTAACAGTTGAGTTAAAAAGAACGTAGTATGCAATGTCTATTTCCAAGCAAGCATGCCATGCATTTTTCACCAAAAGGCAATGGTTTGTTCCATGCAGCTACTTTTATCCATTCACATATGACCGTGCCCCGTTTTACAAATTAAAAATTTGATGGCTGTAAAATTCATAGACGATTTGTCATAGGGGCAGTGATATCTCTTCTTTCTGCTTATTGTGATGAAAATGTGGCTTAGTCCACACAACTCTACAATTTATTGTTCATTTAAACATTAACTCCATGCGGACACAATGCTTAAACTAGCACCCTGATATGCTTAATGCTTCACAGGTTCCAATATTGCATGCTTATGATTCATTCTCAACATTACAGAGTTTACATATTGGACTTGATACACCCCCCATTTTGAACAAGGGCGCTCAGAGTCTACAGTGTCCATCCAAAACACCGGTTATTAATCTCAGGTAGTGTTTCACTAGTCTAATGTATAACATACATAATTGGTCACTACAACCCTTCAGTCTGGATTATTCACCTAATTTCTCACACCACTTATTTTGTGTGTTTTAATTTTATACGTAAGTGGTTGGACCAGTCGACTCCGAACGACAGATTTTTTTTGAGAAAAAATTTTCATCGCCGAAGCAAAACTTTTTGTATTTTGTTTTGCTGTCTAGTCTGGAGCTCAAGCCCTGGTTTTATGTCTAATAAACCAACACACTACCTACTAGACTACGGCGACTTCCTAATGTATAACTGCGATCTATTTTCATTGTAAGTTCCTAAAAAAAAATTAAAATTGAACATTTTTAGGTTGACAAGGGTGTCTCTCTTTATCTTCCCTTCTGTTGTGTAAACTATTTTCGAACCAACTTAATAGAAGTTTTCAGGCGCTATCAACGGCGTAGAAGCTCTTCTCTGTGGAATCGCGTCTGCTTGCTAATAGCTTCATTTTCGCAACATTGCTGATTAAGCATCCGTAGACAGTCTCATACTATCATTGATTTAATTTTTTAATAGCAGAGTAAAGAGTTTTCTGTACTTCCTATCCAGGTTGAATTGAATCTTTCGGTATGATAGACTTCCTTTTCTAAATACCCGCGAGTTTCGGAATATTTTAACATGTGACGAAAAATCTCGTTCTTAGTCAATCTGCACAACATCCCTGTTTTAGGAGACCATACAGCTTCCAGATTACTCCATTCACTTATGTTACTAAGGGCCATTATTACAACGTGCCGTTAAAATTGGGTTTAGTTAAAGGTAAGTTTAGCAAAAGTGAACTTTAAAGTCTCCACTAACTTCTTTTCGTTATTATAACTTTGTGTTAACATAAAGTTAACTTTATCAAAAATATAGAAATGCCGAAGTAATGACGATAAACCTGCTCAATTAAACAAGTTTATTTAATTGCAGTGCTCAGTTTGTCTATATTTGAGGTTGACATATTGAAAATAATATATAATATGACAAGTTCAAACATAAACTTAACTTTAAAAGTTACTGATTGCATGATCCTCCTATTAGCTTAACGCTCACTTTTACCATATTTTTCACTTATAATAATGAAAAACAATCTATCTGCCTTTAATTAACGGCAAGTTGGTCCTAAGTCTCGTTGCGAAAGAGTTAATAAAGTAAAGAAAAGTAAGTACTTACCTACCTCATTGGTCATAAAAATCCGATTAACGGATTTCAGGCTGCCGCAACACATCCTTCCAGGCGCCTCTTCTTCTTGCGCGCCTACGCCACTTGATTACACCAATCGATGAAAGGGCTTCTTCGATTTGGTCCTTCCAACGGATACAAGGTCGTCCTCTTCGCCGACTTCCGCAGATCCCCGCATCAAATACTCGTCTCGCCAGAACATCCTCCTTCATTCGAACGACATGGCGGAGCCAGCGCAGCCGCTGGATATTAATACGCTGTACAACATCCATGTCGTTAAGGAGCTCCTACAACTCCCTGTTGAATCGGATGCGAAAATGATCGCCAACTCGCACTGGACGGAAGATCTTACGTAGGACTTTTGTCTCGAATACTCTCAAGATATCTGCATCAGTCCATGCTTCTGCGCCATAAAGAAGCACGGGTAGGATGAGCGTCTTGTAGAGCATTAGTTTTGTCTTAGGAGAGAGGTCTCTGCTACTCAATTGCCTATTTAGACCATAATAGCACCTGCTGACAAGATCTCCAGACTGACATCATTTTCAGTGGTAACGACGGAGCCAAGATAAATGAATTCCTGGACTGTATTAAAAGTATTGTTATTGGCCGTAATCTGAGAATCAATATGCCGCACGGTTCTACTTGTCGATAACATATACTTCGTTTTGCCCTCATTTACTGCCAGACCCATCCTCTTAGACTCCTGTTCAATAGCACTAAGGGCAGCAGTGACATCACGTTTGGTAAGTCCTATGATGTCGATGACGTCAGTGTAAGCAATCAATTTGACACTTTTATGAAAAATAGTGCCATTGCGATGCACTCCCGCCTTTCGCAGAACACTCTCTATGACGAAGCTGAAAAGGTCGCATGATAAGTGTTCGCCTTGTCTGATACCTCGCACGGTATCAAAAGGTTCTTAGAAGTCCATTCCTACCTTGACGGAACTGCAGGAATTGCTCAACGTCATTCTGCATAGCCTTATTAGCTTCTCAGGTATACCGAGCTCAAACATTGCGGCAAAAACACGATCCCGTATGTGGCTATCGAAAGCAGCCTTATAGTCGAAAAAAGATGGTGTGTGTCGACTTGATTTTCATGGGTCTTTTCCAGGATTTGGCGTAATGTGAAGATCTGGTCGATGGAAAAAGAAGAGTAGTACTGATAGAATATCTCAACACTAATGCACTTAATACAAAATAATTTTTATTAACAAAATTAGGAAGGAAGTATAAAACATAACAATCTGCTCTGAATCTTTTATAGACGGGATTCAAGAATGAATTTTCCTCCTCGATCTATAGTGTACAAAGTTGATCAGCCAATAACTAATTTTATAAAATGCCGAAATGAAACAAAATTAACAGGATGAAATTCGAATGTCTATTGAAAATTAATTTAGGGAGATCTATTTCTGTTTACTCTGACGTACAGGACATTGATAGGGCCCAATTGATTACCGTTTTTGTATTTTAGTCTAACGAAGAAAGTTGTTCACTTCGAGAAAGGATATCTTCTCATTAGACACCCTGGGTACCAGGAGAGATTTGAAAAACAGGGAAAGAAGTTTGAAGACTTATATAACATAATTGGTCATTACAAGCCTTCAATCAGGATTATTGACCTAGTTTCTCACACTACTTATGTTGTGTGTGTTAATTTTATACATAAGTGGCGGGACCAACAGTTTAAAGTCGGCTCCGAACGACAGATTATTGAGAAACTTTTCATGGCATTCAGAGTTTTTGTCAGAAATCTGTTGAGAACAAATCGCCGAAAAAATCCTTTTTTGTATTTTATTTTGATGTCTGGCCTGGGACTCGAACCCTGGCTTTACGTCAAATAAGCCAACATACTACCTAATAGACTACGGCGATTTGAAGACTTGCGAAACATAAAAACTCTTAGGCTAACTAGGACGCATATCAATCGAAACGCTGTGAGTACAATAAAATAATACGGAGGGGTATACGAAACTACTGGATGCTATTTTACGAAAAGGTATATAACGTCATAGGTTAAAAAATTCCTATCCAACACCCACATTCACTCTGAGGCACTCATGGATAATTCTGATATCTGCGTGGATACAACGGAGTAATCCCTATAACTGTGGAGGAACATCTACTTCCCGACGTGTCGTCCATGAAATCTTCATCGGTGCTGCAAACTAGGAACAACAGAAAAGGCGATTTCCTTTATTTATTGTGGATTCGATAATTGCAATTAAATTCTATGATTTGCTGATTATTGGTCGTTACAAATCTTTAGAGAGCATTATGACTTAGCTTCTCACACCATTTATGTTATGTGTGTTATTTTTATACAGGAGTGGCGGGACATACAGTTGAAAGTCAATTGAGAACGACAGATTTTTTGAGAAACTTTTCGTGGCATTTTTATTTACTCTCAGAGTTTTTGCTAGAAATCTGCTAAAATGAAGTCGCCGAAGAAATATTTTCGTTTTGTTGGAGACGTCTGACCTGGGGTTTCAACCGTGGCCTTAGATCTAATAAATCAACACGTATTTATCAATAAATACTTACTACAATATGCAGTAACTGGTAAAATCCGCAATATGAGATAGATATTGTAAAAATTGCTTATGTATGTGTTTGCACTTGGTTTAAGCAATTACTTACTGAAATATTAAAAATATTAATTTTAAATTGGAAATTTCTTTTTATGAAGTTCTTCCGTTCCGTTTAATCTAAAGACTACATAGTTGATGGTTTGCCGCTGAAATTTTCGTGTGGGTGGCATTTTATTGTGTAACGTGATTGACACCAGATGCCGCTAATAAAACCAAAAGTACGTTTGAATGTTTTATTCTGGATAAAGGAAGATTGAGAGCGATGGTACATTGTATACTGAATGTGTTGTTTTATACCAAAAGAAAAAAAAACAAAAAAAACGCTTTCCTTCAAAATATTCGATATTTGTTGCTGTTGTTGCAGTGCTGTAAGTGAAATTTATTAATTAATTTTGCGTTTATGTTATCTTTAATTTTTCATAAGATTTTCTTTGTTCCCATTTTTTTACTCCTTTTTTGTGCATCCTTATTTGGTAAAGAAGGAAATTAAGTGAAAATTTGTTACAAAATCTTGAATGAATTTTTTAGCTTTTGTTTTTTCTCTTTAATCCAGAAGAACAATTAATTTTAGCTGACATTTTTGTAATATTGGGTCAAACGGAAAAAACATAGCACGCTGATATGAAAGAATGATGAAAGTATAATTTTTTAATGCATTTTGTTACAATTTTTCTTTCATAGTCATGTTGTATGTTTTGAATACGCGGTATTGTTTGAATGTTTTCATATTGGGAATGAGTAAAGAAAGTTGTTACATTATTACGATATTGAATAGAACAATTGAATTCACGGCTGCCACATTCTGCGCTAGGTGAAGTGATCTGTTCACCAAGATTGTACGATCTTATGTCTTTAGATTTTTGTGGGATTTTCTTAAATCGATTAAATAGTAGGGGTCCTTAAGCGAACATAACCCATCTATTAAATTCGAACTGTTTCTTTGTATCTGTACATACCCAGATAGCATTCGAAAGATTGTTTTTATACAAATCAACTTGCTGAGTCATTTTAGAGTAATTTTCGTGATCAAAAAGTTATTAGTGAGTAACACGATTAAAAAAGGACTCAAAAATGATTCGTGGCAATGAGTAAAATTGATTTGCATTTGGAAATTAATCATCCAGATCTTTAAAATGTGACTATTATTTGTGTTATTTATTTTTATATATTCCACTTATACTGAAGATTGAAAAACGCTTAATCAAAAACAGATCATGTAGGGGTTTAAAAAGTGATTGTAATTACGTGATCATATTTTGTGCAAGTAGATGATTAAAAACTGCATTTCTCTATAAATTTTCTTCTATGTAAAAGATGGCTATGAAATATAGTAGAATTTATTTTGATTGAAAATTTTTCTTTGTTTGTTTACGAAAAACAATATTTCTTTAATTAAATTTTGGTGTCTGATGTACATACACCACGAATGTAAACTTAATATTCTTTCTTTGATACTTAACGTTCATACAAACGTGATTTTTGAAATCGGTGTAGTGTAAACGTAGGACTCAGTGAACCTAATAAAAACACTTGAAGATATTATAATAGAATTATAAATACGAATAATAAACGACTCAAATTTTAATCATAAATGACATAAAAACGAGTCCAAATTAATACGAACATGACTCATAAATGACAATAAAAGACTCGTATGCAATTAAATGATCGACTGAAAGATTAATAAATGATTAGAAAGTGACTGAAAGATGACTCGAAAAAGAATCATAAACGAAGGTAAATAAACTAATAAATGATCAGAAAGTGATTTGGAAATGATTATAAAGTTACTAGAAAAAAATGTAGGAAATTATTCTAAAATAATAAAGAAAATTACTCATAAGTCATTTTTAAGAATAGTCGCACGTAGTTACGTTTTTCTCTCGACGATAGAATCTGTTATGATCAGAAAATGAAGAGGGAATTCTAGCTTTTTATCCTAATTTTTTGCATCTTTTGCTATATTGTCTTAGGTTATAACATCTCCAAATCATTTTTTTTTCTTCATTGTTCCTTACATTTTATTATTTACATATATTCTCAATGATATTTATTATTTTTCGTTTTTATTTTTACTGTAATCCCATAGCACTTTTATTTATAAGATTAATATCTTGTTGTGCTATGACTAATATTATAAATAAATAAATAAATAAAAATAAACCTAAGACACCTTGTGAAATCATAGCAAAAAAAATTAGATTTGTGCACCTTTATAATTTTTGTCTATTTGACTTATTTTTAATGAATACAATGCAGTGGATGTTTGCACTTTTTTGGAGATCAAAAAAATAATTACGGATTCAGGAAGAGTTTAGAGCTGAAACCGGGCTTATCATTAATTGCCCAAAAACCCGGTTTTGGAAATTCAAATGACGTTCGCACAGCTTGTAATTTTTTTCAGAATGAATATCTTTTATCAGAAATTATAAAATTATATGAAAAACTGATAAAACGAATGCCTACAATTATTATTTTGAGATTTTAGTCTAAATACTGTAAAATATTTTGCAAAATTATATCCTTGTATCATATGTCCCCAATGATACACAAATTGCTAATCCACAGATCAGAAGTAATAATACCAATAGGACATTTATCTGAGGAAGCGCAAGAAGCCAAAAACAAAGTTTTCTAAAATTTTAGAAAGAATTATTCTTGGCGAAGATCACGAGAAAAAATGAAAATATTTTTAAAAGAAAAACCCTTATAGAAGCAAAGCGTTTATTGATATTTGGTTTAAATCTAGATGATGTCGATGTTCGGTTACAAAATACAGCGAATGTGTTTTCCAAGATTTACTCTCTTGTTAATTATTTTTACGGAGAAATATATGTAATGTACCTTAAATACCGCAAGGGATCATATGACCCCCTTTGGTAGGGATAGGAATACATGAAGTATCGGTAGGTTTGGTGTTAATATATATTTTTGTTTCATTATAGCAAATAAAGTACCTTTTATACATCTAGTAAGTATGATAACGTATATTATGAAAACCTAGCGCCAAAAATTTCTAGTAATATATCGCCACCCAAAATGCAGAAAGGCATAAAACACTTTTAAACTCTCTTGGTTTGATGTCGCAATTTAATCAACTCAATGCTATAGAGATGTATTGAAATAATACGGCAAAAGGGGTACCCTTACAAAATATACAAGGTTCAAAATAGTTTGGGTGAAAAATAAAGCAATTAAATAAAATTTTAAATATTAATTATGAGTCCATTTAAATTTTAAGTCTGATATCAATTTCGTACCAAAATATTTTAAATAATGAATACGTATTTAAGTTTTTATTGATAATTAATTATTAATCATATGTAATTAATAAATATTAGTTGTTTTTATTTCCATTTTTCTTAAATCCTTTTCATTTTTACAAAAATGAAAAATTTGCTTAAGTGACTTAATTGTATGTCCACAAGTGTACGTAATATACGTATAGTAGGGAAAATAAATTCATTAATTTATTTTAATTCGTAAAAATTTATATTAAAAATTTTATTGCACTTATTAAGTTAATTTCATTTAATTATTATTTCTTTTATTGCTTCGTAGTATACATATATAATACAGGTAAGTCGTTATTTTTCTAAATTATAATTTTATTTTCTTTCTTAATATCATCATCACATTTTTTTACAATCGATAAAATTCATAAATGAATAGGAGTATGAATGAATGAATGTTTACACAACTATAAAATCATGTTTCACTTTGCCATTCATATGGTAATTGGTTTCACTTTTTTTTTTTATGGCAACAACTGTTCCGTATTTGAAAATGTTATTTTAATTTTAATATAACGGTTAGTAGAACTTTAATCCAATTTTAATAATTAATAATTATTGTTGCATATTAAATTGAGAACCAAGTGCACATAGCCTCTATCAGAGAAACTATAAACCCAGTGATTTGATTATGATTGTTTCCACACTGGTATTGTACGTACATACATGTATGTACATATGTGACGACTAGTAAGCATGTGTGCTTATGTGCAAACATGCAGCAAAAGCTGTGAATGTGTTAACCACAAAATGTGGAATAAAAAAAAAGAGCCGAACACAGAAAAAACTGTAGTGCAGCAGAAATACTGACACACTTACAAAACTACATAACATTCCTGCCATTTGTTCCCTCTCTCTTGTATTTCCGTTTATTCTCCAATAAGTTATCCGATACAAGAGAACAATGTAGACTATAACCCACTAAACAATTTTAAACGTTCTCATTACTTTGGTAACATTTTTACGAAAGAATATCTATCGCTCCATGGTCTTACGCGTTCTCACATAATACGCTGAATGAGTCGGAGAGCAAAAATGTATTTTTAAGGCATGTCAGGAGCTTTCCGTAGGTTGAGTTTACCTCGCAAAGAGGCAGCAGTAAAAGCGCTAGCGACAAACGAAAAAACGAAAATTCTAGGATCATATCAGATATTAATTTGGATGAGGGATTATTGCATCAAGTTTAACAGTCTACGAGCTATGTCACCGTAGTATAATGTGTATTGTGTTGGCATATTAGATGAGAGCCCGTGGAGCAAACCTCAACTCAGACATCGCGAACAAAATAAAATAAAAAAAACTTTAGGCGAATGCTACTCAACAGTCACTCTGAGAATACATAAAATTACTATGAAAAGTTTTTCGAAAATCTGTAGGAAATGACTTTAAACGGTAGTCTTGAGCATGGAAGTCGCCGTAGTGCACTAGGTAGAGAGTGGGCTTATTAGGCGTATGGCCCCTGGTTAGACATCTAAACAAAAATATGAAAAAATATTTCTTCGGGGATTTCCTCTCAGCAGATTTCTGGCAAAAACTCGGAGATTAAAAAATCTTACTATGAAAAAGCTTCCCAAAAATCTGTCGGTCGGAGTCTACGTAAAACTGTAGGTCCCGCCACTTATGTATAAAATTAACGCACACAACATGAGTGGTGTGAGAACCTAGGCCGTAATCCTGACTGAAAGATTGTAATGGCCCATTATGTATGTATGTATGTCAATTGATGAGCAACTTCACTCATTGAGCTGAGTTATTCTAAGGTCCATATAATGGAAAATTTGCTACCTGTTGACAGCTGTTTCTATTTTAAAATTCACAATTTGCCAATTTTGGGTCTAGATCGAATATCATATGGCATAGCGTTGCATTTTTTTTTCTGACTACTTTAAGTAAATAAGATTTGTTCCATTTGCCGCAAATTTCTTTAATATTTGTTTGTGTAGTTTTCTTTACCATCGGATGTGTATATTTTGTCCATGTGCATTTACTTATAGACGTTCACCAAGGACGTCGTTTCTAAATAACGGCTTCTCACCTTAGGAGGAGAAGTCTTATAACAGCCCCATACGTCTTAAGGATGAGAAGTAATGAATAGTATAAAATAAACATTTCTCTTAAACGAGTACACAGCAGAGATCAGCAACGAGTATTCGAAACGTTGAGTAGATTCAAATCATACTTATAATTTCTGATACTTATACGCATGCATACTTATTTTAATATGATACTCATACTGCTCACACCCAAAGTTGGAAACACAAAATAAGTATGATTCGCATACGAACAGTAGTATATTCAGACTTGTTGTCTTTGTCTTTCCTTTCTTCTTTGTTTGTATATGCATCAACAACAAAGGCTGTAAATTTTTATGAATGATTCGAGCCACTCGAATCACTTATAAGTATTATAAGTAGTTTTGTAAATTTATGAATCATAATGAGTAGGCGGATGAATCAAACATACTTCGAATGTTGTGAGTTTGATGTCAACGTTGTACTCATATTCATTGCTACCTATACTTATAAATCAATGTTCTAGCGAGTACGAATGATTTCAATTTTGTTGATTCACTCATACTCAAACTTGCAAGAGTGGAAAAACGATTCATTGCTGATCTCTGGTACACAATACGCTCCCTTACTTAAAACATTAACATCAATAGTTTGTTGATAGCTCATACTCTCTGTGTGTTTTAATTTAAATGCAATGATACGAATCGAAATTTTTTGAATTTAATTCTGTTCCAATTGGAGGTATGAACAATATTACTAAAACAAATAAATTAAAATAGTATTCGTAGGTTTGCCTATTGGGTAACAGTTTTGTTTTTGCTTTTTTAAATCAAATATTTTCAAATGTGTTTGTATTTAAAGCTGAAATAAAGGGCTCTTAAATTCGTTGGCTTAAATGAACCTCAGCGTATCTGCTGTTAATATTGTTGTTGCTGTTTTTAAATTGCAACAAATTGTTAACAATACGTTGATGGAATTACATGTGTTCCTTGAATACCGCGCTGGTTACGTTCCAGGAAAATTCCGCCTTATGTAATTCGCGTTATAGAAGACTTAGCTTTCATGTAAATTAAAGGGTTACGTTCCAATAAACTTTTACCAAAATAAAATCGGTACTAAATTAAAGATGGATGTACGTTTACAACTCTAGATCAGTGTTAATACTTTATTTTAAAAAAATTAAAACACATAGAATCGGAAAGCATAAATATTCACTAGCTTGTGTCACTTACTTCGAACGTCATATTACGTCGACATAGTGAACGTATAACTTCATCAGAAGTAATTTCATCAAAATGTTTTCATCATTTGATAAAACATTTTGTTGGACTTTCTTCCAGTGCTTGTGCGATTGTGAAATCAGTTATCAGCCTTTATTTGCTTTGTTTCGGTTTCATAATAAGGCGAAAGTAATAAGGCGCGTTATACAAGTTGAACTTTTTATTTTTTTTTAAATCGCGTTATATTGAAACCGCATTGTAGAAGTACCGCGTTATACCAGGGATATCTGTATTTACAAAAATAGAAATTTAGGGTCCATAATGTTCGACAATAGTATATAAATCTACACCCTACATGGTTATACCACATACATGTATAAGACCTACTAATGGACGTAAATTAAAGGTCCTTTCAGTACTAAAATATTTGAATTTGATGAATTACTTTTGAAATTTTGTAGTTTGATAGTAATTCATGCTATTAATGTAAGTTTTCTTCTTATGACATTTTTTTAACTGGGCTTTTGTCTGAAGTATGAAGCAGTTGAATATTATTTATGAAGTGCGACCAGAATTTACGTACTATTAACGTGCATTGAGTCTACTTAAACTATTCGCAGCAATTCTCACGTGTAGGCAATGTGTGTTATTCGTTACCCAATTAGCAGCAAGTATGAACTTACAGTGTTGACTTATTAGACGAGATGCCTCAGTTCAAACCCCAGGCCAGACATCTCCAATAAAACAAAAAAAATATTTCTGAGGCGACTTCATCTCAGCAGATTTTTGGCAAAAACTCTGATTGTTTATCACAAAATGTGCAAATTTCATATTTGCTCAAACATTGGCCAACTTCTGACACTTTTTGTGATAAACAATCAGGATCAATAAAAGCTTTTGAAAATTTTTTAACTAAAAGTTCATTAGATGATATCCGTATATAAAAATATCACTCGATAACTCATTAAATAATAACTACGGTAATTTTTGTCTGATTTGCTGAAATGTTGACCCAATCTCATCATTAAGACTTTAAGAATATTATCACTTTTCCTATAGAGCGACTCATCAAGAAAAGTGCTCGATGTATCCCTCCTAAAACAACATTAAAAATATTTCGACACCAGCTTCTACCTCTCGTGAGCTGGACCATTTTGAAAGAGGGTCTATTTTAGAATATTTTGTTAACTTGAGAATCTGTTTCCTTACCAACATACACAATATCTATATCATAAGAAAGGTTTTTTAAGGCGTGTCCAAAAATGTATACAATTTGTCCAAGGGCGATCATCATTGTCCTTTTTTAAAGGATATTCTGTAAAAAAATTTATTTTGAATTTTTTGTTCGGGGATTTTTGTAATAAAAATTTTAATCTTTAGTCGATTTAATTAAGTACGGGTCTCAGCTTTTTTTTTTAAATTCACACAAGTTCGCGTTTTGTAGTGGTTGTAGTTTGAATTTTTCTAAATATAAACAATAAAATTTTATAATCTTCTTTAATTCGGTAAACAAATATGCCGCCAAACAGTCCATACATGATCTAGAAACTAAATTCGCTATCAAAGTAGAGTTACCACAAAATTCCATTTTTATATATTCCAGAGCACCATGTACAATGCATCTAATTTTCAAAAATCTAAATTATTTACATATAAAGAGGATGTACCTGGCAAACGAAAAAATTTGATAACCAATTGCCCTATTTACAACGAAGGGCTGCCATTCCATTGCATTTTTTTTTTTTCAAAACGTTAAATTGCGCGAATTTCAAAAAAAGCTGATACCCTCAAATTAACAAAATATTCAAAAATATCCCCTTTTTCAAAATGGACCAGCTCACGAGAGGTCGAAGCTGGAGCCGATATATTTTAAATGTCATCATAAAAAATACCAATGTTCATTTTAAAGGGGTACACTTTGCACGAATTTCACTTCATACAACTAGAGTCGCTCTATTGTCCTATATGTTTTTATTAAACTTTGCTACTATGAGTGGAAAAACTTGAAAAAATATGAAAAAATTCGAATTTTCCAAGTTAACTTCATCAAATCTCTTAGCATATTAAGTCGAATAATAGATATATGTATACCGTTTTAAAGATCCATCTCTACCCTTTCCAACAGGATTTAAATTTTAAAAATAGGGTGAGAAATGTTTGAGTAATTCAGAAATTTGTGGGTAAATCCAAAAAAAAAACTGTCTTTGTCAAATAAAAAAGTTTGGAGGGTTCAGGAAACATAAAAAAATGTTTTTGAGATCTACTCAACTAAAGTCATAACCTACATCATGTCATTAGCGGGGTGTATTTAACTTTTTTTATTTTGTCGCATAGTGTTATGCTTTTCCCAATTATTTTTTGTTTAAAGAGTTACTGGCATTACCAGACTATCGTTGTGTGATCCGTTTGTAACTGACGTTGCTTATAATTATGGACATCCTTGTGGGAGTTTTTTTTTTCACCGTTATAAGTTCATCTGTTACAATCAACAAAGACCTCGCACCACCTATTCTGGGTGTAGTGTGGATAAATAACTGGAAACACATTACATGCATTTAAGCTGCTGACGTGTGTAGCGTAGTGTAGTTGTTTTAAGTGACCCACTTACATAGAAAGTGTAAACATTCATACGTATGTACATAATTGGGTACATGTTATATATTTTGCAATTAGTACTTATATTTTTAACTCATCTACATATTTATATACAATAAGCTAAATTCACATTAAAAAGTAACGTGTCTATCAGTTTAAAATTGAACAATCGGTTACTTCGAATCCAGCAATATTTATGTCAGTGTATTCTATCCTAAAATTCAGAATGTTATTTCCACTGAACATATTGAATTTATTGACGCTTGAGAAACGTTGGAATTTATTAGAAATTTAATAACAAAACGGAGACAATTGGCCAGAAATTACAGGAAAACGTCGTGCAAAATTTGTTCGCAGGGAACAACAAATGACTAACTGTGCCCGGTACGCGCAAGTTCATTGCTAAAGCCCATAATGCTGGTTTCATTGTTGATGCGCTAAGAGTTGAGCATGCTCAGACAGTGTACACCCAAAAATATTGAAACTGTGGCTGAGAATATGCCTTAATCTATCAATATCAACTCGTCATCGTTCTAACGGCGAATTTTACAAAACCACATTATGACGTCTTAAAAAGTTCAATTGACTGAAGAGTTAAAGCCTTCGTTTTCGATTCGCTGGATGGGCCAACGAGAAACTGCATGAAGATGTTCATTTTATTAAAAAAAAAACATCTTTAATCGTTTGAGAAGAATGCTATGCTGACAAATCAAAGATAATTGAGTATTTGAGCAACATTCGTGATACCATTACCGAGATATGACCCCGTACACTTGAAAAAGTGTACGATAATTGGTCCGATTGATTGAAGTACTTCGAGGCGATCCGCCGTAACCAGAACAACAAAGTAATATTCCATTTCTAACCGGAATACCAGAACAATTACACTTTACAAGAGAAAAATAAATTTGAAAAAATTTCAAACCGTTTTTGTTTTATTGCATTTTTAAATTTAAACTTATAAACGCCCCCACACTTTATATGGAATATGAGTTGTATTAGAGACTAGGGCTAGTAAAAAGTCATAGACAAAATTGCTGCAAAATGCAAAAGAATATGCAGATAAGTAAAGAAAAACATTTTTTAATATTTAATAATAATGGAATATAACAAAAACAAAAATATTCAACAACATAGTCGAATATTTTTTAGTAGAAGAATGCTTTTGTCCCCAAGGAGAATGTGTAACAATTGTTAAACATAAAGTTGATATAAAGAGAGAGAGAGAATATTCCATATTTGTTCTCGTATGTAGGCCAAAAATCGAGATAGTGTGTGGGAATTACTGCAAAATTTATAACTTTGTCAAAAAGTTTCTGGAAAACCTGTCGTTCAGATTCGACGTTAAGCTGTAGATCCTGCCATTCTTAGATAAAATTAACGTTTAAGCATGAGTGTGAAAAAATAGATTGAAGTTAAAATGTTGACCAATCAAGCAAGTGCTTTTAATGTACACAGAAGATGTCTACTCGTTTTATCAAATACACACGCAAGGGATGTTCATAAAAGATCGGACTAAAGCAGGTCTGTGGGAGCCTATGATTGCTAGCTATCTGTCGGGTGGGGTGGTTCGTGGCCTAATTTAGCCGCCTCTGTTCTATTACAAGCTAGTTTTATATAGACACCCTAGTTTATTTAATTATCATAATTACTGTACTTGTTCTGAAGAGTATAGATGAAAAAAACAAAATACGAAAACAATGTGCCCATTTCGACCTCCGGGTACTGTGCTTGTCTTGACCGACAGGTGCACCTCCTCTACAAAATATAAAGCACCTACTATACTACATATGAACAGGTATTAATTAATTCTACTCTCTAAGTAGGTTTCTCTGGTGTCTTGAGAAACCACGCTTCACAACTCACCCTGAAACCTGTATCCTACAAGCGTAAGTTTAATTAGTAGGATCCCTATATTTAATTAGCCTAATTCAGTCACATCATATAAGAGATTTTAATAAACTTTTTAGCAATTCATTCTGTAACTTACAAGATTTTATTCAATACCACAAATAAACAAAAATTAAAAATAGTAAAATTGGACTTACCCCTATGGTAGCACCGATGACGATGAGACCTCTTCATGTCAGAGACCTGAGCCGAGCAAATTCGTCGGCGGCGGCGGTGCTTTTATTTATTTAAATAATATGCATACAACATTTCCAACATTTATTTAAAGAACAAAGAAGACATGTAAATCCATGTATGAAACATTAGCCTCACATAATTGGTCATTACAACTTTTCAGTCAGGATTATGACCTAGCTTTTCGCACCACTTGTGTGTGTGTGTTAATTTTATATATGAGTGTTGGGGCCTACAGTTTTAAAATTGACTCCAAATGATAGATTTTTGAGAATCTTACATGGCAATTTAATTTACTCTCAAAGGTTTTGTCAAAAATTACAGTAAATTTACTTAATAATCATTGTTAGCAAATCGATTATTAAAATTAGCGACTAAAGAAAAAATTAGAACAAAAAGTAAAATTACATACGAAGCTAATTACACACATGCTACACGCAGAATCAAAAATTACACACAATATGTGTAATTACACACAAGGTGGCAGCACTGGTCTGCTGTGATGCCTGGTTGCTCCACTATGTTAAAGGGCCTTAGATCTCTGCAGCACATTTGAACAAGCAACCGTGCGTTAGCAAATTTTTCGGAATCTACATTTTTAAAACTTCCTGACAATAAGGATTTTATTTTGGCATTCGAATTTTAAAATTTTTTTGATTTTACGTCACTACCATGAGCACGTAAATGGTTACAGACGTTTGATGTCGACGCTGAAACTCCAAACCTGAAATTATTTCGCATTTTATAACACTTGCAAAACAATTATCGGAAAAAAATATTCAAAATAAAATTTTCCAAAAAAATTTGCCTAAAAGCTAATTGAAATTGGAGTTTCAATTATTGTTTTGGGAATTCAATACCCTTAAAAATAGCAAGGTCGTCATCGCAATCAGATGAATTTAACTAATTTAAATTATTGAAATTTGTAGTTCTTTGGTTCTCCATTTTAATTTTTTGTCTTTTGAAACATTTAACGTAAAGTTAAAAGTGTTACCACATTCACCAAAAGCAAGAAAGGGTGTTCAAAATTTCCATATCAAAAAATTTTAAATTTTTCTATTAATATATCACAAAATGATCAAAAAAAAACTTCAATAATGTATTTAAGTCAAGTAAAACAAAAATATAATTATTATATTTTATATACATATAATTAAAATTTACTGTATACAATTTTAAAAATATATTTTCATATATTTTAATTTTCTTACATACATAAAACGGCGCCTGAATTTAAGCTGAATCAAGCCGAATAAATTTTTGGCGGCGGCGGCTTTTAAATTTTGTCCGCGGCTCGGCTTAGCCGGCTGTCAGGCGATCGGCGCAGGTCTCTGCTTCATATCGATGCTGGTGTTAGTTATTGTTCTTGCATATAATATAGGTATTTCTAGGGAACCTTCTTATAATAAACACATACTATTATATGTATGAAGTAGATTATAGGTGTAAGGTAAGGATGAGATTAGGTATAGTTGAAGGGGATTATATATGCTGATAGGTTAAGATGAGATTAGGTATACATAGTTGCAATTGAATATACTTGAAGTAAATTGGTTGTATTTATAGGCTGATAGGAAAAGATGAGTATAGGTATAGCTGACATTGGATATAGTTGAATTAAGTAGGTTATATATGTTGATTGATAAAGATGAAATTATTTATAATGGCCATTGGAATTAGGTATAATGGTGGGTAATGATGAAATTAGTTGTAGTTGTAGTAAATTGATTGTATATACTGATAAGTAAAGATGAGGTTATTTATTACTGCCATTGGATTAGTTGAACTAAGTTGATTATAGATGTGTTGAAATAATTAGTTTATAGATGATAATGATACTCAAGATGAAATTATTTATAGTGGCCATTGGGTATAGTTGAACTTGATGTTAGGTATTAATCACTTTTTGGTTCATAGCACGATTGTTCCCAATAGAGCAAATTTTTGCCGTTGATCATTCACGTCTTCCAGAGTCTAGCACGTTGTAAAAAGAGTAGATCAATTGACACAAATTGTTACCCTAACGGTTGTATTACCCTAAGGTTACTGTACCATCAGAACACACGCCGAGAATTATATTCTTTCTGCTCCTTTTGCCTTCTTTTTTCCGGGAAAAATCTCGACGCGCACGTGCTTTTAATAAGTAAAGGTAAGTAAGATTAGGTTATTTTAGCTTAGAAGAATTCTTTCGTCTAATTCTTTTTCTTTATTTTCTTCACAACGTAGCAAAGTAATTTTTTTTTTTAATTGAAAAAAAAAATCACCTAGAAATAAACGATATAAAAAAACTATTACAAACTTACCCCAAGATAAAGAATAATTCGTTGCTTGAAAATTTCTGTAAAATTTTGCTGGTCCGATTTATTTTACAATTATTCTTTTATAAGTAACTGTATTTCACCTTTCTGGGTATAAGTAAAAATTTTGTTTCTTTTCTATTTTATTTTTTCTTTTATTATAATTTGCACTGTTTGCTTGTGACCAGTTATCACCTAAAGACGCCAGGAACAGAAAGTTCTCAATTATGCTCGAAGCCTAGGTAACCAGCTGAGAAGATGCTAGTTGAATAAAGCGAAAGCGTCTGTAATTTTACAGTTAGTTAGAGTTGCATGCAAAATTTTCGATAAGTCAGAGACCGGTCGCATATAAAAAAATATCATCATAAACATTCCCAATCAATAAGATTCTCCCCTTCCTTCCCTGTTTCGGTTCTAAGAAACATTTGAAATACAAACAAATTTATTTTATTTAATTAATTAATTTTTTTTATCAATAGAAACATCCATGATTGCAAACTAGACAATGGCAACATTGTTGATGAGCTCTGTGACCTAAATACATTCAAGAGAACAATGTTGCTATACATGTTAAGTTAGATGTTTATTTTCCTATGTAACTAAGTTTGAATTGTTTCCATGACAGCTGATTTCACGGCAACATGTTTATTATGTGTGGATGTTATATTGTGAACAAAAATATATAAATGACACGGTGGGATAGATGTTACAAATTTTAGAAAAAGAAAAAAAAAAAAAAATACTAAATTTTAATTTGAAATAGAATCGTTCAGCACATGCCTTAATTGATTGCAAGGAATTAAATTTTACACAAAACGTATGGTTTTTCAACCACATGTGGAAGAACATTATTATTGTTCCAGAGCACCATTTTTCATTTAAGCCAACACACACATTATCTTCATTAACATCATTTCTTTGCCAATCGCTGACGGAGTTTTACAAAGGAGGCTTAAAAGTTGCCGGCTTTTAACAAGACGAATTGCACTTCACAGATTACACTCTGATGTATCATCAATGCATTGCAAACGTTCTAAAATTCCAGAGATTTTGTGTTGTTGGCCTTACCTTCGAATTCTTACTTTTTATTAACAATTCTTTTCATGTACCCCATCTGCGTCTTGGTGGAATTTATTGGATGCGTAGCCTATAGTCATTAAAATTGGAGAGAGAAATATATATATCAACAGAGTATCTTTGAAATTTATGGTTAATTGTTTTTATTTAAATGCCATCAATGTCATCTGTCCTACTGCCTACCGACAGTACGATATATCCATACTTTTTAAAAATATTTTGTTAAACAAAACTCGATCCCAGTATGTGCAACGAGCATTCAAAACGATGAGTAGGTTCAAGACACTTCTTCTTCACTTAGTTTCAGTAACAACGCAGTACTAGGCTAGTTAACTTTTGTCTGTTCTATTGAAAAGTGCAAACGCTGAAATTTTTAAAGCATTTTAAAGCATTTTTAAATTTTTTTTATCAACTAAAAACAACAAATATTTCCACTATTTTGTTAGTTTTAAAAATACTCTGTTGCGACTGCCACACCCTTGAGTAATGAACGTATTTTCTGTATTCCTTTGATGATGGAATGACTAGAACATTTTTGAATAATAGCAGAGAGGGAGCGAGATATGTGTTACAGATTTCGATTGTGTTTGCCCATGTTTCATAAATCAAAATGAATGCAACTGAAACTCTAATGTGACGAACTATTTTGAATTATTGTGATTGAGGGAAAATATGAAATGAGTAAAATCAGTAAATGATGGAAACTAAAGACTTAAATGTATAACAAAAACCACAGAAAAACCACCACGAGCATCTGTATTTACAAAATAGAAACAGAAATGTTACATTAATACACTGAAGGATATGTACTATACCGCTGTGATATATACAGTAACTAAACGCATGATGGAAATCTAAAGTCATTGAGATATTAAGAACAGAAAAAAGTTTGAAATTTTGCATAAATAATTTTGCGTTTTCAGAAAGGGTTTAAGAATTTTGTGGTTAAAATTGTGATAGTAAAAAAATTTTTATTCTTAAAGCCTCCGAATAATTAATAGAATTTACGCACACAAGGTGGGTGATATAAGAAGCTAGGTCGTTACGGTGAGTAAATAGTTGTAATGACCAATTAAGCTAAGTAAGAGTATTCAAAACGATGAGTAGGTTCGAGTCATACTTATAATTTCTGATACTTGTACGAATTCATACTTATTTTAATACGATACTCATACTACACATACTCAAAGTTGGAAGTAATCGTCGTATTCATACTAGACAATGCGCATGATGTTATTGACTGCGACTCGTCTCTACTTAACATTTACACGAAGCACAAAATAAGTATGATTCGCGTACGAACACTACTATACTCACAAGCAGATTGTGTGTATGCTTTGCTTGTTGTCTTTGTCTTTGTCTTTCCTTTCTTCTTTGTTTGTACATGCAGTAACAACTAAGACTGTAAATTTTGGTGAATGTTTCAAATCACTCGAATCACTTATAAGTAATGTAAGTATTTTTCTAAATTTATGAATCAGAATGAGTAGGTGTATGAATCAAACACATCTCGAATGTTGTGAGTTTGATGTCAACGTTGTACTCATACTCATTGCTACTTCTACTTAGAAAACAATGTTGTAGCGAGTACGAATGAATCAGAGTAGTTGAATTTCAATTCTGTTTATTCGCTCATACTTAAAATTGCATGAGTGCTTATGAGTAGCGGAAAAAGGATTTATTGCTGATCTCTGCTACGTATGCCAACAGTATGCACAAGAAGCTTCGATGTGTGATGTAGCTTGGCGGAAAGTGACTGACTCAAGACTGACTAGTACAGTTTCATCAGGGCTCTGCCAGACTTCACATGCTTCTCATAACTAGTCAGATATAGAGAGCACTAAGTAGGAAATTTTCAGTACAACCTCCATATTGCTTGATACTTAGATTTTAACGCTGATTTCAATTGCTGATTTCTGGGGTAAATATAAACTTAAAGGCAGAGGGGCCAGCAGAATTGAGAAACTGATTTTACTTGCCGTTAACTAAAGGGAGGGTTTTAAAGGGCAGACAAATTGTTTTTCATTATTCTTAATGGACAATATGGTAGAAGTGAGCGTTAAGCTAAAGTTAGGATTATCCTATCGGTAACTTTTAAGTCAGATTTATACTTTTACTTACCACATTATATATTATTTTCAATATGACATATTGGCCATAGGGCAAAGAAAGAAAAAAACAGCAGCACGTCGTTGTTACTGCGTTTAAAAAAAAAAACTTATTTCATTGAACAGTGTTATAGTCTTTTCTGAGGCACTGCCAAAAAGTTTCAAAAAGTTAACTTTATTATTTTATGTTATATTATTAAGTTATAATACGGAAAAGGAGTTAAAGGTGACTTTAAAGTTCACATTAGCTAAAGTTACTATTAAATAAACCCAACTTTAGCGACAAGTTGTAATAATGGCCCTAAAAATGGCAAACTGTTATCGATCAAATAGTGCTTGTCTGGTCTAACTTAAATTTATGTAATATCCTTCTAAGCAAGTGATTGATTTACCGTAGAAGATTCTAGGATAATATCATATCTTGCAGTCATTGCGTATGAACTACGTACATTGTGACCATTTTAATCCTCCTTACTATGCTACAATATTGAAAAGAAGTGGGGTTGCATGATTAGTACGTTGCATTAAAGTATGCTCTCAAGAGCGATCGTATATATTTTACTTTGCATATTGTTGTGCTTTTTGAGTCGTAGAAATTCGCGTTTTATATATTTGACATTAATAGTTAAAAGCGCGATATCGATTTTATTATTTGCTCCTTTTATAATAAACTTCACAGTATGCTGTTTACTAGTAACGACGGAGAATATTATCCTTAGTGTTAACATTCTTTTATTAATTGAAAGTTAGTAGAATTTTTTCTTTCTTTCTTTGGTGGTCTAGGTCTCAGATCCCATATAAAGGAAAAGTCCTAATTAAGTTAGAATGTAAGCCCATTATGCTATCATGCTCAATGCTAGTCATGAAACAAATATTCCTTGGAGAAAACCAATCTTAGTCCGAAAAAAATTTTGCTATTGCTGCAATCTTTATATGCATCAGAGAATTCGGCGCAATATGTCAGAAATCTGAAGTCAGAAACCTCCACCTTTTTAGGATAAGAGCACGGCGCTGACACATAAGGTGAAAAAAAATGTCATTGTTCTCCTCACTCCACTCACCTCCTTCAGAAGTCATTTGTTAGAATGCCGAGTCAGTCTTTCAGCATTCTTATCAAAAGGGTAGAGATCCGTAAGAAACGTTATTGTGCAATGGATGGCCTCGATGCGATTTAATGAAAGAAGTGAATCAGTTCTCTTCTTATTTATACTTCTCTGGAAAAGTCTTACAAAATTTCAAATTGGATTATCTTAAAGCAATGGATTATACTATAAGCATGCCGGTCTCGTCAGCTCATCGGTAGAGCAATTTCCGATACCCTATATCCCAGAACCCATAAAGGCGTTACCTTTGAGATCGCAAATTCGCTGAAACCTACGTTCATTAGGGTCTTAATCACAGTCTAAGCTTTTAAGGTCATCTGTTTTAATTGGAAGTCAGAGGCAAGCCAATTGAGTACAATAAATAGTACATTGGTTCGAGCGAAACATAGCTAACTAATGATCAGAACAGATGACTGCCTATATTCCCTGTCTAACAGTCGGCAGTGGCATCGGAGCTTCTGTGATGGCTGGTCTGAGCTCCCAGATCTTCCCTACAATATTTTCGCCGGTGTAAATCGCTATTATCGCTTACTTTTTTACCGCTATAAATACTGTTATACTTTACACTTCGTTATTAACACTCTTTAAGTTTTCTACCAATATCGGTGAATCTAATGTGACAACAAAAAATCTTCGCAAGCATGAAAATTATTCACACCACATATCCATTTCTTACAACTTCAAAGTTAAGTTAATTTAAAAAATTTCCCCTTCTAAAGAGTAAATTCGAAACCTTACACTTACCAATTAACAACATGTTACTGTACATTGCACGTCTTAGTCACTTGAAGTGTAAAAATTTTCTTTCAACTTTTGCCAGATGATGACGGGTTTTGTACGTAATCAAGACTCCTTTGTGAAATGTAAATTCATATTAAAAACTACACTTGTTAGCCAAATCTGTGAGAAAATGTTGTATTTCAGCTTTTTGAAGCAAATGAAATGAAAAGATTCTAATGAAGCAGGTGTTGCATGCACCGTATATTTTTCAATCCACATTTTGGGTGGCTTTTTGTACTTCAGGTAAATTGGAATCTTTAAAGTACGTTGTTGCCTTAAATTAACAATGTAGTAAATGTAAATTAAGTTAGCGGAAGATAATTCAAAAGAAAATTTAAATATTCTCTTAACAAATAACCGATTTCCACTTGACGCAACGGTGACGAGACCTCAAAATCAAGATGCGACGCGATGCGTGAGTAGGCCTACTAGATACTAGGTTTACTGTGAAAAGTTGTTTGGGCTTCTTTTTGTACAAAATTTCAAAGAGAATGGTGCAGCAAACACAGTTATTTTCTTTACATTATAAAACCTTTAAGCAGTTCTTTACAAACAAAAAGAGTGTAGCAATTAATTACGGCAAAAGCACAAGAGAAACCACAAGAGCTGAAAAGCTGTAAGCAATAGTGATCGTTTTAAAATTAATCACTGTGACTGACTGCGTTAGCAGAAAACATTTTACTGTAACACTATAGCTAATGAGTTTGTTCCTGTTTTTTTGACTTTGCTGCTTGCCTTTGCTGTTTTATTTTCTCTTAGTTGTAGTTAAGTAAATAATCCTTAATCGATTATAGTAAAGCGGTTAAAACTGTAATAGAAAGTTTACTACTACCACAAACTACTATTACTATTTTAACGTTTTAACTTCATCAGTTATTGCCATTTATTCAAGCAATCATGAGATGTATTTTTGTGAATGTTTTTATTGTTGTCGTTTAAATTAATATATTCATGTGATGGCTCACAATTGACAGCCGTTGTGGTATTCAACCCGCAGAACATTGTTTAACGATTAAATAATTAAAATTCGATAACATATTAACGAAGATAAATATTTTATTTGTTGTCAATATAGGGATGACCGGGCTAATTATACAGGGAAGGTAATTAATTGATGGTTTAATTGCAAAAATTCTTAAGTGTCAATACACAATTCTAATTAAATATGAATACAAATTCACATTAATCACATATAGTACATATCTATATGTATACATTAAAATTTTATAGCGCAAAGTGAAATGCAAAAGTCTATGTACCCCAATATATTTCAGTAATTTCATGAATTTTATGCAATAATATGTAGATAAAATTGATATTTTTTAAATTCATTTTATTTATTTATCTCTTTTTAATTATAAAACAAAGACGTATTTAATGTTTTTCACAAACAACAAGAAAAATAAGTAAAAGTTTCAGGTAATTCCATATTTTTTCATTGCAAAAGTCTATGTACCTTCAATTTAATCTCAGAGTAAATTTAAAACCAAATTCAACATGTATTGAAATTTTAAACGCAGTATTTAGAAGCATATCCCCTAATTTCAAGAACTCCATCTAACTCATTTCACATTGAATGTGCTAGTTTTGTTACTGGTTTTCTATTAATGCACTCATGAACAAGTTTCTCAATTGACCTTTGTTTTAGGTTTAGCGACTACGTAACGTTTTACGTTCTTTCAACTGATTTTCTAAATATTCTCTTGGATCGTAATAACCATTACGAAATCAGAATTCCGACCTTTAGGTGAAATTGTTGTTTGAAATATGTATACCGTATACAAGGTAAGCGAAATGGAAATATCGCACTACGATGTATGCTCCAGTATCAAAATGGCCCTAAGGTTACATAAAAGTTCAATATTAAATGGTTCGACTGTAACAATAAGAAGGTATTAAAATTAATCCGAACTATCTTCAGGTCCTTTTAAATACAGTAGAACTAACAATCGCAGAAATCTGCCACACAAATAATGATCAATACTTATGTCATTTTCTATTCTTTCACAAAATGCAATATATTAACGAATCTGTAGCTGAATGTGTAAGTTAGAGAAAATCCAGCAACATAAACTCGTCATTGTTCCCATTATGCTCGTACAGTGCCTACATTCGAAAAAATCGAAGCTGTGGATGAAAGTGTGAGTGAAAGTACAGCAACATCAACTCGTCATTGTTTTCAAACTTTCACGTACTAGTTTACGATGACTTTAGCAAGAAGACGTTACGACGACTTCAAAAACTTAATTGGTTGAATAGTTAAAGCCGTATAATCATCCGCTTCGTTTTCGATTCGATTGATGGGCCAACTAGAAACTAGAAAATCATCTTTTCGGATGAAGCTCATTTTCAAGAAAATAGTATTGGAGGGTATGATAATAAGTAAAATTTCCGTATTTAGGTTTCAGAAAAGCCAATGCACCCACTAAGAGTGACTTTTTGGTGTAGCCTGCTAAGCGGAGGCATCATTGACTCATATTTCACTGAAAATGGGGATAGCGCAAACGTTACAGTTAATGCAGATACCTATCTTATCAAGATAAACGATTTTTTGTAAGCGTTCTTCACGGTATTGATGTAAACGACGTTTGGTTTCAATATGATAGTGCAACTTGCCAGACATCTCATGTCACAATCGATTTATTGGGTCACACGTTTGATGGCCGTTTAATTAGCCGAAATAGTGATGTCAATTGGTCGTCGAGAAGCTGCCATTTGACACTATTTCCTGTGGGTCAATGTGTAAGAAAAGTGTTATTCTGAGAAAACAGAGATAATTGAGCATTTGAAGGGAAACATTCGCGATGCCATTGGCATGATACGACCCCATACATTCAAAAAACTGCACGAAAGTTGGTCTTATAGAATGAGGTACTGCGAGGTCAGCCACGGCAGTCACATGAATTAAGTGAAATTCCAATCTTAGCCGGAGCAATTGTACTTCATAACTCAATTAGAGAAAATTTCAAACCGTGTTCGTTTGATTACATAACATAATTGGTCATTACTAACCCTGCAGTACAGGATTGCGACTTAGCTTCTCACACCACCTAATTTGTGTGCATTAATTTTATACATAAGAACGGCACCTACAGTTTAAAGTCGACTCCGAACGACAGATTTTTGAGAAACTTTTCATTGCAATTTTATTTACTTTCAAAGTTTTTGCTGGAAATTTTCTGAGAGGCAGTCACCGAAGAAATAAATTTTTCATAACCTCATTTTGATGCATAGCTGTCAGATACAAACCAGCAAATCGTCAAAAATTAGAAAAAAAAAATCGTCAAAATCGTTTAAGAGTAATCGTAAAAAAAAATCGTCATAAATAAATAAATACGGAAATTAGAAGTTAAATAAAAAAAGAATTGTGGGGAAATATATAAAGTTAAGTCAAACTACATATATAATGTTACGTTTTTACCTTTTTAAAAACGTTTATGTATGAGTTCGTTTATTGCAAACCAAATAAAAATAAATATGTGTTTATTTTAATGAAACTCTTTATTATTCACATTACTTTTATGTCTCACTGTTCAGACTTAACCGATAGCACAGTAGCAACAATAACAATTTATTGCTTGTCCGATATTATTCCCTCACAATTCGCTATTCTGTTCACAACGGATATCTTCGAACCACGACTTTTGCTTCATACGCAACTGCACACAACGTTGACTGAATTCACTGTGTCTGCGTTGCTTGTATTGTCTTGCCCTTTTATATGCGAATGCCTTCAGTCTGATGATGGTTCTCGAAGTAGAGTGTTCGCGGTTTTGCATTCTCGAAAATTCCATTTCAATCAACGAACTCATATATAAACGTTTTTAAAAAGGTAAAAACGTAACAATATATAGTACCATCATATCGCTCTTTTATTGCAATATAGCCATATCGCAAAAAAACTTGAACTTGGCAAAATGCGATTTAAGTTTTCAAGACATAAGTCCTATGAACTAATTGTCCGCAAACACTTTTTGCTATAACTTCGGTTCAGCTTGGGATATAAACCTGAATTTTTTTTCAACATGTACAGAAGGTCTAAAAGAGCAATTTTGCTTAAGTAACTAAAAATTTTATTTTTTTGAGATATGACTATGTTGCAATAAAGGAGCGATATATATTATTTCTAAAGCACTTTTGTTTGTCGGTTGCAAATATCTCCCATACCGCCGCATTAAATTTAATGAATGATATCGCATTTAAAAGCTTAGATCTAACACTAATGACAAAAAATAATTAGAAATTGAAAAATTAATATTTGCATTGATAAAAATTATATTTTATACAGAGCTGCATGATAATGCTGTTGTCATTATGATTATATGTTTTTGTTTAAATGTGGTAATACATGGTCGCTTAATAGTAATGCAGTTCTACATAATATATTATGTATTAAAATCCATTCTGGCAATACCTCTATTTACTATAATGCCGTTTATTACTAAGTCAGTTATATATAATGTGCATATTAAGTTGCAAAAGCTATTTTGGCAATACATTGCAGTAGTTGTTAGATCAAGTGCGATAAACAGGGTCGCATAATTGTAATATATAAAGTTGTAAAAGCCATTTTGGTACTGTCGTTATTGTCATGGCATTGTTTGTTTTATGAAGTGTTGTAATATGATGTCTTTTAATATATTCATATCATCGTATCAAACTTGGTGCTCTCCAATCAGTCCCAATCATATCAGTAAAAATTATTCATACTGATAAAATATCAACCTTATACCTTCTGATCTAACTGTGCCTTTCAGAATGACACAAAAACAATTTCCTGTGAAAGTTGCCTTTGCTATGACGATAAACCTTCAAAAGGTTGAATTGTATTTACCAGAACCGGTCTTTTTACATGGGCAGTTATACGTAGTGTCTGCTCGAGTGTGTCCGTTTAAAGATATTTTTGTTTGTATTAAGGATTTGTACGTGCAAAAAATTAACAATGATCATGTCATTACGTCTAACATTGTATTCAAAGAAGTATTATTAAAACATATGTATGTATGTATGTATGTATGTATGTAAATATGTATGATGTATGTATGATATATTATGATTTCTAATATTTTTATACTTTAAATAAAATTTCTATTAATTATTTTCATTTTATGTTACAAAATTTTATGTTCGCACGGATCATCTATTATGTATATATTGCAACTAACATTTCAATCAAATCAGATTCAATATTAAATTTGAAGCAGTTATGGCTGCTTAGTTTTAAGTAATCTTTTTATATAATATTGCTTCTAAGGAATTTAGTTTTATTTAAATTAACTTGGCTCAATTTTCGCTCTACATTAGCTGAAGTATGTAATAATACTAATGTCGAAGACTAATGCGTGGCGTATTTGTGCCTATAATGCAATGCTCTATTATTGCTTAACCGACCATACTAAATGTATGCCTCTAAAGTTTTTAACAGACTTATCCTCTATCTATTTTTGGTCAGATTTTCTTCATGTCCTGCCAGTGTCCAAAATTTCTGATTCTTTATTGAAATTATGATTACATTGTCCATTATAAGTTTGCAGATCCTCAGAGTGATTCCAAAAGCCGATAATTAATCGGATAGTTCGTTGGTTGTTCCACATCTGCCTGTTCATCCGCTAAAACAGTTACCTTAAATGTCACTGTGCCCTGGTACTTATATGATATGATGTTGTTCCGTTCTAGTCATAAATTTTAGAGTAATTTCTGATAAGGAAGACATTACAAGGGATAGCCCTTAGTAGGATAGGGTTAAATATATTTGATGATATAGTTTTTGAGAATTTGAACTCTTTCACTAGGTCTTTAATGCATTCAACTTTATTGGGTAGTGTTTGTAACTCATTTCTTTTACATTTTTCGATAACTTGTGCTGTCTCTGTTATGTGTGTTGAAATTCATTCCTGGCAAACAATTGTTTACTTATTTGTATTCAAAATTAAATTACATAAATGAATACGTGGGAATTTCATTTTTTGTTCCTTGTATAATGGAAAACCATATAACATATAATTTAACATGTGTTTAAAATTAATTCTTATGTGATATAAGAATACAAAAAAGTCTCTTCATGGTTGGCAGTTGATAGTTGCTTAAGTACATTTTTAATCATATTTACACAAAAAATTTATTAAAAAAGGGAATTAATGTAAAAATCCACTCTAGTTGGTATTGGCTAACATCATATTGAGAGTATACTTTATATTGAATTCTATTAAAAATGAATTACTCATACGTACCCATACTATTTGAACAGTACTGGAGTAATTACTCGGAAAAGTATGCAATAAAATATTATTTAATTTTGTTGAATGTTAATTTAGTTGAATAATAGCATTAATATCACTCATACGTTACGTTGCAGCATCAAATCATCAAATATTATAAAAAAAACGTTAAAATCGTCAAAGGTTCATGGAACTCGTAAAAATATCGTTACAAAAATAAATGACAACAGAATTTAACAAAAAATTTAAGAAATCCCTTCAATCCTTAATTTAATCCCTTAATTTAATACCTTAATTTAAAAAATAAACTGTGAAAAAATATGTTTTAAACAACATATTAGTACGTTAACAACATTCTAAGGAATTTATATTAACTGACTCTAATACTTTCTCGACATTAGCTCAAGTATGTGATAAAAGCTACCATTTCTTATTTTCATTTCTGATTTCTTTTTTTCCAAAAATAGAGAAGTTTTATATAATTTATCAGGAAACTTTAAAAGAACCGTATCAATAATTTTGCATCATCTAAACTATGGGTGGCGTTAATATTAAGGTGTCAAAAGGTCTTGAATTTCTGAGCATAAAAATTCTATGTTATGTTCACTATAATCAACACACTTTTCAGTGCCTTAGCTTCTTAAGACGGTGCAAGAAATACTTCACTTCATCTGATCTTCTTACTATTTACACCACTTATATGCGAAAGAGAATGGACGTCTATTTTCTCGACCTCGTACAGGAGAGGGCGAAGTTGCTCGTTAATGACGGTAGGGTATCGAAATCTATTCATTCATTTGAACATCGTTTCAATGTAATTTGTGTTTCCCTGTTCTATCGCTATTACAACGGATTTTGCTCGAGCGAAATATCCAGCGGAAGCGCTGGGTCGGCCATGTCGTTCGAATGGAGGTAGGTTGGGTATTTGATGCGGGGATCTGCGGAAGTCGAGGAAAAGGAATACCTTGTATCCATTGGAAGGATCAAATATAGGAAGCTCTGTCATCGACAGGTGTGATTAACTATCGTAGACGCTCTAATACGAAACAAAATTAAAAAAATAATTAAACGAGTAAACTTGAAAAGAAAACTTTTTGACAAAACCCAGACAATCTTTATAAAAACAAAAAATCTATAATGACCGGGTGCTAAACAAACAGTGGTAAGTTTCGTTTTCTACGAAAGTAATAAAATTTTAAAATAAAATACCGGATTTCTGTTTGTGCCACTGTTACTTCTCCCGTTCGTGTTTCTTTGTTGGCTTGCCCATTAGTAAATATTTCCTGTTATTATTATCGAATTCATTGAAAATGTTAAAAACTTTTTGAATTTAAAATCCTTGGACAATTTGGCAAATAACAACGCTGGTTATAATTGATAATTTAATATAATTACTGTAGAAGTACTAGGTACTTTTGTATTTAAGTAGTCATTACAACCTTTCAGTCTACCTTACAGACGAACTCCACACATCACATAATCAGCGAGTGTTAATTTTATACATGAATGGCATAACGTTTAAAGTGGACTCTTTATTTTATAGAAATTTTTCATGACAATTTCATTGACTATCAGAGTTTTTACCAGAGATTTGCTGAAGGAAAAGCGCCAATTAAATATTTTTTACAGTGCCAACACAACTACGACGACTACATAACTAGTATAGCAATTGGGCTTTTGATATGTTCGTCTTTTACAGCTTCTGGCGAATTTACACTGAATCCTAGGTTGCCTCTTCGGCTTTGTTTGAAATTAATTAACCATTGGATTTGTTGAATTTTCTAGTACATAATACTAATAATGGCAATAAAAGTGAATACTTGGCCTTAACAGAGTTAATTCACATTTTCTCTTTCCGATATATCGTATTTATCTATTCTATTATTTTAAATTTTATTGTTCCCTCTCAATTTCAAGAACTTTCACAGTTAAATTTGGCAATAAGAATTTATTTTTTCTTAACATTTTTTTATTTTTTTTTTTAAATCTTTGGCATGCAAATCATATCATATAATCAATAAAATTGTAATTAAAATACTTGCCCAAAAATATTGCGAAGGTAGGTAGAAAGAAATAAGGCCAACAAAGGATCTCATGCCAATCGAAATACAACTAAGGCAAAATGTTGGCTGGTTTTAAGCTCACCACTAGATTTGCCGTCCAACATTTTTAGCTTTCTCCGTCCATTCCTCTGAGATGAGTTATGTTATGTGAAGTGTGATTGCCAAAATACAAGAATGTCGAGTTTACGAAAGCCGGTTGATGACGTAGAAAAATGAAATGATAAAAATATTCATCATACTTCACCATGCCAATGCGAATTTGAAGTACAAATTAGGGGTGTGAAAATGTCATGCCATTATTAGCAGTACTGTACTTAGCACTGCTAGCATTTAGTTTACAATCCCGTCCCCTGTATACATACATATACCAGAGCACTTTACCCGAAATTAATTTTCCTGTTTGTATATCCATTTTAATAACATTTTGTTTGTTTGTAAATTAATATTTTTCGTGTTGCATGATTTTCTACTTTAAAAAAAAAAAAAAAAAAAAATACTATTTTGAACTGAAAAACAAAAATTAACTTTTTCTTGAATATTTTTTCTGAGTTTCAATCTGCTAGTGGATCTTATATGTTGTTGTTGTTGTTCTTATTCTGTTCTACTTTTAGTTTCATCACTATCCGAGTTGTTTATAAAGAAATGTTATTTATTTATGACACGAAGTTAAAGCTAAGAAAAACAAGAAAATAGTCACCTAAATAGTGTAGTTTAAAGCGAATAATTTTTGAGCTTCAGTAGAAACAATAAATTGAAAAATGCTGCCTTAAGTGAATTCCATCGTTTCGTTTCTACAATCTAAAAATTTTCATGCCACACTTTTGTTGGGCTTTTCCTGCAAAGAGTATATGTATGTGGTAAACTATTGGTGGTGCTTATTAATTCGCCTTAAATCCCCCATTTTATTATGAATCCGCAAGCCACTAATAACTACAAAACAAAAAAAAAAAAAAAATGAAATTTCTTACGCAACTGAAATAACAAAAAACTTATTTCAACTTTCATTTCAACGAAATTGAAAAAAGGAAGTCGAAAGTTTTCGTAAAAATGCAATAATGGCTACGAAAATAGTATTAGGTACAGTGAAAAAATCCATTATATTGATTTTATTTACCAACGAGTCTTCAGTATAAGCAAAAAATAAGGACGTAAGATCAAGTACGTTTTGTTGTATGGTTAATCAAAACTTTTAATTGAACTACTTATAAAAAGCAATCGATGCGTTTTTAAAATCGAGTTATTATTGACAAATGACAGAAAATTTATTACTACAACATACGCAGTCTGAGAGCCCAGCCATGTACATACGCGGAATTACGTACTTATAACCAGCGTTGCCACAACAAAAAAAATTTTAATACCAAAAAAAAAAAAAAATAAAAAATAACCAAATAAGCAAAAAAAAACAACCAATTTTTTTTTTGTAAATGCATTTGTTTTTAACAAATTTAAGGTTTAATACAAAAATTTTATTTTTTTCTGTGTAGTTAAACTATAAATCGATGGCTTAATATAAAAGAGGCCTAACCCAGTTTTTTCAAAATACCAGTTTTAGTTTATTGTGGGGGAAAAGTGTCAGATGAACCTTGCCTCAAAATTTCAGGTGGATGTATCAGATTTATTATAATTTTAAAAAAGGCCTAATTCATGACAATAAATTTTAGAAAGAAATAATCCTAACTCATTTTTTTGTTTTTTCGTTCTAAAATTATAATCGCAGCTGAAGTTGTGCGTTTTAATTTGCTTAATGACGACTATAAATCGATCGACATTTTTCTCTGTTTTTTACAAGCAGGAAAAATGTTATACTAACAAACCGGTACTTCCCAATTAATTCCGATCATTTCACATTGCTTTTTGTGAAAAATATTGTTTAAGCGGAAAAAGTTGTAACATAAAAAAAAAATTAATAACGCTGTAAAAATTCTGAAAGCGAACGAAAACTCTGACTCTGATACGCAGAATGCTGATGGTATCCGAACAAAAAAAGATATTGCAAGAAAGTGCGAACGGACATATCACGTAAATAGAAAAACAAGAATGGAAGGCTTTCAATATTTTGGCATATCAAACAAAGACAGGTCACTTAAGCCTCTTAGAAAACTTTGATCTACTGTTAATATGCTCTGGCGTATGATCCATCAGAATCAATATATTTCAAAACGAACATAATTGGGGATAACGAATTGATCAAAGTCTGTTAAAGATGTACCCTCAAATTTCCTTTGTAAGCAGAAAATATCAATCACGATAAAGAACTGGGACCACCAAGAGGACTTAAAAAGTTTTTACCTGCAGATTGTCATCTTTTTTAAGATAATTTGTCTTATAAGAATTAAATTTTTACAATTTACTTTTGACTTAATGCTCTTAATTTCATAAATTACTACCATTTATTATTTAAACCTGAATCATTATAATATATTTCACTTTCAACTCAGTTTAAGAAACCCCTAACTTAATTTCTTTTACCAAAATATCAACGAAATAAAGATCTATCTTCGAAAACTTCATTAAAACAAAAATTAACAACTTTTTGAGATGAGAAATACAATGTGTTGCGGTCAACACACATGGCGGGTATTTAAGGGCACCACAACAACACTCTCAAGTTCTTTCTTACTACACACCCTGAAAAGTATGAAGTAAAGGTACTTACGTCGCAAGGTGTCTCCTTTTCGTTACCTAAAATTATTGTGGTTTCACCTCAAGCTACAAAACAATCTCATTTCTTTTCATATAACACTTGTTTTTCTAGCAGAGCACATCCATTGATAGGTGGAGCAAAGACTGCATCCCAAACAGAACACGGTCTGTAGCTGAATTATCCGTATGTGGAACTGACTTCCAATAAACCTACTTCCCATACCTATCTTTGTAGTTCCATGCAGGGGAGCAAGAATTTCTTTTTACTACACCCAAACAAAATATAATCAGCTAAAAATAATCCAAAAGAAAAACTTATAAACAGAAGAGACGGATATCATAGAAAAAGAAAAGGAAAACGCTAGATATAGTTGCAACATTTATTCTTGTTTTCTGTGTTACTTTGGTTTTCCTTAATTTTTTGGTTTTCATAAAACAAGCGACAGAAACCCATCGAAATTGTTTCATTTATGTGCGTACATTTTGGTTCGTTAATAACACTTTAATTAGACCAGAGTTCGTACATTTTAAAATAATAAAAATGAACACTTTTATCAAAGAAAAAAAGAATTCTTAAAATTCTAAGTAGAAATTTTTAATGAATTTTCCATTAACTTTAAGAAACTTAAAATCTTAAATTTTTGTGTAATCATAGCATTATTAACGTATGGGCCACTGAACATTGCTCCACATAGTACTACTGTATGAGCTAATATTATATTTCTGGGATAGCAAAGTACCTGACGTAAGAATTTGAATTCTTTCTCCATAAGATGGCAAACTTTTCGATTGTGAAAGTAGTTGCGCCAATCATCAATAAGCGATTCATTTGAGAAAAAGCAGCCTGGTTTTAATGCGAGTCATTCTCGCATCGACCTTAACAAAATGTTACGAATAATAATGACAACAGCAAGGAATGGCGCACACCTCACACTCTATATATTCATTACACACATTACACACACCGATAATTTATTCGACACTATGAAGTTCGATTCATTCTTTTTATCATTGTTTTTCAACATCGTATCGCTAAATGCCAGACATTAAATGCAACAAAGAATTGTATAATTAGTCTAAGCTTTATGGCATTTGAATTAAAAACTTAGCCTAATATTATAATGTGTGCTGTACCAGGAACTTCTGAACCTGTTAAAAATGCTACAACTGTGTAATTAGTTGTCATTTACTAAGTCTGTTTAATCAATTCCCAAGACAAGTCCATAGTCAACGACGAGTAGGCCCTAGAGCACTTGAAAGCTGACTAATCTTTATTTTGCCCATTTCTGAATCGACTAGTCCGAGCTCATTTGAGAATTCGAACATGCAGATGCTTTCAAGGAAGAAGGGTCCCCCACTGCTAATAAGGCCAAACCTTTTAACGGAGTTAAGACAGATGCTGGTAAGCGTATACTCAACGAAAGAGTGTATAGAGAGAGACAACGTCTACATTCAAATCATATGGGCTTCAGGCAATCAAAATTGTTGTTGTGAAATTAAACTACGAGGAGATTTGAGCCTAAGCATTACTGAATGGTGATTGTCTCAGACCTAATATTTACAACCTCACTCCTCCGTACATGAAGAATTAATATGACTTAAATACTTCAGTTGTAATTATTGCATTCACGATGTTTGGAAAGATATACTCAACAAACAGCTGCTGAGAGCTAGACATCGACGAAATATTTTTCATATATTGTTTAGTTGGAGATGTCTGACTTGGTACTTTGAACCCTGGCTTTCCGTATATAAGTGAACATACTACCTAATAGACTACGGCGACTTCAAGCCACATTTACGAAGTATTTTTCTTTTATATTTCGATTTGATGTCTGATCCGGATTTTGAACCGTAGCCTCATGTTTCACAAGCCAACATGCTACCTAAGTTGAAAGGACTTAAGTATCTTCAGAAACTGTCCTAAGATGGAACAAAATTGTAACCTGCAGCATTAATCAGCAACGTTCCAAACCGCCACGTTTTATAAGAGGACTTGCTGCGGTTTACCAACCGCCCGCTTAGCTGGAGAAACTTGATGTACTAAATAAAGCAAAGCAATAATAATTAGACGAGAGAGATGCTTTGTGATTGTCTGATATTCCTTAAGGCAAATATTACGAATGTATGGCAAAGTCTAGTGTTGACTTATTGGAGGTCTCAGTTCAAACCCCAAGTCAGACATTGCCAACAAAGGGAAATATAAAAAAATATTTCTAAAGCCACTGAAGGGTAAATAAAATTGCTATGAAAAGTCTCTCAAAAATCTGTCTTAAAACTGTGGGTCCTGTCCGCATAGGTGGTGTTAGAAATTGAGTTGTAATCCTGAATAAAGGGTTTTAATGACCAATTATGTTTGTATATAGACTATTATAAGTACCAAGTACTTATGTATTGAAATGCAATTAAGAAATTCACTCTAATTATTACGAACAGAGCAACATAAACTTTATGCTCAGTGTAGTAAAACAGACCTAAGACTCTGGTGGGAATCGAATCCTCACGCTATCTATCTACACTATCTAATAGCCTAATAGAGCTTTCAATATGTCCAAGTATTTTCTTATATTACTTGGTAAATACAATACCATCCATGCAAAAGCTTTGAATGTAAAGCTTCATTTCATTTTCGGATTGAGAAGAGTAAGAAGTGTAAACACTTGGGGCATGTTGTTTTCATAATGAGGAAATCCTTTGCAAAACTTAAAACACCCACAATTCATTCGAAATATAAAGAGAAGCAGCAAAATATTGTTTCAAAGAGATAAACTGATGAAAGACGAAAGAAAATGTACAGAAATTTTTCAGTTCTTGTTGTTATTTTCCTCTGTGCTGCATTTGTTACTTTACAAGGAACTCACCTGAGGTGTTTTCTGTTTCCTTTGCAACGAAAAAGTTGATGATGAAATTCCAATTTGGAACATGCATGAGCAGCAAACATAACATAAATTGCACAACATTCGTCATCAAGTAACAAAATCGAAAGGAAATATTTCTTCAGATAAGATTCAATGAGAAAATAAAACAGAGAAAATATTTAATGAAAATATCAGTTTGAAGAAGAAATCTACGGAGCGATATCATGTATCAATATTCATTTCATAAATGGTTGCTTAAACATCAAAGCAAACGTACATGAACAGTGATACATAAAAATAAGCAATTTTTATACATTTATTCTGTTACAAAATCGCCTTCGATGGATTTTAATTGGAATGATTTCTTAAACGAAACAAAAGATTTGGAACAAATTTCTTTGTTGAATCCAACAAGGAGCCAAGAAAAAATATTTCACAGCTCTTTTAGTCAAAATTAATTTACTTTTCAATGTGGAGTGATTAATTTATGTCTTATGAGCACAATAGCTCATAACGATTATTTCCTTAATAGTACGAGAAGCGTTTTTTTCTTCTATTATCTCACTCCTTAGTTTATCCAGTAAATAATCATTACTTAACAAGCAACTATTTGTGAAGAGTATGGTAAGTAAAGAGTATCACTTACTTGTGATCATATTTAGGTGAATCAACCAAGATGAATCTATAATTAATAGCATTAAGTTTCAATTGAATGCATAAAAACACCGTTATTTTAAATTATTTTTTTCGAAAATTCTTTTAAGGTATTCGATCTTTTCAATTTTAAATTGTTTAAAAACACTGAAAAGTATAAATCGCAATTTCATTTCAAATAATTCATGTCGATTTGGAGTATTACAACGCATCTGATGCCTTCTGTACCAGTAATCACTTGATTCAACCGTATTTTGAATATATTAACATTTTTTTTTTTATGAAACCAGCGCTCAGGGGATGACAAACATGTAGTGCATTGTGCAGGTTTTTTTAGGAAAGATGGAAAGAGAGAAGATGCGAACGGAAAGGAAACGAGTTGCTGCTGGTGACTATAAAATGGTCAGTGCTATACCTTCAGCATTTGACAGTCTACAGCAATCGACCCCAAGAAGCCCGCTGTTTCTCACACCACTTATGTTGTGTGAGTTAATTTTATACAGAAGTGGCGTGACCTACAGTTTAAAGTCGACTCCGAACGACAGATTTTTGAGAAACAAGAAGAGAAAGAGAAGAAATCGCCGAAAAAATACTTTTTGTTTGTATTTTTTTATTTTGATGTCTGGCCTGGGACAACATTACATAGTTCTAACTCCATCGGAAGTAATGGAATTGGATCCCAAATTTATAAAATTTATCTTGCCATATGTTCTACTGTACATGACTCATTTAATAAATACGATAATTACATCATCTACTTTTCATCTACTTTTGTGCCTAAACAAGATAAAACTTAGCGCCTAATCGCAATTTTGTCATACTTATCGAAAATTTTCCAGAAATTATTTTAAAAGCAGATGACCCAATACTTGTATGGCAATGGCGTGCTTTCTGAGAGGCAGTCTGGTTTCAGACCTAATCACAGCTGCATTTCTGCGCACATTGATGTTTTGGAAGGGTTGCAATTAAGTGCTCATACTATTCTCTGCCAGAAGTTAGAACACATGATTCATTTTTCGGATACTGCTGTCAAGCTAATGTCGTCTTATCTACGGGATAGAAGTCAATTTGTGTACCATGATGGTACTGAATCAGGCAATATTTTAACATCTAGAGGTGTACCTCAGGGCTCGATACTTTTTTTTTTTTTTGGTTTTAGGTAAAACCGGTACTCAGGATATGCCCCTGCTCATGCAGTGCATTGTGCATGTTTAAGAAAAGGAAGGTGCAAAGAGGGAGTGGTGTTTGTGGACATTAAATGTAAACTTACCAATATTGTAATTGACGGGATAAGGAACAATTTAAAGACAAACGCCCTACCTCAAGATGCGAACGGCAAGGAAACGAGTTGCTGCTAGGTGACTATAAAATGGCCAGTGCTCACTATTGGACAGTCTATAGCAATCATCCCCAAGAATGTATGTATGTAATAGATTATATTTTAATAAATTATTATTATTTAAACTAGATGATCCGTGCAAATGTTTCGCACCGTTAGTTGTCATTTTTGTAATATAAAATGAAAAAAATTAATAGAAATTTTATTAAAAGTATAAAAATATTAGAAATCATAATATATCATACATACATCATACATATTTACATACATACATACATACATACATACATATATATGTTTTAATGTTTTAATTATACTTCTTTGAATACAATGTTAGAGGTAATGACATGATCATTGTTAATTTTATGCACGTACGAATCCTTAATACAAACAAAAATATCTTTAAACGGACACACTCGAGCAAACACTACGTATAACTGCCCATGTAAAAAGACCGGTTCTGGTAAATACAATTCTACCTTTTGAAGGGTTTGACCTCGTGCTTTGTTTATCGTCATAGCAAAAGCAACTTTCACAGGGAATTGTTTTCGTGTCATTCGAAAAGGCACTGTTGGATCAGAAGGTGTAAGGTTGATTCGCGGTATGAGCACAGTTTTAGTAGTAGGAATAATTTTTGCTGATATGATGTGCTCTCCCAAGTTTGTTACGATTAGTCTGGTAACATTTATTAACCCCTTTTTAGCATTAAGATTTCTCATTAATATTATAATTGAATTCGTCTTTTCAAATGCACGTTATTTTTATTCATATTTTTCTTAAAACCTTTTTAACTGTTAAATATCAGCTGACACTATATGTTTATGTCTGATCTAAACTAAAGTCTAAACTTCCCATCCTTGGTGACATAAACAGTATTATTCAAATGATGACAAATTGTTATGTGTACATAACAAAGGATATTAAAATTTAGAAATATAAAATAATTTCAAAAGTTGGATGCTATATTTACGATATAAATATATATATGTAATTTAAATATGTTTAATATAAATTTTTATAAAATATATCAGTAATAATTGAATACATTTCAACCAAATTAATGGGAAGATCTATTGTGTACATCTGGAACAGCAAACGCAAAGAAGATAAGAGACGACAATTAGCCAACAAGGTAGTCGAACATTGGGAGCTGTCTAATTTTGGATATTTTTTTGTATAGTGTATCCTCACATCCATACCCATATACAGTCCACGGAATTATCACTATATATATGAATATATTAAAAGACACCGTATTACTACACTTCAATACAATAAAGTGATGTCGCCAGCCCACAAAATTACTTACCTCATGTAGCAATTACAGCTTTGACTGAATTTTACATAGATTTCGATAATTCTATTTGTTGACGTACTCACTGCATCATAAATAAATTTTATCGTTGATGATAATTTTCAAATACAATAGAAAAAATCAAATAGTACGAATTATCCTAATCAAATGCAAATTACAATGACAAATTAAATTCCAAAAAAAAAAAAAAATTCAAAATCACAAATGTATAGTTGACATGGGATCAAAATCTGTACAACGAATAAAACTTCAAGGTATTACGTGATAAAAAAAAAAACAGTGGTGGCCAAATAATTAACACATATGAATGATATTTCATTTATTCGGTTGTTATCCTTCAAGGGCACACAAAATTAAAACATTCATAGTTTAGCAACCTTAACATTGCATTTTTATTAGTAAGTATGTTTCAAACGATGTTAGAAAAAATGTGTACAAAAATTAATAATAAGATGTGGGAAATAGCCCAAATTATTCCAAACGACAACAAAAGATAATAGTCAACCTCAGAGGAAGTAGGATGATGATACATAAGATATTTTTTGTTACTTAGTTGCTCCAGAAGAACAATTTATAGTCTAATGAAGCATTCTAATATATTTAGGACCTCAAATACAAAAATTCTTAATCACCCCATAAAATCACAAAGCGTCTAAAGTGCCACGAAAACTTACCCGTGTAAAACCTCAAAGCAGCTATAAGTTCAATTAGCATCATCATATTGCGTTAACTATTAAGATACGCCTTACGTGGACGCATCGCATTAGGAAAATCGTTCGATAAAAAAGATTAATCCTGATTGAATTTAACCAAATAAAATATGAAGAAACAAGTGAGTAAGTAAATTTTGCCGATGGGCATCAAATAGAGGACTGCAAGTATAGCGTTTACAAACTAATATTAGAAAAAATGAAATGATACTCTCGTGGAGAAAAATTTACCGGTAACGTGGTATGCTTATGCACGATTATAAGACTAAGCTAGTCTCATCTATGCCGGCGTACCTACATGTTTTGCAGCCTCCAGATCTCTCTTCTTCAGTCTCAGGATGCGCTCCACGTAATACGCCACTGAGGCCCAATTTTCCTTACTCGCCATCATAACTCCGATAATGCTAGCGGTCGTGATCGTTCGAATCGGTGAAGTCATTACAGAGCGATAGCTCTGCCAGCGTGCACATTCGAACACAATGTGCTCCGAAACATCAATTACTTCCCCTTCCTCGTAAACCCAGTAAGGGGAATCGATCTTGCCCATTCTGTGCAAATATTTTCTAAAATATCCGTGACCCGATAGCATCTGCGTAACTTAGAAATTAACCTCTCCAAATTTCCGACCAATCCATGGCTTTATGTCCGGGATAAGTCCCACCGTCCAAATTTCTTTATCTTCATCGTTCCATCGTCGTTGCCATTCTGAAATCGTGTTTCTCCTGAAGTGGCCGGTTATGTGATTTCCAACCGATTTCGGCTTATAAATCTCCATCCTACTGCCAGCAGATCCACTGGGATTTTACCTGCTATCACAAGTATGACTGGGACGGACACTGTACGATATGCCGACATGATACACAGTGCAGCCGTTCTCTGTACCGATAGCAGGGAGTATGACTGCTTCTTAGCCTCTAGAGTTTCGGCCCAAACGGAAAACATTGAAATGTGTTGACGGACTATTCCTAGATCTCTCTGTCTCCACTTAGTTCAGAGATTGCCAAAATATAAAGGTTACCACAGGAAATATTGGTGAAAAGATCAAAAAATCAAAAAATATTGTAATAAAAATGAAACTCGTAAATATTACATGCCCAAACCAATAAAAATTTTTAAATATTTTTTTCTTTACTACAGAATTGGTAATCTCTCAATTTAACAGCTGTATTAAATTTTAGTAATAATAAATTTTGTTACTTTTTCTAATTTCTAAAATTACTAAATTTACTATCATTACGAGTATTTATTTTTATGGCCACCACTGTATTTACCAGTACAAAAATTAGAGTCTGGTTTATAATTTTCCTGCCTTGCATGAAAAACTATTTGGGAGAATTAGTTTGTTTTCATTGTAATCTGAACACTTCCAAAAATAACCACGACATGAACATTTGAAATGAATTCCAAAACACAAAACCAAACATGTCAAACGAAATGATTGATTAAAAGAAAAATCATTGACAACAAACAACACAGAACATCATTGCAATCCATTGTATGGCATTTAAGGCCATTGTGATAAGAACGAGCGATTGACTGTCTGTTTAGAAATCACATTTCAAAGGATTTTTTTTTTGTTAGCAAAACATACCTTCGCGATACTTAAAGGTTGATATGCTTAAGCTTGAACGGTGGTTAGAGCATGAAAAGTGAAAAATGTGAGTGCTTACAAAGGCATTCATGTGACTTTCGAATTACGAAGTGAATTGCGTTGTTCATTTGTATAAACAATATATCTATGTAATATGCAAAGTTCATTTAAAGTTATGTGTACTTCTTTTCAAATGTTTTTTTTTTAGTCTTAAGACGTTTTTCTTACGGTTTGATAGATCATGTAAGATTGCTCGATTGTACTATGTGTTTGATTGTGGCATGAGATGTGTAGCAAGTTGCACCATTCTGTTGAAAGTAAATATAGTTCTCATCATCCATTTTCAAACAAATATGTGTTGGCTTATTATGCGTAAAACCACGGTTCTAATCCCAGATCAGACATCGAAAAGAAATATTGAAAAATATTTGTTCAGCTACATCCTCTCAACTGATTTGTATATAAAACACATAATTGGTCATTACAATCCTTCAGACAGGGTTGCGACCTAGTTTTTTACACCACTTATGTTGTGTATATTAATTTTATATATGAGTGACGGGAACTACGGTTTAAAGTTGACACCTAACGTTAAAATTTTGTGAAAAACTTTTTCATTTCAAATTTATTGACTGTCACAGTTTTTATTAAAACTCTGATTTCATTTCATTTTTCATATTTAATAGAAGAAATTCATTTGTTTTGCCGATTTTTTTGTTCAGTATAATAAAAAATAACGATAACTAAAATAAATTAGCCCTTCCTGAGCAATACATATATATAAAATTGGTCATAGCAAACCTTCACACCACCTATGTTGTCTGCTTAAATTTTTTACTTAAGTGACCGATTCCGAACGACAAATGTTTGAAAAGCTCGTTTTGGCAATTTTATTTGTTCTCAGAGTTTTTACCAGAAATCTGCTGAGAGTCATCGAAGAAATATTCTCATTTGAAATAGTGCCTTACGTCTCATAAACCAACACACTATCTACTTCACTACGCCAACTTCTGAGCAATTATTAATAATAATTATATTTTTAATACTAACGTATACCAAATTTAGGAATTTATGACCATGTGAGCATGTGCTCTTTGCAAAAAATTTTTTACAAGAATTACACTTGCTTATTTGAATTCCTTCCATGTTCGCAAAAGAAACACCCCGTCGTCGTTTATTTGGTAAATTTCTAGTTGCTTAGAACAATACGGGGCACTTGTGAGATCATTTTGTTCTTGAATATTTTTGACAAGATTTCTTGCTGATAGTCCATGTTTCAAAACTTTTCTTCGCTTTTCCATCGGTTAGTCATCCCCTTACCTGTGTAAGGCCCTACTCGTTAGTCAAACCCATTAACTCCAACTTTCGTTTGGTTGTAATGATGCATTATTTCAGGTTTTTTTTTCATCATCTCTTACATTGGCTGAATAATGAAAAGAATCGTCTTAAGTTTACGAATTTATTTTTTTTTAAGGCTCTTTTTCATATCCAAAATTTTTGATGACAAAAAGTTTTATTTTTACGGACAATGCCAAGTAATGTAATATACCGAGAAAGAAGTTCAATGGCAAGATTGTATGTAGTAAAAAAATTATCACATGTAATTGTGCACCACTTTCATCTGAATGATAAATTCGGAAATATAACAAATATAATACGATATGCAAAAGTCTCGCCTTGTTTTTTTTTTCTGGCTGCGTGTTTCTTGCTCTGCCTGAGTACACTTCCATATTCCAGACATATTTAGTTGAAGAATCGCAAAATGCCTAAATTTTTATGTCATATCTGGTCGACTTTGATTGAATATATTGTCTAAAACTTCACCGACCTCGAAATGAAAGCAATTGTTCATCTATAATAAGATTTTCATGAGGATTGTAAAAAACTTTGAGCTCCAATTATTCCAAACGTTTCTTATCTGTGCTTGTTTGTCACGAAGTTTTCTTCCTTCTCTATCTTCAAAGTTTTCAATCCGTAAATACTTTGATCGTATTTTGGAATGTGGAGGGGGGAGGAAAAATTTTAATTTTATTGTTTTCATTTAAAAGCATAGTTTTTGTGCCTGTGATGCATAAATTAAAGTTTTAAGATCATATCTTATATTTAAAGGGAAAAATTTTACGTTGGAAAATCAAAATTGGGCCAAATTGAACCAAGGAGTGCTGAAGGGTTAATAAGTCAACACACTACCTGCTATACTTGTTGCTATAATTAGATCTATATCACACTCGAACTTTATTTTTCTAGAGAATATCTGATGCCTGACTAGAATTTACTGTGTCTTCATATAGGATGAAAATTAATAGTGAATTCAAAATCTCTTGATTGTCATTGCTTACAAGAATAAATATTTTAGCTTTTCCAGTTTTGTTGTTTTCATAAAAAATTTTATCGATTGTATTGGCGTTTTTAAATGCATATTTTTTTGTTGTACAACATTTTACTTTTGTTTAATGACATTTTTTTTGTACGTTTTTTAAACAAAAGAATTGACCTGGTAAAATATTTATTTAATTGAATAAAAGAAACCTGTATTGTTCATATTTCTGTTCATTCGTATTTGAAACCATGTGAGCACTTTTGTTTGTATGTTTTATAAACTTTATTAAGAACTTTTAAAAAGGTTTCTTTTTTTTCAATAAATTATTTTCTATTGTTATTTAAAATAAAATAAATTCTAATATAATATTTAAAATGTTATTATGAGTATGTATTCGAATACAAAAATATTTTCATGCTGTCTCAGTTTCAATTTTCATTTAAATTATTTATATAGTAAAACTTGTATGTGGTTAGATAATTTGGTCTGGATGATGATTATAAAATGAAATAAAATTAAAAAAAAATAATGTTTTTTGTTTCGAATATATTGTTATGATATTGTAAGGAATTTTTGAACTGGTACAAATAAATTTCAATTTAATTGAAATCTAAACAATAAATTATTCAGTTTATGTATAAACTGATGGATAAAATTGTCTTTCAATTAAAATAATATTTATGCTCCTCTATAAAATTTAAGAATCCACAAAACTAAGCAACAAAAATCAAATACATTTGGTGAATTCACATAAGCCGTTGTATCGTTGTGTTGAGTATATTGTTGAACAAATATAACATCAGTAACCTTTTTTTTCCCTATACTAACAGCGCTTTATAAATAAACTAGAGCTTTTCTATTGCATTTAATGTTATACAGCCACAGATATTAATGTAGACTGTAATTATGATAAATGTAACGTGAAGCATTTTACTGAATTTATCGTTTGGTAAACTACTACTGCCTTCATGCAAATTTTACTTCATTTGTTCTAGTCAAGGCATTGAATTTCTATTGCAAAAAAATGGAAGAAAATTGAAATTTGCAATCATGACTAGAGTCGATTTAACTATTTAATGATTGACATTCTATCTCCCAGTTTCCAAGAAGAATAAAAACTACATTAAGAACCAGCCGTATATTGTGTAGTAACCGATTATGCACTAAACTTCATACACTAGCTCAAATAAGTCACCGTACACCAAGCAATCGAAGACAATTTTCAGAATACATATTTCAAAAACTACTTATCAGATTTCAACAAAATAAAATTGTTTTAAATGCTTGGAATACGGATACTTATTTGAGGCAGTGTAAATGTACAATAAAAATTGAGATTGAATTTCTATATTACAACGGATTATAAGCAATTATGGCGTTAACCACAGTAGTTCTGTTCATAATTTTATAGTATTTATTTATAAATTATCCCCGAAAGGCAAATAAGGCTTTTTAACATAATGACATAGATTTATTAATAGAATTAAAGAGAAATATTTTATTTAAAACATAACTTAAACAAAAGTTTCAAAATCTTCGATTTGGCAAAGCTGCCACACAAGTCGTACGACATATCAAGTTTTTGTGTAAATGAGAGCATATTAGAGCGTATTACACTGAGATAAAACACGGATGTGAATTTAGCAGTCATTTGGCTCCCATAATTTTTTTATATTTTTCGAAAACCATCATATTTCATTAGATTAGAGATACATTTGCTTCACTTGGCTATTGCATTTCACTAATCGTATAAATGCAATCACATCTGTTGAAAGATCTTCTCTTTCGTTCTTTAAATACGCATGGAATTCTATAACATTTTCTCTGACTTTGCGTACTTAAATCCCGTATGTTGTAAATTCTTTTCTCCTGCCAACTTAGTTAAGCTTTCTAACTTATAATAGGTGATTTTTTAAGAGCTATAGGAAAATTTTTCAAAAGAAAACATGTAAAATTCAGAAAAATGCATGAAATCTTTATTTGAATCGATAGTACGGCCCGACTGTCTATACATAGCTAACATAGCTCACAAAAAATAGTCGAAAGGCGATAGTACGGCCCGACTGTCTATACATAGCTAACATAGCTCACAAAAAATAGTCGAAAGGCGTTAAACCGCATGGTCTAGGCGGTTAATTAACAATTGGCCAATTGAAATGTTCACCGAACTCGCCTGTCAATAAGTCGATTGTTACGCGTGCTGTGTGGCATGTGGCACCGTCTTGTTGAAACCACATGTCATGCAAGTCAAGCTCTTGCATTTTGGGCAAAAAAAAGTTGGATATCAACTCACGGTAGCGCTCGCCATTCACAGTTGCGTTACGATTCCGAACATCTTTGAAGAAGTATGGTCCAATGATGCCACCAGCCCATAAGCCGCACCAAACTATGGCTTTTTCTGGATGCATTAGTAGCTTAATGTTTAACAATGAAAATTTGGTATGAAATTTAGTAACAATAGCCCGAATAGACGCTTCAGTGGATCGATTAAGCTGACCATAAAATAGAAGAAGGGCCCGATGGATTTTCTTAACATAGGACGTATTTTGATAATAAAATTCAATGATTTGCAAGAGTTGTTCGTTTGTAAGACGATTCATAGTTAAATTATAGACCAAACTGAAGATGTTTGACAGTGAAACAAAACACGAAACGTGCGTGAGCTGTTTAAACCAGTGTCGCCAAAAAGATAATACCTAAAATATCACCCTTTACTATAGCTTCGCACCAATGCAATTGCCGACAATGTTACAGTATAAAAGTGATCTTTGAATGACTCGAAATTCGAAATCGAAGAGACGTTCGTGGGTTTAATTCCAACCTGTTTCATGGAAGCTTCCGCTGCCCAACAAAAATTTAAACGTTTTGAAAATTCCAATGATCAGTTTTTAATTTTTGTCGCACACTCATGAAAAAAAATTTAGAAACCACCAATTTTTTTTTACATTAAGAGTTTCGAATTTAGATTGAAAATCGGCAAAAAAATATAAGAAAATTTAAGGAATTAAAATAACAATCGCGCATTCAATGTCAATTTTATCTTCAGGAACCACAGAAGCTGCTGCCGCATAATCAGGAATATCAGACATCCGTGAACAGTACCAAGACCATCAAATAAAAACATTTTTCGCTGTAGCAGACTAAGCAAGAAACCGATTGTTGCTGTCTTAATGTTCTGATCTGATCACTAATTTTTTTTGTAATTTTTTAATATTTCTTACTTTTCTCTCTTGTGATTTTTTTAAATGTTTTTTTTTGTTAATAAAACTGCTTTAGATTTTCATTTTTTCTTTTTTTGACTACCGTGGCATAGAAGAAATTTTGAGTGTATGTAAAGTTTTGCACTTAACTGTAAACCTTGGGATTCCATTTGGAAACCTGACGATATTTAAACAAGATGTTCCTAGTTGGAATTGTAAACTTTAATGTCTTACTCAAAAAGTTTTAAGGAACCATGTAATCGACCAAGATGTGTTTATATCTTCCAAGAGCTTTAACGTGTTTATAATCAAGGTTGGGTCACAATTTAATCAAAGTATAGTAATAATGCTGTAGTTAGATACGAGACCGCACACCATCTAAGAAGCACTGATAGATGGTAAAACCAATATCTCTGCATTATTACAAAACAAACCCAACCTTTATACTGTAAATACATATTTAGGCATAATCACCAATCTTCCTAATCTAATGTGTACATGATTGTCAGTCACATCCTTGTGATATTCTTGCAAAAGCTTTAGTCTCTAAAACCATATTGTCGAAATACGTGTTAAACACGTACACAACAGTGCGAAAGATGAAATGTTCAAAACGCGTTTTCAAGTCAATCATTTCTGTTACTCTGTGCTCTTAATCATCGACATCGTAGAGAATGTCTAACGCAGTTCAAAGGAAAAAATCAGTTCACCAGTCAATTAAAAACAAAAACATGCGCTACCATTAAATTCATATTTCGCTGCTTCTAAAAGTAGTTTGTCACTAATTTGTAGTGGCTTTCTAAAAGAAATCTCAATGGAAAATATGCTCACGAAATGGAAAATATTTGAGCAAAGGAAGAAAGAGAACTTAAAAAAAGGAAGGGACCTTCAGCAGCGTGATAGATATGGCAACGTCCAGTGCTTAGCTCTTGCATGTATCAATATAGAAAACGCAATTATTTCAATAAACAATAGCTAGTATATAGCTAAAGTATTTAACAATAGATATTGTCCGCCATAGCTGCCAGATACAAAAAGCATCAAATCGTCAAATATTAGAAGAAAAATCGTCAAACACGTTCATGGAAATCGTCAATCTAATCGTCACAAAATCCATATGAAAATTCAGTGTTATGTACGCTAGAACCGACACATTTTTCAGATCCTTGGCTCCTAAAGAGAGGGTAAGAAATGCTTCCCTTCTTCTGATCTTCTTACAATTTACGTCTCTTATATCCAAACGCCTCAACGACTATTTTGAGACTTCTCGACCGCTTAGAAGAATGGGTGAAGTTGCCCGTTAATGACGGTAGGGTATCGGCCTTTATTGATTCATTGGGGCATCATTGCAATGTGATCTAGTTTCACTGTTGTATCGAAATTTTAACGGATTTTGTGAAATAAGAGACTTGTTCCCGAGAATCATGTATTCCTACTCACTACTCGCCTTTCTCGGCGGGCACATGCATATGTATGTAGTTGATTGGCCATTCGTTCTTTTGTGGGATTATTCGTATGCGCAGAGATTGTAGTTTTTTGACTTTTAAGGACATAAGACAACAAAATTTGGCAATAGTAATAACCGTAAAGGTAAATTCAAAGCTTAAAGTGGCTTTTAATGTACAAAATCGTCAAATCTGGCTGGTCAAGTCAGAAAGTAAGAATTATTTTTTGACTTTAATTTTTTCGAGCTGAAATAAAAGTTATTTTTTATTTAAATTTTTACTTGTAGGAATTGTTGTTTCTGTATATTTTTCACTCCGAATGTTATAAAGCATAAGAAGCTTTCGAAGACCACGTGTGGGTTTTCTGAGTCCCAAATACGGCAATTTCGTTGGTAAACATACCCACCAAGATTTTTTTTTTTTTTTGCGAAATCAATATCATCGTGTTGTTTCTTGTTGGCCCATCTTGCGATTTTCTTATAAGTGCATATATTTAGCATATTTTAGTATGTTATTGTATATTTAATTCTCTTTTAGAAATATTTTGATGTCAATAGATCAAGTTTACAAAAATCTCATTTTACCTTCATTCAAATAATATTTTTATTTATTCGTTAAACTGCATACACAAAATAAATTTTGTTCGCTATTTAAGGTACTCAATAGGAAATATTTGCGTATTCGTTAAATGCGATGTTCGTAGAATCAAATGACCGTTAAATCAGAAAACTACTGTATAAATATTTCTATGCTAAACTCAATAACTACTGGGCCGATTTTGACCAAACTTAATATACGTGTTCTATGGGCGTAAAGAGTGTTTTTGTGTAGTTTGAGTTCGTCCGACATATGGCGCAATATTTAAATTTTTTGTGTTTTTCAGTGTAACTCAAGAACTACTGCAGCGATTTCGACCAAACTTTATAACTCGTAACTCAAGAACTACTGCACTATGCTGTGCTTCGCTGAAGGCGTTGGGTCGTTAATCAGCGTGCAGTGGTGTTAATTAGCCCGATACCACATTGATTTTGATTTTCTTCGAAAAGCAGTTCAAAATAAAAGAAAAATTTGTATCCAGCAACGCGGATCGGGCCAAGCTATCAAAAATATATTATTCCATTTGAACAATAATTGCTATGCTATGCCGTGCTATGTAGGTGCACTATCAGTCTTCTTCTAAATATCAATCACCCATGACTTTCCATGGAAACCAGACTTACAGTGGATATAAAATTCGAAGGCAAAACAACGTTTGCCAGGGCCTGCTAGTTTATGATATTTATAACTTAACAATATCCTTATATGTACCCATTACATATTGTAGTGTTAAGTAAATTTTAATTTGTTTTGTATTTAGTTGTCGAATGCACTTTTAAAGCGCACAGTTCGACTGGTCTTTATTGATTAATTTTTGAGGGAAAATGTCCCTTCTTTTATACTAAAATTTTGACTGATTTGGAATTGTCACAATATTGTTTGGCTTAATACTAGAACACATGTTTGTGTGTATACAATTAATACTTAACTATATATATTAAAGGGTTTGTGTGTGTTTATCGTGGGACAAGTGGATGTCATACGACACGCGTCTGCTGTCCATAATAATTCCCACGGTAAAGTGTGAAAAGAGCCACACACAATCACTAGCTATGCAATACAACAACAACACACATAGTGCATACTATGTGCATATCAATACTGCCGGCGATCACTCAACAAAGTGTCAAATGACCGTCGCGAGTGCGCGTTACTATTGTGGCGTCATACGCTGCAGCGACTGTCAGCAACATTGAGTCAAGTGGTCGCTGCTCATATGCAATTGACTATTCTTTTGTTTATGCACATGAAATGTTGTGTTGGTATTGACAACTGTAAAATCATGCTACAATATTTAAATAAATTATCTAATTTTCCTTTAAAAAACACATTTAAAATCTTATCTGTTCCGTATAAATATTATACTGTTACCTGATTTTATTTTTTTAATAAATATATTTCAAACAAAAAAAAAAAACAATTATTGCATATTTTTAAAATTTTTAGTGCATATTTTCCCTCTTATAGTGCATATTGTATGCGCATATTTTATAATTTTCTAGTGCATGCAATTCCATGCCCTGGACATAAGTATTGCCAGATTCGAAATAACCAAGGGCTAGATGGCCTCCCTATTGGTATCTATTAATAGAACGAATAACTCCTTTCTTTGTGCGTATTTGGATGAGCAGAAAAGGAAAAAATTGAATGCAAATGCAATACATCCAATATCCTTCTTTTTTTGTAAATACGTTTACATCTATACATTTTCATACATTCAAATGCATTTAATTTTCAACGATTTAAGAAAATCGTGTATTAATTTACTAAGTTGTAATAGAGCTTAAATATACACATTTTAATTAAGTATTAATTTAATTACTTAGAACGATTTTCCGTCATTTGTGTACAGCAGCTTTTACATTTTAAATGTTGTTTTTATTTAAACAAAATTTTAAAAAAGTGATTAATTTTTCTTCTTTATCTAAGCGTTTTGGGATTCTCGGTAAGTTAATTTGGAAAGAAAAAAAATCGAAAAAGAGCCCAAATAAAAATCAAAAACAATAAAAGGTCTTAAGTTTTCGAAAAGAAATATTTTTTTTTCTTGTCTTTTCTAATATTCCCAGGCATAAAAGGATCCTTTATTTCTATTTTCCATTTCTATTCTTTTGTTTGGTCTTTAAGGATTATTTTGTTAAAAGATGAAAAGTAATATTAATATTCTGGATGAAAATAGTAACGAGGACCATTATACAAATATTATAAAATCCAGAAATGAAAAAACGTCTGTAATATTTAAAAGAAAAAAAATTGTTTTAGGTATTTTGAATCGTTATAACTTTATTAAACTCGAATAAAGCAATTAAAGGCAGCAAGAAAAAGGAATCCGCTTATACAATATGAAAAAATTTTAGCAGTTGATATGAAAAAAGAGTAAAAATAATCCTAATATATATTATAAATCTTTCGGTATATCTGTTTTTTTGTTTGTTAGCCAATCACACCTGAACGCCTGGACCGATTTTCTTGAAATTTGGGATTTATTATAGGCTATAAATCTTTTCAAAATTTTTACCAAAAGGGGAGAAAAATTGGGACAAAGGAAAAAAATGGGCAAAAATTAATACTTTTATGCATATTTGTTTTAAAGGTATTTTTTACGATTTAGCTTGGATAAGTTTCCCAAATAGCTATTGGATGTGTTCCGTTTCTAAGGTTGAACCAAAAGGGGTCCAAAAAGGGGGAAAGGGGCCAAAAACTGGCAAATTAAGTGCATACCCAATCACGCCTGAACACTTGATGCGATTTTCTTGAAATTTGGGATATTGATCGATCTTTTGTCGGTGCAGGTTATATTTTATAAATCTTTTAAAAATTTTGAACCAAAGGGAAAAAATGGGAGAAAGGGGAAAAAAGGGCAAAATTTAGTACTTTATACATAAATGCTGTATTTTATTTGTTTTAAAGGTTTTTTTGTATTTAGCTTGGTTAAGTATCCAAAATAGCTATTAGAGGTGTTTCGTTTACAAATTTGGACCGAATTACATGCATTTATATTTATGACTTAGAGTACTCAAAAAACTTTGTTGTTTGATAAACCGGTTTCCGAATAATTTGAAAAATTGCATTTTTAAAAAAGCTGGTCTCGAAACCGGATTTTTATTCATTGTTATTTTTATAACCTGCGCAACGCCGGGTACAATCTGCTAGTAATAATTATAAATTCGCTAAACTAAACTGAAAACATCCCTTTCACACCTTGAATGGAAATAGTTGAGATAAAATTCTTAGTTAATTCAGTGTTAGTCAAGGTCAGTCAGTATTAGTGAGCTAAGGTTCAAAATATTTGACAAAGTTTCGCAGTAGTCATGTTTCTGATAGACACAAGTTTAATTTAATTTTAGCCCTCTAATCTTTTGTATAAAACGTTTGAAAGGGGTAATATACGATTATTAAGCATTTGCAGCTAAGATTTTAGTCATTGTTTGTATTTTTATTTTAAAATATTTTAATTTTCTATTATTGCTTTAAATACGAGCTACAGTTTACTTTATTTTGACTGCAGACTTCCTTGTTCGATTTATAAGCAGAGTGATCACAATCTGTTCTCTGTTATGCATAAGTCAGTATTCTCCCCATTTTTTAAAGCTTTATAGAACATAACGTACCAGGTGTGCCAGTATGAAGTGAGCATCAATAACAAATCTATCTATTTATTATAATAACCCTTCATTTTTTGCCGATGACATTTATCAAACGTATTCGGTATCAAACGTATTCAGCAGTAAGTATTCAAAACGATGAGTAGGTTCGAGTCATACATATAATTTCAGATACTTATTCATACTTATTTTAATATGATACTCATACAATTCATACTCAAAGTTAACAATAAACCTGATGTTATTGACTTCGACTCGTCTCTACTTAACATTTACAAGACGCATAAAATAAGTATGATTCGAGTACGAACACTGCTATACTTACAAGAAGATTATGTGTATGCTTTGCTTGTTACCTTTGTCTTTCCTTTCTGCTTTGTTTATATATGCAACAACAAAAAAGGTTGTAAATTTTGATGAATGATTCGAGCCACTCGAATCGCTTATAAGTATTATAAGTATTTTTAAATTTAGAAATCAGAACGTGTGAATCAAACACATTTCGAATGTTGTGAGTTTGATGTCTACTTTATACTCATACTCATTGTAACCTATACTTATAAATCAATGTGGTAGCGAGTACGAATGAATCAGAGTAGTTGAATTTTAATTCTGTTGATTTATTCATACTCAAAATTGCATGATTGCTTATGAGTAGCGGAAAAACGATTCATTGCTGATCTCTGGTATTTATCAAATTAGTATTTTCTATCGTGCTAATTATGATGAATTTTATACCATAAATTGATGATTTGTTGAAAACATTCATTTTTAGCTTTCCTTTGATGGAGTCGCATCGTATGCTTTTCAGCTGCAACATGTAAAAGGTAGCTTTGATCTATGGGATAAATTATTAATATGGAGGAATACCCAACATGTTCCTAAACACCGAATTACAAAGAATATTAGATGATGATGACTCTTTGGATTGTCTGGTGGAATCAGAAAGGTTTGCTGCAATATCTGGTGATACAGTTAATACAAATGGCTATCTATAATAAATGATCAATTTGAACCATTCATTTATCGATAAACACAAGACGCGACAAGATGATTTTGCAACCTTGGTTCAATATATAATCAGAGCATTAGGTTGCAAGCTACAACCGCCGCCGTTTCCTAATGGAGAATGCAAAAAAGAGAAAACATAATTCAAATGGAAACACCAGGCCGACAAGATCCTTTGTAAAGTTGCTACTTCATATGTTGTGAGAGTTTAAATTGTCATATAAGTCGGTAATCTAGTAACGTCAAGTGACAATGGTCATTTATTTTGCTGTCAACAATTAATCTATTTTGAGAAAGTCTGATGCATTTTGGGCGTGCGGCGTCTTAGGTCGATATTTCTTTGAGGATGACGTTGTCCAGGCGTTTACTATCAACATGAAACATTGCAGGTCGATGGGTACTAACTTCCTTTGACCTGAATTTGATGATCTCGACAACAGTGATATGAGGTATCAGCAGGACAGCGAAGCTGGCCACACAGCTCATGAAACATTGGACATTTTGCAGGAGCAGAAGTTGAACTGACCAGCGAGATCGTGCGGTTTGACTGTATTATGCTTTTTCGAGTGGGATTTTCTTAAGGTGCAGGCATATGCGATTAAGCCACAAATCACAATGGCCTTCAATGTCAATATACAAAATTTATAGGTCCGAGTCATGACATTTCAAAGAAACGAATTTATATTTTACACGTAATGACATCAATAGATCTTTCAAACGAATTAAAAGGATTCGAAGATACTTCAGACACACTTGGTTTGAAGGTCTCTGTTGTGAGCAGAATGTCGAATAGTAGTGTGTGAAAAATAACGAACAAGCAAATTAAATAGTGACACACAAAAATAGTGTGAGTAATAGAGAATTTAATTGAAATTAAACTCATAAAAATAATTTTATTTTGTTTGCGATCAACGAATTCATATTTTAAACATTTTTAATAAGGTAAAACGTAATAATATATGTACTACAGTCAAACTCGTTTATAACAAACTCGGTTATAACGAATTCTTGGTTATTACGTACATATTTTCAAATTCCAACGTTTTAATAACAATTTTCATACAAAAAACTGCGTTTATTACGAACTCGTTTATAACGAACTCGGTTAAAAGGAACGACTTTTAATGGGCATATTAATTTAATTTCATACATTTTACCTTTTTTATAACGAACCTTCAGAAATAACTTTGAAGTATGGCAATAGCCTTCACTTTTATTTAATATGGCAACATTAAATTATAACTCAGCATCTTTTATCAGGTAATAGATAAATAAAATTAACACAAATTTTTGATTTTTAATAAAAAAAAAGTATTTTAATATGTAAATGAAAAAAATTCTTTGTATTTTCTTCTATGACTTCACCTCGTTTATTACGAACGAACCGTTGTTTATATTTTGTTTTTCTCTGAATATTTTGTTCCAATCACTTTTAAGTGAACCAAAGGTTGTAGTTCAAAGAGTAATTTTCTTTAAATTATTTGCCATACACACTCTGTAATGTTTGTTTTTCAACTGAAATAAATATTTTTGCTATGAAAGATGATTGCACACAATATTCTAGCAATGAAACTTTTTTAATTTTAGTCAGTGCTTTCAAGTATCTTTATGAATTGAAGTGCTTCTCAATGGCTGAAAAATATATTTTTGCAATAAAAGATTGAATTTGATTCCACTAACCGAATAAATCCAAATTTGCACCCAAAGAATTGAAATTGGTTTACCTACAGTCTTCCACCCTTTGCGTTTATTTATTGCATTTCACAAGTTGTTTATAAGAGTTTTACGAAAATTTTTTATAAGAAACAATACTTAAAGCCCGAAAGTTAGTAAAAGTTTACTTATGAAATTTGTAGTAGGCAAACTTGAGTAAATTATTTATTTTTGATTTAAGTTTTTTTTGTTTGATCAGTTACTATAAAAGGAAATCCTAATATTTCTTTTATATGAAATATTGAGATCAATAATGCGGTTTATTGCGATTTACGCAATAAAGGTGCATGTCTGAACCCAGTATTATTTATTTATTTATTATAATTTACATAGCACAACAAGATATAAATCTTATAATTGACAGTGCTATGTTAGGAATCATTAAGATTTAAAAATTAATAGTGAAACAAAAATACATTAAAGAATATAAAGGAAAAAAAATATAAAATAAAGAAATTAAAAAATTAAAAAATAAGTAAGTAAGTAAATAAGTAAATCGAAAATATTAAAAATAGAATATTAAAAAATTATTATAAAAGAATATTAAAGTTAAAAAAAGTTACCATTACAAAAATTAGTATAAAAAAACTGGGAATAAAAATATATCCTATATAGACCTAAAAGTATATCACAAATAGTAAAAAATTTTACTCATGAAAATAATTTGAATAACTCCTTCTTGAACGCGTTTGCATTGCCAAAATTCTGGATGTAATTTGGTAGGGAATTCCAAAGACTAGTGGTGTGTATAAGAATCTGTCTCTGAGATAAAAGAGTCCTAAATCTTTGCTGAATAATGTTCCTATCGCGGTAGGATCTAGCAAATTTAATTCGACAAAATAAATATTCCGGCTGTCCCGTGTAAATTATCTTATGAAGTAGAATAAGGCATCTAATTATCAGGAGATTATCAAATTTTACATTAAGAATCCGGCAAGCCAAATGGAAAATGTGATCACGACGCCCCTTCTGAAAGACATATCTAGCTATGTTATTGAACGCCAAGTTAAGTCTACGTTTATCATCACAATCGCAGTCTGCGAAAATTTTTAAAACTTAAAAAATGTAAATTTCGTTACAAACTCCATAGTGCACAAGTTTTAGTCGATATACTATAAATAATAACGATAACAAAAATAAAATAACTGGTAAGAAAAACCAAATTGGTTAAACTTGATTATATGGTCCGCCACAACAAATTAATTGAAAAAATTGGTAAGAACTGTCACAGTTTGATAGTTAAAGTATTCAACTACAGAACCCAATCCCCTTTCCCTTTCATTACAAACTCGAATTCTTATCTTGAAAGGCTTCAATACTCTACGCAAAGACAAAATTTTTAGTAAAATCTGTAACTCATGTTCCTCGATATTGGATTGGATCATTAGGGAAGAGAAGACTTTCTGTATCTAAATGAAAAGAAATGACAATCATATTGCACAAATAAAGTGTTACATAAGGCATAAGGGGTGTCTCAGTAAGAATGCGTTTTTTTGTTTTAAAGTAAAAAAGAAGTATATAAAAAATTCGATTTACATACACATTTCAGTACATTACATTAGCAGAGTCGAAAAATTTTGAAAACGGAATCTTGGAATCTTGTTAAATCATAAACTTACGTTCTCTGAACGGTATATCAATGATGGCGTACAAAGCAAATGGTGTTTTAGGATTTATAAAACGCTGGTCAAAAGAATTTACTGATTCCTACGAAACAAATTGTCAATTATATATCTTTGGTGCGCCCTATTGTTGAGTATGGAGATTTTATATGGGATCCACATTTTATCATTTACTCGAACTTAATTGAATCTGTACAGAAGCGCTTTCTGTTATTTTGCTTGAGGGGACTTGGATGGAATCCGTTTGTTCTGCCTTCGTGTTAAAGTAGACTCGCTCTTATACAGCTACCAGCTAATGCTAAGTGTTTCCTACTTTCGGGGTTTATACGTGGAGATATTTTTACTGATTATGTGTTACGTAAAATTAATTTTAATGTTACAAGTAGACCTTCTCGTAATTTTAACTTATTAAATATTCAATTTCAGTGCTTAGTTTATGCCAATAACGACTCTTTTCGTCAAATATGTCTAAAGTTTAATAATATTTACCATCTAATTGATCTTTCTGAAAGGCAATTATTCTTTAAAGAGAAAAATTATATTGTACCTGAATCATTGAATATTAATTATATATGTATGTATATTGGTTATAAATTTAAATTTAGTCTATAAGGAACACTATCCATAGAAATGAAATATATGAAATAAAAAAATTAAATAAAAAATATTTTCATTTATGTCAAAGTTCTGAAGTCACTGTTGGCAGACCTGATAGAATGTATGTAAAATATGTAAAATTATGTTATTACATTATCCAGCAATACGTACCAGATTACTTTAGTAGATGTAATGTGTATTTACATTTAACCATACAAAGCTGTATTTCTGTCTTTTTCTTTAATTTTATTTCAAAAACGTCGATATTTTAAAACACTACGATTTTGTGTATTCAATACGTGTCTGTATGAGGTCCTTATGGTAACATGTGTGATGATTTTATATTTAATGAAAAATTTCATTAAACATTTTAATTAAAACTTAATACCCCGAAGAAAAATATTTGTTGCAGCCTTTTCACAAGTTGTCGATATAAAAATCAACAAAAAAAAAAACAATAAAACGAATACAGTGGTAGACACTAAAATAGCAGTAATTGCTACATTTCCGTTATCGTTTTATCTGTAAAAACTACCCAATAGGGTAATGAATCAGAAAATGATATGAAAAAAGATTTTTCTTTTGGATCATAATTCTCCTCGATAGTGTAGTGTAATAGTATGTAAAGGTACAGTGTTGTATATCTAGGGTAGTGAAAACATGTAATTTGATGACAAAAATATTTTATATATATACATGCTGAAGTGAAAATTGATAAAAGACACTGAAATTTTTGTGGTTTATAGACCACTAAAACGATGATTTTGGCTTTATATTGTACATACGAAGCAGTTTTTATTATGGCACCAATAACAATATAAAGGAAGGAAGAGAAGCTAGAATTTTCTTTGGTGGTAGTAAATAATATGAAAAAAATGTTTAATTTTATATTTTGTCTTTAAAATAAATTCAGAAAAATAAAATTGGTAAAAATAATACAAACGGAGCTAAAACTTTTTTCGACATTATTTAACAGGTAGAAGTAACACAAACAAATTTTATTGGTCTTTGAGGCAAATTCTTTAGCTGTTTTGTTATTACTTAAAAATCTTTGTATAGAAAATCCCAATACTTCTTAAACTTTTGTTCAAACATTTTTAATTAGAGAGTTTGGTTAAAGATACCATAAAGTAACATTCGTGTCTTTATGAAAAGATCAGGGCACTGTCAGATTTCCTACTCATCACAGCTCATGCAGAAGTTATTTACAGTAGGCGGAAAGAAACGCTGTTGTGCTCTTGTGGAATGATATGCGATTAAAGGACTGAGCTAAGTCTGTTCTAAATATTTTTACCAGGGTCTAGCAATATTACACGTATTCTCCTGCTTCCAATGGAATATCTATGCCCTATAACTTGCCGGAGATTGCGACTGCCTTTGAATGAACCAAAATTTCCCTAAGAAATCCTAGGCTTTCATGAACAAGAACAGACTTCGTTCAAACTGCGTTCGTTGGAGACTTATTCGTAATCAGGCTGTTTGGGTAAATCAAGCGATTTTCAGGAAAAATCTCGCAATTTAATAAGCAGTGGTCAAGCAGCCTATAAGAAGGTTAATATCAGAACTCGTATTAGTATAAACGTCAACGGTCACATCGGAGACCTATGGAACTTTAGACTAGAAGTCCCTAGTGTAATTGAAATAAATGTTATTCTTTTAGTTTTATTAAGAACAGCCACTTGTGCGAGAGTTCATCTTGTTCTTGTTCTTAAACAAATTTTATGTAAATACTTAAATCTGGTATGCAGAGACAGCGTAATACAAAAACTGTTTATGTCTCAACATTTATGCAGTATGGACGATGTCAAAAAGAATGTATTAATATTAAGTTACATAAAACTTTGGATACTACAATCGAATTTTCTATTCAGAAGGTTGTAAGTTATTAATCGATCCTTATGTGTCTTCCCAGAACACCACCACGTCTATAATATAGACTGGCCTAGGTATGGGTATTGAGTTTTATTGGCACCAACTCTGCTCTCTTTTTAAATAGAAACTCAGACGGTAGCCAATTGAGTATAGCACATATTGCCTTGACTGAAGTGGAAGAGACCGTACTAGTTATCAGAGTAACTGACAGTTCAGTCTATAAGTAGGCAACTACGGCCCGAAAGAACCAATATGTGATGCATGGTGCGAGACCACATATCTTGGCTGCGGTCCCTTTGCCGGCGTAAGGAGCTGCCGTCTCTTTTCTCACCGTGTCAGTTATTCTACATTGAATTGAAAAATAAATATTAAAAAAAAGTTCCACTAGCAACTCCTTCCTAAAACCGCAGTCTGAGAACAGAAAGAAGAAAGGCTTTCTTCTGTAATCTTGTCCATTTTATTATTACTGTTTGGGTCATATTATGGAATTTTATTATTATAGGAATTGTATATCATGATTTTCCTTAAAAATACTCATTCAAAACAAAGTTCTCTTCTATATATATAAAAATGAATGTGTTTATTTGTTTGTGGGTTTGTTAGAAGTCTACAGGCGGCTAAACAGCTGGAACGATTTTCTTGAAATTTTAGCAATGCGTTCCTGTATGTCTCGAAGGAATTAGAGGCTACTTTATATTTTAAAATTTCAGGTAGACAAGATGCCACGCCCACATACCAAATAAAATTTTGTCGAAGCTACTTTAATATCAACATGAATATGTTAGACAAAAATGGACTTACTAGCAATAGGGGGCGTGGCACCCTCCATATGAATATATGGAATTTATATATTTAAAAATGGCCCGATCGATTTTCTAGAAATTTTAACAGTGCCTTCCTGTATGTCCGGAAGGAACTATAGGCTACTTTTTATTTTAAAATTTGAATTAGGCGAGGTGTCACGCCCAGATACCCAATAAGTATTTAATGTGGGATGTCTCATAAACTGCAAAAGCTAGACTCATCAAAAAGATCCCTGAACAAGACTTCCTGTAATGAGCGTGTCATCTCCTATAGAAATATTAAATTAATATATCTCAGAAAATATAACAGTTAGACTCCTAAAATTATGTCGAACCCACTTTACAATCAATATGAATGTTTTCGATTAAAATGGGCTGTCTAGGAAAAGATGACGTGGAACTCCCCATATGAATTAAATTTAAAACTTCTTATATCTGGGAAATCATTATAGATAAAATCATCAACTTTTACACGTTCAACACTGAAATCCATATGAATAATTTGTGAAAATATTGCCGGACTAGCAACATATATATAATATGATGTAAATACAAATACAAATTTCGTGCACATGGTGTACATTAGAGCTAGAATCTTGCACGAGCCACTTTGACACACAAGTGAACATTTAGGGTTAGGGAAATAAATGGACTTTATTTTTATATGAATTCTTAGGCAGAAAGTAAATGCTAAACATCATATATCTAATAAACTATTGCAGCTAAAGTTATGTTCATTCCAATACCTGTTTTATTATATGTTTGTAAAAATACACATAGAGGGACATGTGTAACGATTGTGTGTACGATTAACAGTAGGCACAGACCATTGATGTCACTATATTGCCTAAATTTATTAATTACGTACAGCATACATAATTTTTTAAAGAATCAAATTTTACCTGTGGTTATATACTACAGAACAAACCTATATGGCCAGGTCATTTATGGTCACCCTAATAAAACATATTAAATATTTTCTATTGCCCAAATTATGGCATATTTGTCTAATAATGATTAAAAGGAAGTACTTAAATAGTAGTGTGTCGTTCGGAGTCGACTTTAAACTGTAGGTCCCGCCACTCATGTATAAAATTAACGCACACAACATAAGTGGTATGAGAAGCTAGATCGTAGCACAATGGGTCAAATTGACAAGTACACGTCCTCTTACCTAACCTAACCTAAACACTTATTTTGTAAGTGAACATATTGTGATAAATTAAAAACCAAAAAAATCCCACCTAAATAATCTTCGCTTTCTAAACGCATCAAAAATGCAGTTAATTTACAATCATAAAAGGCTGACGAAACTTCCGAAGAACGTGATATTTGTTTGAGTGTTGAAAGGTCTAGAGCCTCCACATCTAGAGCTGCTGACGCTCCAGTTCAACGTGATGAATGTTTAGAAAGGGAAATAACACAATCGCAAAGAGAAGTAGCTGCAGAAATACCAGATCAACTATATGTACGTGTAGACTACTAGCATCAACGTCTAGAGCTACTGAGACACCTGATCTACATGATCCTCGCCTTAGAAGAAAACCCAATCATCAAGATCAAGAACTGATCAAACAACGGATCAACGCTATGTACGCCTAGAAGGAGAAAGACTACGAGCATCAACATCTAAAGCTACGGAAGGTACTGTTAAAAAATTCATTCCAGCCGTTTGGCCGTGTATAGACTTCAAACAAAAAACTCACAAACAAATAAACACACTGAGTTTGAGCTAGTAATAAATAAGAACCAGCCCAAAACCAATGCCCAACAGTAAGTTTACCTGGATGCATTAGACGCTTTGGCTTGATATCGTCCCAATCTCGACAATTTTGTTTGTTCACGTATCCACACATACAGAACTGTATATTCTGTGGAATTAAGTATTTTGCTTGCCTGCGAATTTGTTAAGTTTAAAGCTATGATTTTCATATGCGGCCGCGTGGAGAATAATAAAGGGTCGAATTTGTTTTTATAAATTGAAAACTTTTATTTTTTGGTTTTTTTTTAACTGAAAGAAAAAGTTTAAAATTTTGTCATTAATCATTATTATTTTCCTTTCCTTTGTTTTTCTTTAACCGTTTTTTTTTAAGTAAATGTACGTGCGCCCCAAAAAAACAAAAAATCGAAATCCTTCGCGAAGGTCAATATTTATTTCAGATTTAAATTTCAATAAATTGCTCTCCTTTCTTTGTTTATGAAGCATAATTATTCTTATAAGTAATGTTTTTATATTGGGCAATTCACACGACTTTGTATTGTGTATGTTGTATTGGATACAATTGGTTGTTTGTGAACACTCAATGCTATGTTTTATTGTGTATTTCGTATTCCAAATGTGTTTTTTTTGTGCATTCAAACAATTTGATAGGACGAAACCAACACAACTTTTAAAAAACATATGAAAAATGTGTATAAGAGTATTGGACTTTTACACGAAAATTATCAACAATAAGCATACACCGTTGTATAATCATCTAGCAATACGGTTAATACAACGATACAACAGCTTGTGTGAATTGACCATGTTTGTTTGGTATGAATTAAAAAATTCTTTATTATAATTAAAAACATACAAGAAAAGAATTGTAAAATATCACATGAACTATAAAGAATTTCTTCATATTTTCTATTGAGCCAAAAATGAGCTTCATCGCTGAACACAATTTTTCTGCGTTGCGGTAGGTCGTTTCCTTAGCGGATATATTAGGCTGTAAAAACTATTGCACATGAATCTTTTTTGATAATTTCTAAAATAACTTTCTACCAGCTGCGATTTTTTTTCGACGGAGTCCTACTAGTTTTATAGCTGCGTTTTACTCCATCACCTCCACAATCTCTGTTTCATCGTTTTCAGTAACATATATTGCCTTGAAGTCGTCGTAGTCTGGTATTAATAAGTATGTTGACTTATTAAACGTGAGTCTTCCATTCAAATCCCAGGTCAAACATTTACAACTGAACGAAATATGAAATACATATTTCTTCGGCAACTTAATCTCAGCGAACTTCTGGCAAAAACTTTGAGAATAAATAAAATTGCCATGAAAAGTTTCTCAAAAATTTGTCTTCCGGAGTCGACTTTCACTGTCCCCCCACTCACTTTAACTATCCTGCCACTCATGTATAAAATAACCACACATAATGCTATAAATACAATAGACGCAACGCAGCTGCATTTATCTAGCGAAGTGCTTATTTTAAAGGCAACGCGATAACAATTAATGATTCTAGTGCTTTGCTATGGGGCTAATTTTTATTTTTATTTGACGCAGTGAGCGAATTAGTGCGAACAGTGGATGATTTGTGCTCGCAATGAGAGAACAAGTGTTATCAATATAATAAAATCAATCAAAGAGAGGTTTTATAAATGCGATGTATGATATATAAGACGAAAGAAAGTTTTAGTGGCACACCATTGATAAAGAATTAATGAAATGTTTATTTTTTATTTGTTTTGCTTTTGCATATGCCGCTTTAATCGTAATTAATGCGCATGGAGTAAACTGCTATTATAGGCTGCTATCGCAAAATCATTGTGTTTGTTATGTTTATTGTGTTTATTCCATTATTTACTGTTTCACACTTAACTTTAACTATATTATGGCCAATTATGAATCATAATTTTTTTTTATTAAACCTAAACTCAGGGAATGACCCCTACTCAGGCAGTGCATTGTTCAGGTTTTTTAGGAAAGGTGGAATGAGAGGGAGAGCAGATGCGAACGGTAAGGAAACGAGTTGCTGCTGGTGACTATAAAATGGCCAGTGCTATACCTTCACCTTCACCATTAGACAGTCTACAGCAATCGTCCCCAAAAAGCCCGCTGATTCTCACACCACTTATGTTGTGTGTGTGTTAATTTTATACAGAAGTGGAGGGACCTATAGTTTAAAGTCGACTCCGAACGACAGATTTTTGAGAAACTTTTCAAGAAGAGAAAGAGAAGAAATCGCCGAAAAAATACTTTTTATGTTTTTTTATTTTGATGTCTGGCCTGGGACTCGAACCCTAGCTTTATTTCTAATAAGCCAGCAAGCCAGCATACTACCTACTAGACCACGGCAACCCCCAATAATGCTACAGTATCGGTAATTTTTTTAATTAATTTTATCACAAACTGTCAGATCGCTGTATCTACACTACACTTTTGTTTGTGAGAGCTATCACTTGCTCCTTATCCTGGTGACATTTGGCTGATTGTTTGTTTACTTCTTCTAGGTGAGAGGAATGTTATTCTTCTTCGAAACATTTTTCAATTCCTCTGGTAATGAACGTTTGCTACGCATTTAAAACTCTTTTCGCAAAAATTTTTTAATATAAATTATGATTTTTCAATTAGACAACATTTGCCAATTAAAAGTTTATTTATTTTAGAATATTAAATAGCTTCACATTTGTCACAGCCATTATATATTTTTGCATTTTGCTGTTGAATATAATCGTTAAGTTGTTGCTGCTCAATTAAAATGAATGCAAATAATTAGTTTGCAAATAATTTTCCACAATTATTGAAACCACAAATGTCAGTAAATAAACTGCAATTAGATAATTGCCAATATGTGTAAATATTTATTGCATTGCGTAGATTATTTGCTACTCTGCGCGATGCAATACAACACAATACAATTTAATGTTCTTTTGCACAACACAAGTTGGCCGTTTATGGGTTTTTTTATTTTTTTAAAATTTTTTTAAATTACAATTTTAAAAGTTCTTGCAAACTTTACGTTTAAAACTTAACGTCTGTTTTGTTAAGATTTTTTGTGACAGTGTGAATACTAAGAATATTGTTAATCATCTGGCATTGTAATACATTTTTGAAAATGGTGTTTTAAGGAAAGTATCAATTTTTCCAAATTTAAGGAACAGTTCTGGAGATTTGCATAGAATGCTTTTTGAGGCATATGCTGATCATGCTCTCTATCAGATTCAATATGCAGAATATAGATTCGACTGTTCAGAAATAACGATTTTGATGTGAGAAATGAAGAACGTAACAGACCACCAAAAAAGTTTATAGGTACTGCATCGCAAACAATATTGAGTACATATCGACGCCTCCATTCTATAACGTTCTATGCGTACTTAGAACCATGAATCGTCTTACAAACGGATAACGTTGCAAATCATTCAATTTTATTATTTTAATACGAGCTCTGTTAAGAAATTTCATCGCGCGATTCTTCCATTTTATGGCCAGTCCCAGCATGTTTAAATTCTACGTTCTCTTACTTAAATACTGTCGAAATTTTCGACTTCGAATGTTATAGAACCGAGGCGTCGATATGACATTTTGAGTCAGATTTAAATGGTAGGAATATTAAAATCTGCACAATAAACCACTCCTAACAATTTATATCCAAAAGTCATGAAAATGGATGCCATATGAACTGAATAACACACAGAAAAATCATAAAATATCACTTTTACAATTTTGCTTTACTGGCGATAAAAAATAGATTTATTTTCTGAATCCTAGATGGAGAAAATAATGTGTTAACCAGTAAATGCGCGAAGACTTTGCTGTGTCTGGTGGGACGTAGGGTATGGTGTCCCACGAACCTGCTACCTAGGAAAACCGTTGCAAATCGCTAACGACAACAAATGATCAATTTGAGCCATGCGTTAATCGAAAAATTACCGGCATGTGCCACAAGACACCGCTAAATAATTACAGCATGTCAATGTAATTGTCCGGTTCGTGACACAAATAAACCATTAGATTGTGACACGCTACTTTGCCCGCCGTTTTCACTAGACTAGATTCCTTCCGACTACTATTAAGTTTCATCGAAGAGAAACGCTTGGGCTGAAAAGTGCTTCGACGAATATTTTTATTAGCTTGGAATCCATCTACCTGAAATATGAAAAAAATGTTTGGTCAGAAATGGACAATATTTTGAATGAAATTTGTTTATAATTTTCCATTGACACTTAAGATTTTTTTTTTTTCACACTAAAAAGGTTCACTTTATACCGACCGATTTGGTATAAGTCAGAATTATACACTAGTGTTAGCTAAAGTACAGTCACCTAGGTTAAAAATATATCGTGCATATCATGTATACATATACATTAGAGCGACTCAAGTTGTATGGAAGCAAATTTCGTGCAAAGTGTACCCCTCTTGAAATAAACATTGGTATTTTTTATGATGACATTTAAAATATTTCGGCTCCAGCTGCGACTTCTTGTGAGCTGGACTATTTTGAAAAGGGATCCATTTTTGAATGTTTTGTTAATTTGAGCATCTGTTTCCTTACTAACATAAACAATATCTCTATCATGAGAAAGATTTTTTAAGGTGCGTCGAACAGTGCATACAATTTGTCCAGGGATGATCATCCATGTTTTTTTTTAAGGATATTATGCAAAAAAAAAGTAGTTTTTGAATTTTTTTGTTCGGGGTTGTTTGTAATAATAATAATAAATTAACATATTTTAATCTATAGTCGATTTAAATACGGGTCTCAGCTTTTTTTTTAAATTCGCCCAAGTTCGCGTTTTGTAGTTTGTAGTTTTGTAAACACAAACAATACAATTTAAGAAACGGGTGCAACACATAGAAGAAGTCGCCGTAGTTTAGTGGGTAGTGTGTTGGCTTATTAGACAAAAGGCCCGGGTTCATATCCCAGATCAGACATCAAAACGAAAAAATATTTCTTCGGCGACTTCCTCTCAGCAGATTTCTAGCAAAAACTGTGAAAGTGAATAACAATTGCCACGAAAAGCTTCTCAAAAGTCTGTCGTTCGGAGTCGACTTCAAACTGTAGGTCCCGCCACTCATGTATAAAATTAACGCACACAACATAAGTGGTGTGAGAAGCTAGGTCGTAATCCTGACTGAAGGGTTGTAATGGCCAATTATGTATGTATGTATGTAAGTGCAACACATATCGAAAAATGAGCTTGGACGGAAGCCATTGAAGTTCCAAAAACTACAAGAGCTCACCGATGGACAAACAGAGATAGACTGGAAAGAGCCAAGGAGTACTTCGCTTGCACGAAACTGGCCAGTTGCCGAATTTGGTTTTCTCAGATGAGAAGCCATTCCAAATTGAGCAGTTTGTTAACAAACAAAATGATCAGGTTTATTTGCCAAAGAGGTGAGCTTAAAATTTTTACCTGCGATTAGCTACCAGAACTCAAGCGCCGCCGATGGTAATGGTGTGGGCCGCCGTAACAGCCGACGGTCGCTCCCCGCTCGTATTCATCGAACGTGTGGTCAAAATAAATGTCGAATCTTATCTGAAAAATGTCCGGCAGCAGACCATGGACATTCTCACAGGACCCAGCACCACCGCACTCAGGACAATGGCCACCAAAATATCTGGATCTCAATCCGTTGGACTTTTGCGCCTAGGACTTTTGGAGAGTAAGGTTTTCACTAAAAAAATATCAAAATGTCGATCATATCAATACAACGCTTCGCCGCGAATGGACCAAAATACCGTAGAGTCAATTTTGTGCAGCCTGTGATGACTTTGTCGGCCGTTTGATGGCCATAATGCGGACATCATCTAAACTGATTCTAAAATTTGATGTTATTTACAAAAATATACCGCTTTACTTTGTTGCTGTATATATTAGCCACCCTGTATAGTAATTATATTTTATATCCACTTATTACCTTCCACTGAGCTTATTCAATTAGGGCACTAACATCCAAGGACACGGGGTCAAGAATTGTCCTTGAACGCGATAAGTCGTTTTAAAATTACTCAAACATGCATCCATGGGCGATCGTAATGGCAAATAGGACCAGTGCACTATAGATTATTTTAACCGCTCTTATGGTAAAAAAGTAAATTTTCTCACTTTCAATAACGCTTTTTTTTGTTTTGGTATTTAATAAAGAACATATCAAAGCTAATAATGTCATGTTTTGTTTTCCTATAAAATTAACAACACTAAACAGAGAGTATTCAAAAGCATTACATTCTGATTTGGTCGATTTTTTTAAGTTCTCCAAATATTAAAAATGCAATTAAAAACAAACATAAACATAAATTGAATATGGAAAACAAAAGTGATAGGGAGTGCATTATAATCTGACAACCTGAACTGAAATAAATATTTTTTGTGAAAATTGAGTTTATGATAAACTTTAAAAAAAAAAACTTTAAAAAAATTGAAGAATTTGGTCGTGTTAAAACTATTAAAAACTTGTTAAATGAAGAATTCATTTTTGTCAATTTTATGTTGGAATTTTTTGCGTTTTTTGAGAAATATCATTTCTTTCCTCTCTGCAAAAAATTTTTTTAAACTTTTTTTTTATAAAATGAAAAAAATAATAGTTTCCACCAAAGTTTAAACTTAATTTCTTTTTTTTTTTTGAGATCTTAGACAAACAAATTTAGCACAGTTAACAGTGAACAGTTTTACCCACTGGAATCAGAAGAAATTTTATAATTGAATATTGGATCCCCCATTATGTATTCGATAAATTTCCCTCAAAAGTAAAAAAGGGAAATTTAGGTCGTCATATTGGGTCCGCCATTAAGAATTTGAAAAATTTTACCTAATACTCGAAATTAACAACCCCACAAAAGACTGAACACTGATTTTTATGTAAGTCTGTAGAAATTTTAAAATTTAAGATACCATATAGGGTTCGCCATTTTGATTTTTGTAAAAATTTTGCTGCAGATTCGAAGTCAGGATTTTCAAAAACTCCGTACACTGATGTTTATTTAAATCTGTAGAAATTTTAATATTAAAGTCGCCTTATTGGATCTGCCATTGTAAATTTGAAAAATTTTCCTTCAAATTCGAAATCAGCAACCACAAAAAATTGTGTACATCGATTTTCATCCTAATTCAGTGATTTCTTTTAATTTGAGCTACAAAATAGCATTTATTTTATCTGCCAAGAACTTAGATAAGCTCGAGAGCTCATATATTTTTGGAATGACATATCATAGAAGTGGACTGGAAAAAACAATGGTGTTTGTAGAATGAAAAAAAAAAAATTCTCGTAAAGTAATTAAATCTCTAGAAGGGAACAAAAAAGAGTTCAAGAAGTTTACATTATGAAGTAAAACATGTTTTGGGATACAGCAACCAGGTGATTTATTGTACTGCTATCAACCTATATAGGGTATACATCAGAGATCAGCAACGAGTATTAAAAACGATGAGTAGATTTAAATCATGCTTATAATTTCTGATACTTATACGCAATCATACCTATTTTAATATGATACTTATACTACTCATACTCGAAATTTGAACTACTTGTCCTACTCATATTTAACAATACGCATGATGTTATTGACTTCGACTCGTCTCTACTTAACATTTACACGATGCACAAAATAAGTATGATGCGCGTACGAACACTACTATGCTCACGAGAAGATTGTCTGTAAGCTTTGCTTGTTGTCTTTGTCTTTCCTTTCTTCTTTGTTTGTATAGGCAACAACAACACTTATAAGTATTATAAGTATTTTTCTAAATTTATGAATCAGAATGAGTAGGCGTATGAATCAAACATACTTGAAATGTTGTGAGTTTAATGTCAACGTTGTACTCATACTCATTGATACTTATACTTATAAATCAATGTTGTAGCGAGTACAAATGAATCAGAGTAGTTAAATTTCAATTCTCTTGATTCACTCATACTCAAAATTGTATGAGTGCTTATGAGTAGCGGAAAAACGATTCATTGCTGATCTCTGGTATACATCCTATTACCTCCTATATCCCGGTAATTTATCCACAATCTTGTTACCGTGCTAATTCAGAAAGCTGTTCTTCTCAAAAGTCTGATACATTACTCAAATCAAATTACTCATTGTAACAAGCAAGACTGATTTTCACTCTACCTTTATTTGCTGCGTGGTGACAACCCTCCCAAATTGTTTTACCTGCACGTAGCAGTGTCTTTTATTACAATCTCGTGTTAACCTTTTAGGTTATTTCGCACTGGTAACGAAATCCTCACTTCTGTCCCAATATATTTCCATAACCCATAGGTATTTCACATCGAGAGAGCTTTTGAAACATCAAAGAGAATTGTTTTTGAAACATGTGAGAATTTCCTAACCTTAAGGAGTTCCGGTTTGTTGTCTACCCCTGTGTTCTTATGTATAATGCATAGACGTATGGCGGGGATAATTTAGATTTTTTGGTCATGCTTACGTTTGTTTTGATGTGTTCAATAGCATTGCGTTATAAGCTAAGGAGCTCACAGTATGATGGTATATTGTTTGTACAGTGTTGTGTCTCCACAATAGCGGCTCCTTCCCATTCACGTTGTTTTAGTGAATCTTCAATTATAAAAGTTTCCTTTTATCATTTTTCATTTCCGGCTTAGATTCTGCTTTGATAAGAGATAACCACCAACTTTTTGTGAGTGAATTATTAAAAATTTATGCAGAATTGGTTATTGTTTTATTTTACATTTTGCCGTGAGTATCATAACATGCATCGACCTTTTTATGGCATAATTTCTTTTTTTTTTGTAAATAAATTCTGATAAAAATATACGTTTAATGAATTCATTTAATTCGCTGCAAAAAAAAAATGTATTACAATTATGCAGGAAAAAGGAAGAATTCATTTTTCATTTTTGTTTTGTTTTATGTTGTTCAACGGAAGGAACAAAAAATCCATTATTTTTTATGTCGCCCCGAATGAAAAATAAATTTTTATTTCCAACTACTGCAAAGGAAAAGTGAAAATAAAACTTTAAATCATTTTGATTTAAAACATGATAAGCTTTATACAAATTTAATAAACAAAATTTTGTTAAATTTGAATATTATTTGTGTTTAAGTGGTAACTTCGAGAAGTCAATAGCGCTGTTCAAAATTTTGCGCAAATAGCCTGGTGTCGTGGTATTTGCAAATGTTGGGCATACTTTTAGCATACACTTAGAAATACCCTTGCCACGGTCTGGCAAATATGCCACACTCAAAATCGTAGTTTATATTTGCCATACATGAGCAAATGAACAGCACATCATAAAAATAAAAACTTTGAAAAATAAAGTCACAAAGAAATGGAAACATACAACATGAAAAAACGAATTAAATGAGAAAGCCGAATAAAAAAAAGACAGAGGAAGAAATAAATTATAAATTATCTTAAAGATATTTGAATGAGTTTTATTTAAATATAAAATGACAGCATTTATGAAAACATTAAATTAATATATGGCTTGTTTTTTCATTTGAGAAGTTTGCAGTAAGTGGTGCAAAGTTAAACAAAAAAAACACCCTTCACAATTAATGGCAAATAAGGAGTGCGCACAAAAAAAGAAACTGGACTTATACTTTTCGTTGTAGAAATAAAACTAAGTGGCGGATTTTTTCGTTTATATTTCAATTAAAGTAAATAATATTTGAATTCCTTTTGTGTATAAAATATTTTTTTGACAATGGTCTCAGAGCATCCAACTTTTTGAGCCACTTTTCTTCCAGACATGTTAGGGTGTTTAAGAAAAATACGTATTATTTTACTTGTTTTGTTTTGAACGGCAAATCCTTTATTTCTTCCACTTCCACGCTTTATCTCATTACTCAAAGACTCCTTAGAAACTGTTTTTTGGTTAACACTTGCGAACCCAGCAATCGTTTTTTGTAAGCGGCGCGGTTTTTCATTGAAAATTTCAATTATTTTTTTACGACATTCCCATTTTCATAAAAGTAATTTTGCTATTGCAATTACAATTAGCACGTGGATTTTGAAACAGATGACTAACAAAAACAATCTAACGGTATTCATTTTTTTCAATTATGATAAAAGTTATAAGCTTAAAAGTAGGCCCATTTTTTTCGTGTGCACTCCTTATTTACATTGGTATAAATTTACCATCTAAATGCAGTAGATTGTGAATTCCGGTAATGTTGATTCAAAGTTATTTCATCTCACTTTTATCATTCGTACTTTTTTTTTTAAAATTTGTTCTTAATTTATAACTGTTCATAGTGTTCATGCTCTTGCAGCAGAAAGAATTAAAATGCATTTAAACTGATGTCGTTAAACATCTTTATGGCGTCAAGTTGACGAAATAACATTGAGCGGATATAGCATTAAAAAGTCTCAAAATAGATGTTCTGTTAATATCGCGCACTTGTCTGTTTTACGATTGCGTAATTGTTATTAGATTGAGGGACGCCCACAAAAATTAGGGTTTCCGCAGACCACAACTTTGCATTGTAATAAGGGCCTCTATGCGTGCCAAATGCGGCTAACCCAAGAGATTAAGGTAAATGACCATAGACTACGGCGAATGGTTCTAATCCTCATCGCTACGGGCGATTCTCATTTCGGGATTTATGGGTGCATGAACAAACAAAATTGTTAAGTTTGGGATGATGACAATCTGCATGAGAACCGATCACTGTTTTATGTAGATTTTTTCCCGGAGGAGCTATCGGCCCGTATTTCTTGGAGATCGAAATTGGTCAGGCTATTAGCGTTATCGCCGGATACTATAGCTTCAGGCTTACCAATTTTTTTTTTTTTGGTCTGAATTTGATAATCTGAACAGTAACCACATGTAGTTTCAACAAGGCGGGGATACGGATATTCTGCACTAACGATTTGTAAACAAGGTCATGAGAATATAATGTGAACTGGCCACAGAGTTCGATGAGGACTGGCCTCATTTTGTGGGGTTTTCTTCAGTCGTAGGTGTGGGCGAAGAAGTTAAAAAATAATAACGGTTTGCTTTACCTAAAATAACAGTTAGATAGCTCTTAATAAAAGACCCAATATAATTTTTATTTCAAACAGCGTTAAGCCTCCTTTTATGACGCGGTCCGTTTTTGAAATTTTTTTTTTTTGCATTATATTGCGGCTAAACTCTGATGTAAAAAAATATTTTTGTTATCTTTTTTGTGCCAAAAACAACAAATAATAGCAAAATGCAATTAAATGTCACAATAAAAACTTTAGATTTCTGTTATTAAATAACAGTATTTGGGAAATGATTCGAAGAGTTTAAAAATAGAATCTAGTGAAGAAGATCAAAGTTTGTCGAATTTCTTTAGTTGAAACAGTTTTTTGGTGTTGTCCATTATCCTTTCGCATTACCCATTGCTTCCAAAAATATCACTTTAAAAGCGAATACTCAAGCTCCGTGCGTATTATCTGCTATTAACCACGCTGTGGTACCACCAATTTCTTATTCTCACTGCAAGCTAGTTCCTTAAATAATACTGTTTACTGGTACTGGCTAGGTTACAGTCATTCGATATTTCAAGTCATATTGCCTCCTAAAAAATTTTGCGCTAAATTTGCCTTCCATTAACTATGCAGCGGATACACACACATTTAAAAGAGTTGTATGACAGATTCTCAGTGCTAAAGCCTCCTAGCTCTCCCAGCGACTACTTTTATATTTATATTTACAAAATGCTTATATTTAGGTACCGTCAATTATTTAAAGCATATTCTTTGTTATTTGCATGAAATTTTTAATTTCAATGCATCGATATTTCATCCTTCATGCATACATAATAGGCCATTACAACCCTTCTGTAATATAGCGGCCTAGCTTCATACACCACTCATATTGTGTGCGTTACTGTTATGTGTGAGTGGCGGAACCTACAGTTTAATGTCAACTTCCAACGACAGATTTTTTTTTTTTTTTTTTTTTTTTTTTTTTTGTCAGTATTTATTTGCAATCTATCTTATAATATTAAGCAAATTTGGTAAAATTATAATACTAATAACTTATATTATTGATCTTTATCAAGATCAACATCATAAAAACTAAACTGAGATCAAAATAGTTTGCTGGTAGAACAATATTTTATCATTAATACATTTTTCATTGGTTTCTAAAGGGTAAATCAAGAACATGATACCTTTTCAACCTACATACTTCATCACCATCATTTAACAACGAAATTGCTAAAGGGTTTACATGGTCACTTAATCTTTGTAAATATTGATTACTGAACTTTCTTATCTCCGTTAATACGTAAGGAATTTTGAAATCATTATGTAAGGTGTTATTAGTAACAAACCATGGTGCGTTTGCCATCATTCTTAATGTTTTAGATTGAAATCTTTGAATAATTTCAATATTTGATTTACTTGTAGTTCCCCACAGTTGAATGGCATAGGTCCATACAGGCTTTAAAATAGTTTTGTAAATAAGAATTTTATTTTCTAAACTCAATTTAGATTTACGACCAAGAAGCCAATACATTTTTTTTAGTTTATTATCAACTTGAGTTCTTTTGCTTTTCACATGATCTTTCCACGTAAGCCTTCTGTCTAAGCACATTCCTAAATAATTTACAGAATTACTTTTTTGAATAATTGACCCATTGAGGGTAATATTTGGACAATCTCCTTTCTTTAACGTAAACGTTACATGGGTAGTTTTTTGCTCATTTACTTTAATATTCCAGGTCATTAACCAAGTTTGTACCTCATTTAATTGATGTTGTATTAAGTTTGAAGCGTCAATTGGTGATATATTTGAAGAAATAAATGCGGTGTCATCTGCATAAGTAGCGACTGTAACTCCATTAGTGCAAGGCATGTCTGACGTAAAAATAGTGTATAGAATTGGTCCTAAGACACTTCCCTGTGGCACACCGGCCTGTATTTCACGTAAAGAAGAGGTCTCGTTGTTAACTTTAACATAAAATGTACGGTTTTTCAAGTAGGAATTTAGAACGAGATAAAATGGTGCCGGAAGCAAATTTTTAAGTTTAAACAACAAACCAGAATGCCAGACTCTATCAAACGCTTGTTGGATGTCCAAAAATATAGCCGAACAATACTTCTTTTTCTCCAAGGCATCAGAAATAACATTAACTATTCTGTGGCACTGCTCTGGAGTTCCATGCCTATGTCGAAAGCCGAACTGATGTTCTGGGATTATATTTCTAGCTTCTAATATTGGAAGTAGTCTTCGCGCAAACAGTTTTTCAAATAGTTTGGAAAAAGTTGTTAACAAACTTATTGGCCTGTATGAATCAATTCTGTTCTCTGGTTTGTTTGGTTTGGCAATCATTATAATTTCCGCACATTTCCATTGAGTAGGAAAGTGCTGTAATCTTAATACAGAGTTGAAGATAAAAGTTAAAAATAATATAGCTTTTTTTGGCAATGACTTCACAACTGATGCGTCTATTTTATCAAATCCAGGAGACTTTAATTTGTTTAGCATTTTTATTTCAGAAAGTACCTCAATTGGTGTAATATGAGAAATTGGAAGATCCATTTGACACGCACTGTCTAGAAATCGTAGAATGTAGTTTTCATTAGAATTGAATGAAAAAGGCTTAAAGGTGTGCTCCAAATGTTCAGCAAAAGCGTTAGCTTTATCTTGATCGGTTCTACACCATACGTCGTTTAAATCCTTGACAGGAACATTTCTTCGCGGAGGTCTTTTTAAATATTTAGTTGCTTTCCACAGATTATGCTCATTATTTGTTGCATTTACGTCTAGATTTTGAAGATATTCTCCGATTTCATTATTCTTGTATTCTGCAATTTTCTTTTTTAAAAGGCTAGTTGCAATGTTTAAATTTCTTTTATCGGCAGGGTACCTAGTTTGTTGCCATTTTTTTCGGAGTCGTCTTTTATAGTTTATTAGTTGCCTTATTTCTGCAGAAACATATACCGATCTGCCATTAGCTGATTCTGTAGTTGGAGTTGAAAGAAAAGCAGCCTCATGAATAATATTGGTGAATTTTTCAACCGCATCATCTAATTCATCTCCACTGTTAAGGCGGAGATTTAAATCAATATTTCTCTCAATCCAATAACTAAATGACCTTAAATCAGTTTTTGGTGAAATTATTTTAATCTTCTTTGGTATAAGCTCAATGGAAAGGCTAAAATTAATAACTAGTGCGGTATGGTCAGAGCACAAATCTTCATTATTTAAAATATCTAGCATATTTCTTGAAATACCAGAATAAATAGCAAAATCTAGTAGATCGGGTATTTTTGCTGGGTCTGTAGGCCAATAGGTCGGTCTACCTCCTGATAAAACTGAAAAACTTTTCTTTACAACACAGTTATACAACTGTCTACCTCTAGGATTAATAATTCTTGACCCCCACCATGGATGTTTGGCATTAAAATCACCAGCTACTAAAAATCTGTTGCCAAGTTTATCAAAGAAATTTTCGTAATCTTGACAATTAATTGTGTGCCTTGGCGGAGTATAAATTGAATATAAGTTATAAAATGAGTTGTTACACTTTACTCTAATACCAGCGGCTTGAATAAAAGGTTTAATACATGGTTCTGCTATTTCATACTTAATAGTCGATTTAATTAATATTGCTGCTCCTGCATGGCATCTATTATCAGGATGATTTGCTGTAATTAAATCGTAGCCCCTTATTTTAAAATGTGACTTACTATTTAGGTGTGTTTCACAAAGTAAAAATATGTCAATATAATTGTTCTTGGCAAAAATCTCAATTTCATTGAATTTTTGTGACACGCCGTTAGCATTCCAAACAGCTATTCGAAATCCTAATTGCATAATTTACTAATGAGCAGAGTTAACATATTTATTAGTTGACTAAACATATTTTCTATGTTCTTCATGCGATTATTGGTATCATCTTGTTTCAGTACGTCGGAGTATTGAACCTTATTAAAATTATTGTTTTCACCTTCAAATTTTGTATAAGTCTGTGAATTAATCTGTGGGAAATCTTTAGTATTCATTCTAAAGTTCTGATATTTTTGATTTCTGTTTTCGGGAAGTATTTTTCTTCGCAGTGATTGGTAAACTTGGCATCCCTTGTAGTTAGCAGTGTGATGATTAAGGCAATTCACACACCGCGGAGGTTCCTCAATACCTTTTTTGCATTCCGCCGTTGGATGTCCAAGACCGCATTTCACACATGTAAAAGGTTTCGTACAATAAGATTTTGTGTGACCATATTGTTGACACCTATGACATTGGACAATATTATTTGCTTTACGCTCTGGCTCTATTGTAACAACAGCATTATTAATATATTGAATTTCGTACACCTGTTTATTACTTGGGCTTGGGTCCAAATCAACAAAAAACATTGGAAGAGGTTTTTTGGTTACTTGGCTTCTTACATTAATAACGTTTCTGACTTGATGTCCCAATGACAAAAATTCAGCTTTGATTTCACAAACTGGCGTTGAAAAATGTAAACCCTTTAGCACAACCCTATAAGAACGTTCACTTTTTAGTTGGTAAGTGTGATAGCAAATTTTGTTGGAATCAAAATATTTTACAATTTTTCTATATGAATCTACAGTTTTTGTAATTAATTTAACCTGGCCATCTCTCAAAGATTTATAACTATACTCATCACTCTTAACTACACTCTTCAAATTTGTTAACATTTTATTTATGTTATTAACACAAGGTATAAATATAGGTGGTGGTTTTGGGGTTCCTTCATTTCCTTTATCTTCTTTATCACGGTCATCATCAGAGTCATCATCAATCGAAAGCGCAGCATATTTGTTTGTGGATGTTGTTGGTAAAGCATCGTCTTGCTTTGATCTTTTATTGTTTTGTTCGAGACTTATTGTTTTTTTACGTTTAGTAGAAGTCATTACTTGCCATTTAGTGTTTTCATCATCAGTATCGGAACATTCATCCGTTATCATTTTGCAAAGATTTTTTGTTTAATTGGTGTAATAATATTAAGAAACTGTTTTTGGTTTTCTTATTGTTTTTTCTTTTTGTTTCAAAACAAAAAACCGCACTATTCCAAAGTAAGAAAGCCAATTGTAAAATTAAAATTTTTTTTTTGATTTGGAATTAAAATATTAATTTTTTATTTGGGTTACAAAATTTTTTTATTTTATTTATTTCCGCACCAACACGTTGACACAATATTCGAAGCGAACTATAACGACAGATTTTTGAGTAACTTTTTCATAGCCGAAGAAATATTTTTTATTTCGCATTTCGTTGTGATGCTTAACCTGGGATCCGAATCCGGGCTTTACATCTAATTAGTCAACACACTAGACTACGGGGGCTTCTAATATTTTATCGTTGTTGATCAATAAAAGGAAATATAGAATGGACTTAAGGATTTTGGACTAATAATCCAATGGCTATCGCTCTTGTCGTCATTCATAAACTTTCTTAAATACGCGCATAATTGGTCAATACAAACAACTATTCAGACAAGACTACGACCTAGTTACTAACGACCTAGTTACTATTCGTGTGTGTTAATCGTATGCACGAATTCCGGAACAAAATAATTTCAGCGACAGATTTTTGAGAAACTTTTCAATCTATTGGAATCGTGTTAGTATTTTTAAGTAGTTTTTTAATGCCAATAAAGTATCGTTTCTTTAAGTGTTAAGCAACTACAAGAATACTTTAGGTCAGTCACATTAAAAAACTTGGTGACACAACATGCACTGCAATACTTAACTTGCCACAAGACTAAAATTCGCATAAGCAGAGGACTAAAAATGTTAATCTTTTCTGCTTTATAACCATATTCGTGCAAGAGGGAGTGAATGAAAAGAAACGAAATAAAAACCACTACGAATAACATAAATGACAGTATAACTGCCAGAATAAATCCAAACCGAAAATGTTTTTTTAATTGTTACAATGTATTAAAGAAATGTTGACTAAGATGAAGCGTTTCTTTCTCTATGTCTTTATTTTTTAATATCTCATAAGCAAAAGAAATAAAAAAAAAATAAGAAAATAAAATTAAATAAAAATGGTAAGATTATATTATGGCTGCAATTAGTCGGGTGACATTAATACTCAAGGATTATTTATATTCAGTTCTCCCAAGCGTAGATGACATCCTCAGTTGCAATTATTGCGTTTATAGCAAAGGATATGATGATGAAGCATTTAGAAAACAAAAGAGCAATGAAATGCTTTTTAATCTTCTACAATGGCATGAATAAAATGGAGGATGATCATTTCTCTGTAAACCGTCCGTTTATTTACGATACATATAGAAACCTTATAGCCAAACTTTAGCCCATTACTGCTAAGTTAACTTGATAAAATTTTGCGGGCATTATTTTTTCTAATATTATATCCGACATACATTTATGTAAATAGAAATTAATGCTACCACTCACAGTCGACAATTATTGTTGGTAGTGCGTTGGTTTGTTAAACGTGCGCCCAGTTCAGACATCTCGAGCAAAATGGCATATGAAAATATACTCTAAGGCGACTGCCTTTTGACAAAATCTCAAAGTTTTTGCAAATAACATTGCCATAGAAAGTTTCTCATATATCTGTCGTTCGGAATCCACAGTACGGGTGCCAAACGGGATCGATTTTTTAAAATTCCGGGATTCGGGATTTTGTAAATCCCGCTTCCGAAATCCCGGGATATTTCGGAATAATTCGGGATTCAAAAATTCTGAAAAATCACGGAAAAATCGCAATGTTCTATTAATAATAAGAATATTTCGTTAACAAATCATTTGTATTTCAATTATTTATGTATATCAGAATAATATACAAGACAAAAAGTAACAAAAAAGCGTAAATTAACAAAAATAAAAATTATTCATATGTGCAATGTACATATGCAAGTGCATTAGTTTTAAGAAAATTATTTGGATTCCAACAAAAATATTAAGGCATCTAATATGTGAACTGATAGGGTTGAACGAGTCAATATCCTCTGCCGTTGAAAAACACTTTTCGCAATCAACATTTGTTGGTAAAATAGTTCCGAGATAGCTGTATGCAGCTTGTAAATATTCACCTCTACCACCTCCGGATCTAAATAAATCTATTTCTTTGGACAGTTGAGTATCTAATACCGAAAATTCCCGAGACAAGTTTTTAAAAATCCCGCGATTCGTGATTTTGTGAATCCTAAAAATTCCGGGATTTCGAAAATCGGGATTTCCCGATTGCCATCTCTAGTCCACATGTAACTACTGTAGGTCCTAGCACTTATGGAAAAAATTCCCACATACAACATGGGAGCTGTGAGAAGCTAGATTGTAATGACTGTAATACATCAGTTTATCATGTACGATCAATATTCCGATCGAACTACGGTACAATCCATAGCTGCACAATTGGTTAAAACGCTTATGGTTTACAACGGAATATGAGAGCTGACTTACTGTTACATAAAAGAGAGTTTTATTAATTTAGTTTTCCAATGTAAATTTTTTCAGTATAAATAGCGACTTTAGGTAAGTCGTGATGACTAACATAAACAGTAAAGTTTGCCAATTCGCTATAAACTTATAAACAAACAACGGTTGTTAATCATTGAATAATACTGTTTATTTTGTGGAACTTAAAATTGGAAAGAAAAGAAGTGGTAAGACCTTAGGGTGGCGGATGCTATGTTACAGTCTTATTTTCTTTAAAGAAACAAAAAGCAATTACATTTAAATTGATTTTGTCTATTTAAGGCAATTTTAAATTTTTATTACATCCATAAATTGTGAATTGTTATGCTGAACGGAAGGGATAGCACCATTTACACAAAATTAAAATTTATTATAACTTCCTTTTTAAAAAATATTTTCTCATAGAAAAAACTTTCTGGGATATTGAAAACCATCTTTTTTCTTTTTATTTTCTAATTGTTTTGAATTTTTTGAAATGTTTCCTAAATCAGCATTATGCGTTATGAAGTCTTCATCAAAAACATGTGTTCACGCTGGCCACCCTAATATTATGTTTTAGCTTTAAGTAATGTGCAACTGTGTGTACTAAATTAAGTATATTGTGAATTATTATAAGGAAAAAAGAAAAGAGATATTTATTATACACACTCACCTCGAATTGAAAGGTACGTTTTTCGTATACAATAAATCATTATTGAAACTAATACCTTTTTGTATTTTATTTGACAAATATTTTATTTTATTTGTTTCCCCGCTACCCACACAATATGGATGTTGATTTTTTTACTCAAATATATAGAATAGAATAATATGGTGGGATCAAACTAATTTTTCCAGTTCAGAAGTGCCTTTCAAATATCAAGACATCATATTAAAACCCGTAAAAATTAGATATCATACCTATGCTTTAATTATATGTCCACCATTGTATCTATATATATATATATATATATATATATATAAATCAATGTGTGTTTATTTGTTTATGTGGTTTGTTTGTTTGAAGTTTATAGACGGCTAAATGGCTGGACAGATTTTCTTGAAATTTTAACAGTACCTTCCTGTATGTCTGGAAGGAATTATAATCTATTTTTTATTTATAAATTTCAAGTAGGCGAGGTGTCCCGCCCTCATACCCAATAAGTATTTAATGTGTCATATCTTTTAAACTGCAACAGCTAGATTCCTCAAATTTTGTAGGGACATCTATTTTTTTTGTTTTTTTTATAAAACCAATACTCAGGGGATGACCCCTACTCATGCAGTGCATTGAGCCGGTTTTTTTTAGGAAAGGTGGAAAGAGAGAGGGAAGATGCGAACGGTAAGGAAACGAGTTGCTGCTGGTGACCATAAAATGGCCACCATTCACCATTCACCATTAGACAGTCTACAGGAATCGTCTCCAAGAAGGCCGCAGTTTCGTACACCACTTATGTTGTGTGTGTTAATTATATGCACAAAATGGACAGACTTGCTGTAATGAGCGTATCTCCTCCTATAAAAATATTAAATTAATATAGCTAAGAAAATATAACAGTTAGAGTACTGAAATTTGTCGAATCCACTTTAGTATCAATATGAATATTTTAGATAAAAAGTCACTGACTAGGAAAAGGGGCGTGGTACTTTCCATATGAATTAAATTTAAAAATTCTTACATCTACGCAACAGTTAAATCCATATGAATAATTTGTGGAAAAAAAAATGCCGGACTATATGATATGAAAGTTTGCGTACAGGGAAAACTATTAGATCTAACATCCAGTATGAACCACTTTGACACACATATGAACATTTCGGGTAAGGGAAATAAATGGACTTTATTTTTATATGAATTCTTGGGCAAAAATTAAATACTAAGCATAATATATCTGATAAACTATCGCAACTAAAGTTATCGTATTGCCTGTTCATTCCAATACCTATGTTTTTAAAAATACACATAGAGGGATATGTGTAACTTAGGTACCATTAACAGTAGACACAGATGATGACACTATACTGCCTAAATTTATTAACTACCTACAGCATACATAATTTTTTAAAGAACCAATTGTTACATGTGGTTATATAATACACACCAAACCTTTATGGTCGGGTCATTTATGGTCACCCTAATAAAAAAATATAAAATATTTTCTATTGCCCAAAATTTTTATCTTGAAAATAAAAGAAATTCATCTATTATGGTACTGATTGAAAGGAAGTACTAAATAGTACTTACACTCTTTTTCGCAAATCATTTGAATCCCAAATTCTAAACGAGTTAAACATTTATTTTGTGAGTGATCATATTGTGATAAATTAAGAACAAAAAAAAAAATGCCACCTAAACAATATTCGCTTTCTAAACGCACCAAAAATGCAGTTAATTTACAATCACAAAGGGCTGACGAAATTCCCGAAGAACGTGATGTTCGTCTGAGTGTTGAAAGTTCTAGAGCCTGCACATCAACGTGATGAACGTTTAGAAATGAAATAATACGATCACAAAGAGCAGTAGCTATAAAAACACCAGATCAGCGAGATGTACGTGCAGACTACGAGCATCAACGTCTAGAGCTGCTGAGACACCTGATCAACGTGATGCACGTCTTAGAAGAAGACGATCCCAATTATCAAGGTCAAGAACTGATGAGAAAATGGATCAACGCGATGTACGGCTAGAAAGGGAAGAGATTACGAATATCAACATCTACAGCTGCAGAAACACCCGATCAACGTGATGCACGTGTAGAAGGAGAGAGGTTACGAGCATCATCGTCTAGAGCTGCTGAGGCACCTGATCAACGTGATACACGTCTTAGAAGAAACCGATCAAAATCATCAAGATCAAGAACTGATGAGACTCCGGATGAACGCCTTGCGCGCCTCGAAGGAGAGCATCAACATCTAGGGCTGCCGAAGGTGCTGTTAAAATTTCAAGGAAATAGGTCCAGCCGTCTATAGACTTCAAACAAACCTACAAGCAAATAAACACATATTCCCTTTTATATATAGATATCGATGGGAGTAGCGAAGTACACCGGGTTTTAGTTAGTATATATATCTAACGTATGAATGGTTTTTATTTGTTTTCATCTCCATTATACGCTGTAATCTCTATCGCTTGTGTAAAACAAGAGGCAGCTGTTAACAATTTGGCTGAAATGCTAGTCGTTATAGGTTTTATGACAGAAAACGTCATATAAAAATGTACATAAAGTTTATGTCATAAACTCACAAACATGGACATCAGATGTTACAAGCAGAAATTGTTTTAAGGACATTAACTAAATGATCATACACTTGAAATTTAAATGCAGACAATCAAGCACAGTTAGCTACTTCAATAAATAAATATACAGATTGTAAATATTACATAAACGAAAAATAGGAAACATGAAATTGTCAAAACAAGGAAATATAAAATCACATGCACAAGTACGAGGGGTGTTCAGAAAATAAGATGAAATTTTAAATTTTGCGGGCTACATAGATTCGATTTTAATCTTTTATATTTTTATTCTTTTTTATGTGGTACTCTTGACTCGAAAAACATAGTACGCAGTAATGTTTATTTTGTTTGTGAAAGGCATAAATAAGACAAATTTTCTGTGTATTTCTGTCACCGAAAAAAAAAAAATGAATCAAAGAAGTTGCATCAAGTTCTGCCTGAAAAGTAACAGCGGCTTATGGAACGTATTCTGAATCAAAAAAATGTTTATAATGTGGTAGAAGTTTTTCGCATAAATTGAAGGGCATGTGAATGGTGAGGCTCACCCTGAACACCACAGCACGTCAATAGCAAATGAAAATGTTAAAGAAGTGAAAAAAATGATTTTTGAGAATCATCGAAACTCGATTACAGAATTTGCTCACTATGTCTGAAGTCTGTGGTAAAGAAGTTCATTCCAAAATTACTGAATTTTGAATTAATAAAAGCCACGCATGAGCATCGTTCAGGAATTGTGAACGACATCAGAACTTCAAATGTTTTCCATTTTTAACATAAAATTTAATGCAACTTCTTTGATACAATTTTTTCAATACCGACAGAAACAACAACACCGAGACTGAACTGGACCCATTACAATCCTTCAGTCAGGATTACGACCTATCTTCTCATATCGCTTACATTGTGTGGCTTAATTTTATACAGTTTAAGGCCGATTCCGAAGCACAGGCTTTTGTGAAACTTTTTATTGCAATTTTTATTTACTCCTGCATAGTGCTTCGTTTTTTACGCATTTACAAATTAAATGCCAAAATGTACCTAAAAGGGAAACCTCATTGCTTATGTATAAAATTAACACACACAACATAAGTGATCTTGATATATTATGAACTTGTTAGATGATATAACAGTTGAGCTCCTGGTCGGAGGTATGTGTGAAAAAAACCAGGAATAAAAACAGGATCTCCTCCAATACTTTCAGACTGTGGGAGATCATTTATTTCAATATGTCGTATGCTTTTCGAATCTTAGATAACATTATGACTTATCGTAAAGATGATCTGGTTTCACTCTAGCTATGGTTGCACATGCATACACAACTGATCATTACAACCCTCCTGTCGGGGTTACGACATGCGTACATACAAGGGATGCCAAACGGAATTGATTTTTAAAAATACCAAGATTCGGGATTTAGCAATCTCGATCCCGAAATCCGAGATATTTCGGGATAAAAATCGCGATTTACTCTTAATAATGAAAATGTAAAATATATTTTGTTAACAAAATCATTTATATTTGAATTATATCAGCATTATATGTCATTAAAAATAAAATATAAAAAAGCAAGAAAAAAAACTGACAAAACAACATAAATTAAAAAAAATTAAAATTATTAATACATATGCAAATGCATTAGTTTTAATAAAAATTATTTGGATTTCAAAAAAAGATTAAAGCATCTAAGATGTGATCTCATAGGCTTGAACGAATCTTGTTGTCAACATACGCTGCCGTTGAAAAACACTTCTCGCAATCAACATTTCTTGGTTCCAAGCTGTGTGCAGCTTGTAAATATTCACTTCTACCACTTACTAATGTAAATAAATCCATTTCTTTGGACAGTTGAGTATCTAAATCAATAATGGAAGTAGGGTTTTCCTCATCTGAGATGCTATCATCGAAGTCGAGTGATATAGAATTTTTTCAGGACCTTTAGCAGGGTTAAAATGCATATAAATTCACAATCCCGAAAATCCCGGGACAAATTTTTAAAATTCTGGAATTAGGGATTTGTGAATCCCGAAAATTCCGGGATTTCAGGTTTTGGGATTTCCCGATTGGCACTGCTTCTCACGCCGCTTTCAGTTTAACGTTGACTTCGAACGACACATTTTTGAGAAGCTTTTTCATGGTAATTTTATTTACTATCAGAGTTTTTGCAAGAAGTCGACTGATAGGAAGTCGCCGAAGAAATATTTTCATATTTTCGTTTAGATGTCTGACCTGGGATTTGAACTTAGACCTTTCGTCTAATAAACCAACACTCTAGTTACGCTTCAAATTAATGACTGCAGTGTATTCAGAGAATGCTGTATATAACGGCACCCGTCAAGGTTTAAGAAGCAATTTTATTACTGGGACGAGGTATTGAATGCTATTTACGTCTACAGTGATTGAACAAAAACCTTGACTAACTTGCTGAAGCATTCTATTTTTTACTTCAATGATTTCTGCAAAATATTATTGTGGCTTTTAAATTTATTCCACAAAATAATGTTATGTTTAGTTTTACCTACACTTACAAAAATTAAATCATAATTCTCTATACTCTCATTTCATATATACCATTTTTGTCAGTGTAGTATTTAAACAGAAATCTTTCAATAGAATTGAAACGTTTTAGCTGCATTTGAAATCTGTTACTTTTTTTCACATATTTTCGTTACGGAGGAAGTGGATCTTTTTTTTATTATTTTCTTCCGGCAACACTTTAACAGCAACAGTCTGGTCGTTTTCTGGTGAACAAAAAAAAAAAACAAAAATAAAAGAAACAAATAGTTTTGCATATCGTATGTAAACAATTTGTACATTAGAAAGTAAATATATTTGGTAACAGATTTTTAGTAAACAAATATACATTCACGAATAAAATTATAGAAAAATGCAATTTAAATTTTTAAGTTAGTAATGCATTTACTATTTTATTAATATTCGGTTTAGATTTTGTATTTAACCATAGATTAAGCTTTGAGTCGAAAATAATACATTTCACCTTAGTTTGCCTTCTAACTTTAATTCAAAAAATCTTAAATGCCACATCTTTCCTTCCGTTATGAGCACTGTTATATCCATTACGACCTTTAGTCTAGTACTTTGTGTACGTTAATACTGTCCATGAGTGTTTAATCATATCAGAGTTCTAGCCAGTCGACTGCTTGGAGTAAGTCGTTTTTATTTTACTATACAAAAAAAAAAAATTATTTAAAACTAAAATAATACTGCGTATGTAATTTGATATTACTGAAGAACAATATTTCGGTCAAGAGATCTAACTTCGGAATGTGTGGTGACAAATGTCCACATGTTAAAAACCTATATATTCTGTAGTTTTTCACAGTCCCAAATATTTTGTTGGTCTAGATGAATAATTACTTGGGTTTCATAATGGTTATCAACTCTGTCTTCCAACGCATGCAAAGAGCTATAGTCTGGCAGTCGCAGAGTCTAGTTCATGCTGGGGAAAATATTGCCATAATTGTGGAAGACTGTATTCGATATAACTAGAGAATAACCGATGAAAATGTGTTATTGTTCAATTAGCCGAAGTTGTAGAAGGGCACAATGTTACCATTTAAGACATTCATAACGAAACAAACAAGCTCAACTGCGGGCATTATAGATGCAAGTGATAAGAAGGTGGCCCATATAAAAACACAGAAACCAATTCAAGGCGCGTTTAAAGCATTGATTGATACCATCACGGCCGAAGAGTAGTTTCATCTTCTTTAAAAACAAAGCAAACAGCCTTCCTTCCGACGATTCCGCCAATGTGTGCGATTAGCAAGATTTTTCTGTATAGTGTAGTTTTATAACTTAATAAGGTGAATAATAAAATATTGGGACATTACTGGGAAATCTAGAAATGACATGATGACACCTTGAGGACCGATAATTTTGTTAAAAAAATCTTACAAATTATGACAATATTTGTGTAGAGTAAAAATTGAAATTTACGAAAAGAAATATTTAAACATTGCTTTAACATTTCACAAGGAAACGTGTCCTCCAATCGAAATTATTAATTAAATTACTGTAAGACCCCGTTTACGCTGCTCTGTTTAACGTTATTTCAGTATTACGCTGTAGTATTGGGATTCCCTTTTTGTATATGTGTGCAAATGAAACAGCAATACACCAATCAAAAGCGGTGCACTATATAGCGACGGTGTATACTATGTATCTTTTTCAATGCTCTTTTGTTATTCTATCCAGAATAAAGATTCCAACTGTATTTTAAATGTACGTGTTAAGTTGGCTCGTTTAACTCTGTTTCGTTTAGTTCTAGATTGGAACGTATCCTCTACATTAAGCATAAATATCTTAGTCGTAATTGTCGTTTAGCCTAAAAGTTCTAACCTTGACGCAAGTTCGGTTGGTTGGATACATACAGAAGTACATAAATATTTGGTTATTAGAACCTTTTAGTCTGGATTACCACCTAGTTTCTTATTGAGTTGGATAGCAAATTTCTAATATACAACTTAATTGCGGAAGCAGAACGATGCTATGGGTTTCAGTTATCAGGAACATTCTTGTCATTTAAATCGGTTCTTCTATTAAAAGCTTCCTATTTTTAAATAAAAAAACTTTTTTATTTGTTTGATTCCATTTTGTTTGGAATATAACATCATTTAAAAATCCGCCATTGCTTCGCTGGGCGTAGAGCATCCGAAATATCCAATTTTCCATGATACGGACCTATAAGAAATCGCAGTTCACGTCATCTTCATCGCGCTTGTGGCTTGAAAGCATATATAGTTGGTGTGCAAATGTTCCAATTACATTAGAGTTGATAATCGGTGGATTGGCGATGACAAGGCTAAAATTCATAATTCAGTAATTGTGTCGGTGCCCTTAATCACCCATTCAGAAATGGGTCTAGTCGCTGAACCCATATAGCGAACACACATTGTTGTCTACCATCAATGGTGATTTGGTAAAATAGACTAAATAACTGACACTTAACTTTGCTGATGTATCTTTAACAAAAACATAATGAGATAAATAGAATTATCGTAATATGATTTAGGCAAAGAAAATCAATTCTTTTAATCTAAAAAATGGACACGATAAGAATTTAACACAAGGTATTCAAATTTAATAAATTTAATGATGTTTGATGTATGATTTTTACAATTTAATTTTCAAGTACATTTGTACCTATAAACTTTATGCCATAACCTGAAATCTACATACAAATACATGCATACTTACCTTCAATGGCTGAAGTATAGAGAGCAGAATATTCGTATGGCTTATTCTCACCCTTACAATTTAAGTGCTCGCCCTCTTTAGGTGTCAGTTTAACAAAGTTTTAACTAAGAAAACCTCACAGTGTTACATGAACACTTGCTTATTAACATCAGTAGAGGAAGTTAACAGTTGTTAAAATGAAGACAGGCAAGGACAATTCGATATCATACACAAGGTATTATATAGGACCACTAGTCTTTTAACAATAGAGATTTACGAAACTGCAGCGAATGTCTAAATTGAACAGAATTTGACATTATTTGTCATGAATGCCTAACACATAAAATAAAGATAAGCTTACCAACTAAATGGAATACTATTAAGATTGAGCACTTATTGTCTTATTGTTATTTGTCTGTTCTCAAAATAAGAAAACAGAAGAAGAAAGTTGTTGATTGACGATATATGTTGCTCGTCAGAATACATCAAGAAAAGGGGCATAACGATTGAAGAACGTCCAGACTTCAAGACTTACTTGAACTCTGCTTTCGGGAATGATCCGAATGACTTCAAATGTAGCTTTACTGTATGTTTACCAGATTGGTATAAAAATACATCTCAAAAAAGTATTTCAAAAATTTCAGAAGAAACTGTGGACCATAGAAACGCAAAATAGTCAAAGTCATGAAAAACCAGATAGGACAACAGAACCGAGTACTGTCATTTTTTTTAATTTTTTATTCTGTTTTTGATGCTGTTCTTGTCTGTTTTCTCATCGTCGCAATAGTTCGCCTGTATCGAAAAGTAATTTCCTATGTCCTTTTATTTCGTTTTTGTCTGCACACCATTTTTTAGAAAGTTTACAGCTAATACAGCCTGCGGCCTCCAATATTTAACAGAAAGTCTCTATGGAAATAATAGCAGACTGCATTGGGAATGAATTCATTTAACTCAAGCAAAAAAAAATTTCTTTCATATCCAAAATAATCATAAAATGCTAACAAATCACGTTCGAACTACGGTTATCAAAGGCAACGAATTGGTAACAGGAGGTGTAATGGAAAAACCGATTTTTTATTTCAAAATTTTATATTTAAAAAATCTAAGTTTGCTTGTATTTTCGGACGCATTAACAGATTTTTATAAAATAATCCCTGTGTATCGTCCGAAAGACTCATTTTTGAATATGCCAATTGGTTAAGGTATCAAGAATTTAAGAACATATGCTTATTATTTACATTGGAATTTCATTGTATTGTATTACATTACAAATTATATTAAAATTTTTATTACATGAGTAACATCCACCTCTCAAAAATCTGTTGTTCGAAATCGACTTTAAACTGTAGCTACCGTCACTCATGTATTGACGCACACAACATAGGTAATGTGAGAAGCTAGGTCGTAATCCTGATTGAGGGGTTGTAATGACTATTTATGTATGTCTGTACGACAAGTCATAAAACACTGATATATTATATGTTACGATCGGACGCTACGTAGTATATGAAAATCAAAAAGGGTGGTATTTCTAGGCGTGGCAAAAAAATAATTTTTATGGTTTTGGGAACGTTATTAGCATATTTATAATTCTTGAGGGTGACTTGCTCAGTCTTTTTTTCGACCGCCCTAATGCACATATGTATCAGGGGTTACCAAAGATTTTTTGGTTGTGGATTAGTGAGTAAGAGAGAGAAAATAAGTTGAGAGAATTTATTTATTTACAGCCACAGGATACGATATTTTGATTCTCATTTCATCAACGTGATATGTAAAGCTTTCTATCTTTGGATTAATAATTTTAGATAAATAAAAATAAAATAAGAAATCCATTTTTTTTTATTAAAAGAACATAAAGCAATCCATCTTTGACTTAAAAATTATAATTAGTTCTTAAGTAAACTAAAATTTAGGAAAAAAGTGAGCTTCCAAATCACTTAAAAAATTGTACTATGCGACAAAATAAAAAAAATTAAATACGGCCAGCTAATGGGATATAACATTTTTAACATAAAATATTTTTTGAGCGTTATACTGAAATAAAATGATAAAGCATCCGCCAAACATGTTTTTTTGTCGCAGTCTGATCGACAACTAAATTAAAAAACACAAGAATGCGTGTGAATTCTCTATGCACAATTGTGCTATGAAATGGTAATCCCTGATCAGAGACCTGCGCCGATCGGCTGACAGCCCGGCTAAGCCGAGCCGCCGAGAAAATTTAAAAGCCGCCGCCGCCGAAGATTTATTCGGCTTAAGTCGGCTTAAATTCAGCCGCCGGTTTATGTATGTAAGAAAATTAAAATATATGAAAATATGATTTTAATACTGTATACAATAAATTTTAATTATATATAAAATATGATATTTATATATTATTATTTTACTTGACTTCAACACATTAATTTTTTGGTGATTTTTTTTTAATATGGTGATTTTGAACACCCTTTATTGTTCTTGGTGAATGTGGTAACAGTTTTAACTTTACGTTAAATTTTTTAAAAGACAAAAAATTACAATGGAGAACCAAAAAATTACAAATTTCTTTCAAAATTTAAATAATAATTTAAATGAGTTAAATTCATCTGATTCTAATGACGACTTGCTATTTCTAATGATATTGACAATGATATAAACGAATACGAAAAAATACTAGCCACTAAAACAAAAATTAAAGAAATAACTCAAATTCTTTTAAACAAAAAAATCTCCAGCAGGGTCCATAGTTTGGCACTATTTTGGTTAAATAGTTATTGGAAGTAAACCTGTGCTAAAAAAGTATCATATGTGTAAAGTTTGCTTTGATTGGGGACTCATCAATGGGTTTGAAGGGGTAGGTACGTACATATATTATTTCTATCCAGGATTTCAATTTAACGAAAATTAAACAAAACAAAATTGTAACTCCAATTTCAATTAGGTTTCAGCCAAATTTTTTGGGAAATTTTATTTTGAATATTTATTTGTGATAATTGTTTTGTAAGTGTTATAAAATGCGAAATAATTTCAAGTTTGGAGTTTCTACGTCGACATTAAACCTCTGTAACCATTTACGTGCTCATGGTATTGACGTAAAATTCGAATGCCAAAACAAAATCCATATTGTCAGGAAGTTCTATAAATGCAGATTCCGAAAAATATACTAACGCACGTCTGCTTGTGCAAATGTGCTGCAAAGATCTAAAGGCCCTTTAACATAGTGGAGCAACCAGGGCCATTTTATTTATGTCATTTCGGATCACAGCAGACATAATAAAAGGCGCCGCCGAAACTCTATCATATTTCGGCTGACAGCCGACTTAAAGCCGCCGCCGAAACTTTTCACTTCTAGCCGCCGCCGCCATCAAATTTGCTCGGCGCAGGTCTCTGTCCCTGATATATATGTAAGAACTTTAGCAACCTTTCAAAATTAATATAATTTATATCAAAATAATGTTGTACAATTCCTACTTACTCAGTTCTAGTTTTGTTTTAATGGAAATTAAATGCACTTTAGTCAAGGATTTTTAAAAATACATATCATACATGTAGGTTTGTTTTTCTGATTGCTTCAACTAACTATATTCTTTATATCGTATACATCAAATAAAATATGAAAAGACATGACAGTTATGTACGATGATAGCAATCTTAAGACTTTCAAATGTCACAAACAAAAATGTTCCAAGGAAATCGAATGAAAATGCTCTCAATAGCAATTTAATTTTAAGATCAACCGTTTTCTTTATTTCATATTCAAAACAAATCCCCAACTATCAATGAACAAATCCTTGATGCGTAAGCTTTATCGTACTGCTTAAAAAATGTTTTGTACTGGGAACTGTGGTTAAACATCAAAGGCGTAATGAAGAGAAATGAAAACTCTTAGAATTACTTTAAAGGAAAAAGAAAACTCATACATGTGGGTTGTATAATAAAAAAATTAAAATAAATTAAAAAAATATTTTAATTGAATAAATAATTTTCAAATTTAAAATCCATTGTGAAATAAAGGCATTATACCTCATTAAAAACAATTTAAACTCAAATCATTGTTTTATACTAGTTTTTGTTGTTATAGTAAGCAGTACGATAATTTGTAAGCAGGTTTGGTTACTGCATTGTTTTGTTTAAAATTTTAATGTTAAGCGGCGTAAAAGCAAGAAGTCGCCGTAGTCTAGTAGGTAGTGTGTTGGCCCGAGTTCAAACCCCAGGACAGAAATCATAACGAAAATATGAAAATATTTCTTCGGCGACTTCCTCTTAGCAGATTTCTGGCAAAAACTTTAAAAGTGAATAAAATTGTCATGAAAAGTATCTCCAAAATCTGTCGTTCGGAGTCGACTTTAAACAGTATATCACCGCACTCATGTACAAAATTAACGAACACAACATAAGTGTTGTGAGAAGCAAGGTCATAATCCTAACTTAAGGGTTGTAATGACCAATTATGTATCAAGTAAAAGCAAAACACCGGTTTATACATTTTTCATTTACGTAACAATATTTATTCAATTTATTATTGATAATGTAAATTTGATTTATGCTTTGTATGATTTACATTTTATTTTATTATTTTGAATGTTCTTATTCTTTTATCCTACAAAAACATTTTTGATAACCTGAACCTAAGCATTCTCTGAAGTCTAAAGCTTTTCTGCTATGTTTAATAGCACTAAAAACTAAGAAATAAATATTTTAAGTCAACGTTTAAAGACTAACATTTTTATTTTAGTTTTAATTTTTGCCAAAATGAAGAAACATACTCTTCGCACTTTTTGTCATTTCGCATGGTATCGCTATGTCTAGTCACGTTTAAACAATCAAATACGAGTTATAAAGTATTTGCGAACATGTTGCGGTTAAACATGATGCACAAAAAAAATATTTTCTTTTCGCAATATTTTCTTTTCTTTAGGACTTGCAGTTTAGTTTTTGTCACTTTAAACTGAAAGTCACAGCTACACATTTTTAAATTCTACAATGAAGGCTATTTTGCCTTTGTGTTTAATAATTTTCTCAAATATTCTGCGATAGTCTATAAAAGATTCCACATTAGGTTTGTCTGAGATAAATCCTTCAAAGTATGGTCAAATGTATAGACGAAATTTTCATAGAAAAGGTTGAGTTGACCATAATTTATTGCAAATGCGGGTAAAGTCTGGTAAGGCGAGATTAAACAAAAATTTCTTTTAAAATATGTAGTACAAATTATCAAAAATTGTTAAAAGGCAAAAAACTTTATTTAAAGCCTGATAATGAATGTAAAATATTTTGGGTTTTATAACTGTATACGAATATGCAATTGAATTAACCCATTAACGCCTGACCCCAGAATCCGCAGTGCGATTTCGGTGAAATTTGGTACAAACAGTTTTTGAAGTATTTATATTGATATGAATATTTGTATTTATTTATAACAGTCGTGGGGGCCTCTGTAACGCATGGGTATTTTTCTACCCACTTCTAAATTAAATTTTATTTTCTTTGTTATATGGCGGCTAGACAACATAGTTAAGCTACTTTTGGGAGTTTTATTGAATATAACACGTTTGTGACAATAATAATCTTGACAAGAATGATAAATCTGCCAAAGTTAGTCTTTCGCTATTTGGCTACGAATACTGGGTGTTGGCTTCTATAACAGGATATTGTTATTCCTTTATCCCATAAGTCAATAAGTCAATTCTGACAAGTGGAGTATCCGGTGGTAGAACTGATCCATTGTACAAAATCCTAGCTTCTCACACCACTTATGTCGTGTGCGTTAATTTTATAAATCAGTAGCTGGACCTACAGTTTAAAGCCGATTCCGAACGATACATTTTTTTGAGAAGCATTTCTTGGCAATTTTTACTCTCAGAGTTTTTGCCAGAAGTCTGCTGAGAGGAAGTCGCTGAAAAAGTATTTTCATATTTTCGTTTTGATGTCTGACCTGGGATTCGAACTCGGGCCTTTCGTTTAATAAGCCAACACACTACCTACTGGACCATGTCGACTTCCTTGTGATACCATAGTTGTCAATAATTATTCCCTAGTCCTGAACCCACTTAGAGCTTATTTCTGCCACTATGCTTAGACTTCACCGCATTATAGCATTGCATCACAAATAATGTAACCCTTGAAAGGAATGAGAGTCCACGTATAACCCCGAAGATTTTTCCTGTGCTTGCCCCTCTGGTATAGATTACAGCCTGAGAAGAGGAAATACTTTTGATCTTGTTTCACATAACTCTGATGATTTTGCACACTTACTTAGTTAATTGATCATTACAACCTTTTATTTAGGATTACGTCCTAGCTTTCCATACCCACTTATGTTGTGTGTTATAATTTTATACATGAGTGGCGAGAAGCCACAGCTTAAAGTTGACTCCGAACGACAGATTTTTTGCAAAACTATTGATTTAAATTTTATTTATTCTCGGAGTTTTTGACAGGAAGTCACTGAAGAAATATTTTTCTAAGTTCGTTGCAAGCTGTTATTGTGCGTTTATGAATACCAATTTTTATGAGTGATTTTGGTAAATAGCTGTTATATTGCACGCCCAGTACAAATCTAACACAACTCAAAATTAAATTTTTCAGAAATTGATTAAAAACTATTTTTGACTTAATTAAAAATAGTTAAAAACAAAATCATTGGACCATTTTTAGTAACAGTTAACAACAACCAAATACACTATTCTGAATAGTTTACGCATATAAACTCGAAAAATTAAAATTTTGAGTTCACTTTCGTATTGAGTGTGCGATATATTATAAACCTACAATAAGGTTTTTTATGAATATGGTCCTAACTGGGATTTTTACCATCATACATACTGTGGCGGTAAAACATGCTGGCAAAATTCAGATTGTAATATTTTGTACGATTTAAAAGAAATTAGAAATGGGAAGATTTTAATGGAATGAAAAGAGCTCGGAGACCTGTCAGTAGTAGACTAACTCCGGAATACTGTTCCGCAACAGTTAGGCATGGCGGTGGCAATATTATGGTGTCTCATTCAATAAGAAACCAGACGAATTCGAAGACCAGTCAGTACCAGACTAAATCCGAAATACTGTTCTGTAACAGTTAGGCATGGAGGTGGCAATGTTATGTTGTGAGGTTTCTTTTCTGGGGAAATCTTAGGACCTTTACACAAAATCGACGGTATTATGGACAAACAAATTTATAAAAATATAGTGCTGGAGAAGATGTTGCTACATGGCCGTGATAAAATGCCACGCCAATGGATATTTCAACACGTCAATGACCAGAAACACACATCCAAATTTTTGAAAGGGTTTTTGGAACAATAAGGCGTTAAGCTCATGCAGTGGCCTGCATAGTTACCCGACCTTAACTCAATAGAAAATTTGTGGGAAATAGTAATTAGAAAGGTAAATCGGGAATCGGCACATCGGGATCCAAATAAATTATATCAAGCTATAAATGAGGCATGGTCAGCTATTCCAATTAATACAATAGAAAATCTTATTAGTTCAATGGCGAAAAGATGTGCTGAAGTGATGAAAAATCACGGTTATGTAATAAAATATTAGATCATGCTGCACAATCCAATATGTTTTGTTGTATGAATTTTTTATTTTTATTTACTTTTTTACTTAATTTTTAATAACATCATAATAAACACTGCAATTAAATTATATTTTGAACTATACAAGGGATGTATTTTTATTTTAGTATGTATTTGTTGTTTCTAAAATGTCTAATTTCTTTTAAATTGTACAAAATATTATGATCTGAATTTTGTCCAATATGTTTTGACCGACACTGTATATAAGTAAAGTTAAATTTACTCATTTTTAATTACTAATAAAATTTAAAAACTATTTAGAATAAATTACAAATTTTATTTTTTATAAATTTTTTAATCAATTAGTAATTCATTGTAGATCACAGTTTTCCTATATAAGTTTCCAATAAAATTCCATATAATAGGGAACCAATATTTGAAACTGTTGTATTCGATAAAAGCCTTGTAAAAATATTTCACAATAAATTGTTTTGTACTTTACTTGTCTTTTGTACTGCTCCTTTCAAACAGGAAATTTACATTTTTATTGATTTTATCATAATGTTTCCTTTAAGAAATAATAAATCATCGAAACATTTTTGTTTGTAGTATTGGTGTCTCCAAAATATTTGTGTATGATGAAAAGGCCAACAGGAAATCAATTTGATTTTAGTCTGAAAAATAAATCATTTATGGTTTTTCTATTCTTTTCTAAATACATATTGCTATTATCGGATTAGTGCATAAATATGTGTGAGTGTAGAGATTTTAAAATTCCTGTATGGCTACTCCCTGGGGCGAAATAGAATACAATGAGCTTATAAAAGGAAAATCTCTCTTGATTTTGTAGCATAAGACAGTGGGAGACACAATAACTTTTTATACCTACTTAGGGTTTAATTATCCTTTTGTAAAAGAAATAGTTTATTGTTATTATCCTGGATGATTGTTAAAGTTAAAATTTGATATTCAACAATGTTGCCAAGGTAATTCAATAATGTTGCCAATGTCTACTTTGCAGATATGTTTATTGATGTTTCTATTGTTAGAAAAATTAAATGAAATAAATTTATGTAATATTTTGAACATTGCTTTAAAAATTGCAGTTAATTGTATTTAAATGCTGCTGATAAATTTCAAAATATAATTTAATCCCAATTTATTTATTAATATACATACAGTCGAACTCTGTTATAACAAATTCTTGGTTATTACGTACATATTTTCAAGTCCCAACGTTTTAATAACAATTTTCATACGAAAACCTTCGTTTATTCCGAATTCGTTTATAACGAATTCTCGGTTAAAAGGAACTACTTTAAGTGGTCCCAGTATTTAAATTTCATAAATTTTATAAACATACATATATAGTTGGTCATTACAACCCTTCAGTCAGAATTACTGACCTAGTTTGTCACACTACTTATGTTGTGTGTGTTAATTTTATAAATAAATGGCGGGACCTACAGTTTTTTAAAGTCGACTCCGAATGACAGATTGTTTTTGAGAATAATAAGCCGTCACACTACCTACTAGACTACGGCGACTTCTAATTAATTGTATTTAAATGTTGATGATTAATTTCGAAATATAATTTTATTACAAATTTATTTATTAATATTCAACTGGCAAATTAATGAGCCCGTACTGACTATATTATTCAATCCTGGTTAACTGGAAATTGCATGCAGATTTCATTCTTAGCAATTAAAATTTTCCTCAGATATTTACCTAGGCTTTAACCATATTTTTGAAGGTTCTCTTTCTTCCCATCTTCAAGTAATATCTAGTCGTCATAAAAGAAAATCATAAGAGATATACAAATTTGAATATATAAAAAGGATTGTATTTGTTAATTCTTTTAAACTACAAAAAAAAAAAAAAAAAATATTAATAATAATTTTTGTGGTTCGGTTTACCATCACTTTTCTTACTTTTTCAAAGTTTAAATTAATAAATAATTCTGTTGAGGTAAGTTTGGAATTAGTTTTTTTGTGTCAGGCTGCATATATATTTAATAATTAATTTTTTTTTAGATTTTTAAAATTTTTCTCCATAAACAATCATAACCTTACAAGAGATTCGATAACGCGTGCCTTTGTCTATTAAGGACATTCTGCTTCTCAAAGAAATTTCAACGTCTGTGTTCACAGGTAGCTTGCCATTCACTGGCAAATTAAATCGGTGACACATATGGCCCGTTGTGTAAAAATGGCAAAATTAATGCGAATTCTAGCAATGAACAAAAGTATTACGGATCATGATAAAATAACTGGAAAACTGAAATGTGTGTACATTTTTTGCAAAGGATAGTCCTTTTTATATAGATCGTTAAAAAATAAGTAAATAAGATTGCTCGAAAGCAGAATTTATGTAATGGATATGTGTGCACCTAAACAAAAGTATTGTTATGTTTTTACCCTTTCAAAAAAGGTTTAAAATAAAAATAATGGTGAATGGTGTTTAGTTTCAATTAAATTCTTTATTGTTCGCACTATTTTTGTATGTTACTGTATCCAACTTGATGTATAGAACAATAATATGCTTGTTATTTATTCTTCTTTGCTTACACACTTTGCGTAAACAACGACACTTGTTCGTTAGATCTGTATAGCGGAGGTCTCCAAACCACGACAGTTCTTTTTTTACACGCAACACATCTTCACACCGGACTTACTGAATTCTTACTACTCGTTGTCTGCTTTGTCTAACCTTTATATATGCCCATGTAAACAGTCTGATGAATGTTCGTGGCAGCTTTAATGGTTTCATTGTCTGATTCCACCAGAAACATAGCATTGTCTTTCTGCCGTTGAGGGTTGTCTCGGAATAACATTCGATTTTAGGATTCTGAAAATAAATTAATTTTTCATAGCTCTTATCACTGGTTTTATATCTTATCTTTGAAACAAATTTTTCTTGATTTTGAAAAACTTATTGTTAATCAATATATATAAAAAAAGAATGTGTGTTTGTATGTTTGAACTTTATGGACGACTAGACGGTTGAACCGATTTTCACAGTATCTTCCTGTATGTCTGGAAGGAGTTATAGACTACCTTTTATTTTGATATTTCAAATAAGCGAGGTGCCACGCCTACATATGCTACATTACGTGCTATTGTAAGATAATAAAATGGGTATATTGGAAAAACTATAACAAATTTTATACAAGTAACTGCAGTTTCAATATAAATATTTTGGACAAAAATGGGCGAACTAGCAAAAGTGGGTGTGGTACCTCCCATATGAAGTAAATACTAAAATCTGCATAACAGTAAAACTTTAACAGCTGAAGTCCCCTATTTTTGTTCAAGTAACTTTTGTTTAAATATAAATATTTTGGACAATAATGGACGAACTATCAATAGAAGGTGTGACTCCTCCCATATAAAGTAAATTATAAAATCTGCATTTCCAGAAAACCAGAACAGTTAAACTATTCAAATTTTGTACGAATATCTTGAGGTTTAATATGATTTTTTTTGACAAATATGGATGACCTATCATTAGGAGCATGGTACCCTCCATATAAAGTCATTACTTAAATCTGCATTACCGGAAAACTTTAACAGTTGAAGTCCCCAAAATTTTTAATTGTAACTTTTGTTTAAATATAAATACTTTGGACAAAAATTTATAAATACATACTAAAATCTGCATATCTAGAACACCAGAACAATTAGATTGCTCAAATTTTGTATGAATATTTAATGGTTCAATATCAATATTTTCGTTAAAAATGGGCGATCAAGCATTAGGGGTGTGGCAAATTCCAATCATTAAATCTGTATATCTGCAAAACTATAACAGCTAGAGTCCCCAATTTTGTATTCCAGCTATAGTATATGGTGCCTCCCATATGAAGAAATTACAAAAATTTGTGTCTTCTCATTAATTAATAATATTAGAAATATTCTCTGATTAGTGAGTGTGGATATTATCATATCTTGAAATATGCAATTTTCAACTCAAATATAAAGTAAGTACTATAATTCATAGTATTTAAATATTTATCTTGAAAAATATATACATATTGCTACTTTATTGCAACATAGCCATATCTCAAAAAATTAAAAATTTGTAGTTACTTAAGCAAAACTGCTCTTTTAGACGTTCTGTACAAGTTGGAAAAAAATCAGTTTTATATCCCAAGCTGAACCGAAGTTATAGTAAAAAGTGTTTGCGGCAATTAGATCATATGACTTATGGCTTGAAAACTTAAATCGAATCTTGCCAAGTTCAAGTTTTTTTGAGTTATGACTATGTTGCAGTAAAGAAGCGATATGTAATAGTTATGTTATTGTTTACTTCTAAAAATGGGTAACTAATAAAAATATTGTTTTTTGTCGCATATCTTGAAAACTATTTCAGGAAAATTTATAGTGAGCATTTTATTGGCCGATGAATGGGGATGTAACAATAGGCAGTAATATTTTGATTCATTACTTTAAATACCTAAGTAATAAAATGTAAAATGTCCAATTATTTTTCCATATGGCGAAGATGGTAATTTAATCCAGCAACAAGTAAGTGTAAATTTTTCAAAATCTTTTTATATTGTACACTGATAACATATATCTAATCTATTTTTCTGTCTCTTTTTTGACTTCAGATGAACCAATAATGCAAAAAAGTGAGTGCAATGGATTTCTATGCGTATCGAGCTCTAAAAATACTGGACTTTTTAAGACAACATTCAATATTTCGCTCCAGATCGACCTCTCGTGAGCGGACCTTTGAAAAGGGTCTATTGTGATACGTTAGATTTGTGGATCATTTCCTACCAACATATTTCCTATCATAAAGGTTTTTAAGGCGCATCAAAGTTGAAATTGTCAAGGCGATCGTTCACGTCCGTTTTTAGGATACTGTAAAAAAAAATGTTTTCGATTTTTGTTCGGGTGTTCGTAATAAATAATTCATTTTAGTCTTAAATTAATGAACAGTCCACTTTTTTTTGAATGATAATTATAATTATATTCATTTTCGGGATGCATTAAACACCCATAATGATATCAATCCCAATGAACTTTGTCAATCTATAATTCTTCCGGGAACATTCACAGGTAGTCCACGTCATATGCAAGAATACTGCCAAGATGCAATGACATATGTTCGATCATACGGACGCCTACATTTGTTTATTACATTCACATGTAATCCAATGTGGGATGAAATTCTGTCTGAATTGTCCGCTGGTCAAACACCAATACATCGACAGGATTTAGCAGCACGCGTGTTTAAACAAAAATTAAAATCTTTAATAGATTTTATTGCAAAATTTCATATCTTTGGTGAAACACGGTGTTGGATCTATTCCATTGAGTGGCAGAAACGTGGATTGTCAGATGCCCATTTTCTTATTTCCTTGGTTGAAATAATTACTCCAGATCTTATTGATGATATAATTTTTGCAGGAATACCCGATCCAAATGACCATTTCCATTTGCATGGACCTTTAATGCAAATTCAAGTCAAGGTAATTTTAAAAATTAATTTTAGTATTACTGATAGTATAGAGAGCATTATAAATAAAATAAAAACTTCCGAAATAAGAAACTCTATAAATCAATTTTATGAATATATAGAATCACTTAAAACAAAATTAAATTTAAAAACAAATAGTGATGGAGATAATGAACAATGGTATAGTTGTGCAAATAATGAAAAAATGATTTTAAAAATTTTTATTAGCAAATTGCCTAATGAACCCAAACTTATATTGGAATCCAGAAATCCATCTTCTTTGCTAAATGCAAAGGAAATTTTAATTGAAACAGAATATTTTTACATGAATAAATCTCAAAGTTCACAATTTTTACAATCTTCTTCTTCTAATACGAATAATATTAAAAATTTTAATGGTAATCCAAGAAAACATTTTTCTCAATATCCAAATTCATTTCATTTTCAAGGGAATTCAGGAAATATTAATGGTAATTTACGGAATCGTGGTGACAGTAATGATAGTTTTGAAGATCCAAATTTTGTGAATCGAAATTATAGAAGCGAAAATTTTTATAATACATATAGTGGAAATTTTGGAAATGAAGGCTATAACGATAGCAGAACTTTAAGAGGATATTATAGTAATGGTGGTAATAGAAGTAATGTGAATCGAAATATGAATGGAAATGGTAACGGACAGACGAAAAGTAGTAGAAACGAAGTTGGTATGGACGTAGACTGTATGGAAGTGTCAAATTTTCAGCTGCGGGCCAAAGAAATTTACCCTATATAGTGCTGAAAACTAAATCTATTCCAGTGAGAATCTTGATAGACACAGGTTCTGGTACTACGCTTGTTAGAAAAGGCTTATTTCATTCTTCTTTTCAATCTGAGTTAGAATACCCTATTACTTTGAATACTATCTGTTCAAAAACAATAACAACGACCAAAGTTACAATTCCTTTCTTTAGGGAGTTTAATTTACCTAATTCCAAACTTGAAATGTTGGAGACCGAAATATTTAATGAATTTGATGGAATTATGGGCTGTAATGTTTTGAAACCTTTGGGTGCGAAGATTGATTTGAATGAAAATATGTTAATAACCAATAATGCGAAAATTCCAATAATTTAATGAACCCAGAATTAGTTATCTGAATGATAAATTGAAAAAGGAAAATTTGAATGACGAGGAATTAGTAGAATTGACAAAGCTAATTAAGGAATTCAAGACAGCTTTTTATATAGAAGGTGTGAATTTATCATCTGTTGGTAAATATAAGCATAAGATACCTACGATTAATGATATTCCTGTGTACAGTAGAACATATCGCTTTCCACAAGTTCACAGTTCTGAAGTTGAGAAACAAATTAGTGAGATGTTGAATTCAGGAATAATAACTAAATCTTGTAGTCCATATAATGCTCCCATTTGGATAGTTCCCAAGAAATTGGATAATTCTGGCGAAAAAAAATGGAGAGTTGTGGTAGACTACCGGAAACTAAATGAGGTGACAATTGAGGATAAATTTCCTATTCCCAATATGGAGGATCTATTTACAAAACTAGGAAGTTCTCAATATTTTAGCACGCTCGACTTAGCAAAGGGGTTCCATCAAATCCCAATTTCACTCGAAGACAGGCATAAGACAGCATTCTCTACGCCAACAGGACATTATGAGTTTAACCGTATGCCCTTTGGTTTAAAAAATGCGCCTGCATCTTTTCAGAGGATGATGAATGAGGTGCTGCATGATTTTATAAACAACATTTGTGTTGTTTACTTAGATGACATCTTGGTGTTTTCTACATCACTTCAGGAACATATAGTTTCCTTGAGGAAAATTTTTCAAAGACTGTCAGAATATAATCTCAAAGTACAAGTAGATAAGTGTAATTTTTTCAAACGTGAATCTGAATATTTAGGACACATTATTACCCCGGATGGTATAAGTCCAAATCCGGATAAAATCAAAATTATTCAGAAAATTCCGATTCCGGGGACGATCAAGGAAATCAGATCATTTTTAGGCTTAACTGGTTTCTACAGGAAATTTATAAAGGATTATAGCCGAATAGCTCTCCCTATTATTTCAAATTTGAAAAAAGGTTCGATAATTGATGCTAATGACCGGAATTACATTGATTGCTTTAATAAATTAAAGACAATTTTATGTACAAATCCTGTTTTGGCATATCCCAACTTTGACAAATTATTCGTTTTGACAACCGATGCTAGTAATGGGGCATTGGGAGCAGTGCTCTCCCAAAATGGACATCCGGTTTCTTATGCGTCGAGGACATTGAACAAGCATGAACTTAATTATAGTGCCATTGAAAAGGAGCTTTTGGCAATTGTTTGGGCAATAAAATATTTTAGGCCATACTTGTTTGGCAGAAAATTTAAAATTCAGACGGATCATCGTCCCCTGACATGGCTAAATTCGTTGAAAGAGCCTAATATGAAATTACAAAGATGGAAAATTCAACTGAATGAGTACGACTTTGACATGGAATATATTAAGGACAAAACTAATGTAGTAGCAGATTATCTTAGTCGCCTGCAAGTTAACGTTCTACAGGGGGAGCAAGATCCTAGCTCAGATTTGGCAACAATTCATAGTGGACAAGATAATTTAAATGACCATATTTTTATATAAGAGTCGCCTGTGAATATATATAAGAATCAAATTATAATTACGTTGGGGAATAGTTTCAGTTATGAAAAGGAAAACATATTTAGAAATATAAGACACAAGATTACATTAAAATATTATTTTGAGGAAAAGTTATTGGAATTTTTGGGGAAAATATTGCCAATAAAGGGTACTGTAGGAATTTTTTGTAGTAATTTGGAAATATATACAAATTTACAACAGACATTGATCCATTTTTTTTCTAATGTACCGGGAATGAAGTTTGTTAAATGTATATTTTATAAAAGATGTTTTAGAGAAAGAGAAACTATTGAATATACTGGAAAAATTTCATAATGAGAAGAATCACAGGGGTATTGAGGAAACATATTTGGAATTGAGAAAAATTGTATATTACCCGAATTTGAAGAAGGAAATACACAAGTTTATTAATAATTGTGTCGTGTGTAATATGTGCAAATTTGATAGATTACCTATTCGAAACAGGTTTTGTGTGACTGAAACACCCTTGAGATCAAATGAAATAGTACATATGGATATATGGTTTTTAAATAGGAATACGACATTTTTATCATGTATCGATAAACTGACGAAACATGTGTCCATACATTACTTGACTGATAAAAATTCTGTAAGTATTATTGAGAAAATTAGGGAAAGATTTGCCATTTTAGGAAAACCGGTGAAGATTATAGCGGATAATGAATTCAATACTGCTCTTATTAGAGATTTTTTGAGGTCGGAGAATGTAAATTATCACTTTACGTCTCCAAATACACACACGGGAAATTCGGACATTGAACGATTCCATCTTACACTTAATGAACATATTAGGTTGTTCAAATTGCAACGAAAAGATCAGGATCTCGACGATAGGTCTTTGGTATATAAATCTGTGGAAATTTATAATGATTCGATTCATAGCACAATTAGGGTTAAACCTAATGACCTATTGCACAGCAAAATTGACTCGTCAATTTGGAGGAATTTACACGATACTGTTCATGGAAGAAAACTGAGAAGAATTGAGAGGGCTAATGAAGGTGGTCAGGATTGTCATGAATTTGGAGAACGAGAATTTGTAAAAAATTTAGGATTTAATAATTTAAAACAAAAACCAAAATATATCATAAAACAAGTAAAGGAAAAGAAAGATACACATTTTCTGGACGAAAAAGATTGTAAACGTGACAGACAAATTGTAAAAAGGAACTTCAAATATCAAAATCAAATACCAAATGAAAAATTTGAAAGAAAATTAACCGGTAGAAATTACACGAAAAAGAATAAATAGGATCCATAATATATTTCCATTGTTCATTGTAGCTCTAATAAAACTTATTACACATCTAAATATACATATATAAAAATTAATGTAAAATAATAAAAAAAATTAAAAATTGTATACATATATTGATATCACTATACATATATTCAAACAAAAATATTGTAATACAAAAATAAATAAAAAATAATTTTTTTTTTTGCTTTAAAAAACAATCATTTTTGTAAAATTTTTGTTATATAAATAGACGTAAAACTAATATATTTTTGAAATATGTACATATAATACATTCCAGGAGTAATGTATTGTCGAAGGGTGGGAGAGTTATGCATATGTACGCCACTCTCTATTTTAATTGTAAGATTACTTTATTACTTTATTGTTATTACTTTATTGCTATTTACTTTATTACTATTTTTACTTTAATTTACATTTTATCAAATATTTTCTTAACTATCATTTATTATGTAATCTACTTTATTTTAATAATTATCAACTATTTTCCTAATTACTCATTATCTCTTTTTACTCCTTTCTATCAAATTATCAAATATTCTTCTTAGTGTTAATCCCGTTAGATATAATAAGTATAAATAGGCTTTCGTTTTTAAGAATTAGTTGATTAAGAAAACAATTGTTGAAAGAACAACATTAAATAAATATTGTTATATTTAAAAAAAAGATCATTCTTTTACTCAAGGCAATTGATTCAGGAAACAATCTCGGGAAATGATGGCTACCCATTTTATGGCCGACGATCTGTGGATAATGGTGAACGATCAATTTCAATAAAGGTGAGGAAATTATGTTGATAATCGCTGGATAGTGCCTTACTGTCCATTGCTTTCAAAAACATTTAAAGCGCATATTTATGTTGAGTATTGTCATTCAGTAAAGTCGATGAAATACATCTGCAAATATATTACTAAAGGGTCTGATATGGAAATATTTTTATTACAAAATCCAAATTATGAAATTACGCAGAAACAAATGACCAGGGACATTAGTAGCAATTAAGCAGTGTGTCGAATTTTAGGACTTCCCATTCATGAGCACCATCCAATTGTTGTTCATTTATCAGTGCCTCCAGAAAATGGACAACGGATTTACTTTACAGAGAGCAGTAGCACCTCCGGCTACAACTTTATCATTACTTTTTGATCTTTGTAGAAATGATATGTTTGGGAAAACTTTGTTATATTCAGAAAATCCAACTTGTTATACGTAGAATTGATCAACCAAGAAATTCAAATATCGAAAGCAAGGGAAACCTGTTGATAGTTGACCAAATCCAGTCCATCTTAAATGTTTTTATTTGAAATGCATCTTTTGAGACATTACGTACTGTTGACGGCTTGGTATATGCAACATATTGAGAGGCCTGTCAGAAACTACAATTATTGGGGAACGATTGTCATTTGACACAACGCTTGAAGATGCAGCAGTAATCAGCCATCCATGGATTAAATTGATATCGTGCTCAATCCAAAAATTCTTTGGAATAAATTTAAAACATATATGGCTGAGGACATATTATGCAACACTTCAACTAAGTGAAAGTATCTATAATGAGGCATTAATTGAAGACAAATGCTTGTCGATAAGGAATGAGACGCTCATTGAAGTTTTAAATGATTGCTTCTATTCGGTTAGGAACTGATGCACACCATCAAGATCTACGACGGGAGATGAAATATAATCATCAAAATTTGGAAATTTTACGGGAAGAGAAGTTACCAAATTTACAACAAGAGCAAAAAATGGTATACAATAGTATACTAGCAGAAATAACAAACAAAAATTAAGTTCTGTCTTCCATTGACGCACCTGGAGGAACCGGAAAAACGTTTTTAATTTCAATTGACAAAAGTTAAATTTCTAGAAAATATTGGATTAGCTACTGCGTCTTCCAGCATTACTGCCACACTCTTAGATGGTGGTAGAACAACGTATTTTTCACTAAAACTGCTGTTAAAGCCCCAATTTTCCGAAGATTACACGTGTTACATAAAGAAAAATTCTTCTATGGGCAAAGTATCACAACAATGTGAAATCATAATGTGGGATTAATGGTGCAATGGTGCATAAGAAATCTTTGGAAGTCCTTGATCGTACTTTGCGGAATTTAAGAAGCAATAATAACATGTTTGGCGATGCATCAGTTTTATTAGCTGGTGATTTTCGTCAAACACTTCTTGCTATACCGGAATCAACGCCAGCTGATGAGCTAGTTGCATGTCATACCATCATACCATTTGCGACATGTTCACACTTTAATTAATTAATTAATAATTTAATTAACTACTAATATGCATGTTCAATTGGAACGTAATGCTTCAGCTTCAACTTCTTTCAAACAATTGTTTGATTAATGGAAGAATTCCAATGGATTTTATAACAAAGAATCATAAGACTTTTGCAGAATGACACGATCAAAAGAAGAATTAATAAATTGTGTATTTCCCAATATCCTGCAAAATTTTAAAAATATCCAATTGTTATTTGAACGTGCGCGACTAGCATTCAAAAATGTTAACGTTAATTCCATCAACAACAATATTTTCAACAAGACCGATGGGAATCTAAGAACTTATTAATCGATGGACACAGTTTCAATTATCCAGTCGAATTTTTAAATTCGTTAGATTTACCGGGCTTTCCACCACATGAGTTCCAGTTAAAAAACGGTGTTCTCATTATTTTACTTAGAAATATTGACCCTCCACGACTAACAGTAAAAAAAATGATGAGCAATCTTATCGAAGCGTACATTATAACTGGAAAGTTTAAGAGAACTGATGTATTGCTGCCACGTATTCCTGTGACCATATTGGAGATGCCATTCTATTTTAAGAGCCTGCAACTTCCTAGTCGCCTAGCATTTGCAATGACGATTAATAATGCTTAAGATCAGTCCTTTCAAGTTTGTGGACTTAATCTAGAAAATCCATGTTTCTCACATGGATAGCTTTACGTCGCATGTTCGCAAGTAAGAAAACCCGCAGATTTATATGTATACGCACCAGAGGGAAAAACAAAAAATATTGTGTATCCCAAGGCATTAGGATAAGAATTATTTATTTAAGAAAAAAAAGTAAGCAAGTAAGAAATAATAAATGAAGAAAAATTGCAAAATTTTTAGTTACTAAATAAATAAATTTTTTTAATTATTATGTATTTAATTTCAATGGAGGTAGCGAAGCACACCGGGTATTAGCTAGTACCTTGAATAAAAACAAAATCAAAAATGTCAAAATATTACTCCTTTGTATTCAATATTATATTCAATAAAGTACTTGACTGCTATAAAATATTTTTATTATTTCTGAATGATTTACTCAGCTTGTCAATTGAGCAATTGAATGAGTTTGTTTGTGGAAATACTTAAAAAGTTGTGTTTAGTTGTTTTTTTTTTTATTTAAAAATTTTTAAACCTTTGTATTTCTAAATCCATTATATGTCTTTGTTTTATTTGTTATAAAAAATTGACCTAAATTTCCAGCAATGCTAATAAAGTTAGTAGCTGAAATGTTATTTAAGATTGAGCAATTTACAGTGTGTTTAAGCTTTAAACTTTGGAATTATAAAATTAATTTAATTTAAGTGGAGTATTTTTTTTTTTTACAAATCTATTGTATTTTAGATTTTAAAAAACTATTATGACAGAAAATTATCTTTAACTTAATACAATGTACTAAAGGTGTGCACAAGACATTCTGCTAGCTTACCCTTCATCGAGTGCAATACTGTAGTGTACTCTTTTCTGTTGCTCTTGATTTTACGAGTGCATTGAAATGTGTACTTCTCATTTATTTAATGTATACAACGACACTCGTTTGCCTATGAAGTAAGGAAACTATGCTTTGTGTTGTAAGAGCATATTTTACTACTGAAGCTACATTTTAAGTATTGCCATATGCAAACACTGTAGTGTGTACGTGTCCCTACGTAATGGGGGCGAGCCCTCAGCGGTCGGGGGATGGTGGGTTAGTGAGAGGCCGTGGACGTTCGAATATCAGTAGTGTAAAAAAAGTTTTTCCCCAGAAATAAAAAGTTTAAAAAAGTTACTGGCAATGCTGCCGTCGACGAAGATGTTCGGTTGCCGAGAGTAAAAAAATAAATGCATGTTGGGACTCTATGAAGAGTACAATATTTTTGTTGCATTCTTCACACAACTGTCCTTTATACTGTTGTACAATGGTTTACGAGTGCAGTTGTTTTTTTTTTTTTTTTTTTTGTACTCTATGTTTGCTTTTATATGTCCTGTGCACACCTCTAGTATGTACATATATAACTACATATATAAGCACAAAGTTTTGCTCACTGCCAAGTAAATTAATATACAAATTCTAAGTAAAAACTAATTTGATTACTAACTTTGTATTAAAGTTATCAACAAGTTACAGCACTTCTTTTGCGAAAAATTGTTTATAAAAATTCTTTACTTCTTTGTTTTGCTCTGTAATCAAAAGCCTGTATTGACAAACTAATTTGACAACATTAACATAAACGTCTGTAAAAATGTAAATAAGAACGTATTAGAAAAAGGGAAAGGTTAACTTTTGGGTTTTTTGAACTTTATAAACTTGCCAAACAACTCACACAGAGTTGAAGGATATGCCAGCACCAAACTAAAGCAGATACCATAATGCGGTTGGAAGTCATAATTTCGCAGGGAACAATAAACGACGGATGTAAACTTTAGTAGTAGTAATAAAACTTAGTTTTCTACATACAAAAATTGTTGAGGAAGTAAACATATAAGGTAGCAAGAATTTCACATTTTTTTTTGTGGTAAAACCAGCAGTCAGGGGGGGCCATACTCATGCAGTGTATTGTACAGAAAAGAGGGAGTAGTGTTTGTGAACATTAGATTTAAATTTACCAATATTGTAATTGACGGGATAAGGAACAATTTAAAGACAAACGCTCTACCTCAAGATGCTCTTTAAGAGATAGGCAGATCATGTATGTAGCAATATTTTTTGATTGGAAATATGTATGTACAATTTGTTGGTATTGTTGTGATTAAAATTGGAAGAAATAACGCATAATAGCTTTTTGAATAAAAAAAAATTTGTCGTTAAACTATATAAGAGCCCTTAAAGTAAAGTAATCAGTGTATTCATTTTAGTTGAAAATTATAATTTAATGAAGAAAATAAAATTGCAAAAATTTGTTTCTATATATGCACATATGAGTTGTAATCAAAAGTACTATGCTTGTTTACTGCCTATACACTGTCAAAAGTTTAGGTACCGAATATATTGTAGGATTTTCTTGAATTCTGAGCAATAACACTAAGGAACAAAGTAAAAAAAAAAGAAATACACTCGGCTAATAACATGTAGATTCAAAATAAATTAATTAAAAGTATATTTTTAATTAAAAACCAAAAATATGTGTTAATTCTTTTTATCTATCAGCTGATTAAAGATTCTGATTTATAATTTAATGCTGCCAAATTAAATAAAATTAAAACTACTACTACCACACTTCATAGTTATCTAATTTCTGAGGGTTCGTTATAAAAAAGCTAAAATTTATGAAATTTAATTACTGGGACCATTTAAAATAGTTCCTTTTAACCGAGAATTCGTTATAAACGAGTTCCTAAGAAACGAAGTTTTTTGTATTAAAACCTTGGGACTTGAAATTTTGTGCTAAACTTGAAAAAAATGCGAAAAAAATTATATTTTCTAAGTTTATTCGATCAAAACTCATAACATGTAAGTTTAAACCACGTGGTTATGTATACCGTTTTAAAGCTATATCTGTTCGCTTTTCAAATAATTTGAATTTTGAAAAAAAATTATAAAATATTGGGATAATTAATTATTTTGTGTGAGAAGGTCAAAATAACAGTTTTTGTCAAATAAAACAAGTTCGAAGGGTTCGAGAAATATAAAAAAAATATTTATACTTTTTCATTAGCTGGATGTGCTATGAATTTCGCACAGTGTAATTTGTAAAAAGATTTAATGTTTTTTACTTTTTATTTATTTCCATTTTATTATAAAACAAAATATTTTATTAATATTTTTCACAAACCAAAAGAAAATTAATTAAAAATTTCTAGTGACACCAGGGGAATCAGAACATTGAGACCAAAAACCTGTTAATGGAATCAGAAACCTGGATGCTATATTACGGAAATGCAAAGTAGTTTCGCAATATAACGTTTGGTTATAAAAAAATCTTAATTTCGAACCATATCCTTGAGAGTACCGGTGTAAAGTGAGCGTTTAATCAGAGTTTTCTCCATAGGGAACATTTATTATGAACGAGTCTTAATTATCTTTTGAATTGACAATAACGTCTGTAAAACGTATTTAATTTACAACATATGAACAAACAACTCCATTTTTTCTCATTGTTTTAAAGATGGCGCATTGAAACAAATCATAGGTAGCGAAGAGGACCATGAAACAAATTGGGGGATGATTTGTTTTTAAATCTCCTTTAGATCTCTTTTAAGAGAAGAGATCTATAGGAGATGTTAATTATAATTACTCGTGAGTAATTATAATTGTTGTGACACGTGTAAGAAAAAAAAGGGAAATAAGTATAATTAACTCAATTGCAAGAATTAAGAGAGAGAGAGAGAGAGAGAGTGAGAGAGAGAGATACTTACCTTTTTTTCTTTATTTATTTTTTTTGTTTTGTGTAATTCCAGTAATGCACTCAAGTAATACACTTTAGGTAATTTTTATATGTATAATTCAACATTTTTAATATTTCAGGTAAGTAAATTTTTAATAATTTAAGTAAGTAAACTTTAAGTAATTCAGGTAAGTAAATTTTAAATAATTTATAATTTTAAATATATATGTATTTAATCTCAATTTAGAATTTTTTTTTATTATAAGCACAGTTCACAATAGTATTATTTTTTCTTAATTTTTTTTTTTTTATTTATATATATACTTTATATTTCTTTTAATTAGCAAATTTTAGTTGTAACACTTGATGTTTTATATAGTGTAAGATGAGAAGAAGTAACAAGTGGTTATTTTTTTAACTTCCATCTAATCTCGGTTTCTCTTAAGAATTGAGATTAGCGGAGACATTCCATTGGAATGATGGAGAGATTATTTTAGCGATGGAGACATTCTTTTGTTGATGGAGACATTCTTTTGTTGATGGAGACATTCTTTTTTTGATGGAGACATTCTTTTGTTGATGGATACATTCTTTTGTTGGTGGAGACTGTTGTTATAATTGGAATGCCTATAGGGTTTTATGTGTTCAAACCTCGTTTGAACATATCGCCGGGCCTGGATTTAAACACAAGATGCCCTCTCGCCCGGAGGTGTGATGCACAACACTTGTGCCAATGACTTTATGGCTTGCGCTATTATGTTGGCATTTGGAGAGGTGGGCAAAGTTGATGATGCTTCATTTGTTGATGTTTCTCGTTGAATTGCTTTACTATTTTTTGACCTTTCAACCATTTTTCGTTGTACTGCTGCCTTTCGTTTGATCTTCTCCGAAATTGGATGAAGCAATGGGTGGTGAAACCTGTCGCATCTTTTACATGTGTCCAATGAAGTGCAAGATCTTAAATCGTGGCTCTTAGCCAAACAGTTTTCGCAGTATTGATGTTTGTCGACTATTTCCTGCCTTTTGGGAATGGACATTTTTAGGAATCGACGGCAGAACCCTAACGAGTGGAATTTCCTGCATATTTTACATTCATAGATCTTAGGATCCAGTCTTGATCTGGTATAACGACCCTTGCCTCCAGGACGTCGGTTAGTGTTGGTTCTATGACTTCGGCGTGTTATAATAAATTTGGGATTAGTTCTAAGGAAGAAAATTTATATATTAGAGAAGGGAGAGAGATTATGCGGGAATTAGTGAGAAACTGAGTTGGTTAGGAAATGTTAGTAATTTGAGAAAAGGTAAATTGTGTTGAGGACTTATTTTAATTAGAGTTGTCATCATTGAGAAATGGGAGATGACAATGTGCAAATATCCGCCTGTCCGGTGGAGCACGAGGGGGACGATATTTCCATTCATACGTGATGTATTTCCGAGCCATATCCTGGGATGCTGTTTTCACCACCACATTCAGTTCACGGTCGAGTGCTTTGAGAAAATTACGATCATTGTTAATTACTACCCCTTGGGGTAGTCCACGCCTCCCAACGAAAGGGGAGAAAGCGGTTTGGGATTGGGGTAATGTGGTTCGGTAGTGGAAGAAAGCGGCCGAGCAAAGTTCCAAAGGTATAGGTTTCTTGTTGGAGTAGACGAAGGTACTAGCGTGGCTTGGGATTTTAATTCCAATTAGGCCTGCAAAGTCAATAGGTGTGTTTTTATTTGGAGGTGATAGAGTGCATCTCCTTCGGGGAAATGGTGCCATTATCTTGGAATGAGGCAGTTGTGTTCTTCGTTTATCTTCTTTTGAGTATAATGCGAACTCGCGTTCCTTATTTGCGGATTGCTTTTGTCCGTCAATACCGACAATTTCAAGATCAGATGTGTGAGAGGGTACTTGAAGTCGGCTTCTAATTGATTCTGTCAAGAATGTTGGTTGAGAATCTGGGTTCAAATGACTTTGATTAGTGAAGAGTTCACTTTTATATTCTATTTGCGTTATAGGAGTTCGCAATAGAATATTTTCATTACTCGTAGAGTAATTAGCGGGTACTTTACTTGCTGTAGGGTGTTCAATTTGAACTTCATTGGGAGTGTTCTGGGCAGTATTTGTTGATTGCGGGTTAATACTGTTATCGTCATCCGAGTTACGACAATCTTGCGGTGGATTTTCCGAATTTTCTATCGTGTGTAGAACGGAATGATGGGGGTTTTCTTCAAATACCTCTGCTTCGCAGGGGGGAGGTTCCATAAAATAATTTACGGATTTCCATGTCAATTTTTTTATAAAATTGAAACAAATAAGCGCTGTATTTCGGGTAGAAGCATGTGAACACTGAGATATCTTTATTAGCTTCATAATCTGTAAACTGCAGTGGAAGTAGGCATTCTCACACGCTGCATAATTCTCCTTTGCCTCTTCTTTAAATTCTGCGGTTATTGTTTCCTCATGAGACAACATTACTTTTTCATAGGCAATATCGAGTTTTGCCCATATTAAGTCCAAGTGTTTTAACTTGGCTTCCAGAAAAAATTCCGATTGTTCGTTCGAGGGAGGTTGTCGGAATGGTTGGCAAAATTGGATCAAGTGATCGCAATTGAATACGAAACTCTCCCTTAGAGAGCCGTTTAGTTCGCTACGAGATGATGTGGACATAATGAGTTAAGATATAATCAAGAGCGATAGAATTTAAATATTCGGTTCGTATATGGGATACGCGTTTAGAATTTGAAACCTTTGGGCTACTGGGAAGTAGAGCTAGAACTGCAATCTAGCTAAATTGAAGAGAGTGTAATATTCAAGCGGGTAGTACTGGATATTGTAATCCAACTGAAGTTAGCACTTAAGAGATTTGGGCTACTGGGAAGTAGTACTAGATACATGTTATCTAGTAATAAAAAAGTTAAAAAAAAACTTTAAGTGCTAATTGCTGTATGAGAATTCTTTTCTATATTCTATGAATAGGGGGTTAGGGGCTATATGGGAATAGCACTAGATACCTGTTATCTAGTTTTAAAAAGTAAAAAAAATAGAATATAGAAAAGATATGGATAAATTTTGGGGTTTTCAGAAAATTGGCATATGAATTTTCTTATAAAATTGTAGTGTGAGTTTGAGAATGGGACATGAAAGTTAATTTATTTCATTACACAATTGGCATATTAATCAACTAATTAGATTGAGATAGATAGGGTCGCCGTGGTCTAGTGGGTAGTGTGTTGGCTTATTAGACGAAAGGCCCGGGTTCGAATCCCAGGTCAGACATCAAAACGAAAAATATTTCTCCGGCGACTTCCTCTCTCAGCAGATTTCTGGCAAAGACTCTGAGAGTAAAAATTGCCATGAAAAGCTTCTCAAAAATCTGTCGTTCGGAGTCGACTTTAAACTGTAGGTCCCGCCACTCATGTATAAAAATTAACGCACACAACATAAGTGGTGTGAGAAGCTAGGTCGTAATCCTGACTGAAGGGTTGTAATGGCCAATTATGTATGTAGATTGAGATAGATTATTGGTGACATTAAAATATTTTAATTTCGAAAATATTAAAAAATTTCAAATGGCGGAAAGATTTTTCCTTATTATTAAATTTGTAAAAATATTTTTAAATATTTTTATTTAGTTGTAAATAGGTTGCCATTGGTTTTCAAAAATAATTTATTACAAAATTTTAATTTAATTTCGGGATATAATTTTTGTGTAGTGGCTGCCTTCATGGGTTACTTTGTAATGTATGTTTGTTATGTTATAGTGGACTGTGTGTTTTATTTAAAGTAGAAATGCAGTGGTATAAAAGAGATAAATCATGTATATATGATGTTTTTTTTTTTTTTGTGTTGTTTTAATTTATGTTCTTGAAATTTAAAATAAAACAAATGAAGATGAATACGATGAAAATTTATTTTATTTTACTAATGTTACTAATATATGTATTTATTATTAGTATTTAACATTCGGGCAATAAAAAAAATTTTTATTAGTAGATTCCTTTAATTCTCTGTATGGTGTTTCTCCTTGTGTCTATTCCTTGTTCTTCCTTCTTCGCCTCTTCTTTGTTGTTTTAAATTTGAGTATCCCGCTATTCTCTTGTTGGAATTTTGTAACAAAGAGATTTGTTACAAATCAAACTCAATTTTGCACGTTTCAAGAAAATTCAAGAAACTAGCCCAATTTCAAAATTTAGTCCATGAACCCATATTAGAAATGGCTTGATTTATGCAGTTTGAGATGCTTCGTATCAAATGATCAATAACATCTTTCGGAATTCGATGCCATTTTGCATTTATACGATCCCAAAGTTTGACAATGTCTGTTGAGGCTGTTTCGTACTGTCGGAGCTGGATTTTCACGAATGGCTAAAAATTTTTAATCGGATTGAGGTCGGGACTTTGTGTGGCCATTCCAGCAATTGAAAATTTTGTTTCCCATCCCATATCTTTACAATTTTTGCTGTGTGCTTCGGATCACCATCCTGTTGGAAAATAATTTCTTATTCGGGATAAGCACACTTGTCCATAAAATTCGGAAGATGGGCTTGCAGAATCTTTAGATAGTCTTTTTCACATGATACCATCTACTAAATGTAGAGGGCCAACATGCCACCATATTAAGCATCCCCAAACCAAAATATTTTCTTCGCTGTGTTTAACAGTTTGCTTCACATGGTTTCTTTGAACACGTTCCCTGGATCTGCGCTAGCAGAATTGTTTTCCATCTTACTGAAAGGGGTTACATTTGGACTCATTAGACTAGATAACACGTTTCCAGTCAAGTGGAAAGCAGTACTGCTAGCGCAGATCCAGGGAACGTGTTCAAAGAAACCATGTGAAGCAAACTGTTAAAAACAGCGATGAAAATATTTTGGTTTGGGGATGCTTAATAAGGTGGCCTCTTGGCCCTCTACATTTAGTAGATGGTATCATGTGAAAAAGACTATCTAAAGATTCTGCAAGCCCATCTTCCGAATTTTATGGACAAGTGTGCTTATCCCGAATAAGAAATTATTTTCCAACAGGATGGTGATCCGAAGCACACAGCAAAAATTGTAAAGATATGGGATGGGAAACAAAATTTTCAATTACTGGAATGGCCACACAAAGTCCCGACCTCAATCCGATTAAAAATTTTTAGCCATTCGTGAAAATCCAGCTCCGACAGTACGAAACAGCCTCAACAGACATCGTCAAACTTTGGGATCGTATAAATGCGAAATGGCATCGAATTCCGAAAGATGTTATTGATCATTTGATACGAAGCATCTTAAACTGCATAAATCAAGCCATTTCTAATATGGGTCCATGGACTAAATTTTGAAATTGGGCTAGTTTCTTGAATTTTCTTGAAACGTGCAAAATTGAGTTTATGTGGGTTATTTTCGTTTTTTCATTCAAACTCATTGAATTCATTTCATTAATTACTGTTTTTTTACTGCTATTTGTTAAGAATAAAATAAATAATTAAAATTAATTTTTTTTTTTGTATTTGCTTGCATGGTTTTATATTTGTGAATGACGAAACTCAGTAGTGTGAATATGCACTCACTTCTGCTCGTCACTGTATATTGAAACTTATTTTCAAATTTTTATTATTTTTTTTAAATAATCCAATTTCTTTCTTCTAATGTGTATGTATATATGTATGTATAAAAATGTAAGTCACTTACAGTTTTGTTGGTTTTCGTGTAGAGATGATCTTTGTGTTCTTTTTACCTCATTATTGTAGTTGTTGTATGAAGCTGTTGTATGTAGTTGTTGTATGAATTTTTTTTTCCACTAGTTGTTTTTTTTTTTTTGTTTTATTTTGCGTTTAGCGGGACACGCTGAGTACCATGAAAAATTCCACTGGTTGCAGAGAGGGACTTTTTTTTTCTTTACCATGAAACAAACCATAGGTGTAAATCCAAGGGTCGCGGAGCGTTCGCGGGGACAAGGACCATGAAACAAATCCACAGGTTGCTGAGAGTTTTCCGTGAGAAGGACCATGAAACAAATCATAGGTGGCGAAGAGGACCATGAAACAAATTGGGGGATGATTTGTTTTTAAATCTCCTTTAGATCTCTTTTAAGAGAAGAGATCTATAGGAGATGTTAATTATAATTACTCGTGAAATCGATTACTCGTGAGTAATTATAATTGTTGTGACGCGTGTAAGAAAAAAAAGGGAAATAAGTATAATTAACTCAATTGTAAGAATTAAGAGAGAGAGTGAGAGAGAGAGAGAGAGAGAGAGCGAGATGCTTACCTTTTTTTCTTTATTTATTTTTTTTGTTTTGTGTAATTCCAGTAATGCACTCAAGTAATACACTTTAGGTAATTTTAGTATGTATAATTCAACATTTTTAATATTTCAGGTAAGCAAATTTTTAATAATTTAGGTAAGTAAACTTTAAGTAATTCAGGTAAGTAAATTTTTAATAATTTAAGTAAGTAAACTTTAAGTAATTCAGGTAAGTAAATTTTTAATAATTTATAATTTTAAAGATATATGTATTTAATCATATATATGTATTTAAATATATATGTATTTAATCACAATTTAGAATTTTTTTTTACTATAAGCACAGTTCACAATAGTATTATTTTTTCTTGTTTTTTTTATTTATATATATACTTTACATTTCTTTTAATTAGCAAATTTTAGTTGTAACACTTGATGTTTTATATAGTGTAAGATGAGAAGAAGTAACAAGTGGTTATTTTTTTAACTTCCATCTAATCTCGGTTTCTCTTAAGAATTGAGATTAGCGGAGACATTCCATTGGAATGATAGAAAGATTATTTTAGCGATGGAGACATTCTTTTGTTGATGGAGACATTCTTTTGTTGATGGAGACATTCTTTTTTTGATGGAGACATTCTTTTGTTGATGGAGACATTCTTTTGTTGGTGGAGACTGTTGTTATAATTGTTATAATTGGAATGCCTATAGGGTTTTATGTGTTCAAACCTCGTTTGAACACTCATTTTGTATCAGAGGATAACGAATTGCAAAAGTCATAAATTTTTTGTTTCCATTTAAAGAAAAGTGATAAATAGTTGCACCAAAAGCTTGTTGAGCCACTACTCTATGAGAAATAAAAAATGTAGAAAATGGTTTCAACATTTCAGAAATAGCGATTTGGAGGTGAAAAGTGAAGAACCTAGAAGACACCCAAAAAGGTTTAAGACTACAGAATGAAGATGTTGCTTTGAGTCAGAAGAAATGGCTGAAATTTTTAATGCTACAGAAAATTTAATTGCAATAACTCTGGAATATCCGGGCCACATTAATTAAATGAATCGGAGATGGAAAGTCGAGCAAAGAGTAGTGCAATTTTTCATCAAAAAACCCAATAGAAAATCATTGTTGCTGCGAATTGTTATTAGCGCTGAAAAGTCAAACTATTTTTTGTAATAAATAGTGACGTTATTCGAAAGATTACTGTAAATCAAAATTAATATTTCGTGGTCAAAACTCCACACAGGAGCAGATTCTTGATAACATATTGTCGAACAGTCAAATATAGTAAAGGACAATATAACAAACATTTGCTTAAGAAAAGGCGACGAGGTGTAACAACGTAATTTCAATTACAAATCCCAAAACTTGACTCCCAATGCAAACAAAACTGTCGAAATTTCAATTTTGTTAGGCTTAATAAATATTTTGTTTTAATAAATTTAAGGAAACAGGAAAAGTTCTTCACGAGTCCATTAAATCTTGTGTAGAAATTTATACGCCATCTAAACGATGTCCTTTCGTAAATCTTAAATGGAGTCAGGAAAACCGAAAAACGACAAAAAATTTATCTATTGAACGAATACAGCCTTTTAAACTATTACATTTGATAATGGTCGTCTTGTCAAAGCAACGTCTGTCAAATTTATTGTCGTTTACTTTGTCAATTTTGACAAATTATCATGTATGGATGTAGCATTCAGCAGCAAATGCAAAACAATATTTTTTTTTTGTATTAAAAAATGGATAAAGAGAAAAATAACTGGCAATAATTTTAATCGAGAAATCATCATCGGCGATGAGTCCCACTTTTGGATGAATCTGTGAACAAACAAAATTCTCGAATTTAGGACAATACCGATCCACATGTGATCCAAGAGCATCCAGTGTAAGAAAAAGTTGTTGTTTTGTGTCGATTTTTGGCTGACGATTCATATTTCTTTAATAGCTGTCTGCGGCAAGCACTATAAACTTTTAACCTAGATTGGCTGATCTGGGTGATATCGATATTAGTGGTTTCAACTGCACGACATTACGTTTTAGGGAATGTTAGTAGCACATGAAGGCAGCGTGGACTTTTTCATTTGGAGTTTTTATAAGCCGTAGTTGTAAATAAACACAAAGCCAACTTAACACATGGTATCATTCAAATACAACCTAACTTCTGCGTCAGAGTATTAGAAAACTTGAAATTTCGAATGGGCTCCACCCATAGAAGACGTGCTTATCCGAATTTACCAAGCTGGCGTCAAAGTGACAGTGTTCTATTGTTTGTTTTCAACCGAACTATAAGTTTTTTTTTGCCTATCTATAAGTCCTTAATGGTTTTGTATTTTCGGATTCTGAATTTTGTAAAGTATTCACAGAGACCACTATAAGTAAGGCAAATATTTTTAAATCTTTAGTAATTAATATAGAAAAAGTAAAAAAGTTTTGTTGCTTTAAAGAATTTAATTTGTGGTTGTTCTGTGGTTAAGACTTTAATTACAATTATGTACATAACAAAAGAATACAAAACATAAGAACGTTAAGTACAATTTTTTATTAATTTTTTAATTTAAAAACTTCTGGCTTCGTCGCATATATTTCTCCACATTTTTATATGTTTTAACGCATGCTTTAAGGCATTTTTTTCAACATTAAACACATTCTCTCTCCATAGCACCTTCTATGGTTATGAAGAGGCAGATCCCGTACATACATTTCAAAATATCCAATAAACTACGATAGTAATTATTAATTAATTATTGTATAGATTGCACTTATTGATGTCAAAGAGCGTGTTAATCTTTTGCTTTTTATTGCAGTCATTCTTATCGTATTCCGTTCAATTTTATATGAACTTCAATGGGATACAATGTATTCGAAATGATTAAAGACATTAAACGAATTATAAAAATTATTGTCACAGGTGTTTATTTAAGAGCAGTTTTATAAACGATAGTATTGGCAGTAGAGTTGATAATTAATGGCCAGTAAATAACTTTTATTTTGTAGTATAAGCGTATAACAGAAATATTTTTTTTATGTTTGATTTTAACCACACATCCAAGTGACAAATTTATATTTGACATAATGTGGCATGAAATTTCGAAAAATGACCACACAATCCGTAATTTTCTAAATGTCTAGACACGATATTGTGACCTAAACAGCATACATAGCCAATTATATTCAAACAATAATATTGTTTCGCAAAACGAAACGACCTAATATTGTTTAACAACAAAAACAATAATCAAAAGCTTCAGAAACAATGACTACTAGTATGAAAGAGATAGAAAACACAAGCGTAACGAAATCGAACGCAACAAGACCAATATGTACCAGAGATCAGCAATAAGTATTCAAAACGATGTGTGGATTCGATTCATACTTATAATTTCAAATACCTATAAGCATTCATACTTATTTTGATATCATATTCATACTACTTATACTCAAAGTTGGAAGTACTCCTCGTATTCATACTTAACAATACGCATGATGTTATTGACTTCGACTCGCCTCTACTTAACATTTACACGAAACAGAAAATAAATATGATTCGCGTATGAACACTATGCTCACAAGAAGATTGTGTGTATGCTTTGCTTGTTGTCATTTTCTTTAATTTCTTCTTTGTTAGTATATGCAATGACAACAAAGGTTGTAAATTTTGATAAATGATTCGAGTCACTCGAATCACTTACAAGTATTATAAGTATTTTTCTAAATTTATGAATCAGAATGAGTAGCTTGATGTCTACATTATACTCATACTCATTTTAACTTATAATTATAAATCAATGTTGTAGCGAGTACGAAAAACTCAGAGTAGTTGAACTTCAATTCTGTTTCATTCATACTCAACATTGCATGAATGCTTATGAGAAGCGCAAAAACGATTCATTGCTGATCTCTGATGTGTAAACAATACACACTAAGAAATACATCGAACATCTTCCAATTAGACCAAGGACAACAAACATGAGGGATAGACAAGTAAGCAAACGCAACGATGTGCATTTAAAATTTACACAATTGATTAAATTAACTTGCATTAATTTGTTCCTATTTTTCGTACGTGTTCATCAGTTACAACATATCAGTTACAGCGTTTGTGGCAAATTTTTATAATTTTTGAAAAATTGGAAAATATTAAATTATCATTAAAATTTGTTGATTTGCAGATATTGCACGAAAATGCTTCAACATCTAATTTAGATAATGTTTATTTACTTTATATTACTGAGGTATTACCAGATATACGAAATTAAAATGATACATTTAAAAAAATATACACATTTTGCAATTGGAAGAAAAATAGTTCTTAGATGTTAAAAATATGAAATTGAAAAAAATTCCTACAATTTGAAAAAACCAAGAAATCTTTCTTTTTTTTTTCTTTTTTCCTAAAATTTTTGAAAAGAATCCCTGCAAAAAAATAAAAATCCCTACACTTATCATCACTGTCCTCGAGAACCATGATCAGACTGAATTCGTCACATATAAAAAGGCAAGACCAAGCAGACAACTAGTCAGTTATAATTCAGTCAGTCTTATGTGAAAACAAGTTGCGTGCGAAGTAAAGTGTAAGCATAGAATAGCGAACAAGCAATTAATATTGTATCAGTTAAGTGTGAAGAGTGGAACAATAGTAGTGTGAACAATAAGGAGAGTTTAATTGATATAATACGGATACATATTTGTTTTTTACTTGGTCTGCAATTAACCATTAACCAATTTAAACATTTCTAAAAAGGTAAAAGCGTAACAATATGTACATATTACAAACGTCTCATGACTTAAGCAGACCCGCACTATCTTCACGTAGGAAACGAATAGAGAACTTGTGGATTATATTAAAATCAACAATCAATCAAAGGAAAGTGTTTTACTAATTCTGATACAGTTTGGAAATTATTTCAAGCTTTGTGGTGTATATATCGCTTTCGGTATACAAACCCCTTGTTGTTTATTTTCTCATCAAATATTTTTTTCATATCTCTGTATATAAAAATCTCAGAGTGCCTACAGTCAATACTGAGATTTAAAAGTAATCTGGTACATATACCTTATAGTCAGCGTTCCAACGTAACTTCTTATAACCCAACATCATTTATGTTGAGTGAGTGGTGATACCTACGGTTTAAAGACTATTCCGAACTACAGGTTTTTGGAGAAACTTTTCATGGAAATTTTATTTACTCTCAGAGCTTTTGTCAAAAGACTATATGGCGAAAGACGACGAATATATATTTTTATCATGGCTGAGCTAGGAGTTGAACCATGGCCTCTTGTCTAATAAACCAAGACTGAACCTATTAGGCTTCGGCGACTTCGACACATTCCTTTAAAAAATACGAGTTGTGTGAGAAGCCAGATTGTCATCCAGACTAAATAAAGTAATTAAGCAATATTTGGATAAACTGGTATATAAATACAAATATTGTAGTTCTCGACTCCGTTTAAAAGTTTTGTATGTTCCTGTTATTAAGAGGCTCTATATAACTTTATTATTTGTAGGATTTTAACACAATTGGTGTTTCAAATTGGAATTGATTATCCAATAAATAAAAGTGTTGCAAAGAAAATTTGTTTCTATGCTTAGGCGTCAAAGGAAATAGAGCCTTAAATTAAAGATAACATATTTCCATTTTTCTATTCAAAGAAACAATTTTTAAATTTTCAAATCAAGTATATAAGATTTTGTTCGTTTTCAAATACCTAATAGGTAAAATAACAATATTTTGTTTAATGTAGTCTCAAAAAATTCAAAACATTTCTAAAATTAAATAAAAATATTCATCACACAGCATAAAGTTCCACTCACTTAAACAGCTCCATATTAGTATCCGTTTTGTTGTTTTATTGTATAATTTTAAAACAAATCGTTTGTTGGCATCCAAAAGTCAGTTGGCATCCTGATCAGATTATAGACGAAATAGCAAAATACAAAAAAGAGAACTGAATATGGCAGAGTATTTGATGAAAATTTAATTTATAACTAAAGAGGAATAAAATTAAATTTTCTTTTATGCTTTGGAATGCAAACATTCAAAATGTATTAAGAAACGATGCCAGAAAATCTTTAACACTTTACACGTTGTACAATGGGTATTTACTGAGTATTGTACAGTTACTGCTTTACCTTTTTAAAAACGTTTAAAATATGAGTTCGTTGGTCGCCGTGGTCTACTAAGTAGTGTGCTGGCTTATTAGACGTAAAGCCAGGGTTCGAGTCCCAGGCCAGACATTAAAAATAAAAAAAATACAAAAAGTATTTTTTCGGCGATTTATTCTCTTTCTCTTCTTGTTTCTCAAAAATCTGTCGCTCGGAGTCGACTTTAAACCGTAGGTCCCACCACCTCTGTATAAAATTATCACACACAACATAAGTGGTGTGAGAAACTGCGGGCTTCTTGGGGACGATTGCTGTAGACTGTCTAATGGTGAAGGTATAGGACTGGCCATTTTATAGTCACCAGCAGCAACTCGTTTCCTTACCGCTCGCATCTTTCAATCTTTCCTAAAACCTGCACAATGCACTGCATTAGTAAGGGCCATCCTCTGAGTGCTGGTTTTTTAAAGAAATAAATCAAAAAAAATAAAGAAAAAATATGTGTTTAGTTTTAGATCAATTCTTTCTTGTTCGGACTGTTTTATGTATCATTGTTCACAACTTAACGAAACAACAATTTGTTGAGTTCTCTATTCTTCTTTACACTTCTGTTCGCGTAAGCAATAACAACTGTTCGGTAGACCTTTACAACCGCGATCTTCAAACCATGACTGTTATATGTGAACAACGTGTTTCACAACGTGAATTCTCACTAAAGGCAGCCTGCTTTATCTTACCTTCTTATAGGCCCATGTAAACACTCTGATGAACATGCTTGAAGTAAAAGAGTTTTCGCTTTCTTGAGAAATCTATAGTGATTTTATTGTTGTTTGTGTGGATTTTAGTTTTTGTTCACATTGCTTGTTATAGTGTTCGCTTACTTGTCCATTCCCTTTTCTCTCATAGTGATATTATTGGTTTACTTGTAACAATTTCGTTGTATTTGTTTGTGTAGCTTTTTATTTTCGTTTTAATGTTAAACGATAATACACCGTTTCGATTTTCGTAACAATACTCTAAGTATTTACTCTTTGAATACGAAGAGTTTTGGATCCCTAGAGAAGAATCATTTTACTGCACTTCCCATTACCTTTTCATTAAGCTTCTTACAATACTTACTTTGATTTGAATATCCTCCTAATAATGATAAATAAATATTATGTGAAGAACATTAAAACTTTCAGCATTTGAAGAAGGAGGAGGTAGAGCATACTTTTAACCACACCTTTTTAGTAATAATTAGTAATCGTAATGATTATTAATTTGATTACTTTTTTTGAATGGTGAAATAATGATTACAATTACCATTATTTTTGGTTAAAATAATTAATAATTGATTACGTTTACAATATAATCGCTAGTTTATTATATTTATACCCTAACAATATCCTTATATCTATGTACCCATGGCATATGTAAATGAATTATCTAATTTTCCTTTAAAAAATACCTTTAAAATCTTATATGTTCCTTATAAATATGAAACTGTGACCTAAATTTTATTTTTTTATTTGTTTAATAAATACATTTCAAACAAAAAAATTTTTTATTGCATATTTTTAACATTTTTAGTGCATATTTTCTCTCTTACAGTGCATATCATATGCGCATTTTTTTAATATTTTAGTGCGTGAAATTCCATTCCCTGGTTATTATTATTAATTCTTCTTTTGTGTTGGTGTGTAACGTATTAGTTATGAGCAAATGTTAAATTATTTATTACTCATACATACACCCACCTATTCGGTAGCTGTTTAATAGATGATAGAAATAGTGTTTATTTGCGAATTCTCGAAAATTTTTTATATAAAATTGATGCAATATTAGTTAATTTTATTTAATTTCGACTACAGCCGATCTTTGCTGACATTTCTTATTTTAAACTATAGAACTGAAATTCATACATAAATGCACATGCATACGTGATGAACTTGGATAAAATACTTCTAAATTGAAAATATCAAATCGCACATTTAAGATTTTTTAAAAAAACAAATTGGTAGATATTGGATTTTGCTCATTGTGTTCTAAAAGAATTAGTTGTTAGGGAGAAAGGACGATAAAAAGAGGATTAAAAAAAAGTATTAGCTGTAGGCGCTTCTTATGTCTAACTTCAAGTAAGAAAGATTTTGCCTAGTACTAGATACTGAGGCTAGAAAGAAGTCAGTAGTTCTATTTATTCAGAAATGTAATTAAAAAAATAATGCCTGAAGTTACCGTGTGTTGACTTAATATACGCGAAACAGTGACTCTCATCTTAGCACAGACATCTCGAACTAAACGAAATATGAAGAGTTTCTCAAATATTTTTCGACGCACGCAAAAAGAGTCTCAGTTTTGTGCGGATTTTGGTCCAGAGGCATAATTCTCCCATTTTTTTTACAAAAATGAGCATGGAATGGCCGTTACAGTCAATGATGATTGTTATCGGACAATGTTGAACGAATTTTTGTTCACAAAAATTGAAGAGGATAATATTGGCAACATTTGGTTTCAACAAAACGTCACTACGTGCCACACAGCCGAAGCTACCTTCGATGTTTTGCGCCATGTTTTTGAAGATCGGATTACCACATAGCTGATGTAGTTTGGCCACCTCGGCGCTGCGATACGACACCGTCAAAAAGTCAAACAGGGTGTTACGCCGACAAGCCAGAGACAGTTGATTTTGTCAGAAATCTGCTGAGAAGATGTCGCCGAAGAAATATTTATCATACTTTCGTCTTGTTGGAAATGTCGGGCCTGGTGTTTGAACCGCAGTCTTACGGTACAATAAGCCAATATACTACCTACTAGACTACGACATTAAGAGAACCTCGCACAAAAAGTCTAACAGGATCAAAGGACCATGAACTAAAATAGCTCATGCAGAGCTTCAAATATGGCATGAGCTATGTTGCAAGTAGCGGAGTCCTGTTAAAACCATTTGATATGTAGCACTCCATCTAGAAATGGGTCACATCACTGATGGTCAGTTAACAAGTGCCCAAAGCCCATTAAAACGAAACACAACAGAATGTTCTTTGTGCACCACTTCTAGTACTGCAGTTAATTTCGTCTTGCGTAATTCAGTCCTTACAAGCCTTCAAATAATCAATCTATATTATCAATAATATTTTATGATTTGCTGAATGTCTTTAATCTTTGCAAGTATTTAGAATGTATTATTAACAATTCCCATTCAATCCATATTTATGAATGACTACAGTAAGAATCATGATGTATTTTGCCTATACGTAACTATTTAAGGTGCCACAAACGTAGAGACCTAAACAAAATGTAATAAATTATTGCAAAATATACCTTAAAGCGTGCACAAGCAATTAATACGCTAGGTCATAAAGATTTTAAATTTTAGTAACACTTTATTAAATGAATGCCTAAATCTGTAATTTTTTTCATTATGAGTGTGCCATGTTTTCCAGATAAGACAGCTTTTCCCTTAGCTTAGGCCACAAAATTTGTTTATAAGTCAGATAATTTCTTGTCTCTCGAGGATTTGGATTATGCAGATGGTATTGGCTCGCAGAAGATTGGCTTGCAACGTGGGACTTGCGATAAATATCGAGGAAACCAAAGTCATGAGAATAGAATAACAACATTACAACAAACATTACCAAATAGTCCAGTTTGTCGATAGCTTTTGCTATCTAAGCATTACTATGACAACACACAGCGGCGCAGAAACAGAAGTAGATAATAGACTCAATAGAGCGAGAGCAGCATTCTGGTGACAGCACTCCGTATGCAGAAGCTTATAGATATTAGGTTTACCGCGCTAAGAATATTCAACGCTTGTGTAAAGTCAACGTATATAATAACGTAACGAAACTTAGCTTTAATCTAACACGTCAAACAAAAACTTCATGTATTCATTAATAAATGCCTAAGAATCATATGTAGAATATCCTGGCCCAACACCATCAGCCAACGTAGTTTTCTGGACTATCACAGAGGAGGAACTCATATAGAAGCAGACCAAAAAGTAAAAATACGGGTGGGACGCACGGTACTACAAGAACTAAGGTTTACTGACTTGACATGGGAAGGCGCAAAAACATCAGCGGAGAATCGAGTCATACGGAGATGCTTTGTGGAGGGGTAATGGAAAAAAAACTTCTTGTAAATGGTTATATTTACTATTTAATATTTTTAGACCAGATGGCAGACGATTTGGTAGTCGCTATGGTCTAGTAAGTAGTGAGCTGGCTTATTAAATGTAAAGAAATGGTTCGAGTCCCAGGCCAGACATCAAAATAAAATACAAGAAGTATTTTTTCGGCAATTTCCTCTCAGCAGATTTCTGACAAAAACTCTGCGAACAAATAAAATTTCCATGTAAAGTTTCTCAAAAATCTGTCGTTCGGAGTCGACTTTAAACTGTAGGTGCCGCCATTTATGTACAAAATTAACTCACACAACATAAGTAGTGTGATATACTAGGTCAATAATCCTGACTGAAGGGTTGCAATGACCAATTATAGATATATATGTATGTATGGCAGACGATTTGTGTGCATTGCAGATGAAGAACTTAAAAGCGACCGTCTAACATAGAGATGGTGGTTCATTGCGGCCGCTGTGAGTGCCTCTTATCTTCTGTTTGGAGAAATAACGAGATACCAACTTTATTATTTTATAATGAGCGCTTTAAAATTAGGCATAAAATACTAATTTTGATGGTTTCAAAATAATGATCTGAATCTCTCATCCCACTATTGTGGAACAATGATTTCTATACGATGATTTTAAAGTTATATGTCATTACTAAGAATACAGATTCAAACTTTTTATGTGGTATTTTGGAAAAATTAATGCGACGTACTCAATAACCACTAAGAAAATGCGCAAACTACCATTGCTCCAGAAGTCCTCTCTGATCTGAAAACACGTTAAGAAAAAGTTTTCACTGTCATGGAATTTCAAGCTCCTTTTTAAGAAGCTATACATTGCCGTACGTAGACTTTCTTGGATTATTATTGTTACTATTAGATAGTTATGGGAAAAAAAATTAACTAAACTTTTTAAATAAAATGTCTGTATTAATTATTATACGAATAAATTGGGCGCTTAAAACCATTCTATTTTATTCAAATATGGCAAGTATTTTCTAAGTATTTTTTTTTTTTCAAATATGAGTTCTTTGACAGCAAACAAAATAAAAATATATTGGCGTTTAGTTTCAATTAAATTCTTGATTGTTTGCACTATTTTTGTGTGCCACTGTTTATAACTTAACGTATAGAACAATAACTACTTGTTCCCTATTTTTCTTTGATTACACCCTTTACGCAAAAAACAACACTTGTTCTTCAGATCTGTATAGCGGAGATCTTCCAAACACGCCTGTGTTCTTCACATGCCTCGCGTCTTTACACTGACTCAATTCTTACTACAGGCAACCAGCTCACAATTTAACGTGATCCATTCACTTATGTATAATAAATAAGGAGTACGCACAAAAAAATGGGCCTACTTTTAAGCTTATAACTTTTATTACAATTGAAAAAAATGAATACCGTAACATTGTTTATGTTAGTCATCTGTTTCAAAATCCACGCGCTAAATGTAATTGCAATAGCAAACATAGTTTTTTTGAACGAAATGAAAAACAGCGCCGCTTACAAAAAACTATTGCAAGGCTCGCAACTGTTAACCAAAAAGCAGTTTCTAGGGTAAGAATAAAACAATATAAGGAGTCTTTGAGTATTGAGAGAAAGCGTGGAAGAGGAAGGAAAAAAGGATTTGCAGACTAAAACAAAGCAAGTAAAATAATACGTATTTTTCTAAAACACCCTAAAATGTCTGGAAGAAAAGTGACTCAAAAAGTTGGATGCACTGAGACCTCTTTCAGAAAAAAAATTTTATACACAAAATGAATTCAAATATTATTTACTTTAATTGAAATATAAACGAAAAAATCCGCCACTTAGTTTTATTTCTATAACGAAAAGCGTAAGTCCAATTTTTTAGTGCGCGCTCCTTAATTTTCCTTCCAAGTATTTTGCAATATGTATAACTATGTATGTAGAATAATACTTGCCGGTGGCCTAGTAGGTAGTGGGTTATCTTATTAAACACGAGCTCTTGAATCAAAACCTATCTCAGAAATAACGAACTAAAAGAAATAAAAAAAAAATTCGTCCGATGACTTACTACTCTCAGTAGTTTTTTAGAAAAACTTTAAGAACAAATAAAATTGCTTTGAAAATTCTGTCAAATCTTTCGTTCTTAGTCGATGTTTAGCTGTGGTTTTCACCAATCATGGATACAATTAATACGACTGAAAGGCTTGTAACTTGGCTATTTAGGTGAGTGAAGTAAGTATATTATTGGTTTATAGACATTAATGTACTAATCCAAAGGTGATTTTGAAGCTTATTTAAGGCTTTTCAAGTTAAGTTCAGTGCAGTTAGTTGAATCAATTTGTATTTGGAAATAAAGGAAAACATAGTCCAGTTTCGCTTTCATACATTACATACATAATTAGTCTTTTCAACTCTTATGTCTGAATTACGAGATAGTTTCTTGTTGCGTGCGTTGATTTTATACATAAGTGGCGGGACCTACAGTTTAAAGTCGACTGCGAACGACAGATTTTTGAGAAGGTTTTCCTTGCAATTCCATTTTCTCTTAGGACTTTTTGTCTGGAATCTGCTGAGAAGAAGACGCCGAAGAAATATTTTCATATTTTCGTTTTGATATCTGACTTGGGGCTTTGAACTCGGGCCTTCAATCTAATACGTCAACACACTACCTTTAGGCAACGGCGACTAGTTGGTTCAGTTTCAGTGAGAATTGGCCAGACTTTTTTCAAATGCAAAATATTGTATTCTTGCAATGTAGAACAAATTCAAATCTAATGACGACTAAACTTTCTTTTTGTCTTTCCACAAGCATACTGTTGGTCGAAAAAAGTTCATATCATATACAAATGGAAAATCAAAAGGTTTTTCACTATCTGATGATTTGACATGTGTAGCTACGTAACAAACTTTTTGTGAGATTTTGTAAATTTAATTTTGCACTACCGTTGATGCCACTATTCACAGAGCACGTAAACATGCTTTTTTCATTCAAACCAAAATATACAATTTTGCACAAATGCACAGACACGTGAAACCCTACGTACTTTTTCTTGGGCTTACATCCCTAAATTAAAATGAGTGTATGTGCGAAAATAAGACCTTAAAAGTCATTGTTCCAGAGCTAGTAAGCTACGTAAAAATTCTTTTTTAAACGGCTACATCAGATATAAAATAAGAATGTCATGTGCGTAGAACGGTACGGATTTTATTCCCCACTGGACCAAACACTACACGATTCAAACGTATTCAAACGTCTGTGTATGGATTTTGTCACATGTGACCTGTTATCATAAATCCAATACCACATACATAAATCCATGTAAACGTGGGAATATGTCAGCGAGTACGCAGGTGGCATAAACAAATCTTGTATCTAGAGAATAGTAGCTTGAAAAAAGCAAAAGCCACAGCAGTAGCAGTGTGTTTTTCATTTGTATGTTGCCATGAATTATGATTCATTATTGTAACTTAAATAAAAAACTACAATTTGTTACTTCATGTCACAGATGGCATGATTGCGTCTATGAATGTTTTTTCTCACGGGGAAAACAGTGTACTTTTATGGCAATTCAATATCAGCTTTTTAGAATATGTTTGTAGACAACTTTGTTGTGGTTAAATAAATTTGTGGAATATAATATGGAATGCGAATAACATTGATTTCTGTTAAAGCAATTCATTTTTGTTAAACGTGATGTTTAATAACCTTCTTTAAATGATGGCAAGTTATGCCAGCCTTCTGTTGTACAGAGCTTTTCAAACAAATCTTGAACGCATTATTTTGAAGTCGCTTCATTATAGGGCTGATCTTACCATTTCTTTCTAAAATTTTAAAGGTTATGTTTTCCTCCAAAGGCTTCTTTAAAAAATAATTCTCAGCCAGATTTACTTACAATTACTTTAGTTAATTCAATATTACAACTCTTTTCTCAGAATTACGATCCAGCTTCTCCCGTGTCGTGTGGCAGAATATACTGTTTAAATTCGGCTTTTTGAGAAATTTTTGATGACAATTTTGTTTATTCTTAAAGATTTTACCGAAAGAATGCAGAGGAAGTCGTCGAAGAAACACTTTTCACACTTCGTTTTGTTTTATGGGTTAAACCATAGGCTCACATCTACAGCGGCTATTACATTATCGATCTTCGCCTACCGGCGTTACCTATTAGCAAACCAGCCAGCTCATGTTAAATGCAAAATTTGTGTTTGCAAACCCAGTCATGATGAATATAAAAAATTTTTTTAGTTTATCCTTGTCATAAGATCATTTATAGTAATTCTGCTAAGCACACAGAACACACATACAAATACTGTGTAAATTTCATGATGTTTGACAAACCTGACTGATCAGTGTAATAGCAAAATACCGTGTCTCATCAGGTCGTGCCTACAGGCGCTACACCACCTACTGGTTTATAGAAATGAAAATTTAATTGAAAATTATTACAGAAGTCATCGTACTGTAGTAAGCAGTACCAGTTTTAGCTTGAATATTCTTCACAAATACTCAAAATGAATGAACATCATTTGCATTAAAATTCCAGCATTGAGAACTCAAAGACTCGTTTTTACATTAAAGGAGAATAGATGTTGAGATTCTCGTAATTTCCTATCTTTGTTTTGCCAATATTGATATGCAATCTGATAACTCAATATCTTTTAGGCACTTCTGTTTCAAAATCCACGTGCTAAATTTCATTACAATAGAAAAATTAGTTTTTTGGGCACCCAACAAGAAAGTCGTAAAAAAATAATTGAAATTTTCAATGAAAAACTGCTCCGCTTTCAAAAAACGATTGCTAGGTTCGCAAGTGTTAACAAAAAACAGTTTCTAAGGTAAGAATAAAACAATATATGAAGTCTTGAAGTATTGAGAGAAAGCGTGGAAGTGGAAGGAAAAAAGGATTTTCAGACCAAAACAAAGCAAGTAAAATAATGCGTATTTTTCTAAAACACCCTAAAATGTCTGGAAGAAAAGCGTCTCAGTAAGTTGGATGCTTTGAGACCTTTGTCAGAAAAATTTTATATACAAAAGGAATTCAAATATTATTTACTTTAATTAAAATATAAAATGAAAAAAATCAGCCACTTAGTTTTATTTCTATAACGAAAAGTGTAATTCCAGTTTTGTTTTCGTGCGCACTCCTTATCATCGGCGTAGTCTAGATTTTCTGCTGGGTGTAGTCATACTACGTTCAAAGGCGCTTGTGAAGCGATTAAATTTCTAAGGCCTGATACAGTACAATATTGAATAACAGTGGTAATAAAATACTCCCCAGTCGTAAATCCTGTGATAACTTTGATGGGATTGTTCAGAAAACATCAATTAATAAACATAATTGAAGCAGATAATCAGATGATGATAAACCTCAAATCACTCATGCAGAATATGCAATATGGCATGAGCTGTATCTCATACAGTGTTCTGCTTTTAAAACTACATGTCTTCTGTATCCAGATCATCCAACACCGATCTAAACAAAAATTGAACCAAAACTCTAAATAGACCTCAAACAGTGATTTTTATCAGGATTACATATGGATTGGCTATCGTCGCAAATTCAATCAATCTGTTTTGCACCTATTCATTTAGAAAAAGGCTGAAGATGATTTTACATGACAATTCAGATCAGTTGAAAGCTGCTTCAAAGCTCTTTCAGAGAACGAACGTCGTTGTCTTTGTCTACCTAAATGGAAAAGCCCCTACTGAATAACCCGGTCTGGAGATAAGAGTAAAACGTACATACAATTCTAATGGAATATTTATTTGTTCAAGCAAACATATTGTCTTGAGTGTCACGAAAGAAGAAGAATATAAAAAGACAAAAAATGTAAAAAAAAACATAAACAAATGCGTATATGGACAAAAGTGAAAAGTAAAAAATTTTCTTGACATCTTGTGAACAAAACAATTACAATAACAATAAAAAATAAAATAATACCTATGCTAAACATACTAAATGCTTTAGTCAAGTAACACACCAAAACATTTAACATAATGGCACAGCAAAATTCGTTTTAAGAAAAGGTTCATAGAGAGTAAAATAATAGCGCAATTCACAATCTTGGGCATTTAGATGGTTTTTTGTTTATAGATTTACAAGCTAAAGGTTGGAAATCAGCGAAAAAAAATTTGTAGCCCGGCCTACCAATGCACGATTCGCCGCAAGACCTACTCTTGGCTAGTTCGTTACACTTCCATTTAGTCACCCCCGCCCCTGGGACCGCATTCAAGTATTACATCGGGAGTCACCTGTTGTATGTTTCCATTTTTTTGTGACTTTATTTTTCAGTATTTTTATTCTTATGATCAGGTGTTCATTTGCTCAAGTATGGCAAATATAAACTACGGTTTTGAGTGTGGCTGTGATTTGTTAGTGTATGGTAAAAAAATCCCCAACATTTGCAAATGCCACGGTACCAAGCTATTTGCCCAAGATTGTGAACTCCGCTAATATTAAGAAAACACAAATCAAAGAAGAAAAGGAAAATGAAAAACATAACACCATAAAAATGATGAAAAAAACATTTATAAGAATTGCACCAAACTTGAATTGAGTATAAGAAACTAATGTCGAGTATTCATTACAAGGAAAATGAGCTGACAAGTTACAAGATTGAAGTCGAGTGAATTGCCTTGTTAGAACACATTTTCCCATTACCATTATGATCATCAGCTTTATGGACTTTCATATTTTAAACAACGATAGTATTTAAGCTATACTAGTAATACATAGCTAGCTAGTAAAGCAAAACTACATATAATATAATATAATATTGGTTTTCTTATTTCTTTTATAAATAATTGACATTTTCCTGCTGAAAAAGGAGAAGTTCAAACTACTTACATTACTGTAGCGCTTAATACACACTTAACAATATTTTATGTTACTATTTTCACATAAAATGGACAAAGATAACGACTTTCTAGTACATAATACGTCTACTAGTGCAATACAGGATGTAATGTACACAGAAGATGTGAACTAGTTTTTTCAAAAACACACGCAAGGGATGTATCCGTTCATAAAGGATCGGACTAAAACAGGTCTGCGGGAGCCTATGATTTGCTAGCTAACAGTCGGGTGGGGGGTTCGTGACCTAATTTAGCCGCCTCTGTTCCATTATAAGGTAGTTTTATAAAGACTCTCTAGTTTTTTTAATTATCATTTCTGCTTGGTTTGAATAGTATAGACAAAAATAAACAAAATATGAAGCCCCTACTGTACTACTAATGTGAACGGAACGTAATATTGAAAAAGATCAAGAATGATAAACTAAAGATTACTAAATGATTTCCCGTTAGATGACGTAGTTGGGATATTTCATCTATCTTGTGAGAATTAAAATTTCTGGCAGCCCTGCAATATAACTCACATTATCATTAGCCAATAGGAACACAATTTGCGTGACGTCATTGATTCAACATGCGCAGAAAGTTTTAATTTTGTGTGCATGATGGCGTAATCTTTAGTTTATCATTTTTAGAAAAAGATTACTTATTTGTAATTTGGCGCAGCAAATTTGGTTCCACCTGCTCCTACATCTCCAGTATTTAAAAGTTTTAATCTGCGGGAGACAAAAAAATCTATTGCCTGGTTGAAGAAAGGACCTGGTAAGGATAAAGTCAGCAATAAGATGCTTAATATGAACTGTCTAGAATAGTCTTGAATGTAATTTCTTAAGTTAAATATTACCCTCAAGAGGGTAATATAGGTCAATAAGTTTATTACCAACAAAGTTTCAAAACATTTTAAAAGATTGCGAAGACGTTTATTCCGCATTTTTAGCTACAGAAGTAAAAACACAATACAATTGAACACACTGAAAGCAAAGCTTTTGAAAGAAAAATATTTTTATGCCTTCCTTAACGACGTTTCTCAAACTAAAATTTACTCGTCATTGACAAGATATTTCGCCGGTGTGCCACAGAAGTCACCTGTACGGGTTGCTTAAATGTGTCTGGTTGCATAAACATGTTGCAGTGTGTGTGCCTATCACATTTGTTAAGTAAAATAAACTGAAAAAATTGATGACGTTACAATGTTTTCGGGATAAAAAAAAAAACTGAAGTATAATAGGATGTTTTTAAATGTATGCCAATTAATTAACTAGAACATTCACTTGACACAAAAAACCAAAGCAAAAAACATTTAACTTGGCTGCAAAAATAAACGTTTTCGCAATCGACCAAAAAATTTCATGAATAAATTAAAATAATAAACTTCGTGAGAACTCTTAATGAATTTCAATTATCGCAAAAATATTTTAATTCAGTTGATTGCATAAATGAAAATCAACATGTTTTGTGTTTGCGCAATTATTCACTAGGTTTTTACCTGGAATAATAATTAGGGTGAATGAAAAAGTATTTTTTAGAATACGATGCAAACAAATATTAAGCAGAATTTAAATAATCTCTTTGCAAAATACACAAAAAAATTACTACTAGTCTAATGGTGAAATGTATTTGAAAACAATTAGTAAATTGTTTGGGGGTTTGAATCATAGATTGAACATTTTTGGTTTAAGTTTATTATAGCCATCAGAATCTCAGGACAGGTTAAACGACTTATTCGGACTCGTATCTTTAAAATAAGTTTGAAATGATAATAAGTACTTAAATCTTGTCTTCACAACTCTAGATAGTTGGCACCAGATCTATACACCCGGTAATGCAAATGGCTAATTATATTTTATTCCGTAAAATGTACATTTTCTTTATGACCCATCAAAATTAAACTCATCTAATTCAAATAACAACCGTGGTTTTGCACTGAAATAACAACACTAATTGAAAGGAGAGATACTGCCTACTGGTGCTGCCAGATGTTCGAAAAATGAAAAGCCTGATGTTTGAAAACATTTCAGAACCCCACTCGCACGAACTTTACCAAACGCTTATAAAATTGCGAAACAATTATTTTGTGGTACAAACTTTTCAAACGTGATAGACAACAAAATTACACAAAACTTGCCATAGACGTAAATAAACTTGTAAATTTAAGATTCTATCCATCGGTAACATGTATGATGTGGTCTTTGTTGCGTTCCATCTCAATATTCCTTTAGTTTTCGTTGCGTAGATCAGTTTGAAGTTTTGAAATGTACTTCAGCGGTGAAATCAAATGCAATAGGCTCACATACATAATTGGTCATTACAACCCTTCAGTCAGGATTATTGACCTAGTTTGTCACACCACTTACGTTGTGTGTGTTAATTTTATACATAAGTTGGCGGGACCTACAGTTTAAAGTCAACTCCGAACGACAAATTTTTTTGAGAAACTTTTTATGGCAATTTTATCTATTCTCAGAGTTTTTGCCAGAAATCTGCTGAGAGGATATCGCCGAAGAATTATTTTTTTATGTCTGCCAACACATTACCTATGGCGACTTCAATTGGTTCTGATGATTTAAAAAGCTTTCACACCTACACTTTTGTCATATTGCACCAGGGATTGCCGTTTCATAGCACAATTGGGCAGAGAAAACTCACACGCATTCTTGTGCTTTTTGATTTAGTTGTCGAATAGACTGCGAGAAGAACACAAGTGTGGCGGATACTTCATCTTTTTATAAACTGGAAGTCAATGTATGTAAATGATCTACCAGTTTTCATATATTGATTCTTGCTTAGATCGTTATTTAATAAAAATTTACAGCCGGGCTTCAACTAATGAACTATGCATCAATCCTTCTAAGTCTAAATATATAATCCTGTCGAAAACGAATGAATCGATTGTCATACGTGAATTGAGTATCAAGAGAAATAAAATTAACCTTGTGAAATCTGCATCCAATCTGGGTATTATCTTTAATGGCAGATTATACTCGTATATCTCAAATATTCAACCCTTCTTGCCATTCACATTTAATTTGTTAAGACGTACTTTTATATCTCAGTAAAATTGTCACAAACTGTGATAATACTGAAAACTCAACTTGACATCCAATAACTTACCAAGCCAAGTCTTTCTCAAAGGGCGTCATAACAATATTTCTCATTAGCGTACTAGATACCAGATTTAGCGTACCAATGCAGAATTTGATAATCTCTTGAAAATTAAATGCCTTTTTCTATTACACAAAGTTATCACCGTGATTCAAGTGACATATTTATTAAGCCGAATTAAGTTTGCGATTACCTCTTATTAGTTTTGGCAGAAACTCAGAAAGTAAATAAAAATATCATGAAAAGTTTCTCCAAAATCTGTCGTTCGGAGTCGGCTTTAAATTATAGGCCCCTCCTTTCATTGTTAAAATGAACACACACAACGTGAGTCCTATAAGAAGCGAGGTTGTAGCCCCGGCTAAAGAGCTGTAAAGACCAATTAAGTATGTAAGTAAGTAAGTAAAACCAGTTAATACTTCTAGACTCTGTCACACTTCTTCAGTTAAGGACAGTACATGACTTCCACTCGAATATGTTATGCATTAAATCGTTTTTATTTTCCCTCTTCACAGTCAATTATCATGAACATAGTTTTATGTATCGTTTCTTTCAACAAAACTGTATATTTTTGGTTTGTGTTTGCACATTTCTATTGTTCAAGTGACCCCACGACTGAACTGAAGAACACGTACAAAAAAAAAAAAAGAATAAAAATTCAATCAGTTACGAGTCATTTTATTTAATTACGGAAATATATTGTTTTACGTTCCTTACAACAAAAGAAGTGATACAAAGTTCCTCAACAATCCTGTTTCTCTAAAATAAAAATTTTTTACTTCCAGTTAACACCAAGTAAGAAGAAAAAGTAAATAAATAAGTAGTAACGATGAAATTCTTTACACGTGCTTATTTTCCAATAACCAAAATATCGCTATAATTTTATTTTGATATCACTTTCTGTCATTTACCGTAAAAATTTAATTATTTCTACATTAAAGAATCAATTTCACATGGACGGGTTAAGAGCTTTTTAACGCTCGAAATTATTGTTTTGCAAGGCAGCCTTCAATTGCTATTTTAATTGACTATAAAACTTCCTCGTCTATGGGGCAAGTTCAACAGAAATTGTAAGCCATAAAGTTTTTGCGACTAACACTGGAGTTTTATACACTACAGTATTCCCTCGATTTATGTTGTTTCGATTAACGTAGTCAAAAATGTTGTCCCCTTCAACTTTGATTTGCGTCGTAATTTGATTTACGTCGCCTTGTTTATAAGCAACATCAGGGTAATTCCCGCTTTAAAAAAATTCATTACATAGAATAAAAATTTAATTACCTTATTTTTATTGTGAAATATGCATAATCAAATGCATCTGGAAGTTGCCGTAGTCTAGTAGGTAGTGTTCTGGAAAAACTCTGAGAGTAAATAAAATTGTCATGAAAAGTTTCTCAAAAATATCTATCGTTTGGAGTCGACTTTTAACTGCAGGTCCCGCCACTTATGTATAAAATAAACACACATAACATAAGTAGTAAGAGAAACTAGGTCAAAAATTCTGACTGAAGGGCTGTAATGACCAATTATGTATTTATGTACCTCCTAGTAAGAGTTATTTGAAATTCGATTTACGTCGCCTTTTTTCGGAACATTCTACGACGTAAATCTTAAGTTGGAATGTCCTAGTGATTATAATGAATATTAAGTATTGGTATTCGATCAGAGTTTGGAAATTCCCGGACTTTTTCATTTTCCGGGAAACGGGAATTCCGGGAAATCTTTCAAAAATTGCAATACTAGTCAAATACTTAAGATTTTTATTAAAATTTTGTTAACAAAAAAGAAAACAATACATTTAAATCCATACTGCATAAACAAAAGCAAACAGATTAATGATAACATTTTGAGATCATTTATTATTAAGAATTAATGAAAAAAATTTTTCGAAAAACTAAGTTTTCAAAAAATGATTTTTTAAAATTATTAATGCATTTAATAAGTCATCAGACATTCCATTTCATAAATTTGTTGAAAATTTTCCAGCTTTAGTGTTAACAATGTATACCTAAATTTCTGGTTCTGTTTGTACTAGCTTCAAATATTGCCAACACTCTTTTAAGAAAGTTGTCAGTTTTTTATTTCAGATTTCTTGTTTTATCCTTAGCCCCACTAATAGCGTTTTCCAAATTTTCTTTAAAACATAGATATACTTGTGTAACGGAAATATCTTCATCACTTTGCTCTGCATAATGTGAACTATTTTTTCCGAGAGTATATAATCAACAGATAATAACTATTCATAAAGTGTATTCATAATAGCATCACCTATTATCAAATTGGTTTCACACCCGCCTCATGCTTCCACCGCATATTTTATGGGGTTCAAGACGTTTACCAATGTTTCCAAGTTTGGGAGATAATCTTCAACAAACACTAATGATAAATGTAAATTTGTTAAAGCGTTTTTCATTGGAACCATGCTGTTCCACTTAGTTTGTACATTTTGGATTAGATGATACTCTTTATTGAATTCTTCTTTTACATACTTTTGAGGAGTAGCATTTTATAAAGGTTAGAATAGTCAGTGATTAGACTTTAGACTAGACTATAGATCAGTTTAATTACTAGTCTACTGACCAGCCTATTGAGTAATCTACGGACTAGTCTATTGACTTTTTTATTTTTATTTACTAAATATTTACTGGTCTTGGTAATTACTTGTTGTGTGTGTTAATTTTATACAGAAGTGGCGGGCCCTACATTTTAAAGTCGACTCCGAATGACGGATTCTTGAAAAATTTTTCAAGAAGAGAAAGAGAAGAAATCGCTGAAAAAATACTTATTGTACTTTTTATTTTGATGTCTGGCCTGAGACTCGAACCCTGGCTTTACATCTAATATGTCAGCACACTACCTACTAAACCACGGCGACCCCCATTTGGCCAAATGAATGACATGATTCCAACAAAAAATACCTTATACTGGACTATCTGCCCCAAATCGTTTCATCAAATCGCTAACAAATTATGAAATCCCAAAACTTTCAATTTATTTTTTGTTATAAATCATTGAAAATTTAAAAATTGCTAGTTTTTCAAAAAAAAAGTGTACAAGAATGCGTTAATTTAAAATTTCCCGTATTTCCCGGGAATATTTAAAAAATTTCCCTGGAATTGCCGACAAAAATTTTCCGGGAATTCTCGAGCGGGACGCATGTTGTGTGTGTTAATTTTACATGCGCGTGGAGGGACATACAGTTTAGCGTCGACTCCGAACGACAGATTTTTGAGAAACTTTTCGTGGCAATTTTTATTTACTCTCAACGTTTTTGCCAGAAATCTGCTGAGAGGAAGTGGTCGAAGAAATTTTCATTATTCGTCTGATCGCGTGTAATTAGCCAACACACTAGACTACGGTTTCTTTAGAGTAAATGAATATGACCACTTAATGCAAGAACGAAGTATTGATGGACGATAGAAAAAATGATTAATATTACTTTCGATGCAATGCATGCAGAATGTACTAACTATTGTGTAAAATTAATGGATTATTGCCATTAAATGATTTGTTGTTCACGTCCTATGTAAGGTATCCTTTCAACTTTTTGTTAGTGGCTGTCTCCTGATTTTCTGTCGCCTAAGAAAACTTAATGATATCGTTCGAATGCTTGTTTTTTACTTGATGATCTTCTAGTCACGAAGTCTACTAATTGGGCTTGGTTGCATATTTAAATATTAAATTTTTTTAGAGTTTCTAGATAGTCTGATGCTTAAACCAAACAAATATCTTTCCGTTCTAATTACCCAACAAAAATACAAATTTCCACAAAGCCTTTTGACTCGAGAAGAGACTCTGCTTCTCCTATTTTTCCTATCGTTGAATATATCCTTCGGAAACACTCTTATTACTAGACAGAAAGGTTACGACTCCTTGCAGTGTAATCTGCCTGTTATTGCCGCGAATTTCCATATAATCTAGGATCTCATCCTGCCTTGCTGATGTAGTTCTCAATTCTAATCTCGAGTTAATCTCATATGAGCTGAGTGCTTTGATGGCAGTCTGACTAACAGTTACTACAGCAATATCCTGTACTCTGTACTTACTGTTGAAACCTACCTATATGTCCTTTGCACATCTGTATACCACAGGATGGCCCCTCTCTCTCTCTCTCTCTCTTAGAATATTACATATCAACCAACTTATTTCTCTGACTCTTTTTACCCCTTTTCTTGGCGAATCATTTCCTAAAACAAAAGAGTATTCTGATATTATTACTTAGGGTACTCGTACTACGTACCTAGCAAGACGTTTTTGAGGTGACAACGTTTCTCCTTAACCTAACCATAGGCTAAACATCTTTGACCTTAACTACCGTAAGTAATGGACTGATATCCAAAAGAGCCTGCAGAGCCTAAATTAAGTTTTTTACCTTTCATTCATCGAATGTGTTATCAATATTGATAGAAAAAAAACCATCGATTTATTTCGATATACCGATAAAAAACATCGAATGATTTTCACACATCGATGTATAAGGTAAATAAGGTATTTGGTTTTAAAAGTTTAAAAAAAAAAATGTGAACGTACACAGTCTGGCGGAAAATAATTTCCTGACTTGTTTTGATGGGTCTTAACATAAAGTGTGGGTCCATAAAAATATAATTGCACACTTTAAACAGTATATTGACAATAAAACATGCAAAATTTATGTCTTGCCTTGGAAGACTATAAATAGTTAAATATTACATGCGTATATGAGTGAGGAGTATACAAGTATTGTACTTGACTGGCAAATTTTATTGGATATTTTTATTGTATTTTTATTTAAGAATTTCCTTTTTGCCTATTTTTATTTATAATTGTAAACGCATTCAAGTTTTTGCTTGCTATTAATTTAAACGTGATTTAAATGTGACTAAACATCAAAGTTACTGGGGTATTTGACAGATATGCTGTAATGTATGGACGAAATTTATATTAATGGAACTGAACGCGTTGTAACTGATAAGCAAACCGAAGTCGGCGATCTGTTTGTTTCACAGTCACTATTTCTTTATTAATCACAAATGATGTTTTACAACTGTAATAAGATACTTTGTGATCCACAATATCAACTTCTGCTTTGTGTCGGTTATAATCCTGAATTCGGATATGCTTTTTGACTAGATTTAGGACTTTTTGTTCAATCATGTTAATTTCTCTGTTATGCTCGTATATGAAGTAATATCATTTCCCGCTTCTCTCCCTTATAACGAACTCAGTACCCTGACAGTTGCCTGTCTACCAGGAAGTATACGAAAATCTCTTGTACAGATTTTATCGTTCCGTCTGGAAGACGCTGAAATAGTTCACCATCTTATCGAACGTACTATACCTGTCGACATCGGAAGGACGTCTTTACTCATCGTTCTTTAATCTTTGCACATTTAAAGGAAAATCTCTAAGGGCCATTATTACAACTTGCCGTTAACTAAAGGGTGGATTTTAACGGGCAGATAAATTGCTTTTCATTAATAAAAGTGAACAATAAGGTAGAAGTGAGCATAAAGTAAAAGGAAGGAGCATCCTACTGGTAACTTTTAAAGTTAAGTTTATGTTGTCAGATTATATATGAGCATATACAACTAAAAACAAAGGGAACCCGGTCGTTGCCACTACGTTTAAAAACCAAACTTGTTTAATTGAGCAGTGTTATTGACATTTTTCCGGCACTGTCATATATTAATTTTATTTTATCTGTAAGTTGTAATAACCAAAACAATTTAAAGGTAATTTTACAGTTCCCTTTAGTTAAAGGTACTTTTAACTAAACCCAAGTTTAACGGCAAGCTGTAATAATGGCGCTTAGACTATGTTCGTTATTTAATATTTTTTTTTTTTGTTGTACAGTGTAAAAGAAAAAGTGAGTAAAAACAAGAGATAAAAAAGGAACACAGGTCAGCAATTATGAATTAAGGTAATATGTGCTGGTATGATAAACTCAAATTAATTTATTCTGTAATAAATTTGCTTTTGTTATTGATTTTTTGAAACAAAATTTGTTTTTCATTCATCCTTGAAATATTTAAAATTGTTAAGGATATTTTGTAAATAATTTATATGCCAAAGGTGTATAAATGTAAACACTGCATACTGTAAGCTCCTTTTTACACTTCCTTTTATATGTGCACGAATTCATAAACAAATATTTTTCATTACTTCGATTGGAAACTCAAAGGACGTACGAATAGCACTTTCATCGATCTCAAAGGTTATTTTTAAAGCGTCTTTGTTATGACCTCCATTAGACATCTTATTGAGAAGATTAACCTTTGAAAAGGAGGCTTTATAAGTGGCATTTCCATTCACAAGACATATGGCAAATACTTGTTCCCATTTTTTTTTTTTTTTTTTGAACGATAATACGGAAAGCGTTTGTATTTTCGTTATTGCAAGCTGTGGGGAAACTTTTAAGCAACATTTCTCAACATAAAGTATTGAAATCGTTAATAAAAATAAATTGTTTGCCGTTACATAGAATTATCCTTTTTAGAAATCTGTTTGCCTTCTGAAAATAATCCACAAATTTATAATATTTTCCCGCCATTAATTTTAAGAACATCATGAATATAAACTATGGTGTGCATAATATGTATACAATTTAACAATTTCTTATCATCATACCCTAAGCCGCCATAAATAGTTGGCTTATATTGGCTTTTTGCCAGTGCTAGTAACAGGTACTAAAACGAATCGTTTTTGTTTTTTCTTTTTGAATTGAATATGAAATATTCTTTCATCATTTTATACTTTCATGGCATCACGCCGTTAAGCTTGTGAATATTTAAGCAATAATTTACTTTTTAGTAAATTTAGTGTACTGATGTTCGGAATGAATAGGGAAAAATTCTCAAACATTAGTTTGTACACGGATAGATATCCATAACATATGCGGAATGAAATATGAACTGATTTTCAACCATCATTACAAAAACCATTCAAAATATGAAAAAAAATAAGTATCCTGAGAAAGGCAGAAATTGTGTTTTGGCCGGATTTGGGGTCATCGCATTCTGCTCAAACCACGTATTCTACTTTGGCAAGTTTAAATAACGAGCAAAATGTGTCACAACTAAGATCAATTGAAACTTTTTGGACGAATTCGTAAAGAAATGTCTATAGAAAGGGGTACAAATCGAAAAACATTGTGCGTTGGTTTTTTTTATAGTTTAAAAGATTTTCGATCTTGAAATACGCGTTTTTGATAGCCATAAAAGTACTCTCTCCAATGCTTTCTCACTGATATAAAATACTGAACAAGCAAGTGGTGCTATCTAAATAAAAAATTTATCAATTTCTGTGAGAAGAAATTGTTTACAAAAAGTTGATTACATCATATAACAATAAAAAAAATTGCCGAATTCTTTTTATCGAAGTCCTAAACTTTTTTTTGAAATAAAACAGAAATTATCTTCGCACATGTGTCCGGAACCATATGTTACTTGTCATTACTTTATTGTTGTTTTTCGACATTAAATCATTGGTGGTCTGAAAAACACTTAAAAGCTCTTTTTCAAAAAATAAAACAGAAATGGAGTAATAAGTGGAACGCTAGATAAAATAAAAGAACTAAAATTAATGGAATAGAGTGGACAGTAATACTTGTATACTGATTTACAGAGGAATTTGAATTTTTTTTATTGTTGATGCGTCTATAAATTATTGAAAAAATAAAAAAAGAAAAATATTTTTAATTGAGTTTTAATGGCGTTTTATTTATTTTTAATTTTATTTCAAGTGAGAACTTAGCAGCTGCAAATAAACTAGTGAAAGAATTTTTTAATTATTTTTTTCTTGCTCACATTCACTCTGACAAGGTAAAAAATATAATAATTTAAATCCATTTCTAAAGAGGTGAACCACTGAAAACAATATCATTGTTAGTGTGAAATGTAAATGCTCAAAACAAGGGAAGGCAATACTCTCAGATCTCGTTTTATGCGATAGATGCGTTCCAAAAAAATCACATAAATTAAATTCAACAAAAACGATACTCTAGCCTCATATAAAATTAATGATTCTTTCCAAAATCCTGCAAAACCTCATATATTAAAATTTTAATTGAAAAATCAAAGCAAAATTGCATAAAAAAATCAACAAAAATATGCATATTTATTTAATTTTCTTCAACAAAGTTTAAAGGGTTTCAAAACATTTTAATATTAGAAATTACAAATTTATGCTAAAACTTACTAAATTATTCAAAACCTATTATTGAATAATTGATGCAATTCATTACGTTAAATATTTGAATATTATTTTTTTTTTATACAAATTCTTTCCAAACGACTATATGTAAAGCTCACGTCTACCAAATTTGTTTTGGAGAACGTTTAATTCTTTCCTATGTTTGACAATTTCTTGGAGAAAGTAGAACAGTAATTTTGAATTAAATTTATTCAAAGGACTAAAACAATGCCAAACAATTTTTTTTAGACGCATACAAAAATAATAAATTTTACATTTGTAAACTGTTTTGAAAAAATTAATAAAAAATAAATAATTTGGATGTTAGGGTTTCCCTTAAATTCCAATGTCGGAAATTAATTCCATACTCTTGTAAGACTTTTTAAGCGACTTAATATTGTCTAGAGAAAATAATATTAGATTCATAAGCGATAACTTATGTCGACTAGAGATTGAAGCTTGTCTATATTAATGTACCCGTGAAAATTTATAACTGAGCGTTTCGATATTGACTTCACTTGTGATTTTTGTGCTTTATTGCATAAAGGAGAGTTGTGAGACTACAAGCAAAATATTTTCGTTGTACGATCGCCAAGCCAGTAGGTGGTGTGTTGGCTTATTAGACTTAAAGCCAGGGTTCGAGTCTCAGGCCAGACATCAAAACAAAATACAAAAAGTATTTGTTCGGCGATTTTCTTCTCAGAAGATTTCTGGCAAAAACTCTGAGAGTAAATAAAATTGTTATGAAAAGTTTCTCAAAAAAATCTGTCGTTTGCAGTCGACTTTAAACTGCAGGTCCCTTTACTTATGTATAAAATTAATGCATACGACATAAGTGGTGTGGAATCTAGATTAATAATCCTGACTGAATGGTTGTAGTGACCAATTATGTATGTATGATCGCCTAGCCATTAAAGATAAACATGTAGAAATATAACTCGTGGTAGACAACATGATTTAAATAAAAGCAAAATACACGTGAAAAATAATGAAAATAGGAGGAAGCAATAGAAAAAGACGCGTTGACTCTTAAGGAAAGTCCAATCTGGCCATTAAGAAGAATATTTTGGGGAATTCTTGTTAAGCAAGGATTCCTAACTGTCATCAAGCATCTTATTGATTTTTATCACGTTTAGAGGGCTCAACAAGGAGTAGTAAGAAGGCTCAAACCAAGTTGGAAAATTCTGAAAATAATTGCAAAATATACTAATTTATTTGTAGTCAAAGTACTAGGTGGTCGATCTATAGGCTTAAATTCGAATCATCGCAGATTGGAGTTTTTGATGCCTAAAATAAGAATTAAATCGCGGGATCTTTCCCGGTTGCTTATTTTAACTTTTACTTAAAGAAGATAAATCCATAATAAAAAGAAAAATTGCGACCTAAAATGCATTAGGGAATAGCGAAAAAAAATTTCAAAATTAAGGTTTTGATTGATTCTGATGTATCTGATGTATATTCAACTCTCAGAGATTGTCTACCAACCAGATAAAATTAGAATTGAAGATGGAAATATTAGTACAAATTTGAATATCAAACCAGTTTTCATTTATTTCATTTTTTCATATTATTAATGCAACTTTAATTGGTAAAATAAAACAATTATAAATAATAAGACAGCACTATTTATTTATTACCTGTTATTATTGATTGATTGTCTGATTGTTTTAAAAATCGCTATCATCTTCGCTGACATCGACTTCATCATCATCTAGATTTGAATCTAGTAACATATTTGAAGCTTTCGGTTCACCTTCTACCCGTAGGCTTCCTATGTGTGGCGTGCGACAGCAACAATGAGGAATTTTCTTGAGTAACTCTTTGGTTCTCTGATTTTTGGTTCTCTCACAGCAATCCTAGAAATCAACTTTCGATCCACCTCATTTAATACCAGATTAGCGCGGTATACAAATCTAACCAGTATTTGTTGTTTTGAAGAAAACTCTCAGAAACTCTATAAGATGCATTCCAGCAATTCTTGAATTGGAAAACAAAATTTTGCAATGTTTCTTTAAAAACTTTAACATTTTTTTCATTGCTTGGAAATAAACGTGTAAGCATTTTTTTCCTTTAAGAAATGCAATTTTTCAGTAAAGGGCTAAAATCCAGAATTTGCCATTACTTCATAAAGTTCTATTCGAGAAATAAAAGATGTATTCACGTTTGTACCAATGAAGTGGAACCAGGGATGGAAAAGTTGGTACAATTGTACTTTTTTAGCACTATTTGGAAGTCAAAAATAGCATAGCATATCAATGACTTTTTTAGCACTATTTAAAATTTTCCCTACTTTATTATATTACTCAAATATTCTGTCTCTTCACTGTATATTTTTTTGTTTTCGTTTTATGTTCATAAGGCAACTCGTTGCTAACTTTCACTGTGAATGAGCCAATTCAGACGAGAACATTTTTAGTCGCACAATTTTTGTGCTTTTCAAATCACGCGGGATGAATACTAATTTGGCAGCAATGTATACGTATACTCAGCTTTGTATGTATTCGTGTTTTTGCAGTCATTAGATATTTTAAAAATGTGCATGTATTAGTGGTGGTGATGCGAGGTTATAGCAGGTGGAAACTCTACGCCACCAAAAACCATGTCCTTCACCCCTCTCGTCTATAAGCTATCATTTTACGCCAGTGCAATTGTGCTCTAGTGAATATAGCCAAAGTGTTACTAATACAGTAAAAGTCCATTATTCCGGAATCCAGCAGTTCGGAATGCCCGATAGTCCGGCATCGGTCCGGAAAATTGTAAGATTTTGGTTTCTCCAAAAGTGTATCTTTAAAGCAAATAGAAATGCTAGAGTGTTATTGCGAAGTTTTCAGGGTAGTTCAGGATTATCCGGAAGCACCCGGTATTGTTCGGAAACAATTAGCGGCCGGCTAGTCTCAGCTGTCACAACCAATTCAGGTCCAATGCAGCTCCGTTAATCCATCACGAAACGTTTGTGCGTAGTTGTTTTGTGTCCTATTATAAAAAAAAGTGATTTTCGTTCTGACTGTACGGGGACCATGTTTTGTAAGTATTTACATACTGTACATACATCCATGTATTTGCATACTGTATTTGTAGTGTAATTATTAATGTAATTGTTCTTATAACTACCGCCCGATAGACCAGAATTTTCGATAGTCCGCAACACAGCCGGTCCCGAACGTGCCGGATTATTGGGGTTTTACAGCAATGGCTAATAATCGGTTGTGTATCATAAATATTGATTTAAAATTTTAGTTACTTCGAATTCTGTCTATTTTCTCCACTGAACGTAATCAATCGATTTACGTTTAGAGCAGCGTTGGTATTTATTGGAAATTTGGAAGCAACAAGAAACTGCACGATGATGTCAATTTTGCATAAGAAATCATTTCTTCGTATAAGCGCGTTAATGCGTAAAATTGTGGTGTTTTATTAGAACACACAGAAGTCAATACATCCATTAAGAGTGATTGATTGGTGTGGCTTGAGAAGCGAAGGCATCATTGGTTTCTATTTTTTTAAAAAGGAACACCTGTCGCACCATGATAACCGATTTTTTGTATTCGTTCATCATGGTATTGATGCTTGTGGAACTTGTCATACATCTCATTCCACAATCGATTCATTGCGTCAAACCTTTTATGATAGTATAATTAATCGAAATTGTGATGTCAATTTGAGACCAAGAAGCTGCAATTTGCAATTTGACACTGTAGGAATATTTTCTATGGGGCGCCGTTAAAGAAAAGTATTATGCCGACAAACCAGAGGCAATTGAGCATTCATTCAACATTTGTGATGCCATTGACGAGAAACGATCCCATAGACTTTAAAAAGTGCATAAAAATTGGTTCAACCGAATAAGGTACTGTGAGGCCATCCGCAACAGCCATATTAATTAAATAATATTTCATTTTTTACCGGAATCATTGTGTTTCGCAATTTTTACAAGAATATAATTTGGCGGCAAAATTTCAAACGACTTGTTTTATTGCATTTTTAAATTTAAACTTTTAAAATGCCCACCCTATATTTAAAAAAGGGAGAGAGAGAGAGAGAGAGTCAATCGGCACGGGATAAAAAATTAGTATAGAAAGAACTGCGCAAACACCATTGAAAGAAGATAAAAGGAGAGAGTTACTGACCATGAACAGATTTGAAACTCAGCATGCTTGACGTTTCCTATCCTGCACTAGTTCGAAAAGTGGTAGAAAAATTTATAACACCTAACTTTTTGCAGGTTTATATTGACGCTAGTTAAGCATATAATCTTCAAGCCGTCGTAGAAGCGCTTAGGTTGAACTGTGATGATTTGCCCATTAACGAATCCTCGATACAGAAAATTCGTACTCAGACATGAAAAACTATGGCAGACGCCATAAATATTGGCTTTCAAAACAATGTGTCTGACCTAATCACTTGTATGATTGTCAATAATTGCTTTTTTTAAAGACAGAAAACTACTTGTTGCTGTTCCAAAGCTAAAAAGTTGTTCTAGAACACATTAAGTTAAGCCCATTTCAATAGCCCTTTTCGAATCAAACCTTCATGACAAAGTACAAATAATGAGCTGCGATACAGCAGCTTTGAATACAGGCCGCTTTAATGGAGCTTATGCAGACTTTATTAAAGAATTTATCATGCTTATAAACTGGTCCTAAAATCTCTCTTTGAAACTAATATTAAGAAAAGTTTTTTTTTTATTAGATAAAACACTATGTATCGGAAAAGAGCCAACAATTTATATCACAACAAACAAATTTTTGCTGCTATGTATAGTGTAAGGAGCACCCTAATGGATATGCAGAGATTAATATGTTAACCTTTGTGTAGATAACCTTGTTCAAATAGATTTAGTGTACATACATATTTACGTATACGAACCTAAAAACTGAAATAAAGAGTGCTGCCTGACAAGTTTTATTTGTTGTTTGTATATTTACGTACATAGTTTTCTGATTTATTGAACCATCTACGCTAAACCGAAATAAGTATGCTCGCCTATGTATGTGACATTTTGTTGAGGCAGGCTCACGTGTCTGTCTATCATACATTTTATGCCAACACTTACTGGCTCATTCACACTTCAAAACATAAATTTTCATGAATGTTGTAGTCATCTATGTACATGCCATACATGTCCCCGTCTAAATGGTTTTTAGGATACTTTAAAACTAAATTCATTTTATTTATGATTTTAGGGGAGAATTCAAATTAAGTAAGCATAGTTTCTCGACTTGTTAAAAGTTTGTTATAAGTTTCAGGCATCACTTGAGTGACAAGCATACCTTATTGAGAGTGCTCGAGGGCGGTTAGACTTTGAGAAATTTTATGCCAAACAAAGTTTGACATGTACAACCAACTGACAGTTTTGGAGTAAAGTTCATTGACTTTAAATATAAAAAGTGTACATGAACTAAAAACAAAAATTTGTAAAATATAAAAGGGCTTCGTTTTTAGCGTCTTTAAGTATAAAAATTTGGAGTATTTGAGTATATTTGTTAAAAAAAATAATAATAATAATTTAATAAAACGGCCCTTTAATTGTTTACATTTCATGTTTACAATTACCACAGTTATTTATCCATCTATTTTCTCCACGTGTGAACTAGTCTTTGAGCTATAAAATTTTATTAATAGTCTGAAGTGCGGCTGTCCAACAAATTTACAACGCAGCATATCTATGAGCCACATACCATATGAAATACCATTGCGTCCAATGGAAATGAACTGGCTTGCAGGCGAAAGACTACAAGATAAATAGCTATTCACATTTCCAAGAAGTCATTTTCCAATATTTTTTTCTTTACGATATTTATTGAATCATCAACTCTGATTGAAATCCCAATAATTTGTCAAACTAAAAACCAAAATAAATTATTAGATCCTATCAATCCAAGATTTTTGTAGATGAAAATCAAAGCTGGAATATCCCCCTTTTTTAAGTGAAAAATAAATAATTGAGTTTGAAAGTCTGAATTCAGCTTGAACTAAACTTATGGAAATTCAATACTACAACCAGTATAGTGCCATTCTTGAGAAAGCTTGAAATAAATCTGTAGATATAACTACAAACACCAAAATCCCCAAATTGTTGGAGGTACTAAATCCACCACTCTGAGTGTAACGTCTACTGATTACCCGTAAAATGGACCTTATCGGAATCTTAATACTGATAAGGATGTTAGAGTCTAGATATTTGCAATGGAACTATAAAAAAGCTTCATATTTCCCTAATATGACCTTTTAAAAACTTTTATTGAGTGCCCTGCTAGTCTAGTGGGTACTGTGCTAAGTTCTTAGCGTGAGGGTCGTGGGTTCGATTCCCACCAGAGATTCTGGTCTGTGACACTATACCAAACCAAGCACATGGTCTAAGTTACTCAACTTGTATATAATTAGAATATAATTTGTAATTGTATTGTAAATGATAAATAAATAAATAAATAACCTTTAGATTGCAATAAAAATATATTTGTGTTCAGTTTTCATTAAAAGCTTTATTGTTCACAACATTCTGTGTACCACTGGTCACAACTTGATGTAAATAACAACAATTGCTTTGTTTCTTATTGTTCTTTGCACGCTTTTGTTTAAACAATAACAAACAGATTTTTGTAACGAAGATCTTCAAACCATGACTATTCTTTTCAAACACACCGCCTTTTCATAGAAGACTGACTGAAGTTGCCTGCTTTGCCTAATTTTGCGAATGACTTCGTTTTCTCGTATGTATGTATTCAGCTTGGAGCTGCTACCCTACCCGCCTATTTGTTTTCCTCGCTGGGACAATCGTGGCTTGAGCAGTACTTCGATTCCTACGAGAAAATCGAAAATTCTATGACAAATTGGTTTGCTTCAAAAGACGAATTGTTTTAGAATCTCAACATTCAAAAATTATTTGAAAGAAAGGAAAAATGTGTAACCAGCAATTGCCAATACTTTAAACAAAATGTGTTTTAAATATTCCATAAAAGTTAGTGTTTTATTTTCATAACGGTACATCTGATATTTAGAAATTTTCATTTCTAAGAATAAAACATAGAAGGAAATTTCGAGAGAATTTAATTGCAATCAAAGTTTAGTCACAAACAAAATTTGTTTGAATTTATTTATTTATTTATCACAAGTTTAAATTTATTTGCAACAAGAAAAACAACAATGCAACTGACTTCAAAATAATTCTCTTAAAGTATTATTGAAACTATTTTTACCACCACTTTAGAAACGAAAGGAATTAATTAATTTTGTTGAAACTGAATACATGTAAGTAGTTTACCTTAGAAAATGCGGTTTTTGCGGTGTATGTACTAAAGTGCTAATTGCATTAATTAGTCCTTTCTGCACATACATATACATAACCAAGCTCTATTACAAGTGAATGAATGTAGACAATTTTACAGTCCTAATTTTTTTATTTAGAATTGAATTGAATTTTATTACAATATAAATCGGATTAAACTTATGGTTTTTGAATTCAATTAAATAAAAAAAGCTTTGTTAATTAGAAACAAAATCTCTCCTTTTATTTAATTATAGTCAAGGAAATAAGTTTACATATGCCGCTGTTCATAGACATTTTTCCTGGCGATTATTTTCAAATTTAAAAAGCTTTTAGCTAGGTCGTAATCCTGACTGAAGGGTTGTAATGGCCAATTATGTATGTATGTTTAGCGTTCTTTAAAGCAGACACCATTAAGAATGTTTGAAGACGAATTTGAATAAAAAAAAAATAGAACCTAGAAATTATTAAAAAAAAACAAAAAAAATTTGTTTGAAAAAAGGCTACATACAGCGGTGCAGGTAATCTTTCATCTGTGACTGTATATATATCTGAGACAACAATTTGACAATAGAATATGTAATGTGTCCTGTTTGGGAATAAAGTAGATTATATTTTACTTAAGGATAATGGAACTCAATATATTAAGTTTATTACATCGCTATACTGCCCTTAAGTTTGATTGTATTTTCACTATTATTTCGTAGTATCTGAAAATTCATATACAGAAGTTGGGATCGCAAACCTTAAAACTTTCTCGTTATTTACCCCTTCCAAAATTTAACAGTTCATATTTTTTTTATATACCAACACTCAGGAGAGTGTAGTGTGTTTGATAAGTCTAAGTTGCCATACCTTCTGTATGCAACTTAATATCAACACAATCTTGTTGATATTGTCCACACTGCATAAATGCTGGACAGCGTGTATTATGCTGTCTCAGCATATTCCAAAAATATAATATAATTCGGTTTTTATTTAATCTAAATACTACAAGAGTCGTGCAGTCTTGTGGAATACAGGATACTAGTCGACATTTTTTTATTGATAAGAGTCACTTGTCTTTCGACGATTGGTTTTTCTTAATAATTCTCACCTTCTTTTTTATATTTTGAGCAATCACAGATTATGTCAAACAATCACAAACATCCTGAAGCATACTAACAACTAGGCTACTGAGGCTCTCTAAATATCATCTACAACGTAGAATTTGCGCTATAATCAAAAGTGACGAATTAGGGACGACAATTCCCAACACTCTTTATTGTGAATTTGGTTACCTGCTTCGTCGGTCAATATTCCTTTAACAACCACCTTGGTCAGGCCATCACTGTCAACTGAGAGCACTTTGACTATGACCTAGACTTGCATGATGTGGCCACCAAAGAAAAAAAAGGTCCCTTTTGCAGAAATTTTCGAAAAATTATTGCATTATGTTATTTATTATGTTATTTGTAATGTATAGCAGAGATTTGCTAATACTATTTTATAGTTGTCGCCGTAGTTTAGTAGGTAATGAGTAAGCAGTATGTAAGAAGGTAGTGTCGAGTAGGTAGTGTTAGCTTATTAGACGTGAAAGCATAGTTCAAACCAGTCAGACATCTAGATCAAAAAAAAAAAAATATTTCTCTAGCGTTTTAACGTTAAAAGTAAATCAAACTGTTTTCCAAAAATCTATCGCATTAAATCGACTTTAACCTGCAGGTCTCGCCCCTCATGTAAAACATTAATACACTTAACATAAGTGGTTTCAGAAACTAGATGGGAATCCTAAATTTTATTTATTTATTTTATCAATACGAGAAAACACAAACAATAAAACATTTTTTTTTATCCTTTAATTTACTTTTTTAATAGAAAGTATTATTTTAATTTTTTTTTCATTCCCAGTATTCATATTCTAGTGTTTTAAAATGAATCACTTTTAATTTAAATTTGTCAACAAACCACGAAAGTTGACAAATGATTTCAATAACTTTTGTTGCAATATTTTACAACAAAACTAAAGTTTTTATGCGTTTAATGAAGCATGTTTTGTTAAATGGGCTCCATTACAATTTTAATTACTAACATAATTATTCATCTCCATAATGTGAAATAAATTTTAATTGATATTGTTGGAAAACGTGTGCCATTAATAGATTCGTGTTGAGTTAATTTTTTTTTATGCGATACGCAATATTATTTTTGTTTCACATTTAATACAGTCCTTATATACTTACGCATTAGTTATTGTATTTCGAATGGCCTAATAAATATATCGTAGAATTTGTATTTAAATTTGTATAATGCAGCATAGCAGTGCATAAAGTGCATGGCAGGTATTCGCTTATAGTCAGAAATAAATATTTCATTCACTTTTGAAAATTTTCTGTTTTTCTTCTTATTTCTAAAAACCAAAATTGTTAAAAAATCTAACGTTAATGATCATTTGTTCTTCCTGTTACAATTATGTTTACGATAATTCGATAGAATGTTTATTGGTGATCTTAAATTGGCTACCTATTGATATGGCAGTGAAAATTACGGCGGTTAAGGATGAATATTACTGGAGAGCTATGTGATTACATTTAGCATTAGCAGATTGACATTCATGATTGAGGAATGTGAACCTACTGCCTTCCTCTCTATTGCTGTTTTACCATTCTCCCTTCCTGATGGTTTCTCCTAAAATAGAAGCAATCGGAATAATATACATGTATCCAGTTGGGTATGGACTCCGTTGCCAGAAGCCTGAAGATAAGTTTTATATCAGTGGAATAGAAAAGGAATTAGTGCGATACTACTGGTTACGGTAACACTGTGTATACTATAAAAATGATCTGATAGTTACAGATAGTCAAGGAATATACAATACTTGCAGTATTACAATGCCTCCCAGAAATCTTTTAGTTATTATATATACTAATGGGCGATAACATTAAGGGACCATTATTACCACTTGCCTTTAACTAAAGGGAGAATTCTAATGTCCAAAAAAATTGTTTTTCATTATTATAAGTGGACAATATAGTACAAGTGAGTGTTACGCCAAACGGAGGCACATTCTACCGGTAACTTTTAAAGTTAAGTTTATGTTTGAACTTGCCATATTATATTGTCACGTTTTTACCCTATAAAAACGTTAAAAATATTAGTTCGTAGATTGCAAATAAAATGACAAATTCTTTATTATCTGCACAACTTTTGTGCCACTGTTCGACTATAAACAACAACATTCTTTCTTTGCTCACAACCTTTTCGTAAGTACGACACTAACAACTGTTTTCTTCAAACCTAATTTGTCTATAGACAAGTCTGATCGAATTATAGCTCGATAGATTTATCTCTCTCTCTAAAACAAAGTAACGTTGTCTTACTCGATTAAAGGCTCGCTTTATCTAGCCTTTTATATTACTGAATCATCAGTGTGATGAATGCTCTCGAAGGAAGATGACGGCCTTCGGGAATAATCGAAAAATGTATACAACTTCTTTTCATTTTTGTTATTTCTTGTTTACATTCGTCCAGGCAGATTAGTTGTTGTTGTTTGTTTATTTGTCTATCAGCTATTTTATAGTGCACATTGTTGTTGCTTGTTTACTTCTTTGTTCGCTTCATTTTGTTGTTGGCTGTTTACACATTTTATCCCTTATTCTTGTTTATTCATCGATTTTGTAAGCAAGCGCTTTATTTTTGTTGCTATATTTTTTTACTTATTCATTGATCACGTAAACAGTGCGCTGCTTTGATTTTGGAGCTTTTGTTTATTATTTTAACAACACCATTTCCACTTTCGACACTCTGCCGCCCACTTAAGACTGTTCGTCCCTAATAGGCTCATCATCTTCTCTCCAACATAATTTGCCAGTCTACGACATCATTTAACATTTTAATTATTTTATAATATCCTTCCCAGCTGGTTTGTAGCTTGGACAGGTAATCCTTTCTTCCAATTTGGGTTGTAAAATAGAACCAGTTGTCCCTCATGGGGCAACTTCGTATTTGCTGCACGATCATATCTGACTTTCTTGTTTTCCAGTAAAGGCGTCATCCCTCTCTGTGTTTATTATTTTAACAACACCATTTTCACTTTCGTAACAATATATTATTTCCATATGGAAACTTCAAATTTATACGCAATCAGCATATACAACAAAATGTAAAATATGTAACGATGCACGATCGTTGTCACTGCGTTTAAAAAACTTATTCATTGAGCAGTGTTACGGCGGGTTCACCCACAGGTTTCTGAAACATTTCGGAGAAATTTCTTGTTTACTTAGATTTTTCTGTAATATGATTCACCCATTTCAGACATTTTGTTCGTAATAAAAGTGCTGCCATATTTAATTGAAAATGACGCAAATACAGGTGTGCATACATTTTTATCTGACATTTTACCTTTATCATAGTTTAAAATTTTGTTGTTCGATATTTGTTTTGAAACTTTTTATTTATGTTATAAACTTTTATCGTACAAATTTATATAAATAATGACTCGTGGGCATAGTTCAAATGAAGAACGAATTACTGCTTTCTTACAAAATATTGTTTTATTTACGTTTTAAAATAAAATATGAATTAGATGATTGTATACAAAATACAAATAAATTGATGTTTAGTTTCAATTAAACTTTTTTGTGTGCCACTGTGTCGAACTTGATCCATACAACAATAATTTGTTTGTTCGTTATTCTTGTTTGCCTATATCCTTTGCGTAAATAACAACACTTATTCTTTAGATCTGTATAGCGTAAATGTTCAAAGCCATCGATTATTTCCTTCACACACAACGCTTCCAGACTCAAGACTGACTGAATTCTTGCTACTCGTTTCCTGCTTTGTCTTGCCTTTTTATATGCGAACGAATCAGTCTGACGAAGGTTCTTGAATTCCGAATGTTCGTTATTGTTTGTGTATTTCAATTACATTCTTTGCTGTTGCGTTCTCACTTACTTTTTCTTTAATATCATGATTTTAGTTTTTGTAGCCTAATGTTAAACGATGTTACACCGTTTCCATATTCGTAACAATATTCTATGTTTCCAAGATGTATAGTTGTTTTCAATGTACAAAATAAAAATGTTATCTTTCTATGGATAATTAAGATTAATCTTTTTTAACAACTGTTACCACAAATAGTATTCTGTATAGTTCATCAGTGAATGCATTGCCGATATACACACATTTACATAAAGCCTATACATATGAATTTCATATAATTTTGATATTCGTTGGTTTCTTGCTGTTATTTACTACTAACCGCAAGTCATATCATTTGATTACTTCTGTATTATTCTATGAATTTAGATGTTACATCATAGTAACTATAAGATTACACATTTACATTTACGTGTATAGTTGTGGGTCAAATGGTCAACAATAAACTCATTCTGCCTTGTTTGGGTCTTATTTTCTTCGTATTAGGTACACAATGTATTCAATGGCACTCAAAAATCATTGTCAGCAATAATAGATTTAATTTTTTTATTATAATAATCCTATCCTTGAATATACTTGGCAGAATCATAAAACCTTTATTGTTAACGCAATAATATAAATAATACGCGATAATTACGAATAATAATTAAAGTGAGGATTTAAAAAATGTTAAAACTGTACGAACTATAATGTTTTGAGTGTAAAACGAAAGCCTTACTAATGCCTTAAGGTTGCATTAATATGCATATAAAACATGTAGAGTAGTGATGGAAAAATGGGAGTTCAGTAGTTTTCGTTTAGTAGTCACTACCTGTTATAGTCACATTAATTATATTGTTAAATTTATTAGATTTATATGTCTCTATCGATCAATTTCATAGAAAAGTTTGCTTTATAGTCCATTTTTGATATAAGAACTTTTGACATATATGCCATCCATCCGTGGTTATTAAAAGTCATATTATATGAAAAAACTTCACGATATTGTCACATTCTAAAAAATTATTTATCAAAATTACAAATTTTATATAATAAATGTATTGATGATGTTATCGAAATCGAAAACCTTTCTCAGGAATATTTACTTTGCGATGATGACTTTATTTGCCATGGCGCTATGTCGGATGAAGAAATTTTAGACTTAATAAACGCCGAAAATAATCTAACAGAAACTGATTTGGATACATATGAAGACGTTTTAGTTAGAAAAACGGTTTTCGATTAAAGAAATTTTAAATGCAGTGCAAATTTTTCAATCGAAGAAATAGAGGATACATCTGTAAACAATATCCTCAAGCTAAAACAAGCTAAAATTATTGATTTTTTTAAATAATATTAACAATAATTATGTTTAAATGCAATGAATTCATGTACATTTTATATATTTTTGTAATAAAAATGAATTTTTATTTTTTGTTATATTCACAAAAATTCAATATATGCGACTTTCTTTTTAAGCACATTGTGGCATATAAAAAAATTTTGCTTGCAGTCACTTTAAGGATATAGTCCTCAATTTGTGAGCATTTAAGGGTTGTGACTATTATCGAAAAGTACTGTATTGTGTTATCCAATCTATTTTTTTTTTACATATTTTTACATTTTTTTACAGATATTTGTGTACCCAGATTTTTGCAGTTCACTGTATATAATGCGACATTGCTTATTGTGAACTTATCTAACAAAAGCTTTACCCCAAACATATCGCAAATTTTATTTTGTGTTTATTGAAGAAGCAATTGAGATATCAATTATTAAAAAATACACTAATACGCCGGTCTGCGACGCGTTTCTTCAGGCCCTATTAGCGACTCAAAATGAAGCACGATTTTCCATACATTTGTATTGATTTTCATTTAATTGGGTTCAAGATCCATTATTTTAGCTGAAAAAATTGAGTTTTCAATAAAAAATATTAGTTTTTTTTTTTAAATAGGTTCTATTATTGTAAAAATATAACAATTCATTGGAGTAATGTAAAACAAAAAACATAACAAAGAATTTTAAAAAGACACAACTTCGAATTTGCACTAGATTTAAACGGGAAATCCCCTTTTTCTGTTTTAGCTTTGTACAAACATTTCCGTTTTAATGACGGAAATTGAAGCACTAACGACGCAACTTCGAAACATGCGACGCAAACTGAAACAAAAACGACACAACTTCGAAATCACAGAAATTTTGAAAAGACGCAACTTCGAAGCAGACGCAGAACGGGGCGACGCAAACCGGGGTATTAGTGTATTCGCAAACGCATAAGAAACTCTTTACGAAAAGAAAAGTGTGAAAATCCACCATAAACCGTAGGTCAGACATCTCCCACAAAACGTAACATGTAGAAAATATTTAGTTGGTTACTTGTGCTTAGCAGTCTTTTGCCAAAAATTGTCAGTCAATGGAAAATTACAATGAAAAGTTCCCCAAAAATCTGTTGTTCGGAGTCGTCTTTAAACTGTAGGTCTCGGCACTTGTGGATAAAATTTGCGCACACAACATAAGTGGTCGTAATTCTGACTAAAGAGATGTAATGGCTAATTCTTCTCATTACTTTACAATTCTGCTTTCTCAAACTCATTACAGCGAGAATTGCATATTGAAATATTATCTAATAGATTGCTGGTGTACACTTTTAACCATAGATCAAGCCTTAAAAAAACTTTATAATTCTATCTTATGTATCACTCTTGATACATACTTGTAGTACACAGCATTGTAACGATTATTGATAGGTTTTGTTAAAAAATTTAATCTTTTTATTTATTTTCATTCATTTTAATAAAACTATGTTATATTATTACATTTTATTGTCATTTGTATGAAATTTACGCCAAAATTTTTTGACTTGAGTTACATTGCAGCATTAAATTTTGTACAAAAATCAACCACTCCTTATCAGCTTGGTTTTAATTTTTTTCTAAATGGTAATAATTTAACATGTAATACCAATGGTTTTGCGGCAATTTATAAGTTTCCTCATTGAGACTTAAATCATTAACACCCTCAATTGAGGGCTTACTGATACCTGATGGTACAAACCATTGTTATATTTCGTTAGAAAAATTTGTTGTCAACGTTATGTGGTGCAAAAAGTTTCCCGTGGCAATAAAACATCGATTATGTCAATAACAATGCTTTCCCTTTGAGTCCTTTCTGATTTCCTGGATACAGGTTTCCCAAGTGTAGCTGTAAGTACTTGCTACACATGTAACACGTAGTTGAATCTAAAACTGCCAATTCGATTTCACGAAATTTATAACGACCATAAAATTCAATTTGTTACTAATCTAGAGAGACAAAATTATTGAGTTTATTTAAATCTGGAAGAATTTCAGCTAAAAAAGAAAGAAAAGCTATTATAGGTGTAAAATTATGATTATATCCGAGGAGCACATTATCAAAGCGAATTATTCTGTTATCTCACACGTACGTAGTTGACCGAAATATTATCATCTGTAATATAATATCTGAAATAAAACATAGGACGAAACAATTTCTAATGTTTGTCTGTTACATGAGACAATTATGAGAAGAATAGTGAGATAGACTCTACCACACTTTAGGAAACAGCTGCTAGTAATCTGCCTGATGATTGGTAGCATTTTCTCTTATCTAACTGCAAAAAAAAGCGGTTCTCTGTTTCAAGTAGTACCATTTTAGGTATGTTATGTTTGTGGTTGCCAATACTTTCCATAGTTCATAGGACGAGCTTCTGTTTTCTTCTTTTCTGGAGCTTTCAGCACCAGGAATATTACATAAATACAAATAGAATAGGTCATTACAATATTACGTTGTGAATCTGAGTTTAAAGCTAACACGTTACATATTAGACAACGACTCCTGCCGTCAATATGAATAATATTTCATGAACAAAAAATTCAACCTTTTCACTTTCATCCAACACTTAACTTCTCAAATACCATAAATAATGTATTATTTGCGATAAAACTCCACACAATCTTTGAAAACCTAAAAAAATTTCAAACACAACACCAAAGAATCGCTTGGAAAGTCGAGTGTATTAAAAATGATTCAAAGCTCAATCTACAGTTAGTTTTGTTTTTCCATTGACTTTTAAATTGCTTAGTTGCTTTTACAAGTTGAATTCGTTATGGAAGAAATATTAAAATTGCAAGTAGTATAGCATAGTAACTGTTTCTAACTGTATCGAATTGCCCACATTATTAGAATATATTGTACTAATTGGTAATACTAACATAAAACTTGAAAACAGAAACGAGAAAATACCAAAATAAGATACGTTCAATCATTTACCTACAAACTGCATACGTTTTAGCTAGAGCCAGCAATAAAGCAACAACAACATTTTTTTATTTTGTTTTTTCATTCATTAAGTGTTTTATAGTTTTCTATTCAAAATATGAAAATCGGAGAAGCACTAGAGTACCTAACTGAACTATTTTAATTGTTGGAGAAAACCCGTACAGTCTGAGAAATGCAAACGATTTTCGACTTCAGCGAGCGGATAGAAGTGCAATGCAAAATTCATTATACTATAAAGGTACGGTCACATCTAAAAAATATTTCACTCAAAACATAAAATATTTCTTTACCCTAGTGTGACCACAAAATAATTTTGAGTGGCAAATAAATAAAATTATTTACCGTCAAACAAAAATGATTTTGGGCAAATATTTATTTGCTCTGACATATTTTTTGTAAGGACAAACAGTGGCAAAGAACAACTGTTTAAGACTGTGTTGCCTACTTGCAAAATTCAAATATGAAAAACACTGAATATATATAAAAATTAATGTGTGTTTATTTGTTTGTGGGTTTGTTTGAAGTTTATAGACGGCTATACGGATTTTCTTGAAATTTTAGCTGAACCTTCCTGTATGTCTGCAAGGAACTATAGGCTATATTTTATTATTTTAAAATTTCAAGTAGGCGAGGTGCCACGCCCACATACCCAATAAGTATATAATATCGCATATCTCATAAACTTGAAGTCGCCGTGGTCTAGTAGATAGTGTGCTGGCTTATTAGACGTAAAGCCAGGGTTCGAGTACCAGGCAGACATCAAAACAAAATACAAAATGTATTTTTTCGGCGATTTCTTCTCAGTAGATTTCTGGCAAAAACTCTGAGAGTAAATAAAATTGCCATGAAAAGTTTCTCAAAAATCTGTAGTTCGGAGTCGACTTTAAGCTGTAGGTCCCGCCACTTATGTATACAATTAACACACAGAACATAAGTTGTGTGAGAAACTAGGTCAGTAATCGTGACTGAAGGGTTGTAATGACTAATTATGTATGTACCTCATAAATTGCAACAGCTAAAGTCCTCAAATTTTGTATAGTGACGTATATATGAATAAAATGGGCGCATTGGCTATAGTGGGCGTATCACCTCCCATACTCTATATATATATATATATAAAATAAATGTTTGTTTGTATGTATTTAATAAACTATGCATTTGATCATGTTATGATCTTTAGAAAAGTTGTTGCGCATGGACCGACGAAGATTTCTAAGTTGGTATGACCAATTTCCGAAAATGACACAAAATTTATTAAATCTTAAACTGTGCATTCTTTAACAGAGTTCTTACATTTTAGTCGACAAGCAATTGGTCGACCTACACCCCAAGCACGGAATAAAAGACCATAACGAGTCTCAGAATCAGACGTGCACTGTAACTGAAAAATCTTCGAGCATATGCCCCTGAGACCCGTTCGCATGAACCACTTGAACAACGAGAAGTAGATTAGAAACTGATCAAATGCATACTTCTCAGGGAAACAAAATCAATAAAACGATTCAAAATTAATTGGACATTTGTATAATGCCTTTCCTTCAAATTTATTTTAGTTTGGTGCGCAGCAACAGGTGCAGGGTACAGTTAGTGTACAAAAAAAATGGCAAATCATTTGAAGAATAAAGGAAATATCATTGTTTTTAGAAAAAATATTGTGAACCTTGGAAAAAATAATAGTGTTTACACCTCATAGAGTTATCATATATTTATAAAATTTAATATTTGTCATATTTTGTCGTTAAGAATGCATTTCAAATACTACTAAATCATAATTGGCACATTTCATGACAATATCGAAAATCTTCTAGACAGACATATGTACATTAGAGCGACTCACCCAAAAAAAGTGCTCGATGTACCCTTGGACTTCTTTAAGACAACATTTAATATATTTCGGCTCCAGCTTCGACCTCCCGTGGGCTGGACCATTTTGAAAAAGGATCTATTTTTGAATATTTTGTTAATTCGAGAATCTGTTTCCTTACCAACATATACAATACCTATATCATATAATTTGTTCAGGGACGATAATCCATTTCCTTTTTTTAAGGATATTCTGTAAAAAAATATGGTTTTTAAATTTCTATGTTCCATCCATTTGTTTACGGTTATATCCAAAGCTGCCAAATTTGAGGATTTATCGTCATTTCGACGATTTTTAGCTATTAAAACTTTATATCATTTTCTTTATTTCAGTACATTAAAGGCTTCCTTAAGCTTTGTATAAGAAAGCTGTAAAGTAAGATTTTTCTGTATTTTAAACCGTTTTAATACCTTAAAATACCAAAAAATTTCAACTTGGTTGAGCAGTGTCAGACAATTATAAAAATTCGATTATAGCTTTTAATATTGCTATCGGAAGGACAAAGGCAAGTGCCATTATTTTTTTTTTTATACGACTCATGCACTCAAGAGATGGCATTGTGTTTAGTACTAGGAAAATATATTATAGCAAAGAGGTAATGGACACTAGGTATGAATATTTTTATACCTTAAGTAACAGAAAAGATCTCTGCAGGAAAAGAGTTCCACATACGAATAGTCCGTCTAACAAGCGAACTTTGTCAGTAAGGCAGTGTGCGATACACTGTCCAATCGACCACATACGGATGTACTGGCTGAGAAAGGCGAGTGTTACGTAGGAATACATGATTTTCAAAAACTCAGGTCCCTTTATTTCGTTCGAGCAATATCCGTTGTAGTATCGATAGAACAGTGAAGCGCAAGCGATATTACAACAATGCTCCAATGTATCAATGGAGTTGGACACACTATCGTGATTAATAACCTACTATGGCCTCACCTGTACGCAGTCGAAAAGCCTCAAAATAGAAATACATGAGATTTGTATTTCGTTATAAATGGTATAAAGTTATTGCAACGTCTTAAGAAACCAAGGTACTGAAAAATGTGTCAGTTCTAGCGAATTTCACACTGAATTTTCATGCCCATAAAGTCAAAATCTTCTGTCTCCCTAATACTTGCACCACACATAGGTTGAGGTGATACAATTCTAGCCCTGCCCACTATTAATTCATACACCAGGTATTTTTCTTTGATACACCAATTTTTAAAGTTCAATATTTTGGAAAATAATATTGCCAATGCCTTGAGTGTTACATTTTCTGAAAGGTAATTTTAATTTTTTGACGATTTCGACTATTTTTTCTCAAATAATGCTTCACTTATCTCGCAGCTATGGTTATATCTCAATGTAAATGAAATTACCAGACATTGATAAATTTATTCGATTATAGTCTTATTGAATGATTTCAAGAAATTTTTTGCTTTAAAAATTATAAATTTTTCATTTCACATCCGTAATATTCACCATCATCATCATTAGAAAAATACATGCTCTCTTCTCCACCTTCGTATTACCGCTAGTTCGACTTCTCTAATTGGTGATATATTTTAATGATGGTTAATTGCATACTCACGCTGTTTAGCTATTTAGTAATGGTAATTGCTCGTTAAATTTAATTCCCTACAACGTATTGATAAAAATAAAAACTCCAATGGCGGCGATATACATATTTAGTTGATCTTTGTTGTATGATGGCAACTGACATTAATTTCATATTTATTTTTTCATTATTTTGTTTTGTAATTTCTTATATCCAAGTTTAGTATGATTTTAGTTTTAATATAGAAAACCACGTCTCTTAACAATACTTTAATTCAGTCGTCAATCTTTATCTTAATGGAGTGAAATGGAAATTTTTTGTCATGCTCCGAGTTACAGACTGATGTTTCTGTTTATTAAAAATTTATTTATTATAATAAAAAAAAAAAATAAAAATTAAATTTAAATTTAAATAAAAATTCTTACCCAATTTTTGTATACTTTGCAGAATATCATTATAAGCTGTTAAGTGAACATGTTCCGTTACCATATTCTCTGCGATATTGGATACCTTTGCGTATATTTGAGGAATGAGTTCAAGTTTATCCGAATCTGTGGTGTCTACTGCTTGTGAAGGCTTTTCGAAAGTGCATATTTTCCAACATTGCTCCAGCGTTTCCTCTAATTTTAGTGGCAGACTGCTAAATATTTGTTGCATCTCATTAAACTCATCCAATTGCCTTTCTAAATCCTTTTGTATAAGCACCATCTTTCGTTGCAGTCCATCGTTCCAATTCATCAATGTTTCAAATTGTTTATCAAATCGTGTGTTGCAATTTTCATCGCTACTATAAAATTTAGGAGGTTTTGTTGTTGTCCACGTCTCAAATGGATCTAAACCATCACCAAAAACTGGCTACATTGATAACGAACAAATATTGATTTGTCAGAAGCAATCAATTGATTATGTTTACAAACTGATAACTTTTGAAGTGTACTTACATTGCATATACACAAAAACAAAAGTGTATATTTAAAAGATTTCATTTTAATTTCATCAAATTTATTTTCTCTGTTATCTTGAAGGCACTTTCATATCACAATGTTATTAGGCCACTAAAATTGAATTGCGATTTTATAGTATTTAGTAGAGCAAGTGTAGAGCATGAAAATGTGATGTCACACAGTTGCATAGTATTTCATTTCATTTTTAATTAGCTTAAGGCGTTAAAATTAATTGATGGTTGTGGCATTTAAATTTTGTGGTTTGGTTATGACGAAGCAATTAAAAATCCAAAGCGTTGCAAACTGCATCGAATTGCCTACATTTTTAGTAGGTTCCTACCTACAAACCTAGGATTTGAATTTATAAAATCTGAATAAAGATCTGTATCAGCGACCCCAATAACCCCTGTGTAAATCAAGTAAATCTGATTAATTTTTAAGGACCTCCGTAATGCGTTTCTTTTTCTTTTGTTTTTCTCTACTTTTTGAATGGTTAATGGTTAATAGTAAATGGCCATTATTACGGCATCTCGTTAAAGTTGGGTTAAGTTTCGATAAAATAATTTTTCCAAAATATGGCAGTGACGTGGTCCTTTTTTTTGCTCATTTATTTGCATATTTAATGTTGCCATATAGAAAATAATTTAAATGTATGGCAAGTTCAACTATAAAGATACAAATAGGATGATCTTCCTTTTAGCGTAACGCTCACTTCTACCATACTGTTCCCTTATAATACTGAAAAAGAAATTATCTGCCCTATAAAATCCATCCTTTAGTTGAACGCATTTACATACGTAATTGACATAACCCTTTAGTTAAGACTACAACCTAGTTAGGTGTGTGAATCACCCACATGGTTTGTGATAATTTTATCGCTGTATGGCGGGAATCACAGTATAATGCTGACTCCGGACGATGAAGGTTAACGTTTGCTCAGAGTTTTTGCCAGAAGGATCGCGCCCATGTCTGTGGTGGTTAATTTTCGTATTTCCACTTCTATAGGAATCTCAAATACTTTTACACAGAAGGGATCACGCACGAGTATAAGATTTAAATTTATTTTTAAATTGATTTTGAAATGACAGATGTAGGTGTAGATGTAGATCTCAAAATTACTTTAACACGTTATAGTTAACTGAGGTAAATTTTAAATTGAGTGGCTGTTTACAAGCCCAATTTATTACTGAGGAAAAAATTACAAATTCGAAACCGTATAGGATAGCAACTGTCTAATAATATGAAAAATTTGAAATTCGCCAACTCAAAAAAGAGTTGGCAACCCTGAGTTAAAAACATTAAAGAATAAGTGCTCCTGAAGTGCATTTTCATTTTTCTTAAAATAAATATAAAAAACTTGTGTTTTATTAAAAAAACTGTGAACATTTTATAAAACAAACAACAAATTATTTGAATATATTGAAGTATGGCACCAAAAAGCCGTCGTAGCATTGCAAATCCAAAAACATTTTGTGGACAATGTAAACTCGAAATTATAGAAAATAAAGAAGATAATATAGAGTGTGATAAGTGCTCCAAAATATTTCATGCTCTCTGTACGAAACTGGATAAACGTCAATATCAATATTTTATGGATAATGAGAGTGAAGAATTCGTATGTCACTTGTGTGTGGGTGTCAGTGATGTTTCTATAAGAGCTGAATTAAGAGAGATCAAAACAAACTTAAAAAAACTTGATCAGCTGGCTTCCATCACACAAGCAATTGAATTTATGCCAAATCAGTATGACGAGCTGTTAAAAAATTTTGCCGAGAACAATAAAAAATTAGAAATAATGCAAAAAGAAAATCATGTGTTAAAAAATGAAGTTAAAACCCTTAAAGAATCTGTAAAATTCTTAAATAGTCAAAGAGTTAAAAATGACTGCATCGTTAGAGGTGTAGTTGCAGATAATAATTCAAGTGCAATAGAAACTCTTATTGAATTGTCAAAAAAAGTTGGTGTTCAATTGAATGAAGACAGTATTGATGATGCCTTTTTCTTTAAAAATAAAGGCGATAAAGCAAATGAAAAGAAGACTATGGTTGTTAAATTCGACAACAAAAAATCCAAAGATAAACTTATGATGTGTAAAGCTAAACTTAAAAATACTGAAGATACTAAAAATATTTTCATCGGTGATTATTTAAGCAAAGAAACTTTAAATCTACTTCATTATGCAAAATCCCTAAAATCAGTCGGTTATATCCATGTCTATACAAGTGGTTCGAGAGTATTTGCAAGGAAAACGGAGAATGCAAGACCTATGCTAATAAAAACTGAAGACGATGTTGATAAAATCATGTCGGAAGCTGCTACTATGAAGCGAAGGTATAAACCTACAAATCAATCTGATGTTGTTGATGCAGATGATTTATCTCCTGTATAAACTATAAATTTATTTTGTATATATATATATATATAATTTTATTTAACTTATGAATAATCAATATTTTACCAATTTTAAAAATTTTTTAACATATTCAAAAACTTTTAATTTTTCCTATTTAAATGTTATTTCTGTAAATGTTAGAAGCATTTCGTCGTTAAATAAATTTAATAAATTCAAAACTTTTATTGCTAATTTTGAAAAGTTGCCCAATATTATTGCAATCCAAGAAACGTGGTTTCATGAAGAATTATCTCAAATTTACCAAATACCTGGTTACAATTGTGTACACTGCTGCAGGAAAGATGGATTTGGAGGAACAACTGTTTATGTGAGAGATAATCTGCAGTATATCGTGGATGTGTGCGAAAGCAAAATGTTTTGTGAGGTAATAATTTTAACACTCAATAACTATAAAATAAACGGCAAGCCAATAAAAATAGCATCCTTTTATCGATCTCCAAAATGTAACTTGAATCAGTTTTATGAAATAATTGAATATCTTATGCAGGCATATGGTAGATCTTACTGTATCTTTGTCGGTGATTCCAATGTGGACTTTTTGCAAAATATATCGACTGAGTTATTAAATTTACTGGAAAGTTATGACTTTAAAAACTGTCATACGTTAATCACACGCCCTATTTCTGGAACGTCAATTGACAATGTTTTTAGTAATATTTCAAGTTCCCTTTTCGTTAATGCTGTAGAATTTAATTTATCAGATCACAATATAATATCCTGTAAAGTGAAAATGAAAATTCCAAACCCTAATTACACTGAAATAATTCAGAAAAATTGTGATTATAATAAGCTTAAAGAACTTTTATTAAATGATAACTCCATTCAACAAACTGGCGATCCATCTGTTGACACTTTAAATCTAGTACAAAGTATATCAAATGCAAGCATAAAGTCAACATATATAAAAAATAAAAAAGAATCCCTTAAAAATAAAATAACGCCATGGATGAATGAACATTTGCAGAATTTAATTTATCTTAAAAAAAGAATTTTAAGGCAAAGAAGGCGAAATCCAAATGATGCTAACATCCAGACCAAACTCATTAGATTAAGCAAAATTATTAAAACCACTTATCGCGAATCTATGAATAATTATTATCAAGACCAGATTGACAGTTATCAACAAGACCCCAAAAAAAGTTGGAGGTTTTTAAATGAAAGTCTAGGAAGGAACTTAAAAACACAAGTAAATCTAAACAACTCAAATGAAGAACTGATAGCAGATGATAAAACTAAATGTGAACTTCTTAATAAATACTTTTTAGAAATACCAAATTTAATGAAGGAACAAATTCAGTACTCCGCTAATGATTCTTTTAATGGACTTAGAACATTACGACATTGCTACAACATATTTAGTTTCACTAATTCAATGTTAGAGGAAATATATTGGGTTACAACAAATCTCGCTACGAATAAAGCTCCTGGACATGATGGTTTATCGCCTAAAATATTTGCTAAATGTAGTTTGGAAATATCGCCTTTTTTGTTAAACATTTTCAATAGGATAATTTTAACCTCGCAGTATCCCGATGTATTGAAAATAACAAAAATCGTGCCAATACCAAAAATTGTAAATGCTAAAAGAGTGGAGATGTATAGACCTATAGCGCTGTTACCTGTAATTGACAAAATTTTTGAAAAAATATTACATCAACAACTTTCAAACTATTTTGAAAACAACAACCTGTTGTACGACTGTCAATACGGGTTCAGGAAAGGTAGTGGTACTGATAATGCTGTAGTTAATGTTGTCAATTACATATGCCACGGGCTAGATAATGGTTATAATGGTGTTGCTGGAATTTTCTACGACTTCTCAAAAGCATTTGACCTAGTAGATCATGAGATCCTGTTTAAAAAGCTTGAATATTATGGAATTAGAAATGTAGCTCTAAGGTTATTAAGAAGTTATTTGACTAATCGCAAACAATATGTTGAATTAAATAACAGTCGAAGTTTTATTGGTGATATTCAACACGGTGTTCCACAAGGCAGCGTTTTAGGTCCACTGCTATTTATTGTTTATATAAATGACATTGTAAACCTGGAGCTTAATGGAAAAATGTACCTCTATGCCGATGATATTTCTATTTTTTACCCCTATAAACATGAGACAACGTTAAAAGCATACATGCAAAAAGATGCAGACATGATATTTGAATACGCAAGGATAAATAAGTTAGTTATTAATACGTCAAAAACTAAAATCATCCGATTTAAACCATATTCAAGTATTAATGCTGAAACATTTAGCATCGTTGTACACGGAGAAGAAGTTTTTGAGTGTGAATATATAAAATATTTAGGAATTATACTGCAAAACAACCTGAGGTGGAATCTCAAAAATATATCCAGTAATAGGAGTGCTATATAAATTCAAATACAAATTCAATGAAATCACAAAATTGATGCTCTATCAGGCATTGATCCATAGCCATTTGAACTATTTAATAATGATTTATGGCTGCAAAAATAGTACAGAACTACAGTCTCTCCAAAGAGTACAAAACAAAGCCCTGAAAACCATATATAACCTGCCAATATCTTACCATACAATTACATTATATAAAGAAGTTAGTAGAAATATCTTGCCTATAAATGGAACCTATAAGCTAAGACTACTAACTTTTGTTTTCAAATCAATTAATAACATTGGTCATAACACGATATCATTTTTAAAAAATCAAACAACCCGTAATACGAGAAACAGTTCAAATTTAAGGACAACAAGATGTAGACTTGAAACGACAAAGCAAAGAATTGAATATATTTTTCATTTTGATTTTATAAATGTATATGTATCAAACACTTTAATTACATACTTTATATTTTATCAATAAATATTTCTAATATTTTTAAATTTAAAAAAAAAAAAAAAAAAGAAAAAAGAGCTTAAATGAATGCCAACTCGCCTCAACAATGTCGTAAGACGCTGAGGCAACTGTATATTAAACTGAAAACTTGTAAATAAAATATTTTTAAATAAAAAAAAAAAAAAAAAAAAAACCGATTAGCTTGTCCTTCTTTAAATTAAGTTCGCAAACCCGATCATTGTCGTATGGTACTTGAAAATTGTTGAGATTTTAAAAAACTTTCTAGCTTTCTAGAAACCAATTAAAACAAAAAAATATAAGAAATAAAAATTTAAAGAGTAGGAGCTGATATTTTTATTTCTAATTACATTAGATAGAACCCTTGTTGCAATACTGGCTGCTGCTTATACGCTATTCTTTAAACTAGTGGATGTAAAGTTGTGAAATTAACTTAAAAAGTACTTGAAATAGATAAATGTTTTGTAAATTTGATATTTCTACATTTTCCTGTACATTTTTCGTTATATTCCTATATTGTTTATTACAAATGAAAGCAATTCGATGCAATTGCTATCCTATACCGTTTCTAATTTCAATTTTTCCTTCATAACAAATTCATTTTGTAAACGGCCACTCTATTTAAGTTCTACATCAACTGATTTTAACGCTTAAAGCTAATAAAAAAAAAAAAAAAATTAAATTATTTTATGTTCGTGTGTGACTTATTGATATTTTTTTATTATATTTTTATTCTTAATAGGTACTCGACTAAATATTAGAGTAAAATTTCATTTTGATATCATTTGGTTTTAACGTTGTGATAAGGGTGTGCTCTAATTAATTTTGATTATTATAAAATTAAAATTTAATTTTTCAAACTAATATGTACAATAACGTATGGAATTCTGCACAGAATGTGATCAAAATAAATACATTTCATAAGTCAGCGTCATAATCAGAATCAATTGAATGCTCCTATTCATTATAAATGCAGTCTTCTGCTGATTATAGTTCCGTATCAGTTAGGGATGCCAATCGGGAAATCCCGAAACACTAAATCCCGGGATTTTTCGGGATTTTCGGGATTATGAATTCATTTGTATTTTGACCCTACAAAAGGTCCTGAAAAAAAATTCTATATCACTTGACTTCGATAATAGCATCTCAGACGAGGAAAACCCTAATTCCATTGTTAAAAAATTATTTAATGGCATCGAAGAATGCAAAAGCCCTGTAAAACGAATTAAGAGGGTAACAGGTTCAGATACTCAACTTTCCGAAGAAATCAGGAGGTGGTAGAAGTGATATTTACAAGCTGCATACAGCTATCTTGGAACTAGAGAAGAGAAGAGTTTTTCAACGGCAACGTATGTTGATAACAAAATTCGTTCAACCCTATCAGATCACATATTAAATGCTTTAATTTTTTTGTTCGAATCCAAATAAAATTCTTAAAACTAATACATTTGCATATGTATGAATAATTTTTATTTTTATTAATTTACGCTTTTTTGTAGCATTTTGTCTTACTGTTTTCATATTTTATTTTTAATCACGATATACATAATTGGAATACAAATGATTTTGTTAACAAAATATTTTTATTATTAAGAGAGAATCGCAATTATTCCCGTGATTTTTTGGGATTTTTGGATCCCGAATTATCCCGGGATTTCGGAATCGGGATTTACAAAATCCCGAATCTCGGCTTTTTAAAAATCGATCCCGTTTGGCATCCCTAGTATCAGTTAATTCATAAGTAAAGCAGACTTCTAATTCTTATAGTTCAGTCCCAGTTGATTCACTATTTGAAACCAGAAAAATTGTTAGATAAATGTTTACAGATTCAGTTAAAATTTCATCGTAATTTTCAGCAATGCTGTAGTATTACAAACTTCTTTTATAGTCTGTATTTTCAAATATTTTTGGCCAAATATCGATTTAATGAAAATTGAAAATCTCCACTCTCAAAATTAGTACTACCATTTGTATTTAGTCTGTATAGTGCACTATTTTTTATATCTTTTAAATGGCTCCTGAACTTCTAGAGAATTTTAAAGCAAAAAATTGATATTTTTACTCCATATATATAGGACTATATTGCTGATTGTATTAATAAGCCTTAGAACCTTCCTTTGGGTATAATATAGTAGTCGGTTCAAACTACAGACATCTTCAACAAAACGATGCATAAAACGTATTTCTTCGGCGACTTCCTGTCAGCAGATTTCTGGCAAAAACTCTAAGTCAAAATAATAAGTTCCTCAAAAATCTGTACTTCGGAATCGACTTTAAATTAACACACACAATATGTGTGTGAGAATCTGGGTCTTAGTTCTGACTGAAGGGTTATATGTCTATGTATGAAAAAGACTTTTTTAGTGGCCATGTGAGTTGCAATTGTACCACAAATAATTGTAATAGTGATATTGTCGAAAATGGAAATTGTTTTGCAGTATGTGAAATTTGGTTGAAGGTTAATTGATAAATTACTCTGTGTGACATACATAATTGGTCAGTCAGGATTATTGACCTAGTTTATCACACTACTTATGTTGTGTTTATCAATTTTATACATTAGTGGCAGCACCTGCTGTTTAAAGTCGACTCCGAACGACAGATTTTTGAGAAATTTTTCATGGCAATTTTATTTACTCTCAGAGTTTTTGCCAGATATCTGCTGAGAGGAAATTGCCGAAGAAATACTTTTTGTATTTTATTTTGATTACTGGCCTGGGGCTCGAACCCTGGCTTTACGTCTAATAAGGCAACACACTACCTACTAGACTACCGCGACTTCACGGTGTGACAGTGAAAAATCAACAGAGACTACATAGTGCATGTTCTTCAGTTAATTGAGTAGAACATAAAAATACTGTTTTTATATTTCTCGAACTCTCCAAACTTGTTTTATTTGACAAAAACTGTTTTTCTGACTTCACGTACAAATTTCCAAATTACTCAAACATTTCGGACCCCATTTTCAAAATTGTTGGAAATAGGAGAGATGGTACTTTAAAACGGTATACATATATCTATAATTCATTCGGCTTAATATTCTATGAGATTTGATCAGTAAACTAGGAAACTTCAAATTTTTTTCATATTATTTCAAGTTTCTTCATTCATAGTAGCAAACTTTAATAAAAAAAAAAAATATAAGGTAAAAGTCGTTATAGTAGTAATAGTGGTAATATTTATGAACAACTTGTTTTTAAATTGAGAGAACGAATTTATACAGTGAACTCGCTATAACGTGAAGTAATTACAAAGGCAGTTCACATTTTCAAGTTTGTTAACGTTATCGAATACCCAAATTTAAACCAATAAATGACCCTATTTAATATGAAAAATTATATTTTAGTAAGTAAAAAATCATCGGTATCGTCTTTGTCCGAATTTAAATTTGAAATACTTTTCCAGCAATTTTTTAAAATTTGTTGCGAAATTCTACTCCATATCGGGCCCAAAAGATTAATTGTATCTTTTTTAGTTAACATCTTAACCCATTAACGCCTGACCCCTGATTCCGTGGTACGATTTCGGTGAAATTTGGCATTTCGTATTTGGAGTATTTGAATTGATGTGAATATTTTTATTTTTTTTAAGTGTCGTGGGGACCTCTGTAGGGCGTGGGTATTTTTCTGCCTACTTCGGCATAAGTGTGTTCTAAAATACAAATTTTTGCTCTTTATTATATGACTACTGACCAACATAGTTGAGCTATTTATGAGAGTTTTATTGAAAATAACACGTTTCTGACAATAATAATTCTGACAACAATGATGAACTAGCCAAAATTACTCAAAACAATGCATTGAATAAAAAATTCATTCAGTTTGGCATATTTTCTCACAGTATTTCTGTGGATAAACAGAAGATCGCATATTATGGTTCCCATTTGGCTACAAATACTAGGTGTTGGCTTTTGTGATAGGATATCGTTATTTCTTTATCAATTAAGCTAGCGCTTCTGCTAAAACTAATGCTGACTACGGACTTGGAGAAAAGATGGTACTGCGGCTTTTGAGAAATTTTCAGATCCAAGTCAATATAATGTTACATTGGGCAAGCCAAAATTTATTATGGACATATTCTCGAAAAGGTTATTCTGCAACAGGTACTGTTCGAGATAAACGTAGCAATCACGAATTGTTGGATGATATTAAATTGATGAAAAAGAAACCTCGGTGTTCATCAGATTTTTGCTTTTACAAACAACATTATTATCGCAGTTCTCTGGAATGATAATTCGGCATTTATTATCATGTTATGCCTACAAATGTATGTATATATTTTAAATCTATCTGAAGGTGTATAGCCAATATAACCGTAAACATTGCATGATGGCTGTCGTTGAACAACCCCATACACAAAATATATTAATATCATCAGCGAGTAAGTGAAGTTGACTTATTTGATAAAGGCGTCAACAATTATCGCATGCGAGTCCACGGAAAAAAGTGGTATTTTCCATTACTCACTAACGCGATTGACGCAGCTTTGGTAAACGCATGAAAACTACACTGCTTTTGCAGGGGATGTGAAGGTTTGTCATTTATGAGCGAACTCGTTAGCGTTGTTGAAGAGTTGATAAAAATTTGTGATGGAAAAGTTGTCACAAATGCGCAGCAAATAGCAAAACACACTTTCGAATTTGACCACATGGTTGATAAAATTGAAAAATGCGGACGCTGTGCGCATAGTGGGGGGAAAACTGAGTACGGTTATAAAAAATAATAGAAGAAAAAAAATAGAGAACAATAAATAATTTGAAATTAATTTTTAAAAGTTTTATAAAAAATATTTCATCCCAATGCCTAAGTGGGTATTTTTATACCCATGTCATTTAATCGCACCTGTAGCTTAAATAAGTAGACCAATTCAAGTGAAAGTATTTTTATCGGGTAGAAGATATATTATATTACATGGCATCTAAAGGTTTTTCTGAGAACGTCACCCATGCATATTCCACAGAAGTTCTTTCTACACAATTTGGATTTTGAAAAATTCGTGATCTTTGACCTTTTTTCTGTCATCCCAAATATGTGAATATCGTGTCATCCTAATTTTTTTTTTTAACCGTTCTATGTCTTCTTTACGTTCTTAAATCTTTCTTTGGGCCCTCGTTTAGTTGGCTTTTTTAAAGAAAAACTTTTTTTTTTTTTGATATTTTTCTATCCATTCGACGTTAATAGGCTAATAGAATTTAGCAATTCTGTTTGTTTTCCAGCCACTAATGCCAAGAGACTGTTTCTATAATACAATTTTGCTATTTTAAAAACATTCTAGTCCATTCTTCATCCGGATGTGAAGGGACATTGTCTATTAATATATGGGCGTTTACCGGTAGCCCCTTTTTAGTCAAGAACTCAGTAACCTAAGGCCAAAAATTATAACAAAGTTTTCAGTGTTCAATTTGTCAATTGAAGTCTACCTCTTTAACAAAACATTGATGCAATCAGTCATAAAAAATTTTACATGTTATCCATGCTGCCTTGGAGAATTTGTAACTCACTGAACAAGTAAAGTTTTTGAAACTTTGTGAATTTTTGTAGTTCCCAATTACCAGCAAATTGTGTTAAGTTTCACGACGCATTTGAATAGTGCATGAAAGTTAATCGTAGTTTCTAAGTCTTTGCGCTTGGAGCACTTTTCTCCAATAATGACAAATATGTTTTATATGGCAAGTGCTTCCAATATAAACCGGATTCACTAGTATTATAAGGGAAAAAGAGAATTCTTCCATTTTTGCTTTTTCTTACGGGTACGCAGAAAGCTTGTCTCTGGATATTTTAAGAAGGCGAACACCAAGTCTTTATTTACATTTTGCGATCCATCAATGGTGTTAAAACCGCGATCATTTTCTTTAATTTGATCGAGATTTAATGTTTTAGAGCTTTCAGATTTTGTTTACGTTTTAGAATACTCTATGGAAAAATAAATGTGTTCACGTTTCTGAAACGTTCACACTTTTGAGTGTTCACGTTTTCACGAGTTCACTGTAGTTTTCGAATATTTACTTTCAGAGATTTGTGCGAATAATGTTTAAATACATTGAATACGAATTTTAGAATTTAATTGTATGGCATCGTATTTAAGAGAGAATTCTTTTCTTTGTCGTTTTGTCTTTGCCTTTAGCTCCGTGTACATTGCACAAGATAATCTTTTGTACTATTTGTTACAGACATGATAAGATATTGTATAGCCGCAAGAATACCTTCTGTAACATCATTTAATTCCATTGCCCTCCTTCTCTTCATAGTTTATACTACCGTAATAACATAAACAAACATTTCATCAACTATGAAAACCAAGGACGAATATAAATTGCTTGGATCATTTGCGTATCCAATGTTTGTTTTGAAGGTGAATAATAAATGCGAAAAAGAAAAATAATTTCCTGTATCTTACAAAACGTATATAACGTTAGTTATAACGGAAATGAATGTGAGAAAGTGGTAGTGATAAATTAGACACAAAACACATATGCCATATAAGGTGGTGTTGTCTAACGTGTGATGATTTTCTATGTATCCTGTGTCTTCATATCCATTGTGCCTCATTTTATTTTATTTTGTGTCATATTACTGAATAATTACAAGTCTTTCTATATATTGCTGATACGATAGCAATAAAGGAAATGGATATCCTTTTTCAATGTTTATTAAATTCTAACAAATCTTATCATCATATTTATCGAATGATATTTTTTTTATGTTATTTAACTCTCTTTGATAAATCGCATTGCTCTTAGTTAACCATTTAATTAATTCTTGGTCAATCAATATTAGTCAAATATTAGTCGAACTTCGACAACTTATACTCTCATAACTCAACCGATTACATGTGGACCAACCAAACCCCACGATTATAATTGTAAATAAAACAAAAAGAAAGAAGTCTAACGATGTCAAATCAAATGCCGCCTGCCCATTAACATTGCCACTACGTAGCGAGTGGCACCATTCTACCGTGGCCCTATTATCCTATAGCGATAGCGAACGCTATCATTTTTAAAAAAGTACAATCCGATAATGCAGCTTACCCATTAACCGCACTAAACAGTTACTCTTTATGGATGTATTGGCCTTTCAACAATCACTAGCGGATTCTCTCACTTGCTCAGTTTACATCGATGGCGTTCGCAAGATGTTAAATTGTTGTGGATTTTCTGCCGCACTAACATTAACACTAACACTCGAACAGTGCGAGCATACGTAATTGTTTTGACATTTTCAAGAGACACGATTTGCTAAAATTTGTGTTCCCTGTTCTGTAACATTTGATCGATTTTGTTGTCCAAAAAAATCACAAAATGCACGACATGCATTTTGATTTTAATTCGACGTTTCATAATATCGGCACAGTACATCATAAAAGTAGGACCGACTGTTGGTCCAGAAATCAATCAGCCAACATTGTATTAATTTGTTTTGATAATACTTTCAGGAGGATAGTTAAGTAGGGAGCAGTCAGGCATTTAAGTTGTCATGATGAATCTCTCTTAAATTTCAAAATGCCCTAATTTAGTTCATTATTGACTTTTTCTAAAATTTCTCCATGTGTATCAGTGATATATTGAATTGAAGTCAGCGTAGTCTAGTCAGTAGTGTTTTGGCTTATTATACGTAAAGCCCGGGTTCATATCCCAGGTCAGGCATCAAAACAAAACATTTCGTCGGCGATTTCCTCTGGCAAAAACTCTGAGAGTAAATAAAACTTCCATGAAAGAGTTTCACAAAAATCTGTCGCTCGGGGTCGGCATAAAACTGTAGGTCCCACCACACGCACGCAATATGAGTGGTGTAAGAAGCTAGGCCATTATCCTGACTGCAGGGTTGTAATGGCCAATTATATGTATGTTGAGTTATGTAATTGTGTGCTATTTCTTTGATTTGTTGTACACTTTAAAAAATAACAATTAATTTCGGCTTGGAAGAGGATATTATTGAAATAAACTTTTCAACTTGGTTTTATAAAAGATATGATTTAGGGATATCAAACGAAATCGATTTTTCAAAATCCCGGGATTCGGGATATTGTAAATCCCGTTGTCAACATACGCTGCATCGCAATCAACATTTGTTGGTAAAATAGTTATAAGATAGCTTGTAAATATTCACCTCTACTACCACCTGAAGTAAATAAATCTATGTCTTTGGACAGAAGAGTATCTAAATCAGTTACCCTAATAATTGGTTTTATAGAACTTTTGCATTCTTCGATGGCACAAAACTTTTTATCAATGGAAGTGGGGTTTCCTTCGTCTGAGATGTCATCGAAGTCAATGTTATCCAAATCAAGTGATATAGAATTTTTTTTAGAACCTTTTACAGCAAAATACCTATGAATTCACAATCCCGAAAATTTCGAAATATTGCGGGACAAGTTTCGGGACAGGGATTCGGTATTTTATGAATCCCGGGATTTCGGGATTCAGGTCTTTCCTAATTGGCATCCCTAGTGGTTTAATTTTTTCACTCTCATGTAAGTAGTTTCATTTTACTTTCGTTTTTTAAAGTCATTTTCATTTTTATGGCAAGTAGTTACAGTAGCTGTGCAGTAAAGAGTAAGCACGACACAAACTAAATAAAAATTTAATTTGGATACGTGTGATGACTGTTAGAAAAAAAAAATAAATTTAATATGGGGAAATACAAAGTCAACTCCTCTACCTTTTTTAATTATTCATGTAAAATTTTTTTGTTTTGTAGTTTCCATGGATTCAATAATCCCAAACACTATTCCTTCCCAAAAAATTTTATTCTATCAGAATAAATCATTCAGTCACGATTTTTATATAGCTTCGCACAACACTTATTTTGTGTATGTTAATTTTGTCCATAAGTGGTGCGATCTACACCAGACAGAGACCTGCGCCGATCGGCTGACAGCCGGCTAAGCCGAGCCGCCGACAAAACTTAAAAGCCGCCGCCGCCGAAAATTTATTCGGCTTAAGTCGGCTTAAATTCAGCCGCCGTTTTATGTATGTAAGAAAATTAAAATATATGAAAATATGTTTTTAATACAATAAATTTTAATTATATATAAAATATGATCTTTATATATTATTATTTTACTTGACTTAGACACATTAAAGAAGTTTTTTTGTTCATTTTGTGATATGTTAATAGAAAAATTTTTAATTTTTTGATATGGTGATTTTGAACACCCTTTCGTGATTTTGGTGAATGTGGTAACAATTTTGACTTTACGTTAAATTTTTTAAAAGACAAAAAATTATAATTGAGAACCAAAAAAATACAAATTTCTTTCAAAATTTAAATAATAATTTAAATGATTTAAATTCATCTGATTCCGATGACGAGTTGATATTTTTAATTGTATTGACAATGACATAAACGAATACGAAAAAATACTAGCCACTAAAACAAAAATTAAAGAAACAACCCAAATCCTTTTAAACAAAAAAATCTTCAGCAGGATCCATAGTTTGGCACTATTTTGGTTAAATGGTTATTGGAAATAAACCTGTGCTAAAAAGTATCATATGTGTAAAGTTTGCTTTGATGAGTCCCCCATGGGTTTGAAGGGGTAGCTACATACATATATTATTTCTATCTAGGAATTAAATTTAAAGATAATAAAAAGGGTACTTTCCCAATACAATAATTGAAACTCCAATTTCAATTAGCTTTTAGCCAAATTTTTTTTGGAAAATTTTATTTTGAATATTTATTTCTGATAATTGTTTTGTAAGTGTTATAAAATGCGAAATAATTTCAGGTTTGGAGTTTCTACGTCGACATCAAACCGCTGTAACCATTTACGTGCTCATGGTATTGACGTAAAATCAAAAAATTTGTAAAATTCGAATGCCAAAACAAAATCCATATTGTCAGGAAGTTCTAAAAATGCAGATTCCGAAAAATTTACTAACGCACGTCTCCTTGTGCAAATGAGCTGCAGAGATCTAAGGCCCTTTAACATAGTGGAGCAACCAGGGCCATTTTCTTTATGTCATTTCGAATCGCAGCAGAAATAAAGGCGCCGCCGAAACTTTACGATATTTCGGCTGACAGCCGGCTTAAAGCCGCCGCCGAAACTTTTCAATTTCAGCCGCCGCCGCCGACAAATTTGCTCGGCGCAGGTCTCTGACACCAGATTGAGAAACTTTTCTTGACAATTTCATTTTCTCTCAGTGTTCTTGCTTTAATAATGCCCACAGCGGGCTGAGGCCAATTAATCAGATTCTATTTTAGTTGAATTTAATTGAATAAATAAAGAAAAATCTGCTGACTGGCTTTCGCGGAACAAATATTTTTTATACATCGTTCTATTCGAAATGTCTGACAACACAATACGTACACGCCTACGGCATCAAAAGACAGATTTCAGACGGCTTTTTATGGCAATAAGTTAATTTCAGAGTTTTTTTTTTCATGAGTGGAGCTGGATATCTTGTTTAGTTAACTCACACCCCGAACACAAATCAATGAACTGAAGTTAAACTCACACGTACGGGCCGGTATCTTGAAGTCTATTTTGATGCTTCTCGATAGTAAGATAATCTACTCCATTAGTTTATTAGAGGACAGATTGTCCTTTCGGTCTTTTACAGCTACTGCAACGAATTGTGCTCGATAGTCAAGTGCACTCGTTCACCAAAATCGTAAAATTTTACATAATACACGCCTATAACGTAGTGTTCACCCGCTTGTGTTGACTTGGCCAGTTGATAGTAGAATGCATAATACAAAGAATATTTTTTGCTATCCGTAAGAAGCGACTTACTTTTCTTTCCTGTCGCTTATAGAATAAATAGATTAAAATCCAATATCCACAAACATTACTCCCTCTTTCCCCCATCACATATCCTATTTATCAAGTTCCAACACAATACACCTCACGAATAGGAGGCTTCCACTGTCAAGAAAACAAAATGTGGACATACTATATTTGCCAGGCTCCTAGTTTCCTGAGACTCTTTTCTATTGCTTTTGCTTACCGCAGGGAACTGTACATTAAGCTGCGAAGACATTACATTGAGTACATATTTATTAATTATATTACAACTGCATGTTTAAATCAATTATTACGAACTCATTGTAGTATAACAGAGGGAATCGAACTCTAGACCTTCACGATAATACTCAAGCACACTACCCGTTAGATTTCCAGGGCTCCAATAAATTCGTATTAATGCATAAACGAGTAAATAAATAATATTTAAATTTATTTGTGTTCGTTGACCTATCTATGATTAATACTTAATTAATAATGTTTAATTATTAAATCATTATACATTAAAACAAATATTTTTAATAAGTTCGCATTGTATGCATGAATGTAAATGCACGTATGCATGTGACAATATGTTTTATTTTAATTTTTTTTGTTCCGACAAAATGTTTGTCAGATTTTTGTAATGCACAGTTGTAGTAGCGTAACTATTTTGAATTTTATAGAAATCTTTCCCATTTGCCGTCGGTTAAAAAACGGATTTTGACATGTAGTGGCATCTGTTAAATATTTCATTCATTTTATATTCCCTGCTGGGCAATATCAGCATCTGTTTCGTTAATGTACTTCCATTATAAATTTGAAGGCAATAAGGCAGCGCAAATTATTGTGTATAAATTCTGAAAAAAAAAAATATTTCGGCTTTTTTTATAAAGGGATTTTGACAAGGAATTCTAGAAATTATTAATTTAAAAGCAATGAATTAACAGGCAATTATTTATTTTAATAATTTATTAATTACATTACAATTACAAATTATTTTGTAAGTAAGTTATATACGAGCTTAGTAACTTCGACCATATGTTTGGTGTAGTGTCACAGATCAGAGCCTCTGGTAGGAATCGAACCCACGACTCACAAGCTAATAGTCTAGCACACAACCCCCTAGACTATCAGGGCGCTAACAATCAATTAAGTAACTAATTGTTTACTAAAAGTTAGTAATTACTTACTAAATTTCAGTTATTAAAAACAATAGCTGAAATGAGTGTGATAACGGACTAGATTTTTATTACATACTTTGTGTTTTTATGATTTTATTTACACTAATATTGTGTCTTCATTGAATATTTTGCATGCATTTGATTTAAATTTATTTCAGTTGTTGATACTTTGTTGGTGGTATCGTAACTGATAAGAATTCCCTGTTGTAGTTAATTGTATTGTATTGTATTACTCTCTATGGATTACGTGTGTAATTGTGTGAAAATACTGACATTTATTTACAGCATAAATAGAATAAAAATGATTGCAGTTGTTATATGATTAGACTAGATGACCTGTACGAATATTTCGCACCGTTAGTTGTCGTTTTTGGAACATAAAATGAAAATAATTAATAGAAATTTTATTAAAAGTATAAAAATACTAGAAATCATACATATTTACATACATAAATACATATGTTTAAATGCTTTTACAATACTTCTTTGTTAGAGGTAATGACATTATTATCGTTAACTTTTTGCCCGCACGAATCCTTAATACAAACAAAAATATCTTTAAATGTACACACTTGAGAAAATGCCACGTATGACGGCCCATCTGAAAAGACCGCTTCTGGTAAATATAATCCTACCTTTTGAAGGGTTTGTTTATCGTCATAGCAAAGGCTACTTTCACAGGGAATGTTTTCGTGTCATTTGAAAAGGCACAGTTGGATCAGAAGGTGTAAGGTTGATTAGGGGTAAGAGTATGGCTTTTAAAATTTTATATATTATTATGTGGAATAGCATTACAATTAAACGACCCAGTATTGCCAAAACGGTTTTTTTCAACTTAATATGCGTATTACATATAACTGAGTTAGTAATAAACGGCATTCTGGTAAATAGCGGTATTGCCAGAATGGATTTTAATACATACTATATTATGTAGAACTGAATTATTATTAAGCGACACTGTATTACCACACTTGAACAAAAACATATAATCATAATGACAACAGTATTATCATGCAGTTCTATATGAAATATAATTTTTGTCATTGAAAATATTAATTTTTAAATTTCTAATTATTTTTCGTCATTAGTGTTAGATATAAGCTTTAAAATGAGATAACATTCATTAAATTTGATGCGGTGGTATGGGACATATTTGCAACCGACAAAAAAAAGTATTTTAGAAATAATATATATGATTAGGGGATCATATTTCATACTCAGGCATTATTTATTACATCATTTTAAGAGCAGTTTAAAAGAAATGCAGTTTAATCAAAACGTTTTGCAGGAGTTATTAGTTATGTACTTACTTTATTTCATTGGGCGTTATCAACTCGGTTATCAAAATTCGGCCTGCTTTATCACATTCTTCCAGAGGCCTCAACTTCTTGTGCATTTTCACCAGTTGTACATAGAAACCATCTTCCTCGATTTGATTCTTTTAAGGTTGTCTTCTATGCAGACTTTCGGGAATTCGATTATAAAATTCCTGTCATGACGGAAAATCTTCTTCCAACCGAACGAATGGCCAAGCTCATTGATTTCATTTTTGGATCGGATCTCGAATCCTCATCTACCTAGCACGGTATCAATTCAAAAATTTATATTCCCTTCTTGATCTTACGGCATTTTGATCATTTGATCATTTTGCATGGGAACACTGACACCGAATACGATTTCTCATGGACCTATCAAAGGCTGAATAATTATTGAAAACAATTTGATTAGTTTTGAATATTTGTAAATAATCAAAAAGAGTTTGAATGTAATTATTGAAAATCATTTAATTACTTTTCGATTATTTTTGATTCTTTTCGATTATTAGACTAATCGCCAGTAATCCTGATTATTTTTTGATTATATTGTAATCGTAATCAATTAGTAATCCAAAAAAATGTTCATAGAATTATATAAACACTACGATTATTTTTATAACGTAATGCAATCGTAATCGAAATTTAACAGGTATGGTATCGACTGGTTTTTCATGGGTCTTCTTCAGGATTTGACGTAATGTCGTTGATAGGTTTACTAGATCTAAAGCCATATTATTAAGGTATAATTAGTGTGGACGTTTTAGCTTTGAATTTGACGCATATCTTAGGACATCTAAAAGTCGGCATATCATCAGAGGACAGACACTAAGGTGCCAATCAAAGTGCACATTTTTCTATAGCGCTAAACTTTTATTGAAGATCTGCCACTTTCTTAATTTTTCTTTAATTTTTTCCAAATTATTTATCTCTGGACCATCGAAACTATCCTTTCTTGGTTGCTTTTAATAGAGTATGATCATCTCATGTCTCGACAAGCATTCGATGCGACTCTTCTGCACTATTCTTCAAATGATACAAAATTCGCCACCTTTAATACAATTTAAAAATGTACGTTGTTTGTTCACTGATTTTTTGTATACTGAATTTGTTTGACCGATGTCATTGCGGTAACAAAACATAAATAAAAAGTTAGGACTCGTTTGCAATAAATGTTCCGTATGCAGTCATTTGACAGTCACTTTATACCGGTACACTTGACAATTTCAAATTCCGAAATTCCAGGATTTGGGATATGTTACTGCGATATGTTAGCAGTTGTTCGCCATAAATAAACGGTCGAACATAATTACATCCTGTGCAATAAAACACCGGCAAATTTAATGCGTTTGGCGTAATCTCCGTCGATCGCCGTGGTCTAGTAGGTAATGTGCTGACTTATTAGACGTAAAGCCAGGGTTCGAGTCCCAGGCCAGACATCAAAATAAATTATAAAATGAAATTTTTCGACGATTTCTACTCAGCAGATTTCTGTCAAACTCTGAGAGTAAATAAAAGTACCATGAAAAGTTTCTCAAAAAAGAAATCTGCCGTTCGGTGTCGACTTTAAGCAGTAGGTCCCGCCACACATGTACAAAATTAACACACACAACATAAGTAGTGTAAGAAACTAGGTAAATAATCCTGACTGAAGGGTTGTAATGATCAATTATGTATGTATGTAATCTCCGTTAGCATTTCAATATTGATTAGGACTCATCCATCTAATTGACTAATCAGACTAATCACTCTTTCATGTGAGATTGTTTAAATAATGGCAACTCATATAATAAGTGGACAATCTATGCTCCCATTCGGATAGACAAAAATTTTGCTAAACTTTATTTTCAACCGAATTTAAATTTCGTTTATATGGACTAAAGCCATTAACCTTAAAAATAACCGTCAGCTAATTATTTCTTTTGTAAAGCTTCAGAGATTTTCCATGGCGCTTTTTATAAATTTACGCTGAATTATCCCATAATTTCAAAAGAAATATAGCAGCTAGTAGAGGGTACACGCATTTTATAGTTTCCTTTACTGCTTTGTAATGAATAAAAAAAAAATATTTTTATGCGGTTTTTTCTTTTCTGCTATACGTTGGGTTTTGCATTTGCTTAGTGACTTTTGTAATACCGCATTTAACCTTGTGTGGAAATAATACGACAAACGTAATATTGTGGTTCTATTTGTTTGTAGAAATCATTTGTTGCGTATAAAAGTTGTTATTTAAACTAAGTTTTTATCGATTTATGTGTACTAATCTTACATGTAAAGTATTTCATTGCATTCATCAGGAGTCACACACTCTAACAATAATTTCTAATATATAGTAGCACTAACAACTCGGAATATGTTTAACCAAAAACTTCTTTAAGACTCTTCTCTAAGATTTTAAAGTTGGTTTCAGTACGAACTTAGATGAGACACCTTCGCACGGGACCAGGGGTTTTGCAAGACGAATTTACTGTGAAGATATTTATCTACTCGAAGTCGCAGTAGTCTAGTAGGTAGTGTGTTGGCTTATTAGACGAATGGCCCGAGTTCGAATCCCAGGTCCGACATCAAAACGAAAATATAAAAACACTTTTTCGGCGACATCCTCTCAACAGATTTCTGGCAAAAACTCTGCCATGAAATGCTTCTCTAAAATGTGTCGTTCGGAGTCGACTTTAAACTGTAGGTCCTGTCACTCATGTATAAAATTAACGCAAACAACATAAGTTGTGTGAGAAGCTAGAACGTTGTACAATGGGTCAATTCGACCACTGAGTACTGTACTTGTCAGAATTGACAGGTACATGTCCTCTAACCTAACCTAACCTATTTATCTACTCAAAACAGTTTTGAAATTAGTTTTCGTTCGTCATTTTATTTTCTATTGTCATTTAATTTTATATAAAAATATAAAAATAATATATCCATCTAAATGAATCCTCCGTACCCGACATAAAATTATGAATACATACCCTGGAGAAAAAAATCGAAACGACAGAGCAGTGCTTATGTCATTGCCCTGCCGTCGCAGTGTAGACATCATTACATTTTATGAAGGCTACTCTACCGGGCATAACTCTTATCATAAAACTGAATTTGATGAACTTATGGTGTTTTCCGTATGTGGGGCCCTTACCTTACGGATTGCGCAACAAATTATATTCTAGTTTTCTCATCCAAGTCTAATTTCATAGATTTCAGCAAGGCTTCAGTGTAACTGGCTATGTTATTCCAATTTTCTACGCTGTTCAAATGTATATCGGAGAAATTTTTGACAGAACAGACGACGACTTTGGCAACAACATTCTTTCTTTCTCAACTCCATCTCTCACAATGAAAGAAATTGTTTTCCGTATCATCGATCGACACTTCAGCATAGATGTAATTCAGTCTTGTCATTTTTCCCATTTTAAACAGATATTTACAAAGATAACAGCTGTGTTAAATAGTAATTAAACTCACCAAATTTCCTCTCAATACAACGGCTAATATCTAGGAGAAGTTTTGCTATCCACTTGTTTCAGTGCTCCATTACTCTTGCTAGTGTCGTCGACATTTACTATCTCTCCATGCGCGTTTTTAGTTTCCCACACTCTCTTCCGCTCGCATGCCTGCGGTTAAGGTGGTAGACGTCGTAGTTTGGTTGATCATGTGTTGGTTTAAACCAACCACGGTTCAAATCATCGGTCAGACATCTCCAGCATAACGAAATATGACAAAAATAGTTCTTCGACTACTTAACTACTTAACACACACAATAACAAAAGTAGTGTGAGAAGCAAGATAGTATAAAAATATGGATAATACCTAGTATTGGCGAACGCACACTAAGTCTTTTGTTTGTTTCTTTGTTTTGACATGTCTGAAAATGTTTTATGTTTGATACAATTCATCATAACTAAGCTTTTACCACGAAATTTTTGAATTAAATGGGCAAAAGATTGTGCAACATAGATATTATCATAGCTGTTGCAACCTTCCAGTCTAGAGGGTAATGCTTATTAAATAAAATTAAATGGTTTTAAGCTCGGCAATGGTTTTGTGAATCTATCGGTACAACTTGTAGTCGCCGTAGTGCAGTAGGTAGTGTGTTGGCTTATTAGCCGAAAAGCCGGGTTCGTATTTCAGGTCAAACATCAAAACCAAATATGAAGAAAAATATATTTCGTCGGTGACTGCCTCTCAGCAGATTTCTGGCAAAAACTATGAGAGTCAAAAGATTGCCAAGAAAAGCTTGTCAAAAAATCTGTCATTCTGCATTAAAAAGTAGGTCCCGCCACTCATGTATAAAATTAACGCATACAACGTAAGTGGTGTTAGAAGCTAGGTCGAAATCCTGACTGAAGGAAATCCTTACTATTTAGTGGAAAATTTCTAAGATGATTAACGTACTAGCTACGTGCCTTAACATCATTTCTTGTCCAAGTTTTTTGCGCATTCCTTTACTGTTAATTTATTTTGGGAGATCTGTTCTAATGTCCCTGCCTTATTTTCTCGTATTAGAAAAAGTGTTTAATCTTAATGAAATAACTCAAACTAAATCAAATACAAAGTCGAATATAAATTCTTATTCTACAAATTTCAGATCAAATGAAGCAAAATGGAACTTCTTTTCAACAATCGTACGTATATGTGTTTCTAATATATTCGGATATTACGTTAATGGAGAATTAAAAAAAAAATTAAAATTTCCGCATTAACATGTATTTTATTTCAGCTGATATTAAAAAATTGCATCTATTTTAACTACCAAAGCTGTAGAAAAGTGAAAATATTTTTTATTTTACCTAGTATGGTTGACTATACCATAAACATCGTTTTCATTTTATACGTACTTGGCTTAAACTCTTGAGTCTATTACGCCTCACTGCGTGTTTGCACTTTTAACACTTGCGATGGCAATAAAAATTATAGTCCCCTTCAGATTTAGAAACAAAATTAATTGAAAATTTATTTGCACTAATGTCTTGACCATCTGTTATTGAACGCTGAAAACTTCAAAACAAACAAACAAACAAAGCAGGAAAGTAAAGAATGAGGAAAATTTATGGTTTTGTTTGCGTATTGCATACAGTATTCCCTCGATTTACGTCGTAGAATGTTCCGGAAAATGGCAACGTAAATTGAATTTCAAACAACTCATACTATCAGATGCCTTTATTTATGTACATTTTACAAAAAAAGACTAAAATACAGTCGAACTTCCATAAAATGAAATACCATTATCCAGAAAAAACTTCAACTTATAGAAACTTCAACTTTGGGAAGTAAAATTACAAATAATCTAGATGCTGTTGCCATGTGATATGTTTCAAGTTATAGAAACTTCAAGTAATAAAAGTTCAAATTATAGAAGTTCGACTGTAATTTAATTTTCATTGTGTGTATTTTGTTTTAAAGAGGGAATTCCCCTGATTGTGTTTATAAACAACGTAAGTCGAGGTAAGTCGAATGACGATGGAAATCGAAGTTGAAGGGAAAAATATTTTTAACGACGTAAATCGAGGAAATACTGTAGTAAAATCAAATGAGTAAAGGAAATGTATTCCATACTTGTTTTCTTTTCTAATTAAGTAGATGTTTTTAGCAGATAGGAATAAAAATCTTAAAACATTCTCTTAAATTTTTTTATTTGGTTTTATTTAAATAGTTCGAATTAGATGGTCAGAAGGAAATAGTTAGAATTGCAACATAGCCTCTAAACCACCCATATTAATTTTATCCAGAGTGGCGGGACCTACAGTTTAACGTCGACTCCGTTGAATAAATTTAATGGCAAATTTAATAATTCTGAGATTTTTGACAGAAAACTGTTTAAAGACAGACGCCGTTTTGTTCGACAAGTCTTAGCTAGGGTTTGGATCACAGGCTCTCATCTAATAAGTCGTCCTACTGTTTTACGGCGTCTTTAATTCGAGCGACTATTTATGTTACCTCATTAGCAATCTTTGATGAACAACTGTTCGACGAACCACGACACTATATTTGCTTTTAAAATATTTGAATTGTTTTTCTGTGAGAAGCAGTAGTAAACAAGTATTACAAATAACGATGACATAATAAATGTTATTGGGAGTTTTTACGAATTAATCAAAAAGTTTTCAAAAAACTTTTACTAATTGTGAATATATGCAATGAATATTTTATACCCATTTAATAATGTTGCGGCACTACCTTATTATTTATTAGAATGTGAGGGCATCTTTCCCTTCATATCTAAAATTTTACTTAAAGTTATTTTTCCATATTTATTTTTATTCTCTGGGAAATGTGTGTCTTTAAATTTAGAGGAGCTACACACAGTTGACATCTTTACTGAGTCCAATATTCCACCATTCATTCCATGCTTGGAATTCATCTAATTTGTTTCTTTCTTTCTATATCAATTTTAATGTATGCTTGAAAAGTATCGATAAAAAAAATAAGGCAGTATTTTAATTTCTGGGTTATCCTTCCTCTGCTATTGTTCAATATTGACATCAGAAGTTTTTAAACAAATTTAAAAATTTTTGGTAATAAGCATAATTGTGGATGGATTTTTTTTTCCCCCATTAAGAGGATGAGGATTTTCTAAGGCACAAATCTGTGCATTCATAAAACCGTTCATTCGAAAAATTTCCATTGTCTTAACTTTGCTTCATTATCGATCGAAGGAATAGTTGGCATCCTGCATAATCTGCTGCTTTAAACTTATTAGTAAGTAAAATCTTGCATGATTTAAAAATGACGTCTTCTCTCAATAACCTCTGCGCAGTGTTGCGCGAAATTTTAAGTTGTTTAGAGCGATGCCGAGCAAATTTTTTGGATTTCCCACCCTCTCGTTAACAGCAGCAATGTTTTAAAAAGACGGACTGGTATGTGGGCGCATAGGAGTTTTATAACAAGTTTTCACAATTAAAACGTGGTGTTCTTTCGTAAATCGCTCCATTTTTGATAATCTGAATAAACAAAAAAAAAAAAAAAAAATATTATACAAAATTTGAAAAGAGTGTGTACTCTTAATGAAATACATTGAATTTCTAAAGTATTTATTATACTCGTAAGTTAAATACAATAAGAGCCATTATTATAACTTGCCGTTAACTAAAGTGAGGATTTTAACGGGCTGATAAATTGTTTTTCATTATTATAAGTGGACAATATTGTAGAACTGAGCGTTAAACTAAAGGGAGGATTATTCTACACGTAACTTTAAAGAAAGCGTTGCCACTGCGTTAAAAAAAAATTGTTTAATTGAGCAGTGTTAGCGATATTGCCCTTGAAATGCCATATTTTTGAAAAATTTAACTTTATTTTATTTGTAAGTTATAATAACGACATTACGTTAAAGGCGACTTTATAGTTACATTTAGCTAAAGTCGTCGTAGTCTAATAGGTAGTTTGTTAGCTTATTAGACTGACGGCCCGAGTTCAAACCCCAGGTCAGACATCAAAACTAAAATATGAAAATATTTATTCGGCGACTTCCTTTCAACAGATTTCTGGCAAATACTCTGAGAGTAAATAAAATTGCCATGAAATGTTTCACAAAAATCTGTCGTTCGGATTCGCTTTAAAATTGTAGGTCCCGCCACTCATATATTAAATTAACGAACACAGCGAAGCTAGGTCGTAATCCTGAGTAAAGGATTGTAATAACCAATTATATACGAATGTATATATTTAACTAAAGATACCTTAACTAAACCCAAGTTTAATACCAAGTTGTAATAATGGCTTTAAGAATTATAAAATGTATTTACAATAAATTTAAGATGATGCGTATGAGCAGTAATCAATATCACAAGTGTATGTATGGAGCATTTTTAGTTTAGATTTATGTTTTCTATATTTTTTATTCGCTGTATTCAAAATCCACTTCTGTGAATTAACATACTCACTGAAACATTCACGCATAGAAAAACACTCTCAGACTTATACTTAAATGTGCGTTGTAGCATATCCCAAGTGCACCTGTTAAAATAAAGTTCAATGTTGTTCAGCTTAGTATTGCTGGCGTAAGCATTTGTTTGCCCTGGGATTTTTCATTTTTGTTTTGCCGCATTTCTTCGCTTTGAAAAAGATTGTAATACAGTGAAATCTTCCTATGAGGACACCTATAATGGACGAATTTCCTGGTCCCATGCCTTTGATATCAATTGAGGGGAAATACTAAGTTCATTACAATTTTTATTTATGTATAATATTATAATAGTAAATTAAAAAACATTTAAACTTCGTCGAATGTTAAATTAATTTAAAGCAGCTCTCCCTCAAGCGGACACCTCGCTATAAAAAACAAAACTTAATCCACGGTCATTGTCCGCCTATGGGAGACTTAATTGTGGCAAACGAACTGATGTTTAACATTTAAAGTTACATTTGAGATAAAAAAAATAGATCGTACGACTTTTGTGTAATTTGTTACCCTTTTTTTATTTTATATCTGCATAACAGATGCAGTTTTGCCTCTAGATCGGACTGAAAAATATCTAGATATAGCGGATAAGAAGCTGCTTGGGTTACACACTAAAATGAAGAAATTTAACAGAACAATTTACTTACTTCCACTATCGCCATAGCCGATGAAAGTTGTTGTAAATGTGTGAATATTAAAAAAAAATCAGGGGACTTCCCTTTTAAAAGAAATTCAATACGTATAATCAGCGTTGTCAACTATAAATTTTCAAAAAGCACCAAACTCGGTAAAAAAACGCGCAATTTTTGCAAAAAAGCACTATAACATAATATTTTTTTTATTTTATCACCATTTTATATAATCAGTAAAAAAATTTACAAACCAAAATTAATATCATATATATTATTTCTAAAGCACTTTTTTTGTCGGTTGCAAATATCTCCCATACCACCGCATCAAATTTAATGAATAATATCTCATTTTAAAGCTTATATCTAACACTAATGGCAAAAAATAATTAGAAATTGAAAAATTAATATTTTCATTGATAAAAATTATATTTTATATAGAACTGCATAATAATACTGTTGTCATTGTGATTACATGTTTTTGTTCAAGTGTGCTAATATAGGGTCGCTTAATAGTAATGCAGTTCTACGTAATATAGTATGTATTAAAATCCATTCTGGCAATACCGCTATTTATTATAATGCCGTTTATTACTAAATCAGTTATACGTATATAATATGCATAATAAGTTGGAAAAAAGCTGTTTTGGCAATTATATTTATGTTACAAAAATGACAACTAACGGTGCGAAATATTCGCACGGGTCATCTAGTTTACATTTTATTCGTCTAAAAAAATTATGTTTAATGTACGTTAACTTTCACACATGAAAACTTTCATTCACATGTAAAACTACAGTTTTAATATATCGAATTAGTATATATATTTAACTAAAGACTAGACTAAAAATTAGCCCAAAAATTAGTCTAGTCTAATCTATAGACTTTTAGAATAGTTTATTGACTAATTTTTAGTCTAGTCCATAAAAATTTAGTCTTTTTAATTTTTGATTTGGTGTCACTGACATAAAAAGAAAAGCACTAAAAAAGCACTAGGCACTAACTCGAAAATTTTCCACGTCGAAAGTTTTAAAAAGCACTAAAAACAGTGCTAAAAGCACTGAGTTGACAACGCTGCGTATAATAAAAATTTAGTATGAGTTCTTTGAAATTCGGTTTACGTCGTTTCGATTTACGTCGCCTTTTTCCGGAACATTCTACGACGTAAATCGAGGGAATACTGTATACCATTTGAGCATGATGGCAAACGGGATTAATTATTAAAAATCCCGTTATATTTCGCAATAACTCGGAGTGCAAAAATCCCGAAAAGTCACGGAAAAAAAACGATTTTTTCTTAATAATAAAAATTAAAAAAAAAAATAATTTGTTAACAAAACCATTTATATTCATAACATGTGATCTGATAGGCTTGAACGAATTTTGTAGTTAACATACGCTGCCGTTGAAAAACACTTCTCGCCATCAATATCTGTTGGTAAAAAAGTTCCGAGATAGCTGAATGCAACATCACTTCTACCACCTCTTGATGTAAATAAATCTATTTCATTTGGAATCCTATTATCTAATTATATAGGGATTTTACATTCTTCGATGGCATCAAATAACTTTTTTAGTATTGGAAGTAAGGTTTTCCTCCTCTGAGATGCTATTATCGAAGTCGAGTGATATAGAATTTTTTTCAGGACCTTTTGCAGGGTCAAAATACATATGAATTCACAATTCTGAAAATACCAGGACAAGTTTTTAAAAATTCCGGCATTCGGGATTCCCGAAAATCTCGTAAGTCGGCATGGTCTAGTAGGTAGTGTGCTGGCTTATTAGACGTAAGCCAGGATTCGAGTCCTAGGGCAGACTTCAAAATAAAAGTACAAAAAATCTCTGAGAGTTAATACAATTGCCAAGAAATAAGTGGCGTAAGGAACTAGGTTAATAATGCTGACTGAAGAGTTGACCAATTATGTATGTATGTACAATATACTCTCGATTTATATCGTAGAATGTTCCGGAAAAAGGCGACTGTAAATCGGAACGACGTAAATCGAATTTCAAGAACTCATTAATCAGTGCAATTATTTATGGAAATTTTCCAAAAGAATAAAATAAACTAATTAAATTTTTATTCTAAGTATTGAATTTGTTTAAAGAGGGAATTCCTCTGATTTTGTTTATAAACAATGTAAGACGACGTAAATCGAATGACGACGCAAATCGAAATTGAAGGGTACAAAACTTTTGACTACGTTAATCGAAACAACGTAAATCGAGGGAATATTGTATGTGAAAATCTCGTAATTCGGGGTTTCCTGATTGGCATCCCTAGTATGAAGTGTCGCTATTTGAACTCTCTGTCTGTCTGTCTTTCGTCGATGCATAAAAGAATTAAGTAATTAAATACCAGAGAAAGTCTTTTCGATTATAAATATTTCGTTTGTATTCTTAAAATTCCTTTAATGGACTTAGAGCCATAAAAAATGTTTTTATTTTTAATCGGGGACCGAAAATAACTGTTATTTTAAATTTTTGATTAAAAAAGCAACCGAAATATCGGTGAACAGAACCAAGTATACCATTTTTATTGTCTTGGACTTAATTTTAGTGAAATGTGATGCTTTATAAAAATCTGATTTTTAATTTTGCTCGAAAGAATAAAAGTCAAAAAATATATCTTATTTTCTGAATTTTAAGATAAAAGTTATAAAAGTTAGGGCCTCTGTTTATAATAGTCACATTGTCCGGCTGTCCTATCTAAGTTAAATCCTTGAGGATGAATACTCAAGAGAATGGCTCACAGAAGATAAGATTACATACATATATGTATTTGGTTAATTATTGTGAAAGAATATTGTCACAAAAGTTTGTTTTGAATAAAGCATTAACGTCAGACGAGATTGCAAAATTATAATTAATTCTACGTTTATGTCACAGTTAACGTATTTTTAACAATAAACAATTCCCTCCTTTTGAGTTTATTTCATTTTTTTTTTTCTTTTTTATTTGGTTTAGTGGAATATTGTAAGACAATGAAATGAAAATGGGTAAAAAAGGATTCTATTGAGTTAAAATATGAAGTCAAAAGTCTTAACAACAAATTTGTATGTGTTTATGTAATGTCTACAATTCATTTAAATTCCAAAAAAACTTGAGTTGTTAGGCATTGTTTATTTCCTAGAGTGGAGTGTCTCGCACTTATTTTCTTTCTTCAATGTCCAAAGGTTAGTTGCTTTAGTTTTTACACATATTTAGTGTTGACGAAGCATTACAGTGGAAGGTTTAGAGGTCTGATTGTAACATCAATAGTTGCACACCACACATACATGTTATGAGTTTTAATCGAATTTTTTATGTTTAACCATTCTTAAATGGAAACTTTTATTAAAAAAATATGAATAAGTGGAAACATTCTAAAGGTGCATTATCTTGTGAAGAAATTAACACTTTGTTTGATCAAATTACCGTAGTTATTATTTAAACAGTTGTGTTATATTTTTTTACATATATCATCTTCTCAAATGCACTTTCAGTTCAAAAATTTTCGTAAGTAAGTTGGAAAATGTAACATTTTCACGTTTGAGTGACTGTTAAAAGACACTTAGTATTACCTTTTTCACAAATATTATTATATCGCCTTATATTGTTCAGTTCAGGTTATGCTAAGCGCACATTGCAATAAACTTACAAAAAATTTTGTTTTGCATTTTTTGTCCCTTGGGGCTAAATTGGTCCCAATGCACGTAGTTCATGTTAAGAATATGAGCTGTCTATTATGATTTATAAATAGAAAAATGTCTATAATGAAAATAATTTTAATGCAATATCTGATCTAACCTCAATAAAATGTCATAACATAACGTAAGAAGTTTGAAAATTCCTGGCATTCAACCTCACATTTGAATATTAATTTTTAGTTATTTTTCAATAAATCAATATTCTGACCTACGACATGTGCATATACTATGGAAAAGAATGTAGAATCCTGCATGCCTAACGGACATAGTTTCTTATAACAATTGTTCAAGCAAAACTAATTTTAAGATGAAGAAAGAGGGGCAATAGAAATTACTTATAATTCTTTACGGATGCAACCCATGTTACATAGACACATACATACTTGTGAGAAGTCATAAGCATTTATGTAAGGACAAACGTATTAAATTTCAGAGAATCTGCCTTTGTCGCATTCAAATATTTGCTACGATGCTGGCTGGCAACATTTAAATTATGAATTTTCTTAGAATATATTTCATATGAATACATATTCGAACTATGATAAAGACAAATATTTGGAAACTTTTTCTTTCAACTTTAAAACATTTATTCATGTAATTTAAGAAATTACTTTAACCTGGTGGATTAATTTAATTTTCAGTTTAAAATAAGAATTTCTAAAACAAACTTATAAAATTGTCAAGTTTATTGGAAATTACTCGATGAATTTTAAAATGAAATGAACAAACAGTTAAAGTGAATAAAATTACTCATATTAGATCATTTAAATGAATATTTGGAACAGATACATCAGATAGATATTGATAACAGATATGTACATAACTACAACAAAAATACATGTGTTGCTTAGATGACTTTTAATGCGAAAAAATATTTAATTTATTTGGAAATAAATCATATATTTCTAGAAGATATAAAACAATTATTGTCGTTAGTACATTCATTTTCCTGTATTCTTGTATAAAATTGAAAACTGTTTCTTCGGCGACTTCCTCTTCACAGATTTCTAGAAAAAACTCTGAGATCAAATGAAATCGTAAAGAAAAGTTTCTTAAAAATGTATTGTACGGGATCTATTTTAAACTGTAGGGTCCGTCACTCATGTATCAAATTAACACACACAAAGTAAGTAGTGTGAGAAGCTAGATCGTAATCCTACTGAAGGGTTGTAGTGACCAATATACTGACCACCGAGTAAACTTGACTGTGAAGGGCAAGCTACTTGCTAACCTAACCTAAACTACCATATAGTCGCGAACTTGAATCTTCGAACGTAATTTGAATCAAAGAACGTAATTTAAATTTCCAAGAGACATGTGAATTAGTTTTTGGCTCAAAAACTCAGAAGTTTCACTTTAATGAAATAACGAATTTACTTAAAATATAGTAAAATGTTAGAGGCAAATACGAACCATGTTTGAGTTAGTAAAGCTCAGTTCAAGTAAAAGAAAGTGGTGCTTCATTTTTGTTCAAATTTCTAACTGAACTTTCTCGATCATCCAATATTTAGAGACACTGATCGATTTTTCCTATTAGGATCTGAAAAACGCAGGCCACGAATCTAAAAAAAATTCTGGAAGTGATAATATTAACATGTGTTGGAATATGTAAAAGTTTATTATTTATTAAAAAATTTTATTTATTTTTTTTGCGCTCTAGTAGTCTAGTGGGTAGCGTGCTAGACTATTAGCATGAGGGTCGTAGTTTCGATTCCAACCAGAGACTGTAGTTGTATTGTAACTAATAAATAAATAAATGAAGAATATTTTTAATTTATAATCCAAAATTTAATAATAAAAAGAGTTCCCTATACAGAGTACAAACATAAAATATGTTATAAACACCCTTTATATTCACCAAAGAATAATTTGAGTATTATTTTTATGTAGTCGCTAACGTTAAGAAAAAAACTTTTCAAACATAAGTCTTGCAATAGCATGTAATATCCATGCCTTAATTTTGTATAGAATTTCTATTGAGTTCATGCATTTATAAATCAAACCCATTTAAGTGCAAATCAGGAATCCAATTTATTATTTGAAACGTTTACACATGTTTTCCTAATGCATGCGTAAGTTACTGTCTTGGTTGTGTTATACAATTTTTCTAGGAGATATTTTATTTGCTTGGTTCACTGCACATATTAAAATACATTACTATAGAGAGTAAATCTCAAGCCGTATACGTTTTATTTTATTTAAGTATGTCATCAGTAATGTGAAAGTGGTTACAGTGTAGTAGAAAAAATTCCATTATTTTCGAATGCAATTATAAACCTTACTTAGACAAGTTTTATTTTACGAAATGTCTCTTCACTGTGCCTATATAGTCTGTAATTTTGCAGTGATTCCGAAGTAACACGGAAGACCAGAAAATCACACACCACCCGAGCATGTATTTCATCGAGTACGAAACCATTGACAGCAATCAGACAAATAGAATTCTATCAGCTTAAATCCTTATTCTGGACAGACTAACAAAAGAGCGTTGAAAATGATACATAGTACACACCGTCGCTACATAGTGGACCGCTTTTGGTTGGTACAGTGCTGTTCAAAAAAATAGATTCATCTGCTCTCCGAAAGATTTATTATATCTAAATCTCTTATGCAACGGAGTAATATGTACATAAAAAATTAACTGCACTTTGGTTACTGACCTCTTATGAATATAATTCCGCTACATTTCAAAAATTTGAAGAGTCACTCTTCTTTAATTATTTGCAAGTATACACAGAAAAAATAGGAAATCGATTTCAATCACTGAGTTACATTGATAGTATTAACTTTAAAAAAAAAAATTCGTCAACAAAAATATTTGTATTATTAATTAACAATTTTGTACGATTGAGGTTTTGGCCACTTTTATGATTAATTAAACATTTAATTGAAACGTAATGCAACTTTCAATTAAAAAATTAATTAAAAATTTTCAATTTTTTCAGTAAATATTTTAATTCAACTAATTAAAAAGTTAATTAAAGTTTTTAACATTTTCCAATTAATAATTTAATTGAATTAATCATAAAATTAATTGATTTTAATAACTAAATTAATTAAAAAATTAATTAAATTTTTTAAAAATATCAAACAAATAAGTTGTTTAAATCAATTAAAAATTTAATTGATTTCTAGTTTTAAATCTATTAAAAATTTAATTGACTTCTAGTTTGAAATCTATTAAATAAATTTATATTAAAAGACAATTTTTCTTTATTTAAAGGAATGTTTTTTTTATTTAAAGGAACATAAAAATTTTACAGTATGTATTTAATAGAATTCTAAAAAAAATTAAAATAAATTCATAAAAATAATCTTTGGATTAATAATAAATGGATAATTACATTCAAATAATAATTTAAAGTAATTTATTTTATGTACATTTCAGGTAAATATTTATAAATATACTTTATAAGAACAAATAAATATTTTATATTTTTCATTTCGACTACAAATATTAAATGCTTCGAAAGAAAATAAATTGTATTTAAATACAAATATTACTAATTTTTCATTTTAAGTATCTCATGTTTAATTATATTTGATTTTAAAAACTTTTTGTTTGTAGGCAAATCATAGAAAAGTGATTGAATAAAGTGGTAAAAAATTTCGGACTCACAAGGATATTCCAGATTAAAAACAAAAAAGATTTTAAAAAGCATATCTAATGCTTTAAGGGTTGAGACAAAGGGATACCTCAAATTATCAAAATATACAAAAATTTGTTTTACTTTTAAAGTGTCCCCTATCACCAGTAACCTTGGTTGAATTTGTCGACCTTGTAATTTTAATAATTTTAATTTTGTATCCAATTCATCCATGGTACTGGCAACAACAGCAAATGATTCTTGCGAATCCACTATGGAAAACTTTTTCTTATATTTTGCTCCATTATCATCCGTACTTATTTTGAGTTGGGGAGGGAATAAATTGTGACAATACCACAAAATTGTAAACATTTTTGAATCTGTAAATGTAAATAATAGTTAGATTTAATTATAACAAAAATGTATGCAATTTTTTACCTTCATCAATACGTTCAGTTTGAAGTAATTTTTTGGAAATTAATGAGCAAGATATTCGTGTCACACGTACTTTAATCACTTGCTACGTTGCATACACACTTTTTTATAAACGTTAAATACCGCTATATTTTGCAAAAAAAACTTAAAAAAACTTCAAAAAAACACCTACGCAGACGATGTTGTCTGGTTGAGATCACTATTAACACTGAATTATTTCTTTGTTTTTTGTTTATACTATTGTTCTAACAGAAGTAGTGATGCTGTAAATCAAGATATATTAATTATTAGGTAGTGTTATCAGAACAGCTGATCGTTTTTTGCTACTATGTTCATTTTTCGTTGTCGGGTATTCGCATATTAATGGTTAATTAATTGATGTTACATTTTTTTTATTTTAATAAATACATAAACATAATAGTATATATTATATAATTGCGTATAAAATAATTTTTAATAAATTTTGAGATGTATTTTCTGTTTATAATCTGTAAATAGAAACGAGTATTCATTTTTTAAAAGATTGAGTACTCAAATAAAGGTACTCTATGGTTTATAAAACCCACCACTAAACTAAATTACAAAAAAATTATAAAAAAATTTTATTTTCAATTAAAAAATTAATTGAACCAATTAAAATTTGGTTTGAAATTTAATTTCGGAATCAATCATTGCATTAATTGCTTGATTTTTTCGTGAAATTTTTTCTGTGTAGATTTGTTTGTCATTTTAGATCGTGGTGAATCTATTTTATTGTACATGGCCGTTTCATTTGCACATTAGGGAAATCCCAATACTAGCATGTAATACTGAAACAACGTTAAGGGGAACAGCGTTGTGCAGGGTCTTACTTTACGTATTTTGTTATGTTGTTAGCAAAGTCCTATTTGAGATTCACCGGTGTTGCTTATTCTGCGACCGAAATTAAAAAATTTTTGATTTTTGGTTCACTTTTATTGACATTATCCTATCTTGTCCTTTTAGAAAATTATAGTCTGAAGCCGACGTGGCCTAGTAGGTAGTGTATTGGCTTACTAGACTTAAGTCTCGAGTCAAATACATCAAAACGAAAGTATGAAAATATTTCTTCGGCGACTTCCTCTAATCAGATTTCTGGCAAAAACTCTGAGAGTCAATAAAATTGCCATGGAAAGCTTCTCAAAAAATCTGTCGTGCGAAGTCGGCTTTAAACTGAAGGTCTGAAGGGTTATAATGACCAATTATGTATGTATGTATAGTCTGCATAATCGAGTCGGATAACAATTCTTTCATTTTTCATCTTGTTGGTACAAAAACAGACTGAATAAATGACAATAAATTTGACAGTTGTGACTTTTAGCAGTCTTCTGGCGAAGAAAATTTCTCATAAATCTGTAGTTCGAAATCGAATTTAAACTGTAGGCGCTACCACTCATGGATGAAATTATTACCAGCAACATGAGTAATGTGAGAAGCTAGGTCGTAAGGGTTGTAATGACCAATTATGTATGTATTTAATCAGTTTAGTTTCTTCCATTTTAACTTTACATCCAGTGTCATGCCAAGATATGCTGCACTATTCGCATACAGTACCTGCATACCGTCAATGAATATTGGTATACCTAAAGTTGATTTAATTGTAAAGTCGATATAAGTTCTTGTTTAATTTTATACACCGTTTTTTATTCCATTCTAAGACCGAGAGCGGACAACTGACAAAATAGCCATAGTTGTTCCAGCAATTTCTGATATATCCAGTGGTGTTGTGATAATTTTTTTTATCGGAACGCGTTCCGGACTCTGGTTCACGGTTCGAAAAATCAAGCCGGTTCGTTCCGATTCGGGTTCAAACCCTTGTTTATAAAAATACACATAAAAATTCGTCAAAATTTAGAAAAAAAGTCAGCAATTCTTTTAACTTTTTTCAAAACGTCAGCCAATGCTCGTCATCAGGAATCAGCTTTTGTTCCGGAACGCGTTCCTGTCCAAAAGTGAAGTACCGGAACGACGTTTTGGAGCTTTCCGGCTCGGCAACACCACTGGATATATCACTGATGTATAAAGCATACAATTGTGGACACAGAATGCTTTTTTATGATGCAGGAGCACCATGCACATACATAATATGCATATACATAATAGTGAATATTACCTATTCTTCAGGCACGGTTTAAATAAATGACAGTAAGCCCTTGCCAATTGTGTGCTTAGTTTTGTGAATAAACCTGTATTACTTATTTTATCAAATGCTTGTGAAACGTCCAAAAATACAGCGGAACAAACATTTCTTTCCTTTAAAGCTTTTTCAATTACCCATGACGTTTCTAAAAACAAATTGAATTTTAGGAACCAAGTTTCCTTGTTTAATTACCTGTTAGCTGCGAACTTGTAATATTTTCTCATATAATTTCGATAAGATGGACAGAAGCGAAATGGGTCTATATGATTTAACCCCAGCTTGGTGTTTTCCAGGTTTTGGCGTTTTTCCAAAACGAAGCAGTCTCAATAAAGTATTGTGAATCTGTGTGATTTTGGGATTATGTTTGTTGGAAGTTGTTTAGTTGTAATTAAATCAAATCAAAGACATTTCTTTAAGTTTAGATAAAGATGGATTTGTTTAAAAACTTCAATTGTGTAAACATCTTGACCAATAAGACTCACTTCCTGCGCCTTAGATGGTCGATTAGTGCCAAGAAAGAACACACCAACAAGATAGCTAGAAAACAATTCTGCCTTTTACCGATTCGTTCTGGTCCAATTTCCTTCTGCCATGTGTAAAGTAACACATTTTCATAATTGATATTCTTTTTCTCTTTGATTTTTTATCCATTGCGATATTTTTATAATCACTTATTCCCACCTTGAAAAATTCGTTATAAATCTATCCACTTCAGATATGAAGCGGCCTTTTTCTTCGGCACCTACCTTGTGAATTCAACCTATTGCAATTCAGATTGTGTTGTTCTGGTACCATTAGTATGTTAAATCAGTTTCATTTGCGTTTTCTAATTTTATGCATGATTGGCATTGGATGTATCTATGTCAGTAACAAACCATTTGAGATTGTGTTGGAAATTCTGAATTATTGGGAAATTTGTATTGTTCACCGATAATATTGAAGTGTTGTCCTCAAAATTTTGATTATCTAGAGTATTTATGAGACTTGTTCATATATTTAATCACTCTAAAATCTAGAAGTATCTCTGATTATCATTACCAATTTGTCAAGGACGACCATGGACAACAATATGGCCCAAATCGGGATGAAGACTCATGTCTTGACCGTATAACTTTATGCGTATCAAAAATACATGAAATAAATTTCAAATAACTTAATATTTCGTCGTTAGTTCTTATTTCCAAAAGAGATTTGATTCGAACAATAAAATCAGCTCTGAAACGAATCAAATTTAATGACTTTGATTATTTGAAGGGAAAACAAAATTCGAATCCAATTCCAATTTTATTTACCGTAAAACATATGCATACACATGAAATGGTGTTGATAATGGAATTTGTTTTATTTTTCGGTTTCGTTCTTTTACTTTAAACTCAAATGACTAAAGTTTTTTAAAATTTATATTTAAAACAATATTTTGGCTTTACAACATCAGCTACCTTTCTACACTCTGTGATGTGCTAATAACCACAACAACCTGATGTAATACTGTCGACTAATACTGACCACAAGCTGACAAAACGTTACAATGGGCAACACAGTACAGATATCCCTCCTACAACACAATCGATAGGTTCATATAATATGACGTATTATGCGAAACTGTGCTATAGGAGTCTAAAAACTGGTACAAAAACAGGGGTTAAGTTCCAAAAAAAATATTTTAATGCCACAGAAGAAGCTTTATTTCTATTAAAAATAACATACACACATACATAATTGGTCATTACAACCCTTCAGTCTGGATTATTGACCTAGTTTCTCACACCACTTATGTTGACTGTGTTAATTTTATACATAACTGTCGGGACCTACAGTTCAAAGTCGACTCCGATTGACAGATTTTTGTTGAGAAACTTTTCATGGCAGGTTTTTTTACTCTCAGGGTTTTTGCCAGAAATCTGCCGTAGGAAATCGTCGAAGAAATACTTTTTGTATTTTGTTTTGATGTCTGTCCTGGGGTTCGAACTCTGGATTTACGTCTAATAAGCCAACACACTACCAACTAGACTACGGCGACTATATTAAAAAATAACAAAATAAATAAATATTCAGTTAAATCCATAAAAAGCAGACATAAATTGCCATAAATATATATGAATTGATATTATGAATTTAGTTTAGTTTAATCATCGCTGCTCAATTCAATAAAATGGAATCGATTTTCGGCCACCCAAGGTTGTTGTAGATTTCTTGATATGGTGATAACCAATTTTGTAATTCCCTTTTGAAGTTTCGGCTTCTTTCAGCGCAAGCGTCTACATCCAAGAACAATAATTTAAATTTTTATTCCAAGTCTAATACTTCTAATGTTTTAGTGCCAAATTATTAACTTTATTATCTTCATCAGGTCTAGAATCGATTTCAATCACTTGGGGTTCGAATGCGATTTCTACCAATTCTGCTTCCCAAACATCTTGTTCCACTAATAACTCTTACACATCTTCAATAGCCATATCCGCAAAGCCTTAGATCGGTCCTTCGATCGACCTTCCAAGTTCTAACATGCAACCAATTTCATTTTCTCTTGATTCATGAACGTTTTCTACCTCAACTACTGCTGAACATATCTTTTTCCAACATTGGTTTAATGTAGAAATTTTTAGTTCTTTCAGCGATGCTTCCAAGCTTCCTTTGGATTTGGAGTCAGTTATGTCTAAAATCCATTGTAATGATCTTCTTATGTAATAAGTCTTTAAAACAAAAATAGTGTTGTAGAACATCTTGTAACACGGTGCATAAGCAATGGGAAATTTTTTAATCGTGTTAGTGTGAAATCGAGTTGCGGGATGCCGTGTTGTAGGAGGGATACCTGTATAGCTTGTATCGTGCTTAAATACTATAAAAACCCATAAAACCAGAGAAACCAATTAATTTTATGAACTTAGAAAATTTCCTTAAATTATTTGCAAGGCTGAATGTATAAAAATATAGAAGAAAATGGAAGAAGTTTAAATTTAAAGTGAAGAATTAGTAAAAGTAACTGAATTTCTATTTTATTGTGTTCTTTTTTATTTCTGTCTTCTTCCTTTTTTTCTTCAAATTATCAAAAAAGAATGTAAATTTTAATACAATCGTGGATTACATCCAAAAATATTTATCTACAGCTTTCTAAGCGATAGAAGCAGGAGTCACCAGGTCTAATTCATTACCTCATATAAGCCCCTGATATGACTCCGCATAACGGTAGAATACAGCTTGTATAGGCGAATAGTAAGATTTCACGAAAACATTTCACAAATTACTCAAATTATGCAAAACATTATATTTCTTCATCAAATTAATTGTATTTCTCATCTTCTTACATTCCCTAAACATACTGTAAAACTGAAAAAAAAATTCAACTGAGTAGCGTTTGATAACAATAATATTTGTGAATGTGCTTTATAGATGCAAACAGAAGTAAGTTTTGAAAATTTTATTAAAAATTTTATTTATTTTATTTCTTAGTACTATACACAGTTAAATTATGCAAACCATTAATTTTCTTCTTGGTACTTTATTACCGACATATTTTTCTTTTAAAACATGTAAGTGTGTGTATGTATATGTATGTGTGTATTCATGATATCTATATCTACTTGCAAATCTTTAAATGAAACTGACAGTGGACCACGTGAAAAACACTAAAGACCCAGACTAAAAACGAAAAATAAATACAAATCAATGTATGTATTAGGAATGTCAATCGGGAATTCCCGAATCCCTAAATTACATACATACATAATTGGCCATTACAACCCTTCAGTCAGGATTACGACCTAGCTTCTCACACCACTTATGTTGTGTGCGTTAATTTTATACATGAGTGGCGGGACCTACAGTTTAAAGTCGACTCCGAACGACAGATTTTTGAGAAGCTTTTTCATGGCAATTTTTACTCTCAGAGTCTTTGCCAGAAATCTGCTGAGAGGAAGTCGCCGAAGAAATACTTTTCGTTTTGATGTCTGACCTGGGATTCGAACCCGGGCCTTTTGTCTAATAAGCCAACATACTACCCACTAGACCACGGCGACTTCAAAATTACGGAATTTTTAAAAACTTGTCTCGGGATTTTTTGAAATTTTCGGGATTGTGAATTCATATGTATTTTAGAGCGACTCACCAAAAAAAGTGCTCGACGTGCCCTCTTAAAAATGAACCTTGGACTTTTTTAAAACAACATTTCAAATAGTCGCCAAGACCAATGAATTCACGTTGATCACCCTGCCGGTACCGCCAGTCAGACGAGTACAGCCAAAGTGTAATGGCAAGACAAGCAGAAGGAAGTGGCACCAGCACCTCCACTGGAAGCAAAGTAACCTATGAAGTAACGTCAGACCTAAGTATTCTTCTCAATTGATTGTGTTTATTCGAGTGACTCAAATCATTCGTAAGTATTATAAGTATTTTTTCTTAATTTATTAATCTAAATAAGTAGCCGTATGAATCAAACATATTTCGGATGTTATGAGATTGATGTCAACGAAGTAATCATACTCATTGTAATCTGTACTTATAAATCAATGCAGCAAGTATGAATGAATCAGAGCTGTTGAATTTCAATACTGTTGAGTCACTCATACTCAAAATTGCTTGAGTATTTATGAATAGTGAAAAAACGATTCATTGCTGATCTTTGGTGCCTATTATGTCGAGCACAAGAGTTTAGGCCACGATTCAAGTCCCATGTCAGACATCTCCAACGAAACGGAATATGAAAAACATATCTCTTCGGCGACTTGTTTCCAGCAGATTTCTGGCAAAAGCTCTCAGAATAATAAAATTTTAACATTTCTCAAAAACCTGTCGTTGGCAGGCGACTTTAAACTGCAGGTCTCGCCACTCATGCATGGAATCAATAACACAACATATGTAAGTCGTGATCCCGAAAACCCCAGGACAAGTGTTTAAAAAAGAGGATTCGGGATCTCCCGATTGGCATCCCTAATATACACATAGCCTCTTGCTAAAGTGCACATACATATATACAGGGATTCAGAAAAAATCAAAAAAAAAAAAAGGAAATTTAATAATCCTATGATATTTGTCCGATATAAAACGATATACATATTTAATAAATTCAATTTAATCTAAATACTATCTGTAATATAAACAGAATTCCTACTATTGACAGCAACACAATTGCCCCATATTGTCGTCAATGGACAATCCTAGTGCCAACAATATGTTTAAAAGTTTGTGATTCTATTTATTTTTTAAAACTTTTCAATTTTTCATTATTTCATTATTTATTTTAAAATCAACTTAACAAATTTGTTAAATATTTGTTAAAAGATGTTTTTGGGAACTTTTCAAAAACTTTCACCAGCTTTTATTTTATTTCGCAAACGATCAACTGGTGTCTCGTGTGTGAAGCGTTTGTCAATGACAAACAAATTGAACAAACAGTTTAGAATATTAAGCAGCTGTTGAGTATTCACTTAGCCACAATAGTGTACATACGATTAACAAATTTCAGAAATTTTTAAACCAATCCATTTTCGTTACAATCTTTATAATTGTCTGACAACTTTAAGACGGTCTTTTGCATTGGTTCAAAAATTTGTGTAATTTGTTAATCGTATGTATACTTTTGTGAGCCTATGTATATTGTACATATGAGTATACATATAGGTAAGATTGATTTTTTTAACTCGTACAAATCTATTTTGTACATAAACTTAAGCAAACTAATGCAGATAAGCGTAGGAGATACAGACATACTTTGTATTTTAGACAATCGTATGTGATTCAAAGTAAAGTGTGGTAGTACGTGTACTGCTCAACACAATCAAGGTGTAGAAAATGAAATAAGTTCCTAAAATCTGAAAAAATTCGTTTTTCGTGATTTCTATACAAGAACATAAAGGAATACTACAGCAAAAAGTTGCAAACAGTGATGTAAAAATAATAAGGCCATCAATTTGACACTTGGAGATTTGATGAGAAAAAAATATAACATAATACAGCATATGCAGCTATGTATTTAAGCCCTAACCTCGTTCTGGATTGGTTAAGACTTTGGCATACCCCATCTGATATATCATACCAAGCATCTTGTATTATTTCCTAAGAGTTTCTCACAAGTCGCACTAGTCTAGAAGGTAGTGTGTTGGTATTAGACGTGAGTCCCGAGTTTAAATCCGAGGCCAGACATAAAAACGAAAATTTGAAAAAAATACTTATTCGGCGACTTTCAGCAGATTTCTAGTAAAAACTATGAGAATAAATAATATTACAATGAAAAGCTACAACGGAGTCGCCTTTGACCCAGATATGCCGATGGGCAAACTAGTGTAACAATCTTAGTAGTTTTCCAAAATAGCTTTATTCTGACTGATTACATTACAAAACTGAAGAAAAAATAAAAAAAAAATATTTTTTAAATTGGATATTGAGCCCGTACTACATGTAATACGCTCGGCACATATGGGAGCAAAACAAGGAATTTTCTTGGAATTTAATTAAATTTTTTATTATTCATTACTATAATTTATTATTATATACTAGTTTTATATAGGTAAAGAAAAACCAAATTAATAAAATAATAAAAAAATTTCCACATCGTGCTTTAACCATTTTAACTACAAAATTTGTGTTTCTTGGTCTATTGGAAATGACGCAAGTGGAATGTCGTCTTCAGGATTTAATAATAGGGGAGGTAGTTTTCAAAATTTATGGCATCTTCTTCTTCAGAGTCTTCATCTGTGACGTAGATTGTGTGGGTACAATTGAAATGCCGTAAAAATTTTGCGAAATCTCCTCATCACTTTACTCTAGACCATTAGTATCTCATTTAATGTTAAAAATTTACAAAAGCTAAAACAATTTTTTCCCGATTTTTACACTCTAATGCCGAAAAGTACTACATGTACTACGCCATCAAATACATCAGCTAAAATCACATATAATTTTGCCACGAATTTGTTTTTACATCTATTATAATTCAAACAACATAGAAACGCTACAATAATAAAATATGCAAATACAACTCTTTCTTACCGATTACATGGCGTTTTCATACTTTTGCCAATTTTAGAAAACTGAAATCTTTGATCCAAAAAAATACAAACAATTATCCTAGACCAAATTCTTCAAGATGTGCTTTGTTGAGAGTTATATTCTGTAGCACAATAACAGGAACATTTGAAAATTTAAACAGTAAACGCAGAAACCAGAACATAATAGGTGTACTACATGTAGTACGCTCGGCATATCTGGGTTAAACTGTACGTCCCGCCACTCATGTATAAAATTAACACACACAACATAAGTCATGTGAGAAGCTAGGTTGTAATCCTGCCTGAAAGTCAAATATGTTTCTATTGCTTGCAAGTTTTCAATACGAATACTATTTAAATATCAGTTCCTCCATATTTACCAAGTGTTTCAGATTCTGTAAATCTTATAATTTAATATTGTTCCCAAGAACTATGATTACTTTGATTTCTTCAACAGACGATATTCGCTTGTTTGTTAACATTATTTCACGTGGAAGTTGGATGAGTTATGCGTAACTCGTGGTTTTTTAATCATATAATGTACGAAATATACTTGTTTTAATAAAGAAATTTATTAGCGTAAACTCCAGGTCTATAAGTATATATAACCTTAAAAACGAGGTCTGACGTGGATCGCAATGAAGTTTTGATTTTATATGAACGTAGATGGTTTCCTTTCCTAGATCTATATTAATGGGTGTTTCTTTAGAGCTTCATAACTAACTGTAGGGAGTTGTTTTTTTTTTAGTTTGGTTTGTGCATTTAATTGCAGATAGTCCTACATTAGAGAAAAACTTGTAAATTAAACTATTTTTATATTAGATTTCCATTCTCCGATAAGGAGCATTTTTGGTTCAGTGGACGTGCAAATAACTATTGTTGCCTTATTTGAGGTAAGGATAACTTAGATAACTTAGATAGCCTAGTCTAAAACCCAACAACTGTTGTGTATCCTTTGTTTATCTGTATCTTTGGTTTATAAGTACATCTTCAAAAACGATAATAGTTAGAATATTATTGGCAATGGTGAACAGTATGGGGACGTAATAAGAAATCAATGGGAAGGAAGATATAAAGCCTAAGACCACATTTGATTTTCCCAAAGAAGCTTTTGATGATAGAGTAATTTCAAGTATTAACTGACCATATGATATATGGTATGATTTAACCACAGTGACTTGTTGTCTTTGGGGTTTTGTCAAGTCACTTGCAAGATACAATGAGTTATTGGCGTGTTCCATATTGCGTCTTGCACGTATTACCGGTGGAGGCCACTTAACAGAAATCGTATTTAAATATTAATATAGTATTATGAAGTTCGGAAACAATGAAACCTGTCCCTTTGATATTTATAATACATATCTCTGGTTTAACATGCAACCCCTCAGTCAGGGTTATTGACCTAGTTGTGTGACTTGTGTGTTAATTTTCTACACTAGTGGGGGGACCTACAATTTAAAGTCGACTCCGAACGACAGATTTTTTGTGAAACTTTTCATGGCAATTTTATTTACTCTCAAAGTTTTTGCCAGAAATCTGCTGAGAGGAAATACTTTTGGTATTTTGTTTTGATGTCTGCCCTAGGGCTCGAACCCTGGATTTGCGTCTAATAAGCCAACACACTATCTACTAGATTACGGCGACAAGTTAATATAAAAATCTTAAGCCTCTTTAAATTCTTTCAAGTACTTTGCAATTCACGCAATAGTCAAGCGAGTATTACTGTTGTGTTTCTTTTCAATCCGTTTGTAAGAAATGTAAGAAATTATGTTTCGTAAATTTATTTATTCGCTTAATTTATTACGCAATAATTATAGCTGGCTTTAATGGGCTTAATGTGTTCATATGAATTATTAAAAGATGAGGTGAGATACCCAGTTATCTTAATAATTACCAAACCAGTTTTCCTGGACGAAATCTATTTAGCGTTGTTTTTGAATTAGTAACCTGTTTCTGTATTCGATGTTCTGTATTCTGTATTTGGTTCGTATTTCTGTATTACAGACCTGGCGAACTTCCATACAACCTTCTTAGCCGATTTCATGGTTTCCAATTGAAACTCGCTGAAATGTTATCTATTCTGAGATAGACGAAATAAACACAACTTAATAGAGCATGTATTTTTCTGCCGGATAATACCGTCACAAGTTGCAGTTGCTCTACAAACATGAATGTAACAATACATTATTCTCTATAGTCCTAACACGTAGCATTCAAAGTTTAATATGCGGGTGAACACGAAATGTTTAAAATCACTCTGAACAACAGATATTTCTTAGAAAATTCTTATAACAATTTCATTTACCCTCTGCTGTATTTTTTTTATACAAATTTCTTTTAGATGGAGTTGTCTGACCTATTTCATAATTTTGTTGAAACCCAATATTTTGCATTAAAAGTAAAGTGGTATTTAATTACATACACTAGTGGCAATATCTGCAAATTAATTTCAACTATAAACGACGTATTTAAGAAGCTTTTTCCTGATAAGTAAAGACACATTACCAGAAGATTGTACCCAACGTTGCGCGGGATATGTAGTTTTTATTACTTTAAATAAATGAAAAATGTTTTTTAATTGAAATAGAAAAACAGTGATTATTTGTTGTTGTTAAAGAAATTTAAAAATTTTTACCGGCTTAAGAAACAACCCAGTTTTTTGAATATTCCAAGTCTATATATAAATGCACTCATTTTGCTCGTTTTTGGCGCCTTTCCCCTTTTTTAGACCTCTATTGGTCCAACTTTAAAATAGCTATTTGGGAAACTTAACCAAGCTAAATCTTAAGAAAACACCTTTAAAACGGATAAAATACAGCATTTATGCATTTATTTTTGCCCATTTTTCTGTATTGTCCCATTTTTTCTACCCTTTTGGCCAAAATTTTGAAAAGATTTATAGACTATAACCTGCACCAACAAAAGCTCGATCTATGTCCCAAATTTCTAGAAAATCGGTCCAGGCGTTCAGGCGTGATTGGCAAACAAACCAACAAACAAACAAAAAAAAAAAAAAAACAGACTTACAGAATGATTTATAATATAGATTAGGATTACAGCACATAGCATAACGCTAAAGAGTAGTTGGATTTTAAATGAATTAACAGCTCCAAAATTGTGAATAACTTGTGATAGCACCGTTCTAAAGTAACTATTAGTCAATTCGATGGAGCCGTTTTCTGATTTTGGGTAAATCAAAAAAAGTGGGCGGGGCAAAGTTTTCTTTTGATGAGAACTTTAAATGGATAAATACAAACATTTGAAAGAAAAATTAGTCAAATCGATGCAGCCGTTTTATGATTTTAGATAAATAGAAAATGGGGGCGTAAAAGTGGGAGTGGCAAACTGGACATAAACCATCTACTAAATAGTCCGAACAAAGCCTAAACATTTGGCTTGGATAGGTGAGCCCGTTCTTGAGTTATAAAATGACAACGAAAAGTGGCATTAATTTTTATATATTAAGAAGAAGATTAGTCATTTTATTTGTTATGTATTGTTATTACTTTCGTATTTTAATAAAATCAATAATTTTTAATATTTTTAATAAAAACACTTTTAATTTTTCCAAAAAAAAAAAAAAAATTATAACCAAATATGCAAATGTAAACAACACCTGGTTCGTAATCAATCTGATTGAAAAATCGACTTGAATTCTACGAATACCACCGATTGTTAAATTTTTTTTTTTTTTTGACATGTCAGGTTCTTATCTTGCTAGGCAAAATATAATCGTTTTTATTTCTTAATCAAACAGTTCTCTTTAAGCCAGTATCATTAGATTTTCAAGAAGTAAATGTCAAAAAATTGTTTTTGATTCTTTGTAACAGAAATATCACGGTGTAATGTTTTAGAAACTATTGCAAACATCGAATATATGTAATTGAAGTCTGTGATTAGACAGTCCTAACTGTATAAAATGTCATCGAAGAGATATAAAATCCAAGAAGATTCTACATGGTGTGAAGGTATTCATTAAGGCAGTAAACCAGGCACTATGGATACCAGAGGTGATGGAATGCAACTAAAAGAAGAAGTATCGAACACATAGCCGTGTATTTGTTTCGATGAATATTAATGGAAATGAGTATTAATGTTAAGCGTCCTGAACGATAATTGGAATCTAGAGAGCGTTTCATCTTATGAAAAGTATAGGAAAAGGAATCAGAATATTTATTTTTTATTATTTTTTACTTGCACTGGCTGCCCTTATTCAGCTGCTAAGGACTATGATAATAAAACAAACTTAAGTGCCTTTGAGACAAAAGAAAATATTTATAAATTTTCTCTTATTGACGTAACCTTTACGTAATCATGTAGATAAATGTATCGACACTATTGAAAAAAATGTGTTACAATAAATACTAATCCAAATTAACCCTTCTGCTTCCCTTGCATACGTGCCCTTCCTATGATCCTTTGGCTCAGAATGTCCCATTTGTTTTGTTGATTTTTTTATTTATTATAATAAAAAATAATGATAACTAAAATAAATAAGCCCTTCGTGAGCAATTCATACATATATAATTGGTCATTACAATCCTTTAGTCAGGATTACGACTTACACCACTTACATTGTGTGCGTTAATTTTACACGGGACCTACGGTTTAAAAGGTCGATTTCGAACGACAGATTTTTGAGTAGCTCGTTATAGCAATTTTATTTGCCTCAGAGTTTTTGCCTCAAACTTGCTGAGAGGAAGTTGTCGAAGAAATATTTTCATATTTTCGTTTGATTGTCTGACCTGGGATTTGAAATCGGGCCTTACGCTTAATAAACCAACACACTATCTACCAGACTACGGCGACTTCTGAGCTATTATTAATAATAATTATATTTTTACGTTTACCGAATTTAGAGTTTTTTGTGACAATTTATACACAATTTGACAATGTGCTCCTTGCTAATAAATTTTTGTTTGAATTCCTCTCATGTTGACAAATTTGGTAAATTTCTGGACAATAGTCTATTTGTATTATTTTGCTTGGAACATTGCGGGGCGCTTGTGAGATCATTTTGTTCCTGAATATTTTTGACAAGATTTCTTGCTGATGGTCCATGCGGCAAAATTTTTCTTCGCTTTTCTATCGCTTAGTCATGCGCTTATATGTCTCATTCGCAACTAGTTGGACAAGCGCATTAACTCCAGCTTTCGTTTGGCTGTAATGATGCATTATTTCAGTTTTTTTTGTTTCATCATCCGAATGATGAAAAGAACTTAAGACGAGAACGAATTTATTTTTGTGGAAGGCTGTTTTTATATCCAGAATTTTAGATAACAAAAAAGTTCTATTCTTACGGACAGTGCCAACTAATGTAATATTCCAAGAAGAAGTTCAATGGCAACATTGTATGTAGTAAAAAAATTATCACATGTAATTGTGCACCACTCTCTCACCTAAGTTAAAAATACGGAAATATAATACGATGTACAAAAGTCTCTGTGTGTTTCTTGCTCTGTCTATGTACACTTCCATTTTCCAGACATATTTTGTTGGCGAATCGCAAAGTGTCCAAATTTGTACGTCATATCTGGTGGGCTATGGAATATATTGCCTAAAACAGCACGGACTTCGAAATGAAAACAATTGTTCATCAATAGTAACATTTTCATGAGGATTGTAAAAAAAAAAACTTTGGACTGTTTACTCCACTCATCCCAAACGTTTCTTATCAGTGCTAATCTGTCACGAAGTCTTCTCTCTCCTCTATCTTCAAAGTTGTCAAAATGTAAACACTTTGTTATTTTACTGCAAAAATTTTTGATTGATGATTCTGAATTGTAAACTTGTAATATCGCATGTTGTGTCATATTGACCCAAAGGATATTAAATGTCTGTAAATCGTATTTTGAATGTGGAGGCGGAAGGAAAAATTTAAATTTTATTGTTTTCATTTAAAAACATAGTTTTGTGCTTATGGTGGATAAATTAAAGTTTCACGATCATATCTTATAAATGAAGGGAAAATTTTGCATTTGAGTAACTATTCCAAGTGTCTCACTTAAAAATTGTTAAATTTTAAATTAATTAATTTAACATTTTCTTAAAAATTATTAAGAAAAAACAGTTTCTTAAACAAATAAAAATAATTCTATTTTTATTGTTTTTATTGATTTTCCATTAAATTGTTGAAACAAAATCGAAATCCTTAGTATTTATGCATAAATTCTATGGAAATAGAAAAAGGGAAACACACAAACACATAATAAATACGTAATAATTCTTTTGGCATTAAAGAAGCTTATTGTGGTCTAGACGGACAACTGTCAGACGAATACAATTTGGGAGACTTATGGCCACGTCAATAAAAGCAAAAAGAATGTTTATCCCCAAAGTGTTGCTGGATTACTATAAGAAATGATGATTGATGGAATCACAATTTTTCAATACTTCACGTTATCTTCAGTATTTTAACTTTTAAACCAAATAAATCTTCAAAACGAAGAAAAGGATGTAAAAAGAAAAACAAACAAAATTTATTTCATCAAAATGAAAATGTTTTGCTTTTCAATTCTTTAGAATGATACAGAAAAAGTCATGAAAATAAATTGTCCATCATTTTCATTTTACGGTCATACATAAAAACCACAGTTTGCTTGAAGGGGATATTGTTTCAAAAGTGTGTCAAGCATATCTGTCACACACCAATACAGTTCACGTTTACTTTTTAACACAAAAATCGAAAGTTCAGTTGTGTAACTCACATTTTTAAGGTTTGACTGATTTATGGCCGTTGATTAAAAGGTGTTTTATTTGTTGTTGTTGAATGGCATGAAACTAAGAGGGCAAAACCGTTGCCACCTACTAAAATATCAGAACAAATAACATCATTCTGCAGTTAGTACGAAAGCGAGAGCAGTGTGAAAGACGAGTTGAGAGATAAGTATACATACTGCCTGTTCGATTAAATAGCCTGGAAGGATTGATTAAGCCTTGAAAGTTTTATATTTATTTGCATGTAAAATATCTATTTACGAATGTATATGAAAATTTTTTTTAGCCTCTGGAAAAACAAATAATTTCTTTTAACATTTTAGAAGTTCAATTTGCTGGTTTTAGAGTGTTCCACTCAATCATTTGAAATTAAAAGATATAATAAACACTAGTTCTAATTTTGAGTGTCTGCACTAGGGATGCTAAACAGGAACGATTTTTAAAAATCCCGGGATTCGGGATAAATAATATAAAAATAGCAAGAAAAAAGTAACAAAAAAGCGTAAATTAACAAAAATGAAAATTATTCATGCAAATACATTTATTTTAAGAAAATTATTTGGATTCCAAAAAAAGATTAAAGTATCTAACATGTGATCTGATAGGCTTGAACAAATTTTGTTGTCAACATATCCTGCCGTTGAAAAACACTTCTCGCAATCAACATTTGTTTGTAAAATAGTTCCAAGATAGCTGTATGTAGCTTGTAAATATTCACCTCTACCAGCTCCTAACGTAAATAAATCTATTCATTTGGACAGTTGAGTATCTAAATCAGTTACTCTATTAATTCGTTTTATAGGGCATTTGCATTCCTCGATGTGATCAAATAACTTTTTATCACTGGAAGTAGGCTTTTCCTCATCTGAGATACTATTATCGAAGTCAAGTGGTATAGAATTTTTTTCAGATACATATGAACTCAATTCAAATTCGATGTCATCAAATAACTTTTTATCACTGGAAGTAGGCTTTTCCTCATCTGAGATGCTACCACTTGACTTCGATAAGTGGTATAGAATTTTTTTCAAATACATATGAACTCAATTCAAAATACATATTAATTTACAATCCCGAAAAATCTCGGGGACAAGTTTTTAAAAATCCCGGGATTCGGGATTTTGTGAATCCCGAAATCCCGATTTCCCGATTGGCATCCCTAATGTGCACTTAGATAAGAGGAATTATATAATGGTGGTATGCTTATTACATAAAATAAATTTATACAATATATATAACGAAAATGAGTTTATTTATTTAAATAACTGTTTTATAAAAGTTTGAATTTTGATTTATAGGGCATAGAAGAAATAGATTGTCATTTGTTAAAATATTTCGTAAAAAAGAAAGAGACAAAATGTTTATATCGGAAAAGAATTAATACCGAAATAATAAACTTTAAACGTCGTTTCTTTGATTACAGAGAAACTCAATTTCGTTTATTTGATTGGTGTTAGCCAAGAATGATAAATTAAAGATTACGCCTTCCGCATGATTTCCCGTTAAATGACGTAGTTGGGCTATTTTAAAGGTTTCCAAGTCTTTTTCATATGTGAAAATTAACATTTCTTCTGAAAAGTGTATGCACTATATGAAAGTAGTTGGCAATGTAACTTACATTATCATTAGCCAATAGGAAAGCAATGAAAACAATTTTCGTGACGTCATTGATTCAACATGCGCAGAAAGTTTTAATTTTGTGTGCGTGATGGCGTAATCTTTAGTTTATCATTCTTGGTGTTAGCTTCCGAAGAAAATAAAATCATATTATAAAACGACATTTTCTTTTGGTTTATTATAAAATGGATCGAGTTTATACAAAAACCAGCAAACGATGGAAAATCAAATTTTTTAGCCCTAACCTCAATAACTACGGCAGAAAATAAAACGTTTTATATGCCAGAAAAATACCAAAACTTAATTCATCGTACAGAAATCATAAGAACTGCTGTGTTTAAAAAAGTAAGAAATTCAATTAAACAGAGACATCAAACACGAAGAGTCTGGATACAACTAAACGAGAAGTTATCAGAAACTTACTTGAATGTACAATTTAACGATTATTTTTTGGAAGAAATTGAATCTTTCCAATCTGGAAGCAAAAAGGGCATTATTTATGTCAAAGATCTGAGGAATTTGTCAGCAAAGTTTGTATTGGGAATATTCTCTGATAAGAGTACAAATGTTAGCCAATAGGTAGAGGACTTTGAAAGTGAATGTGATCGCTTGGAAATAAAAAAAAAAATGGAGAGAAAATTGAAGCTATGCGATTTTTTTAGAAACCTGTTATTTAGATTGGTATAGTTCAATGCTTATAAAGCTTACTTTAAACTCAAAATGGACCAACCGGAAAAACAGTTTTTGTGAAACATATATAGATAAGGGTTGGACTCCAATAACATATGCGATATCTTTTAAATATATAAATGGATCATTACTAAATTTCCCACTAAAAAAAGGGGAAAATTTAATTAGAAATGAACAAATCAATGGATAAAAAGACATTAATTGATCTCATTGCAACGGGATTGTCAGATCAAGTTATAGATAGAATAAATAGTGAAAACTTAGAACAAACGCAAGACTTATTTAATGAAATAAGAAGTTTGGAGCATTTAATAAAAGAAACCATACCCGGAAAATGCGAATTTGTGCATCAGAATTTTAAAGAAAAGTCACAAGAGAAAAGCCACTCCGAGATATGTGAAAAACAAAGAAAAAAAACATCGCTACCATTCTCAACAAACATGTTGGTTCAAGGCAAATTAAAAAGTTCCAAAAGTTGCACTACCCCCAACTCTGGCACCAATGATACCAGAGAATTTTTTTTGTGTTTATAAATTTTTTTTTAATTTATTTTAAAAAATTAGAATATTTTTCACAAAATGTGAAAAATTGTAATAAAATTATGACAAATGTCTTTAATATAGGTTTAAAGTAGGGTCGAACCATTGTTAAATTTCATACATTTAACAATGGTTTACTGCAGGTGTTTTAAGCTAATTATCGCTTTTGGCTATACTTTCATCGAATTTAGCTTAACAACGGTTAGTAAGCATGAAGTAAGTTTTTTTGGATTTGCTTAAACGATTTAAAGTTCAATAAACACATTTTCTTAAATGGTTGAAAGAAAAAATAATAAATAAATAACAGTTTACTACACATTGTCAACAATTACGCCCACCTACTGTTTCATATGCGAGTCATCGTCTACATCAGTGTCATTGACTTTCTATATTTATAATAAAAGATTTAATAATCTCCTCACAAGTACACTTGTTTTCTGTCATACTGAGTTTATCTTAGAGAATGGGGACATAAGTCACAAGTGTCGTATAGTATAAACAACTCAATTCATAGACAATATGTTCAATATAAGTGCTATAAGACTAAAGAGACATAAGTCTGATGTTAAAACTCATTCAAGTGTAAATTTTTAGGAAATGTAATACACGAGGACTTGCGAAAATAATTTCATTCTTTTTTCACAAATTGAAAACCAAAAAGTCAGGCAGAATGTGAAAATTACGTATTAAATTTTAAAAATTAATGAGAGTATGAATGTAAAATAGAACTGCATTAATTACTAATATTAACAACAAGACAGCTTCATAATGATACTGTAGAAGGAAGTAGCAACAATGCTTGAGAGGTGATAGGTTAGGTTTGGCAAAGTGGCGGACCATCCTTGAAGAATGAGGTCCCACTTAAACCAGTATTTAGGCCCATTGTAACACTACCATTACTTTTCAAGATTCCTTAAACAAAGCTAACACGAGTCCTTAATAAATTTTGTAATTGTAGCTATCTTTATATTTGAGATCTTGATGCTTCTGTACTCAACACAATCAAGAATTTGGTGGCATCTATACTGTTGTCTACCTCTTCGAACTTTGCAATCGAAACTACAGATTCATCTTTCCACAACAGTTTTGGTTCCTGAACCAAATAAGCGATACATCTTGGACACTATACACTTGTTGGCCTTTGGTGAAACTTTATTCTTCTGTTTTTTTTTATCAAAATTCACTGCGGTCGAACCAAATATTTTAACATTATCAACGGAAGGTTTGAGCCCGTATGCTATAACTCAACTCCGAAAGCAATTTTGTTGGTGTTCGTTTTAAAATATGTACTGAACATACAAAGATATTGTTACGAAAATGGAAACGGTGTAACATTGTTTAACATTAAAATGATAAAGAGTATGAAACAATAGGTATAGACAAGTAAGCCAGAACGCAACAGCTTAGAATGTAAATAAGATACACAAACAACAAATGAAATGCCGGGATTTTCGGGATTCACAAAATCCCGAATCCCGGGATTTTTAAAAAGTTGTCCCGGGATTTTTCGGGATTGTGAAAAAAAGGTCCTGAAAAAAAATTCTATATCGCTTGACTTCGATAATAGCTTCTCAGATGAGGAAAACCCCACTTCCATTGATCAAAAGTTATTTGATGCCATCGAAGAATGCAAAAGCCCTATAAAACGAATTAATAGGGTAACTGATTTATACACTTAACTGTTCAAAGGAATAGATTTATTTAAATCAGGAGGTAGTAGAGATGAATATCTACAAGCTGCATACGCTATCTTGGAACTATTTTACCAACAAATGTTGATTACGAAAAATGATTTTCAACGGCAGCGTATGTTGACTACAAAATTCGTTCAGGCCTATCAGATCACTTGTTAGATGTTTTAGTCTTTTTGTTTCAATCCAAATAATTTTCTTAAAACTAATGCATTTGCATATGTGTGAATAATTTTTGTTACTTTTCGTCTTGCTGTTTTAGTAAATTATTTTTAATGGCATATAATTCTGATATACATAATTGGAATACAAATGATTTTGTTAACCAAATATTATTATTTTAAGAGAAAATCGCAATTTTTCCTGTAATTTTTCGGGATTTTTGGATTCCGAATTTTGCCATAATATCCCGGGATTTCAGGATCGGGATTTATCTATGATGGTACATAACCTAGCTATGTTATCCTAAAATACATTTATGAAACAATAAAATAAACTGTTATAAAATAGTTTCGAAAGCTTGTTCCATCACAAACATTATTTTTATAATTCTATAATTTATCATTGCACACCAAAAAGTTTATTCATTTTAAAATTAATCACATGAAATCATTCTGAGATTCAAATGATTGACTCTGCTATTAAAGACTCTTTACGTTTGAATTAATTTGATTGCATGAAATTTTACACACACCGAGTATAGTTGTAATGAATGTGTTCATATTCCGTTACACGTACGGTGGTATACGTATACAATACGTATAATCAATTAAACACCACTCATACGCAACAGGAGAACAGAAGGTGACCACTCCGATCTTAAAAAATATCGGTGATAAGTCATCGATACATCGATGTTATATTTTCATATCGATAAATACTAAAACAAAAAATATTATTTAAAGTTTTTTGACAAAAATTATTTAATAATTCATTTTATCTATGAAAATGAATGTATGTTTATTTATGTGTTCGTATGAATGAAGTTCATAGACGATTAAACGGCTGAACCGATTTTCTTGAAATTTTTCCTGTACGTCTGGAAGGAGTTATAGGCTACTTTTTATGTTGAAATCTCAATACTACCCACGTATACTACATTATCTACCATTGTAAGCTAATAACAAAATGGGTATATTAGAAAAAATATGACTGCAAGATACCTCAAATGTTGTACAAGTAATTACAGTTCCAACGTAAATATTTTGGACAAAAATGGGTGAACTAGCAATAGTTGGTGTGGCACCTCCTATATAAAGTAAATACGAAAATCTGTATATCTGAAAAACTGTAACAGCTAGAATCCCATTTTTGCGATCAACACTAGCTGATGAGCTAAATGCATGTCTAAAATCATCATGTTCACATTCTAAATTTAACTACTAATATGTGTTTTCAGTTACACCGTGCTTGATTTAGGTAATGGAACAATTCCAATGGACCCTATTACAAAATATATAAAATTTCAATCTGACTTTTGCAGAATGACACAATCGAAAGAAGATTTAAAAAATTGTGTATTTCCCAATATCGTGCAATTTTTTTTTTTATAAAACCAGCTCTTAGGTCACGGCCCCTACTCATGCAGTGCATTGTGCAGGTTTTAAAAAGGTGGAAACAGGGAAGATGCGAACGGTAAGGAAACAAGTTGTTGCTGGTGACTATAAGATGGCCAGTGCTATACCTTCACCTTTAGACAGTCTACATAAATCGTCCCCATGAAGCCCGCTGTTTCTCACACCACTTATATTGTGTGTGTTAATTTTATTCAGAAGTGGCGGGACCTACAGTTTAAAGTCAACTCCGAACGACAGATTTTTGAGAAACTAGAAGAGAAGGAGATGAAATCGCCGAAAAAATACTTTTTGTATTAAAAAAAATTTTGTAATTAAAAAACGGTGTTCCTATTATTTTACTTAGAAATATTGATCCTTTTCGATCCTTTGTTATGACACTCGACTAACAGTAAAAAGAAAATGATGAGCAATGTTATCGAAACGAACATTATAACTGGATAGTTTAAGGGAACTGATGTCTTGCTGCTACGTATTCCTACGACCACATCATTCATTCGATTTCAAACTTCCGCAATTTCTTATTCACATTCCATTTGCAACGACGATTAATAAAGCTCAAGGTCAGTCATTTCAAGTTTGAGGACTTAATCTAGAAAATCCATGTTTCTTACATGAGCAGCTTTATAAAAGTATATATTAAATTTTAGCAATTAATTACTAAATAAATAAATTTTTTAATTATTATGTATTTAATTTCGATGGGGGATAGCTTATCACACTGGGTATTAGCTAATTTATAATAAATAGCATAACAAAACAGCTTCATATTTTCACAGTTATTAATTAGATTAAAAAATAATTAATTTATAAATTTTATAAAACATGCAATAATTATGGTTTTAATTCAGATTGACTAATTTTGAGATCGAGTTAAGGAAAATTAGCTTTGAAAACATAGATCCCAAAGGTCTATTTTGTCACAGAAATAGCAACAATTGGAAGATATGAAGAGGAATTCGTGAAAGTTTTTGATACAAAAGTTTTCATGAGCTACCGGGAATGACAGGTACAGTTGTACCTCCGTTTCGGTAATGGTGTCTATAGTATATAGAGGATAATTTTTGTTACATATTTTTACGGATTAATACATACATAATTGGTCATTTGAACCCATCAGTCAGGATTACTGACCTAGTTTCTCACACCACTTATGTTGTGTGGGATAATTTTATACATTAGTAGCGGGACCTATAGTTTAAAGTCGACTCAGAACGACAGATTTTATGAGAAACTTTTCATGGCTATTTTATTTACTCTCAGAGTTTTGCCAGAAATTTGCTGAGAGGAAATCGCCGAAAAAATACTTTTTGTATTTTTTTTGGATGTCTGGCTTGGGATTCGAACTCTGGCATTTACGTCTAATAAGCCGACACACTACCTACTATACCACGGTGACTTAATAATTTGTGGTATCATTATTAGAAATTGTAGAAAGGTGAGATGGCGATGTATCCTTATTAAACGCCGATGTATCGTCCATAAAAACATCGATGTTAATTTCGAAATTTATGTGTAAGACATAGATGTTCATTTGCTTCCATAGCTGCCGGATAAATGAAGCGTTAACTCATCAAATATTTGAGAAACAATCGACAAAGACCTTCATTGAAATCTCAAAAAAAGCGTCAAAAAAATTAATAAATAATTCAAAAGGTTTTAGAAACAAAAACATATAGTCAATGTTAAGCAGCAATAATATTGCATCATCTATATCCTTGTGTGGTGTAAATATCAAAAATTCAGTGCCTTGGTTTCTTAGATGATGCAATAAATAATTCACTCCTACTCATCTACTTACCATTTACACCATTTATGACTGACCGAGAATGAAATACAACCTTCATGCCTGGGTTGACCTTTAATTTCTATTTTGAGGCTTCTCAATCGCTTACAGGAGAGGCCGCAGTAGCTCGTTAATCACGATAGTGTGTCCAACTCAATTTGTTCATTGGAGCATCGTTGCAATATGGCAGCGTTACTCCAAGGGATATTGCTCGAGCGAAATAAGGAAACTTATATAAAAATATTCAAGCTTAATATCCATAAACATTATTCTCTCTTTCCTCATTCTTATAATATATTTCCTAGTCCCAAACACAATGCCATCCTCTGAGTGTTGGTCATATAAAGGAAAAATAAACGCATTTGTCTATATTTTTCCGATGGCAATATTAATTATAATCGAATTCTTAAAACTGTCTGCAACGGCATATGAGAATTTATGCTCAGCTACGATATTACTTAGGAGTTGAAATTTTTTGGTTTTAAGAGATTGAAAAAAGTAAAAATTATCACAGATACTCGAAAATAACTTAAAAATACAATACTTTACTCCTTGTTATTACTAGCAGAAATTTCCAACAGTAACAACTGTAAAGCATATACAAAACTTGAGAAAGCTTTTAATGTACTAAAGTAAAAAAAATGGTTTAAATTTTTAATTTTAAAAATCGTCAAAATAAGGACATAAATCGTCAACGTGATATTTTTGGAGCACAAAATCTTAAAAATGACGATAAATCTGGTAGTTATGTTTGCATTCCTACTTCTATGACATCATAATTATAGAGGTTCTTTAAAACGCTACCTATCTTTAAATGTGAAAACAATATTTGAAAAGTGAACAGATGATCTTTAGTTTGTTACAGATGAAATCTATTAAGCGGAGGGCAGTAGAGTTTACTCATTCATACAATACGAAACAACTTTATGTATCTTACTCGCTAAACCAATTCTTCAGTACTTCTTACTATAGCTTGAACTACATGGATATGCGATCATATACTTGCAGAATCTGATTAATTAGACCGCTATCCTTAAAATTTATCGTACCATTATGCACATACATACTTCTGTGGTTAACCAAATCAATAGAAAAATTTGCTGTGAGTTTAGATAATATCATTAAAAATTCATATTCTATGTCGTAATTCTGAAAAGTCTGGTCAAAATTAAATTCAATTAAGATATTGCTGGCCCTTAACAATACCTTTTTACAATTTTGTTTGTCAAATTTTGTTGATTTTTCTCTAAATTTTTTTCAATATATATACTGCACGCTATCATGAACAGCGCTCCTATTTTCATCAGATCTTGCCTTCCATCGACTTACGGATTTTGGTCGCTCGTTTACTGACCAAGAGGACTGAAATATAATACCACAGCGATTACGACGGTCATAAAATCGACGAAGTGTGCAAAGCGCTGATTTAACAGAAGATCCAATTTGACAAAACAATTTCATTATTTGCAAGTATTGTTGAGTGCTATAGCTATCTATTCATTGTAAATTGTCGGCATTGTAAGCGTCAGTAATGGGCAGTTTGGAATTTATTGACCAAATAATGGAAAAACGATTACGTAGTTGCTGAATCTCTAACAAAAATCAACTGAAAAACTTTGTCAAAAGCGAATGGTAGCATATTTCAACAGAAAATATAAGGAACAACTTAAACATTAGAAGCCAAATAGGTTAAATAGAGAGCCTGTCATTAAAGGATATTCTACTAAATATATGAGAAATAATTTTAATATGTTTGACTTTTGAATTTAAAATTTACTCTTCCTCTTTACTCTTTACTCACTTCCTTTATTTCCTTCCTTCCCTAAGGAGATTGTACAATAGGTCAATTTCGTCCTCCGGGTACTGTACTTGTCTTAATCGATAAGCACTCGTCCTCTAACCAAACCTAGGGGTGCCTACTAGAGATGCCAAACTGAATCGATTTTTTTAAAATCCCGGGATTCGGGATTTTGTAAATCTCGATCTCGAAGTCCGGGATGTTTCGGGATGTATCACGGGAAAAATCGCGATTTTCTCTTAATAATAAAAATATTTCATTAAAAAGTCATTTGAATTCCAATTATGTATATCAGAATTATATATCATTAAAAATAAAATATAAAAACAGCAAGACAAAATGTGACAAAAAAGCGTAATTTAACAAAAATAAAAATTATTCATACATATGCAAATATATTAGTTTTAAGAAAATTATTTGGATTCCAACAAAAAAATTAAAGCATCTAACATGTGATTTGATAGGCTTGAACGAATTTTGTTGTCAACATAACCTGCCGTTGAAAAACACTTCTCGTAATCAATATTTGTTGATAAAATAATTCCAAGGCTGTATGCAGCTTGTAAATAACTATTCATCTCTACCACCTCCTGATTTAAATAAATCTATTCCTTTGGACAATTGAGTATCTAAATCAGTTACACAATTAATTCGATTTAGAGGGCTTTTGCATTCTTCGATGCTATCAAAAAATTTTTTATCATTGGAAGCAGGGTTTTCCTCATCTGATATGCTATTATCGAAGTCAAGTGATATAAAATTTTTTTAGGACCTTTTTTAGGATCAAAATACATCCCGGAACAAGTGTATTTAAACGATCAAACGATCAAAGTCCGTACGGTGGAAATTAAAATGCTTCTCATTACCAAAGAGAGTTTCTCTTATTTCCTTTTTCTCAAATACATTAAAATTTTGTTTTGTTTTTTTTTTAATACAATAGAAATAAATTAACAAAACAGATATCAAAAACCATCAGTTTTTTTTAACTTTTTTTTTTGTTTAAAATTATGAAATTGCTTAAATATATTGGAGTATCCAGATTTCTGCTATCCCCTTGTAAATATATACACCTAATCCTCCTACAACATGGGGAATAGGATCCCAAAAAATTTAAGAAATCAGAGTTTGGTTCCAAAGTGAAAAATTTTTCAATAAAATAAATTCCTATAAACAATTTAAAATTCCAATGTAGTAAAAATATGTGCTTAATATATTTGTGTATATTTAAGTAATTGTTGATATATTATGTAATTTAATAACACTTCATGTATTTAAACAAAAAAATAAAATTTCATTTCTACGTAAAATATTCATGTTGAAAGATTAATAAATTAAAGCCAAAATAGAGCGATAACTTTCTGCTCTACATCAAATGAAATTAACATAAATCGTTGTGTGATGATATCAAAAGATATCAAAATATGAACAAACTTCAAAAAATTTTATTTGGGCAAGAAAACCTTTTCCAAATTAAAATAATAAATATTTGAAAAAATCGCGTTGTAAGTTGTAGCGAAAACGCGTTTTAGGAGGGTTAAGTGTATACCAGATGCAGCGATAAAGAGTGCGCGGTATCTTGTAAATAAAAACATTGATGAATACAGTGGGTCGGGTTGCATCCTGTGACGGTTTTGCATTGTCATGTTGTAAAATTATCTTGTTATGCTTAGTCGTCTATCGATCAATGCATGTTCAAAATGGTTTCACCGGATTCTAAGTGCGTTGTTCTGTCCCTTGTTTCTGTCTCAAAGTTTTATCTTCATTCAGTATTGTTTGCAATACGGCGTACTTACATTTCACGACGTTTTTATTCTTTGTCGATTTCAACGAAGAAATGCAATGAGGAAAATGGTGTTTTTTTTTTTAATTCAGTCATGACAACAGAATTAAAAGTAAACAAATAAAATTAAATCAGTGTTAATTAAATTCATTACAATTCTCCGTTTGTATCTGCAATCACATATTTCATAATAATTGTAATTAAACAAATGTAATAGCCTTAAATTTTCTCTTCATATTCATTTGGTTTCTTCATAAGTTTAAAACAAATAAACCACTCTAGAGTAGTTGAAGTTGAGAAACCGAAAAAATATTCATAACACCAGTGTACGCATTAATTTCAGTTGATGAGCTTTTCTTCGGTCAGGATATGAAGTGTATGTCCGGCTTATTATTATACTCAAGTGATGCGCTCTTTTAATTTGCCAGTATTTTTATTCTCCCATGTGCTAACAAGACAATACAGCATGTTTTCACTTAAACACGCACGAAGTTATAATTTCTTACAATGCGTAACAAAAAATTTGCCTCAAGCTGATTGTTAATTTGGTTATGCTAAAAAGTGAAAGATTTAAAAATATAGTGTAGCTCATAGTAATTGTTTACACCTATCTTATGAGAATAAATGGGCACCTATTTCTTAATTATAAACTTTTGACGAACACTGTAATTTGTTTATATTTCATATGTTCCTGAAAATAGTTTCATAAGATGAATATTATGCCATCTGTATTTAAAGCAGACAAGTAAGAAAATTGTAGTCAAAAACGGCTGATTCAAGCTCCTACATTTAGGGAAGATAAATATTAAGACATGTGACATTTCATACCTGAAAGGTCTAGATAATACACCGAAGTCGAAATATTTACTGTGGCGTACAGCCAGGACTATTTAGTCACTCTTACGACACTTCTTTGGAGGGTAAGCTCGAAATTATTTAAAAAAAAGTAAATTGTAAACCATCCGACCGAATTATCAGCTGTTCAAGTCACGCAAAGATTAAAATTTTGTGAGATTCGAAGTGTTATTACAAAACTGCACCTAAAGAAAGCTTCTGGAATTGACGAAATTAGTAACAAGATACTCGCATAGCTATAAAGGTATATTTCTATAGCCATTATTCTCTTCTTCTTCAATGCAATTTTACGTACTCTTATACAACCCTCTAGAATGAAAAGTGTCACTAGTTAAAATGATTACTGATGATTCTGTATTTCTTAGTACTCATGAGGACCCCCACAGGAGCATATTTGTCAGCTAGAATAGTGGTTATAAGGTGAATGAAACTTGAAACTCCTAACTTGAAACTTTCAAATTGACGCAAAATTAACACAAATGAAATTAAAACTTTGGCCAATTGCTTCCTAATATTCCCTCTTCCTAAATAATTTACATCCAGTTATGGTAATCAATGATTACAGCAGCTCAAAAACTCGTATATTCTTAAAGATCTCAGGCCAACTGTCAAAGCATTTTGAAATACATACGTAAGAAAGCATTCTGAAAAATACATGAAGAAGCTTGCATTCCAATCGAATTCTTTTACTCTTTGCATATTAAGGTATCGGAAAATGTATTTTACAATTATATAACGAATTAACATTGACACCCCAAGCTGTAAGATGTTCTATACAACTCACCTCAGAAGCTATTGCTGACGCCAAGTAACCACCCGGATCATTTTCAAAGCATTCCTAGAGATATTCATAAGGTAAGTCTTAACCTTCAAAGTTTAGTTTAGAGTCTAAAGATGCGAACGGTAAGGAAACGAGTTGCTGCTGGTGACTATAAAATGGCCAGTGCTATACCTTCACCATTTGACAGTCTACAGCAATCGTCCCCAAGAAGCCCGCAGTTTCTCACATCACTTATGTTGTGTGTGTTAATATTAAGCAGCAGTGGCGGGATCTACAGTTTAAAGTCAACTCCGAATGACAGATTTTTGAGAAAGAGAAGAAATCGCCGAAAAAATATTTTTTTATTATTTTTTTTAATTTTTGATTTATGGCCTGGGACTCAAATGCTGGCTTTACGTCTAATAAGCCAGCACACTACCTACCAGACCAAGGTGACCCCAATAGCTGGTGTTGTTGCTAGACTACAACAGTTTAAAAAACTTTCAACTTATAACTCGGTTAGCTGAAAAACTTATTACTTACGTACTTAATTGTGCATTACAATCCTTACGGACAGTTTTTATCCATGAGAGGTGGAATCTACAGTTCAAAGTCGACCCCGGTCTAAAGAATGTTTCAATAGGAATTTTATTTACATTCAGACACTTTTCCAGAAGACTACTGAGAACATGTGGTCGAAAGAAATCTGAGCTTGGATTTGAACCACTGTCTCTCGTCTAATAAGTCAAGACACTACCTACTGGACTACGATGACTTTAAAAAGTTTAATTCATGAATATGGCTTATATATGACATATGTACTTCTAACGCCTAAAAAAGGAATAAACCTATGCCACCAATCGTGAGTTATGTTAACAGGAAAGCTCAGAGCTTGTTACGTACTCTTCAGTTACTCCATGAACGAATGTATACAGTATTCTAAACGATTTAAAGAGGTGAAAACAATTGCTATAACTAACTTTGCCTACAGTAGAGTACGACTGAATGAACACAGCAGAATATGAATGCGTATATTTAAAATAATATAATTTAAATATGAAAACCTACATTTGAGAAATAATTATAGCACTATCATAGGCACTATTCTCAAATAGTAAAACAAAAACAAAATTAATATTATACGATAAGGTGAAAAAACTAAAAATGTTTCTTTAAATATATGCTTACATATCTACATACGAGTATATGTATATAAAATGCGCTATATTTTTGTACACCACTAACAATCTATATAAAATTGTTTCTTCACTAATACATAAATTTTATATGCACATGGGATATGATAAAATGCAAGAACAAAAGCCTACTTCAACAATTTTTATTCAATTCGAAATAATTAAAAAATATGATTCAAGAATGCCTTATTAAGATAACACAACACATTTTTCGGATGTATGGTACGTATAAGGCTGAACTATATCTGTTGACGTTCTTCATCATTGCATTTAAAATACGAAATAAATTCAAAAATGTTTAAACTGATACAATTTAAGAGAAATTATGTGATTTAAGCCTGCAGAAAAGATAAGTTGTATTAATATTCGCTCAAATGATTTAATAAGTAATTATTAATTGATACTTTTGATATTTTTTGCAAGAACATATTTTAATTGGAATTGATTGTATTAAGAATCATGCAAAATTCCAATGAAATGTGAGCTTGTTTTTATGTACTAGCCCCAACCACCATGGATAAATCAACATAAAAATGTTAGAAAGTTTAAAAGTTACATTTTCGGAAAAGTAATTGCATTGTCTTTAAATCTATAAAATGCTGTCTGATGTCTTTCTTTATGTAAAGTCTCAAAGAACATTCCAAAAGCTAAGAAGCTGTGCTTATGTAAGTCTACATCCTTACGATTGTTTGAAATACGCTATGTTTTCTTAAAATCTAAGAATTCGAAGTCATTAATAGTTATTAAAAATTAAATACAAATTAACATGAGTACTAATAACAAAAATTGTAAACAAATTATTATTGTTATGATTTTACCTTTTTAAAAACAAAAATTTTTAAAAACAAAAATAAATTGCTGTTTAGTTTGCATTATATTTTTTATTGTTCGTAACTATTTAGTGTATCACTGTTCACAACTTAATAGATAGAACAATAACAACGCAGATCTTTACAACAGAGATCTTTAAACCACGATTGTTCTCTTCACACGCAACGCTGCTTCACACAAGACTGACTGAATTCTATCTCCTTCTCGTTGCCTACTTTTTCTTTCCTTTTTATATGCTCACGTAAGCAGGTTTGATGTTCGTTCCTGAAGTTGAATGCCTCGCCCTCTCGAAAATTCTATAGCGATTTCATTGCTGTTTGTGTACTTTGTTTACGTTGTTTGTTGTTGCGTTCTTTCTTACTTGTATATGCCCTTTTCTTTAATACTAATGGTTTTCGTTTTTGTATCTTTTGGTTATCGTTTTAATGTTAGACGATGTTACAACGTTTCCATACGCATAACAATATTAACATCAAAAAATTGGCTGTGAGAACGCATAATGATGATTAACGTTGACAGAAAATTATTAGTTCAATATCTGAGAGAAACTTCACACAAAAGTGCGTGTTTGCTTTTAATTTCACCCGAAAGGGTTTAAGCAGAAATGGAAGATTCTTCCTTGTGAACGCATATCAATTGAGCTCTACAATTTAAAAGCTATTTGATTTTATGACAATGCTTTATTAAATGCGCCGCTTTAATTATGAAGTCGCCGTGGTCTAGTAGGTAGTGTGTTGGCTTATTAGACAAAAGGCCCGGGTTCGAATCCCAGGTCAGACATCAAAACGAAAAAATATTTCTTCGGCGATTTCCTCTCAGCAGATTTCTGGCAAAGACTCTGAGAGTAAAAATTGCAATGGAAAGCTTCTCAAAAATCTGTCGTTCGGAGTCGACTTTCAACTGTAGGTCCCGCCACTCATATATAAAATTAACGCACACAACATAAAGTGGTGTGAGAAGCTAGGTCGTAATCCTGACTGAAGGGTTGTAATGGCCAATTATGTATGTATGTATGCTTTATTAAATGCACAAATTTTACAGAATTTTCTACCACTTAGTTTTTCCTACATGAAGCTGTTTTTCCCTCAACAAAGCTATAAAATGTGATCAGATTTTGCTACAAAATATGTTAATAAGCCAGATATTGATAGAGCGAAAATACTGTGATGCAGTTAAACAAATTAGTGGTGGTGTGGCATACATTGGCCTCTATGTGGGCAAATAATGAAGTACAAATTTCATTATTTAAAGGTTTAAAAAGAACATTTTAAAATGAGCGTTCAGAATTTAAATAATTAATACGATTGTCGATCTTTTCATAAAAATAATTCGAATAACATATCCCATAATTATGGAAGAATGATTTCTATACAATGGTATAAACGTTATATCAAGAGATCCCTATCGAATCCAGAATCCCGGGATTTTTAAAACCTTGTCCCGGGATTTTTCGGCATTTCGGGAATGTGAATTCATATGTATTTTGACCTTACAAAAGGTCCTGAAAAAAATCTACATCACTCGATTTCGATAATAATATCTCAGATGAGGAAATCCCAACTTCCACTGATAAAAAGTTATTTGATGCCATCGAAGAATGTAAAAATCCTACAAAACGAGTTAATAGGGTAACTGATTTAGATACTCAACTGTACAAAGAAATAGATTTATTTATAGTAGGAACTATCTTGAAACTATTTTTACCAACAAATATTGATTACGAGAAGTGTTTTTCAACGGCAGCGTATGTTAACAAAAAGCCTATCAGATCACATGTTAGATGCTTTAATTTTTTTGTTCGAATCTAAATAAAATTTTTAAAACTAATGCATTTGCATATGTATGCATAATTTTTATTTTTGTTAATTTACGCTTTTCTGTAGTCGCCGTAGTCTAGTAGTGTGTTGGCTTATTAGACGGTAGGCATTGGTCAGTTCAACGATGACTGCCGCTATTTAGATTTTTGGCAATAACAGGGACAATAAATAAAATTGACATGGAGAAGTTTCTTAAAAATTTGTCGTACGGAGTTGAATTTAAACTGAAGTTCCCGCCACTCATGCATAAAATTCTGACTGAAGGTTTGTAATGAGCAGTTATTACAGTTTTGTATTACAAACATTAAAAGCTGCTTTATACTGAGCATTTCTAGTATTTAATTCATCTCTGATTTTTAATTAGATTACAACTTCTAACGAAAATTGGAATCATTTTCAATTCAACTGCAAATCTTGAACTAAACTTCCATTTCTAAGTAGAATTCTTTGAATATTTTAATATTTTTCTTTATTTTACCTTTGCAGAACAACTATGTTTTATAAATGCCTCCTTCTACTGAATGTATGCACATATAAAATGCATCAAAGCAAAGGATAAATATCAAAAGTAATATGTTTTATCTCCTTTTAAAATGTCACAATCTATATGCAAGTGTTTAACAAGATAGTTTTTGTTTTTTTTTTTTTGTAATAATGTGGAGGTACTATATGGCACTTAAAAGACTGTATACCGCAATATAACTTTCTCTTTCTTCTCTTTTTTATATACAATGGTTTTCTTTCATACTTATTTTCTGTATTGGAAATGTATTCATTGATATATTAGCATAAATCCTTGGAAAAATCAATCTTCAATTACGGTTAAAACGTTCATCTTGATTGAAGAAGGAAAGTAAAAAATCTAGAATATATAATACAAACTGAAGACGCAAATGTCTTCGGTTTTTGATTATAGTCCCCGGATATAATCAATTTTAAAAAAGCTTACGGGACAGTTTTTATATCGAATTCCCGCAACTAAGAGCAAAAAACTACGTGTCATTCAAGCTTTTTATTTATAAAATCAGCACTCAGGGGATGGCCCCTACTCATGCAGTGCATTGTGCAGGTTTAGGAAAGGTGGAAAATGCGAACGGCAAGGAATCGAATTGCTGCTAGGTGACTATAAAATAGCCAGTGCCATACCTTCACCGTTAGACAATCTAGAGCAATCATCCCCAAGAAGCCTACAGTTTTCCATACTACTTATGTGTTAATTTTTATACGTAAGCCTACATAAACTACAGACCTACAGTTTAAAGTCGACTCCGAACGACAGATTTTTTGAGAACCTTTCATGGCAATTTTATTTTTAGTCTCAGAGTTTTTGCCAGAAATTTGCTGAGAAGAAATCGATGAAAAAATACTTTTTGTATTTTTTATTTTGATGTCTGGCCTGGGACTCGAATCCTGGGTTTACGTTTAATAAACCAGCACACTACCTACTAGACCACGGCGATCCCAAATTAGAATTATATTTCTTTCATTGACAGCACTGGCTTCGTATTTAAAGAAAAGCCAGCTGGCCGAAGAGGACAAAGTTCAAATAACATTGTAATATTGTTGTTTAACGGCAATTAATCAGGTGAACAATTCAATTAAAAAGTAACGAATTTTGTTGTAATACTTCGAAATTTTATGCTACATTATGTCAAATAAAAATATACCACTTTAATGTATGTTCCAGCAGAGTAATGAACTTAAATATACTGCAAAGCGCACTAATAAGTAGTTTATATATAACAATATCAATGTATTAGTGCAATGTATTAGCGTAATATCTGCAAATCCAAGTCCGATCCAGGACTTGTAGAATATAGCAAGTACAACAATCGGTAGAAAGTGTGCCAAGAATTGTAGTAAACTTTGCGAATTAATTCCCTATGCGTGATATGATGTACCAGATGCAGAATGCCGAAATCTTCTTGGCCACCGTCAAATTGTTAATCGCTCTAGAACTAGATTAGAATATTAATTAGTGTAAATGTGTTATTATTTTTGGGAACTATTGTCAAGAGAAAATGGTACTGCTATTTTGAAAAGTTTGAATTTCTATTTTGATTTTCATCAAAAAAATCGCAAATAAAAAAGGAAATATCTTATAGGACCGCAATGAAATTTGTTTTCTGATATATAAGCTAAGAATTAACTTTTATCTATCAACTGTTATCTATCAATTGTTTCCTCATTTCACTTACTTTTTCATTAACGCTGTATCACATCGGTGGATACATTCCTTTTTCTATCCATTGCTGCCAGATTTGACGATTTATCGTCAGTTTGGCGATTTTGAACCCCAAAAATGTAATTTTGACGACATGACGATTTATGCCCTTATTTGGACGATTTTTAGTAATTAAAAATTTACATCATTTTCTTTACTTTACTACATTAAATGGTTCCTTAAGCCTTGTACCACAAGGTGTAAAGTATAAAAACTGGTATAAATATATAAATACGGTTGAAATATCGTTTAATCCCTTAAAAGCCAAACAACTGCAATCTGTAAATAACTTCGTAGTTGATAATAAATTACCATACGCCGTTGCAGATAATTTTAAAAATTCTATTCATCGAAGAACAAAGGCAAGTGCCATTATTTTTTTTTTTTTCATACGTCCAGCACTCAGACGTTGGCATTGTCTTTTAGAACCAGGAAAATATATTTTAGGAATGAGGAAAGAGACAACAATATTTATGAAGACTAGCTTTGACACGAAAAACTTCTGCAGGAAGGCAGTTCCACAAACGAATAGTCCGTCTAAAAAACGATCTTTGTCTATAATGCATTGTGCTATAACTTGGCTAATCGACAACATACGGGTGTGGTGCCTGAGAAAGACGAGTGTTACGTAGAAATACATGATTTTCATAAACAACTCCCCTCACTTTGCTCGAGCAATATCCATTGTAGTAGCGATAGAACAGCGATACAAGCCACATTGCAACGATGCTCCAATGAATCAATGGAGTTGAAACACTATCGTGATTAACAACCTACTACGGCCTCTCCTGTACACTGTCGAAAGATACATTGATACTTCATTTATCTGGCAGCCATACCATTCTACCCATTATGTAAAAAAATTAATTTCTATTTTCCATTTTCTATTTAATATGTATAAAATTTAATTTCTATAAAATTTGTTGGTAAATTATCAAATATTTATCGTACAGAGTAAACAAATTTTAAATTGAAAAATTTCTAATATGTAATCTACAACAACACAATTATACAGCAAATGATTTTTTTATTCTTTAAATTCTGAGATAAAAGAAACTCTAACCACATCGAAATTAAAAATTAAAATTAAAGAAAAAATCGAATGCAGAAACAAAATCTTATTTTACAAAATGTACTTAAAGCCGTAATGACACAGACTTTTCTTTTTCTAATAAATGCTGGAAACAAAATAAAACAATCGAAAGACAAAACCAATGCATGCAAAAATTGTGTTTATTTTTCATGAATAATAAATTTTTAAAATATAAAAGCCAATAAAAAATTCATACATGAATGTACTTTGAATTTTTGTATTTATTTAATAAGAAATATATTTCTACGTATGTATATACAACATGTATAGATCTGCAAAGCATCTCCTTGTATAATTTCCTGAAATGATTTCTAATTCTTGAGAAATAAAATAAATTTTTTACTTTTATCTATCAATTACCCGATTGGCTTCGCTACCCCCATACTAACAATAAAATAAAACTTGAAGTTTAGCGTAAAGGAGGCATATTTATTTTACAATTACAATACAACCAGATTTTGTTGTTGGACACTAAATTACGTTTCTCTATTAAAAATTAAATCTTCAGGAAATGACAGAAGTCGTAGCAACCAATTATTTTGTATCCGCTCTTCATGGTATTGATATCCAAATGATGGTGCAATTTACCACACATCTTATGCCATAATTGATTTATTCCGTCACTCACTTGATGGTCGTTTAATTAGCCAAAATGGAAATGTCAATTAGCAGCCAAGAAACTTAGATTTGAAAAATGTTATGCAGATAAACCAGAGAAATTGTACATTCGAGGTTTAAAATTCGAATGAGGTATTGAGGGGCCAACCATTTGAATGAAATAATATTCCATTTCCAACCGGAACAATTGTACTTCTCAACAAACATAATTTCAAACCGTTTGTGCTTTATTTAAATCTAAACCTTTAAATCACCCACCGATTGAATTTACTCTCATTATGCTGACATTGTATGTATGTATACTTAATACAGGGGTTACCAAAATTTTTTTGATTGTGTATTAGTGAGTAAGAGAGAACAAATAAGTTGAGAGCTTGCAGTCATAGAAAAATGTTAGTAATATACACTATTCCGATTTTCATTTCATCAACATACATAAAGTAATACATGTTTGATTTAATAATTAGGTAATCTTTTTTAGATATTTGCTGTGTACTAATTTTGGTAAATAAATTTCCTCTCCTGCTAATAATTGAGCTTTTAATTTTACCAAAATATTGCTTTACGTCTATAAAAAAGTTGTTCTGTTTCCACATCATCTGAATTACTTACTTGACTATTTAAACAAATAAAATGTGTTTTAAGATTTTGAATTTTTAAAAAAAGTTTTTTTTTAAACATAAAGTAAAAAAAAAATTTTATAGCATCTGCCGACATGTGTGCTTGTGGAAGTCTGATTGACAACTAAACAAAGCATAAGCATATGTGCATAAGCAATGTCTGTGAATTCTCTCTGCACAATTGTGCTATGAAGTGGTAATCGCTGACATAATAGTGCTGTTAAAGTATTGAGTAGTGGGTATCGAGTATTTACCAAATTTTTTGGCTTCTCAATACTAAAAGGTAAGTACTCAATTCTATTGAGTTAAATAAGCAAACCATAATTTGTTTAAATTTGACGGCTATAGTATAAAAAATGTAACTCTTTTAAATATACAACTCAGCTGAGATTAAAAATGCAACTATTAAAAAAACAGTTGTCAAATCAAAATAAAAATTCATGAATGAATTTAGAAAAATTTAATAAATGCAATTTATACGATTTAAAATTAACATTAAAATGTGGCAAAAGAGGAGCGATATCTGGTCTTGTTTTACCGAAATAAATGCTGAAACTGCTAAGTGCAACATTTTTAAAAAAGTTACCTTCTATAAAAGTAATGTTGTGTCTATCAAAAAAGCATTCAGTATTTTGATTAATTTTTAGGTGGAGTGCCCTCAAATCTATATTCGCAACATCCAACTGTTTCACTAAAAAAGTTAGAAATTCTCATGAAGATTCTAATGACGATTAGATTTGGCTAAACCATTTTCTGGAAACACCATCTACTACCCACAAACAAATGAAACTTGGTGATTACAATATAAGAATGCGTATGTTCAAAGAAATGGAAAAGAAATTACATAACTCACTCTTACAGATGATTACCATTGATCTCCTACCTTTATCAATTGTTGAAAATAAAGGATTTTAAGAATTTACAAAAGCTTTAAATCCAAATTACAAATTGTCCAACGAATCACTCTTACAAAGTCTTTATTGTCGAAAGTATCTGATAAGCGTTTATTGGAACTTAAACATTTTAAAAGTCAGTGATAACATATGTATAACAAGCAATGGGTGGACATTTATATCAAATGAATCCTACATTTCAATAGCTGTCCATTCCATTTCAACTGACTGGAAATAAAAAACGGTGTTTCTAATTCGCCCAATGCATACATACATAATTGGTCCTTACAACACTTCAGTCAGGATTATTGACCTAGTTTCTCACACTACTTATATTGTGTGTGATAATTTTATACATAAGTGGCGGGACCTACAGTTTAAAGTCGACTCCGAACGACAGATTTTTGAGAAACTTTTCATGGCAATTATATTTACTTCCAGAGTTTTTGCCAGAAATTTTCTGAGAGGAAATCGCCGAAAAAATACTTCTTGTATTTTATTTTGATGTCTGGGACTCGAACCTTGGCTTTATCTGTAATAAGCCAACACAATGCCTACTACACCACGGCGACTTCCATTGTATTACTTAACTTATAAATGTCAAAAATTTACTTTTTGGAGTAAATTGTTACAAATTTTTTAATTCGTTAATGTTGAAATAAAAGTTAAATTATCTAATTTATTTATTTTTTATAATAAAAAGCAAATAAACAGAAAAATATCACGTTTTTAAATTTAAAAAGCCGTTAAATGTATTGAGTAGTATCGAGTAGTGAAAAGTAGTAGAATGTTACGGCACAATGACTTGATAATATAAAATTTATTCATGACAAAAATATATGTGACGTATGAGTGTTATTTAATTCCATAAATTTCATACCTGACAAAATAAAAAATATTTTATTGCATACTTTTCAGAGTTATAATTGTAGTACATGCAATATGATGCGTATGAGTAATATATATCAAATACAATCAACTAAACCATAATTTTAGGGGATTTTTAAACCATCCCAAGCAAACCGTTTTACTTGCATTTTGAAATTTAAACTTTTAAATGGCCCACCCTTTATATGTGTTTTGTGATATAATTATACTGCTATACATGCTAATCTTAAAATAGTTTATGGAATTGCGTTATCTGAGGACTCATAATAAACACTGTCAGACAGTACCAAAATATTCTAGGATTTTTGGAACCATTTCACGATGAGACTAGGTAATAAGGGTGTAAGGAATAATTTGGATGAGAGAGAATATTCTGTTGAATACAAATAGTGTGAGAACACAAAGTTCAAAATTCATACAATGAAATATTTTGAGCAAAAGAAGAAACGTTGCGTTCAAGCCAAAATGTTCGCCAATTTAATTTGGTAGATAGACGGAGTAGTTAGAAGGTCATATAAGGTTGATTTGATATTAAAATTGAAACCAACAATCAACTTGCATGCTTCAGCACTGTTAACGAGTCTAATAGGAGAAATAAAAGGGTTAATTTATATTGATTATACATTTTGATACTATCTGGCCTTCTGGTCGCTATTCGAGCACAATCAAAAATATTATCGGTTAAGTACGGTAAACAAACTTAGTATCGACAATGGGAAAGCAGACAAGGTTGCAAAAAGAGGAGTTTCCACGCCGATGATGCATAGTGGGTGCGAATGTAAAGAAAGATATGTTTAACGAAACGGAAAACAAAAGAAGGTAAAGACTCCTCTCATACGAAGACGGTTTGAGGAAATCTAAACTTTTGTTAGGAAACTCAATAAGAAATTATGTGAGCGATGTATTAGACTATCCAGGAATAACGTGAGCTTTAAAACTAGTCTTTTGACAGGACTATATAAACTCAGCGTACAGTTATATAGAACGGGGATTATATCGGGGTTATACGGACAACATATAACGATAAGGATTAATCATTTGGACACATTCTTAAAACCTGTGGGGCATTAATGTATTTAAGGAAAAAACACTAGGGTAAATATCAAGTACTGGACTGCGTATTGAAATCTGACGGGGTAATACGATATGATGAAGATTTATAGAGATATCCTATAAACTTTGAAGTTATGGTCGCAGTGCTAGGACACCTATTCGCACCAATAATATTAACAACACTGTCGGTACTTAAGCGTGCTACCGAAGCGTAGAGACTGTCTAAGTAACAAATGAAAATAAGGAAAGAATACTGAATTCGTTAGAGAGAGGACAAATGAGGTATATTTCTGGACGGATGGGTGCATGAACAAACATACTTGTGAAAATTTTCGAATCACGAAAAAGCTATTACTTAGTGTAGATTTTGAGCTAATGGCTTCATTGGTCACTAGTTTTCTAAAAAACCATTTCAGTCAACGCTGAACACTTTAGAAATTTTTTAGATGGAATTGAATGAAGATCATCCAACGACATGTGGTTTCAAAAGGTCAGCGTGTTAGATAGTTCTTGGAGATTTTGGATACGTTCCACCCAAAGAAACCGTGACAAACATTTAAATGGTATTGTATTCCATACATAATGCCGTAGAGCTCTTTCAAAATAATAAAATTCATTGATATCAGATACACACTCTGCTATCTTAAATTTTAAAGTAGAAGGGGTTTAAAATGGATGAATTCAATACACATTTTTAGGCCTACTGCGCAATAATTAATATTCTACCTTCTGTTTTTTGACACTTCCTTTTACCAGTTTACTACTTATCCTAACAGTATTTTTTACACTCATATATTAATATTAATTGAGTTAGAAACAGGAATTAATATCGGATTAATAATTCCACACTGTTGTCAGATTTTATTCAATTTCAAAACCTTTAACAAACTATAAAGGAGTCAAATTCCACTCTATTATCCGTTTGAGTTTAAGCACATCTTTTTGTTGTACAACTAATTATTACAAGGTACAGTAGCGAGGTAAACAAATACAACTCGATGCTATATTATATTCAATATTATACATAACATACATAATTGGCCATTACAACCCTTCAGTCAGGATTACGACCTAGCTTCTCACACCACTTATGTTGTGTGCGTTAATTTTATGCATAAGTGGCGGGACCTACAGTTTAAAGTCGACTCCGAACGACAGATTTTTGAGAAGCTATTCATGGCAATTTTTACTCTAAGAGTCTTTGCCAGAAATCTGCTGAGAGGAAGTCACCGAAGAAATATTTTTCGTTTTGATGTCTGACCTGGGATACGAACCCGGGCCTTTCGTCTAATAAGCCAACACACTACCCACTAGACCACGGCCACTTCAATGTTCAACATTATGCCTTGTCCTATTTACAGAATGTTGTTTATTCACAAAATTGTTGTGAATAATTTTGTTTTGAGGGCCGACGAATGTAATTTAGCCCATCTTTGATTCGTCGCTCCATAAAACTTTGGCCCACTGCTCTTTTGAAAAATGCAGATACCACCTAGCAAAGTCTAGTCGTTTTTTACTAACCTTACTTGTAAGTGGGGTCTTGGTTGGTCTTCTAGCTAATAAATTTTAAATTCACCGGTTTCTGGCTGTGTGGACGTCAATAGAACCCTAGTTGGTCGGTTGCATAATTTTCCAAAGGTCAACTTTTCCTATTTTTACCATTTGACGGTCTGGCGGGCAGAGGATTCACGATCCTAGCTTACTTTCTACGTTATTTTTATGACGATACCGCAATGAAATCAGACAAAGCGATGATTTGCTGATATTAAATTGATGAGCAACTGCATTCGTTGCGTTCTGTTCTTTTAATTACCTTAGCTGATCTACTTTTACCTTAAATTTGTTCACTACTTTTCTTTCACTTCTAAAAAAATAAAATATAAAGGGAAGCAAACAACGCTTACAAATACTTTATAATAAAATTAAAAAATCAACGAATAAAAAGAAACAAATTTGAGTGGAGTTGGATACCATTATAATTTGCGAGGCTCGATTGTATGTCATATGACATATCTTTGCATTTTTTTTTCTCGCTACTGTAGCTTGCTCGGAAGGTATGGGTCAAAATAAGATCATAAAATCAAAATGACTTAATATTGAGTGTCCTTTTTTACCGTAATGAACAAAATGAAAAGAGAAAAAACAAGAATTCAAAGATAACGGTAGTGGAAGAGAAACTAATGAATAGAATGAATCCATGAACTTTGAAAACAAATTCTTTTATAACATGTTTCCAGGAAATGTAACATTTCACTAGCATTGATGGAAGCAAAGAAAATTAATTGCGACACGAACAAACTTGTTTTTCTACCTTCCGGGATTTTAGATTTGCTTCTTATTATTCTTGTTTTTCTGTTTTCTCTTGTTTAAAGTAACGAAAAATTCTTTTCGTATAAAGAACATTTTTTTCCTATACCACTGAAGAGTTCATTCATTCTTTGAGGAATTATCAGCAGTACGTCTTTTATTCGTTTATTCTTCTGTTCTTTGCAATTGAACGTAGTTTCTGATTTTCGGCCATTTTTCATTACTGAACAGACTGATAAATCGCCACTTGATCCAAAATCGCAGTTGTTTTTTTTTTAAATTGCTTTGCAAATTATAACACTATGATCGAAAATACGTATGAAAATGTGTTAAAAAGAGGCACAGGAACCAAAACTTATAACTTTCATTGTTTGAAATGCTGATTATATAAAGGGTGAGCCATTTAAAAGCTTAAATTTAAAAATGCAATAATACCAGAACGAGTTGAAATTTAATCAAATTCATTTTCTGTGAAGGTTAATTGTTCCGGTTAGAAATGGAAATATTATTTCATTACATGACTGTAACAGTACCTCTTTCGATTGTAGCTATTTGCATGCAGTTTTTCGATTGTATTGGATCGTATCTCGGCAACGGCATCACCAATGCTGGCCTTAAAATGTTCAAATGTCTCTGGTTTGTCGACATAACACAAATAGCGCATAGCAAATAGTCATTAGGAAACAATAATAATAGTAAAGAACTCAAATGGCTACCCTGCACAGCACCAGAAGTAACGTATACAGTCTTAGACAATACATTCCTAAACAGTACTCTCTGAGCCCTAAGGGAGAGGTAGGAGCCCAGCCAACCATGAATAATATTAGGAACACCTATAAATGAAAGTTTAAGAAGCAAAATCCCAAGATCAACCCTGAAATCAGCATAAGTCACATCACCCCGAGCCCTGGCAAGAAAACCCATGAAAACATGTGTAGTAAATCCAGGAAGATTAGTGACAATAAAAAAAAATAAATTTGAAAGAGCTTAATAAGGAAGAAACAAGAATTCTCCGCAAAATGTTAATAATGAACACAATAAAGGATACCAAAAAATCATAGCTAACGTCATTTTGACGATTTTGAGCTCCAAAAATGCCATTTTGACGACATGACGATTTATGCCCCTATTGGACGATTTTTAGCAATTAAAAATTTACATCATTTTCTTTACTTTAGTACATTAAGCTCTGTTTTTGCTTTGCAACTGTTATTGTTGAAAACATATGCTAGTAATAACAAGGTATTACAAGGTATTATATTTTTAAGTTTTTTTTTTTTTTAATATCTGTGATGATTTTATGCCGTTTTAATCCGAAATGGATTGGTTGAGAAAGACGAGTATTATATAGGACTACATGATTTTCGTAAACAAATTCCCTTATTTTGCTCGAACAATATCCATTGTAGTAGCCATAGAACAGTGAAACAAAGGCCATATTTCAACGAAGCTCCAATGAATCAATGGAGTTGAAATACTATCGTGATTAACGAGCCACAACGGTCTCTCCTCAAAATAGGCTTTAAGGACCAGTCCATACATTAAAGCTGTATTCTATTTTCGGTCGGTTATAAAGAGTGTAATCGGTAAGTAGATCAGATGAAGTGAGTTATTTATTGCAACGTCTTAAGAAACTAGGACACGAATAACGTGCCTGTTCTAGCGAGTAACACACTGAATTTTCATGCCCGTAAAGTCGAGATCTTCCTACTCCCTAATATTAACACCACACACATTTATTGCTGCTTAACATTCATTTTATATATTTTTGTCTTTAAAGCCTTTCAATTAATTTTTTTATTTTTACTGACAATTGTTTTACGATTCCAATGAATGTCTTTGACGATTTTTTCTCAAATATTTGACGATTTTAAACTTATTGTATCTGGCAGCTATGCAAGCAATTCCAGAAAGCTAAAAAAGATTAGGAGAACCAATTAAAGACATAAGATATTTTTGTAGTAGAGCTTAAACTTATTTTTAAAAAGAATTGCTACAATTTTGTTACAAAGTATTCATTTATTTATTAATTACAATACAATTACAAAGATCTATCATACCACCGTATCAAATTTAATGAATTATATCTCGTTTTAAAGCTTATATCTAACACTAATGACGAAAAATAATTAGAAATTGAAAAATTAATATTTTCATTGATAAAAATGATATTTTATATAGAACTCTGCATGATAATACTGTTGTCATTGTGATTATATGTTTTTGTTCGAGTGTGGTAATACAGTATGTATCAAGATCCGTTCCGGCAGTACCGCTATTTACTATAAAGCCGTTTATTACTAAGTCAGTTATGTATAATATGCAATATTAAGTTCTAAAAAACTGTCTTGGCAATACTTTGCAGTAGTTGTTAGATCAAGTGCGATAATCAGGGTCGCTTATTTGTAATAATATATGAAGTTGTAAAATCCATTTTGGTAATGTCGTTATTGTCATGACATTATTTGCTTTATGAAGTGTAATAATACGGTGTCTTTTAATATATATATATATATAGTGTCAGCTGATATTTAACAGTTAAAAAGGTTTTAAGAAAAATAAGAATAACGTGCAACGTAAGAATATAAATAACGTGCATTTGAAAAGACAAATGCAATTATAATGTTAATCAGAAATCTTAATGCTAAACCTGAATGCCAAAATTTTTAATGTGCACTGCTTATGCATGTATATATATATCTAGAGGTATATTATCAAATGGTTATGCTCTTATTCGATATTTTATTTTCCATTTTCGTTTCAATGAATTACGTACGCAGTAATCTTTACAAAACTTAAGGATTATGAGTACAAATTTAAACAATCGAATTGTTTTATGAGTATCCAAATAAAAGCCCACATAAAGCCTACTTACTAAAAAATAAAAGGAAGTAAGAATCCATTGCCATGAGTGTTATGAAAAAAGTCCTGCAGTGCCCAGTAGATTCCATTTAACAAAAAATATTAACGTTCAGCTTTTGACAGAAATACACAAATGAAAGTGTTAACTCTAACGAAATGTATGCCACAGTGAACGATGAATGCTATTCCTTTTACGATATGGAGCGTTATGACATCAAGTTAATGAATCTTGCGGCTTGAGGAAACAAGTTTTTTTTTTTTTTTTGTTATCTTATCATTAAATGACTTTAAAAATTCCATTCAAATATTTTAACATTTTGCATGATTTTAAACGAAATATGTACGTAAAAGTGTAGATTTTATAAAATAACCGCCTATGGATTTATGTATGTATTTTAATATAGTTTTTGTCTTTTTCTAGAGTTTTATGTTTACAAATGCGGAAAATATTTTTCCAACAAAAAAAAAGAAAAAATTAATTATTTAATATGACTGTATATTCGAGAGGAATACTTTCTAGCTTATTTATGTGGTGGGATTCTTAACTTATTTGTTCTTAATTTATTTATTCTAATTTTTAACCCTCTGTTTTTATTATTCATTCACAAAACCCTTGGTGTAAGAATAGCCTGGTGCAATTTTTATGTGTGGCTGTTAGAAGATATTGCCACCTGGGTAAGTTTATAAGCGAAGTTAAGTTCTAAGTTAAGCAGATGTTCGACCATTATCAGCATCTTAATTGGTTTGTGTGTGAACAGTTTAAAGTTTTTATGTGTATACAATATTAAACAATATCCCTTTCCTTGGTATCCCTTTCCATCCCAAGCAATTTCAATATTGATTCCCTTTATTGCACTCTCAATCACAAATACTAAAATAAGTGGCGAAAAAACTTATAACAGAACAAAATAGAGACAATCACTAACATTTAATTCAATAAGAAAAAGTTAAATAATAATTTAGAAAAGTCCAAAATATCCAAAAATTTTGCTACACAGTTGTGTAGGCAGGGACGGAAAGGGGTATTGGGGGTTTTCCTTATAAACGTCACTAACTAACAATCCACAAAGGTTCCGATTGCTGTTTCCTTAAAATATGGCAACAATATCTCTTCTGGAATGTTAAAATGTTGTTTAGAATTCATTCCATAACTAGGCAATGCCAAATCAAGTATGCTCCAATATTAGTAATGAAGTGCCACCTAAATTTCGTTCAGTAAAAATGTCTGTCCTTTTATAAATCTGGACATCGATTTGAAATTTATTTCATCTAAAAAAGTTACACAAGTAAGAAGAGAGATAATTAAAGCTGAATAAGAATCCGACAAGCCAAATGAGAATTGTGATCACGACGCCCTTATTAAATACCAAGTTATGTTTACGGTTGTCACTATAATCACAGTTCGCGAAGATTTCACACGCATACAAAAGTATCGGAATTGAGTACGTTCTAGCAAGTTGGATACGAATGACAAAAGAAGTCGAATCAAAAACAGTCCACATACTATAAATTCTACCAACAACGACACCTATGTGTATGGTCAGACCACGATAAACAGCCATTAAAGACAATACCCAGATTTTTTGCAGATTTGACAAAGTCTTATTCTTATCTATCTTATTTCCCCTGATGCACAATTTAGGCAGGACAAATGATCTGTCGGTCGGCGACAGTATAATACATTTACACTTAAAAGGAATGATGCATAGTCCATTAGCCGAGGTGTGGTTGTCAATCCCAACCAAATCACTATTAATATAAACCAAATAAGAATCAATATTATCCCTAGAAGTACTAGTATAAAGCTATACATACATATACTGCATACCTATGAACATTACAGTGAACTAAGATATCCAGTAGATCATTTATATACATACAAAACAACCGAGGCCCAAATATTGACCCCAGGGGAACACCTCTAGTTGATCTGAGATATTGCCATTAAGATGAACTTTCTGAAATTTATTTAGCAAATAAGAATAAATAAGATTACAGAATTTGAGAAATAAAACGGTTTCCGGAGCATTTTCAATGATTTTCGTAACAACAAAATATAACAAAATATAAGAAATAAGATTTATTGTCAGTAATTTACTTTTTCCTTTCAAAGTGAACGAGGTATATATATGCGTTGTTCGTTACAGAAAAGTTGTTTATTCTGTTAATTTTAAGCAATTATTTATTTATGTGTACTTTAAAGAAATAATATTTTATCAAATACTAGCTGTACCTTGCACGTGTTGTTGCGCCCCCAACTAAAATAAATTTGAAGGAAAGGCATTACACAAATGTCCAATTAATTTTGAATCATTTTATTGATTTTGTTTCGCGTTGTCTTGATTATTCAGATAAACGGGCCTGAGTAGTAAGCGTTCGATCAGTCTGTAACCTCACTTCTTGTTGTTCAAGTGGTTCATGCGAATGGGTCTCAGCGACATATACTCGAAGAGTATGCTCTAATGCTCTTTTCTTCCGTGCTTGTGGTGTAGGTCGACCAATTGTTTCTCATTCATTTCGAATAATTTTCAGTGATGCCATCCATCGGAAATTAATCGCACCAATCTCCGTCGGTTCATACGTAACAACTTTGTTAAAGAATGCACAGTTTAAGATTTATTTAATTTTGAGTAATTTTCGGTGGCACCACGTATTGCAAATTGGTCATACCAACATAGAAATCTTCGTCGGCTCATGCCCAACAACTTTGGTAAAGATCATGACATAACCAAATGCACAGTTTAAGATTTAATTCATTTTAATTAATTCTCAGTGGCGCCACCTATCGGATATTGGTCATAGCAACTTAGAAATATTCGTCGGCTCATGCGCAACAACTTTGCTAACATAATCAAATGCACAGTTTACGATTTAATTAGTTTTAAGTAATTTTCAAAAAAAAGTGGACGCAAAAGTGGGCGGGGCAAAATTTTCCCTTGATGAAAACTTTAAATGGATAAATACAAACATTTGAGAGAAAAATTAGTCCGTTTTCGGATTTTAGATAAATAGAAAATGTGGGCGTAAAAGTGGGAGTGGCAAACTTCACAAAAACCATCTACTAAATAGTCTGAAGAAAGCCTAAACATTTGGCTTAGATAGGTGAGCTCGTTGTTGAGTTATAAAATGACAACGAGAAGTGACTTTAATTTGTTAAGAAGAAGATTAAGAATTTGATTTATTGTTTGTTTCATTTAAACTATGAGAGGCAACGAAGCCAATCGGAATGTGTTTAAATTTCTATCAACCGTAAAGAAGTAAAAAATAAAAAAGATGCCGGATAAATACCGAAATGTGTTCCTTTATAATAAACAAATTTATTTTGAAAAATGTTGAACTTTTAGCTTTTTGGCAAACGAAATCTACATTTATACTTAAAATTCTTTTTTTCTGGCAGATACAATTGAGCCAAAAGCAAAATTCCTTATTTTGGCTTACACGTTATTTCGATCGCAGCAATGTTGGTGTCAATTCAATAAAGCTGAAACTGCATGAACAAAATGTTACACGTCTCTTCACGCGCCTTTCGCCAAATTTTGTTGCTGGTTTTACAAATGATTTTTAAAACGTTTCTATACATTTTACGTAAAACATTAAAAGGGAAAATTAATTCGTAAATTCGTTTATATACTTATTGCTGTGTAGAATGAATGTAAAGAAATGCAATTGAATTTAATTAATTAGATTAGCAAGATGTTTCCAAAGGAAATAAGCTTCAGTTAACGTAAAAGAAAGTAAATAATAAGGAAGGAAGGTCGTGTGAAATTTTTAGAAACAAATCAAACATTTTCAATTCTGATTAAGTTTCTTGTTAATTACTGTTCTATTGATTAACATATGTTTACTAAAGTCCTAATCATCGACATCGTACATATGTGTAACACATTTTTGCTCCGTTCATTAATGTCAAATCTAATCTACACACGTGAATGCATATTTATAACATTTAGGATTTAACCTTTTAAAAACGTCTAGATTGCAATAAAAATAAATTTCTGTTCAGTTGTAATTAATTGCTTTATTGTTCGCCAAACCTGTTCACAACTTGATGTAAACGACAACAATTTCTTATTCTACTTTACACTTCCTTGCGTAAACAATAATAATTCTTCGACCGATCTTTATAACGTAGATCTGTGAACCACAACAGCTTCAAAAAACTGTTGAAAATTTTTCTGATAGAAATAGCAGGAATATGCGGGATATTTTGATTTCAAAACAAGTTGTTATTTCTGGATAAGTATGAATAATTTACAGACTCTACGTATGTGTTTTGGATAACTCACTCTCATTATTACAGAATCAAGTGTTCAAGGCAATAACCATTCTGAAATAGCGTCAAAAGGTTTATTACCTTGAACGTATTTGGTTTAAGAAAGGCATTCGCCTTAGTGTATCTTCCTTTTCATAGAGTCCAACTTTATCCCATTGCACAGAAAACTTTTAGTCCCCTTGGCGTCGTTGAAAATCCTCTTCTCGCTAGCTTATCTTAAAATGAGATGAATTGCCATGTGACCTCCTGCGCCAGCAGGTGTAATAATTTTTTTTAAAACAGTCTCGATATATTTTGCAGTTACATTCATGAAAAACGAATATTTAGGTGTACCCTTTCTTTAAGTACTAAAGTTCAGCGTTAACATGAACCCGCAAAAATTAATTTTTCATAACCTAAAATCTTGTACCATAACTGCCCTTTCAAAATCTCTTTTTCCGGTTTTCTAAGAACTATCGGTGCATTCACATCCTACTATAAATAAAATATAAATTTTTATTTGTTTGAAGAACTCGTTGATGAAGCACATCCGAAATATTAAATTTTCATTACTCAGATATATAAATCGAGCTGAATTTAATCCGTGTCGTCCGGCCTCTATGATTTGTGACGCATTCGCCTAAAATTGCAAATTAAGAAAATCTCGCAAAAAGTATAACAGGATTAAATTGCGTAATTTCCGTGGCCAGTTCACATCGCTTTTACTTGAGGTTCTCATATTGTTCAAACAGAATATCCAGTGGAGTATGAACTGTGTAACAGCTATTTAAAGCGAATATGGACACAAAGAATTTCTTAATTATCGACGTATAGTGCATGCAGTTGAAGCCTAGTCAACGTCGTTCAATAACAAATGTGGATCGATCGATTGGTTCCAATCCAATGGTTGCATTAGAATGTCTTTGATCTTGTGGGGATTGGTATCGTACAAAATGCGATAATTTTGTTCGTTCACGTATTAGAAATTGGCCTCATTCCTTCAGATGAGTTTTGTGTGAAACACTAGTTCCAATAGGACAATCATTTCCAGTTGCTGTTCATAATTGATCATTGCAACTTGTCAGTCAGGATTCCGACTCAGCTTCTCACACCACTCACATAAGTAGCTGAACCATCAGTTTAAAGTTGACACCGAACGACAGATTTTTTGAGAAACCTTTTATTGCAATTGTATATACTGTCAGAGTTTGTGGCAGAAATTTGTTGAGAGGTAGGTCGCCGAAAAAATATTTTTTCACTGTGGCCTCTCCTCCTCACTTCTAATAAGCCAACACACTACCTGATAGACAACGGTGACTTATCTATCCATGATGAATAAATGACAACTAATTTGACCGACAAGAAGGACGGTCAAATCGGTCAACTGTAAAACCCTGGAAAATACAATGTGACAAAAAGTCATTGATATTAAGACATTGAAAACTTCTCTTTTAGAACTCACCGTCCATTGTCTAATTTTTGAACCCATCATCACACACAATCGGACTGAAATGAAAAATGCTTACAATGGCAGTGAAACTGATCTTCGTACTGTGCACTTATGTAACAAAGAAATTACTTTTAAGTCGATCCAATTAAAAAAAACTAACAGCACAGCAATACGAACAAACACTGAAACTCTTCATTTGATAACATTTTTTTGTTGTTTGTTTCAATCAATGTTAAGGAGAATGACTTCGCATTTGCGAAATCTCTATAAATGTAAACATGTTGTTTATGTTATTGTTGTTTGAGTATTTTGTTTATGTTTAGTCCTTACAGTGTTGCTGTTACCTGTTTGTGTATTTGTTTATCCATTTTTTTATACTGATGTTGTTGCTATATTTTTGTTCATTAGTTGATCATGTAAACAAGTCCATTGTTTTTGTTTTTTTAGCTTTTGTTTATCATTTTAATGTTAAACGATGTAACACCATTTACATTTTCGTAACAATAATAACAAGTCTACAATGAACTAGAATAGTACCGTAGTAGGTGTGACAAAACTACAGTTTTCTAAACTTTAAATGAGTATTTTTGGCATTACACTTTCCCTACAGAGAGTATTTTCAGGTATCATCGAATCATATTTATTCCACTGTACAAAGACTAGCGCTTCGTGCTAGATCGATAGTCACCAACTACTTATGACCTCAATTGATTGATGTGGATACTAAAGAATTGCTTTAAGCGATACGTCAAACACAGCTCAATGCCATATTTTATATTCTATTCAAGCAATTTGAAGTCATGGTCATCTTGCTATGAAAGTGATGTGAACTGGCCGCAGATATTGTGCGTTTAGATACAGTTAGACCTTTATGTGGCAAATATATGCACATATGTGAATATACCAAAAATCAGCAGTCATTCTGAGAGCCAACGTAGGACATACCAAACGTCTGCCGCATGGCGCAATGGAACTTTGTACATTTCGAGTGAGCTCCAGCGAAGATAGTAATAGTGAATAATATTTTAATTTAAAATTAATGACATCAATTGATATTCCAAACGATTAAAATATTTTGATGTTAGCCATTTTATTCCATTTAAATTTATATATGTTGTCCTAGAAAAGTTCAAGTAATTACAATTTTTCCACTTCGTAATATAAGCGATAGTACTAGTAGACCAACGTCCTTTAGTTGTAATTAAATTGCGTAAATTTTTTTTAAAATTATTTGATAGTGATACGAATCATCTAATAAATGTTATCTTGTAAATATTTGTTATTTTCTGTTCAGCATTAATACAGGATAACGAGAAACAAACTTGTCATCATCTTTATACGAATTTTCTTTTTTTAATTTGTGACTTAGTACACGCGAGCTGATGTAAAGTAATTAAAACTGGCGTTGTTCACTCTTGCGAATTCAAATTTCCGAATGCCGACAATTTTAAAACATTTTTATACCATCTTTTAAACAAAAATCATATAACTTTTTTCGCAGTATTTAAATCAGAAATGAAGAATAAATATGCAAGCAGATGTACAAACACATACATATATATGTACACCAAAAATGGGAATTCCCGCAACTAATAAGCACAGAATTGTAACGTTTCAACTTAAAAAAAAATTCAGTTCAAATTATAAGCTCTTTACTATTTTTTATCTTTTAGATTAGTCAATGAGTCCAAAAGTATGTTCATATTAAGCGGTGTTCATATTAGCGCGCGTGCACTGTATGTACTTTATAACATAGTACGCTGCATAGGTATACTGCAATATAGAAAACATCAACCTTTAAGTTTTACTATGTAGAATATTAAGTGATGTATTCAATATTTCAGATTCAAGAATATTGTATTTATTAATGATACTTAACTTCAGTCGTATCCACTTTAATTATAAAGAAAATTTTCAGCATCGTTTTCCTTCTTAGTAAAGAGTGAATAAAATGCAGAAAATATTTTTCTTTCTTTTAGTAACATGAATGCCAATTAAAATAAAGTGATTGAAAACATTTGCGTCCGAAGAGTTAGTAAGTGGAGCAACCACAATCAGGGACGAAGAACTCAAGCTGAACGTTTTTATTTTATGTGGAGAAATAATTCGGTGAAATTACCAATACAAGCATTACAAGGTATGAGAAAGAAAACTGTAGACTGTATGAGTCAAAATATATTCGATAAAAATTGCTTTTAAATTATTTTATTAAAAAAATTTTTAAGAAAATAAACTGTGTTGAATTCAACAGTTTCAGTAGAGGTTAACAATTTAGCTCGATAAAATAAATGAATAATGCAATAAATTAAAGCAAGAAATATAGCGGTTAAACAAATTAGAAGATACTTTTTAAGTATGAAAAATCAAATTCAAAACTTTCATTATATTTTAATTTATCGGCATTTTTGGATTAATTTGGAATAATTTTAATAAGAATACTTAGGTCTATTATTATAACTTGCTGTTAACTAACTAGAGGATTTTAACGGAGGGATAAATTCTTTTTCATTATTACGAGTACCCAATAAGATAGAAGTCAGCGTTAAGCTAAAGGGAAGAAGCTAAAAGAAGGATCATCCCACCGGTAACTTTTAAAGTTAAGTTTGAACTTGCTATATTATATATTATTTTCAGTGTGGCAACTTCAAATGTAAACAAAATGACTTCCTTAATTAAGCAGTGTTATGGGCATTGCTTCGGCACTGCCATATTTTTGAAAAGAGTTAACTTTATTTTATCTGTAAGCTGTAATAACTAAAATGGGTTAAAGCAAACCTTATAGTTACCTTTAGCTAAAGATACCCTTAACTAAATTCAAGTTTAACTACAAATTAGTATTACAAGGGATAAAGAATTGTGTTATGGATCTAAAGTAATTTTTGATTCCATAGGTAGGCTTCAACTCGGAGGTTTCACCTCGTAACCTGCACTATTTGGGCTGTGATAATCCAAAGATTTGTAACGAAAACAAATTAAGTTGTTTCAAACAGCGATGTGTTTATATACACCGATGTGTTTATATACACCGATGTGTTTATATACACCGATGTGTTTATATACACCGATGTGTTTATATACACCGATGTGTTTATATACACCGATGTGTTTATATACACCGATGTGTTTATATACACCGATGTGTTTATATACACCGATGTGTTTATATACACCGATGTGTTTATATACACTGATGTGTTTATATACACTGATGTGTTTATATACACTGATGTGTTTATATTTATTTATGTTGTTATTAGCTGAAATGTGCTTATCAACACTACTATGTATATAATCAAAATAAATAAAACAAAAAGTTTTCTGAGGAATCCGAACAATTTTTATAATGATAGAGGGGTCTATGACATTTATGTGTGTAACATACTTTTATCCGAAGCTTCATATCTTCAATGACTCTGAAACATAATTGACATTAGCTCTTGAATTGTTCTGGGTTTATTGGCGTATACTTCTTCTTTTAAATATCCCTAAAGAAAGAAGTCCATCAGCGTCAACACATATGATAGTTGAGTTGAGTTAACATCGCCTCGATGTAAGATAACACGGTCATTGAATTTCTCGTTTAAATAACTATAGTTTCGTTGACTGTGTAGTGGAATTACATATATATAATTCCAGCTCCATATTTTTTATTTTAGTCACAAGAAGTCCAGTATCATTGCACGGTACGAACAGGATGTGGGATGCATAGATTGTGTACCTCTCCATGATATGCAGTGGGTCCTACCTCATTTCAGCCAGCACCTCTAAACAAACATTGAAACAAAAAAAACATCGAATTAAGTTGGGAAAAACATTAACGTGTGATTCACGTTATCAACGTGTTTTATTGTTGGATCATTCTTTAGATAAACGTTATTGAGAATTTTAGATAAACAAGTAATAAGTAAATAAGGAATAAAGACAAACAAAACCAAACAATATCTTTTAGAATCCTTCAATCAATATATAAAAGTCTTTAAAAATGAAAAAACTTAACAAAATATTGAAATGCAAGATTGGGTATTGTGGTACAAAGCTTTGTTCGTTAAGTGCCACCATTTGTCATCAGAAATTCAGACACAACAAAAGTGATGTAAGTAGCTAGAAAATAATCCTGACTGTAGGGTTGACCAATTGCGTACCGTCATATGGCCTAACCGTTCATCGCTTAAGTTTTATCAGAAATTAGTATGTTCGGACTTCAAAGCAGATTTATTTCTTCTGTCTATTCAACTAAAATAAATTATAAATTGCGAATTTATTTAGCTTTAACAACACATTTTTCAACTATAACCAGAACATATCGCTCCTTTATTGCAACATAATTATATCTCAAAAAATTAAAAATTTGTAGTTACTTAAGCAAAACCACTTTTTTAGACCTTGTGTACATGTAGAAAAAAAATCAGTTTTATATCCCAAGCTGAACCGAAGTTATAGCAAAAAGTGTTTGCGGCAATTAGATCATAGGACTCATGTCTTGAAAACTTAAATCGCATTTTGCCAAGTTCAAGATATGACTATGTTGCAATAAAGGAACGATATGGTTGGTATACACTTTAGCACTTCTGTTCCTTTGTATGACCTTAGCAATTTATATTATTCTTCAAATTGCAAAAATACTGATGTGTTGTGTTGCGGAATACTTTGTAGCACACTATTCAATGCGATTATTTACGTTTTTGGTATATGCAACCGTCAATTGTCATAGACTTTTTTGTTATTTATAAATGTATGGATACTGTTTGTATGAAAATCTTTCTATTTACTTGTATTGTATTCAAAAAATAATGGCTTTCAATTTTAACAATGGAAACGAAACACCAATAACAACAGACCACGTAATATTGTAATCGCGGCTAAGTGTTGTATTATATTCAAATATGGCCTATCGGATATGTTTGCAACATCATTTGTCTTTGTCGCAATAAATTTTCACAATTTTCCAAACGAAATGAAAATTAAAAAAATTTTTGGAAAAAAAATTCTTTGTACTTTATATTTTTTCTGTCTATTGTTCGTTTGCATTATTTTGAATAAAATTTAAATTTTGCAAGCATACCAAAGTTTTCGATGAACAATATACACACATTCCACGTACGAACGAAAATGTCTATAAAATAAATTTTAAACAGTTGGCTGCCAGATTTAAACTTTTTAATGTTTCTTCATGTGAGATTTTTTATGATGAAATTTTATTAAGTTTTCAATGTACGTATACATATATCAGAATCTGTAACGGTTATAAGTAATATTAAACGTTATTATTCGAAGGATTTGTTTTTATTGTTTCTTCCAAAAACGTAAAGTCGGAATAGAATGTTGTATTGGATACGCCTTAGTCTAGTGTGTAGTAGGTAGTGTGTTGGTCAAGCATCAAGTCTGCCTCCCAGCAGATTTCTGGCAATAACTCTGATAGTAAATAAAAATTACCATGAAAAAGTTTCTCGAACAACTGTCGTTCAGAGTCGACTTTAAAGTGTCCAAGTGCGGGACACTTTTATCAAATTTACGCACATAACATAAATGGCGTTCGAAACAAGATCGTAATTCTTACTGAAGGCTTGTACTGTCCATTTATGTATGTAAGAATGTTGAATTAAAACTAACAGAATACAGTTTTGTTTTTCCGTACAGGTCACTTAAAACTAACTTCAGAATATAAAATGCTTATTCACGCTCCCTTGATCAGTTGAGAAGCATATGACCACCTTCGCCAGAATATGTAAAAAAGAATAATCAACTTTTTGCTCTCAAATCTTAAAAAAAATTGGTTTTATCAATAGGGTAGGATCTCGGATTAAATGATCCATTTTATAGAAAGTCTTCTTTATTCTTTCTTCATCTTCGTCATCATAGCGACAGCTACGGACTTCAAGTGTTGCACTAAAAATGATGTCTAAGGACGTGTAACATCAGAAAAATCCTACGATTGGAAAAGATACTTTGAGGAAAATATTATACTGGTAGATGGATTCAGGTCATTTTGAGAATGCGAACGTCTTAAAGTTTCCAAGCATGTTGAGGGCTTGCTCTTTCTGTATCATCATTTTAATATAGCGACTGTTCACACGAGTGAACAAATTCTCACAACCCCAATCCCTGACAACACAAACATCCCCACACATAGTCCACATTCACAATATATCAACATTCACATACACATCACATTCACCACACATATACACATTCAGCAACATCATTAATATCCTGGACAAGATCAGTTGATTATCGATCGTTGAACAACCCAAAACAAGCCAACAAACCCAACGCGAGTGAACAGCACAAAACAGTGAACAGTGAACTTATAAAATACAAACACAATTATCAATAAATTATAAATACTCCAACCCAAACATTGCGAACTAAAATACATATAAAAATTGTGAACTTATATACAAAACCAATTAAAATACATTTTATAACGTTTCAAATAAAAAACATTTAAAAATATTATACACATAAAACATTAAAACACTTTTCATTTACATACACATAATTAATAAAAAAGGTTTGTGCACTCTCCAAATACTAACCCTACCCTCTAACCCGTTTCTTCAGCCACTGTTAAGGGCTTCAAGTATTGTTCTAAAAATTATATATAAGAACGTTAAACCTCAGAAGGAAACAGAAAGAAGACAACAATTTATTTTTTATTGCTTCTTTTTAACGACTGCATTCTTCATTTATATTCTCACTTAATTGGCCACTACAACCTTTTATTCAGCATTAAGACTTACCTTCTCATAATCTTCATACGTTATTTCCAATTCAATTTCTTGATTCTAACTCGGAATTTCTGAAATTTGTTTGGTTTGAACTTGTAACCTCTCCTCTAATAAGCTAATATACTACCAACTAGATTTACAAAAATAATTAAATTTTTGATTATAATCAGTTCTATCAATTATTGTATTGATGCTTTTAATACCTACTTTATTTCTGGATTAACATGTAATAAAGTTGAGAAACCCCAAACATAATATTTAACAGTGCATACAATATGATCATCTGGCAGTATATCAGCGTTTACTATTTATTTAATTAATACACAGTCCCGCAAATTTAGACTTTTTTTGTGTAAATAAGGTGGCACCAAGTGTTTCCGAAGGCATTTTCCGCGCTGAACTCGAATCTGTTCAAAAACTTTCCATCACCTCAGGTTTTCACTTTTAAAAATTCAAAATGGAGATCTGTAATCAACGACCCCAAAAACCCCTGAGTAACAATTTTCAAGTAAGTTCGATTAATCTGTTCCCTTTTCTCTTTCTTTTTTTTTCTTTTCTTTATCTTTATAAAGTTTACTGATGAAAATAAAATTTATAATTAGGGTGGCATTATTATTTGTCGAACATTTGAATCAGTTTTAAATACCATTTGAATCCATATATTCCCATCCGCATGTGTAGAACATTTAGTGTAAACATTAATTTTTATTACAAAACTGAATACATTTCCCATGCGAATAAATTTTAATGAATTAATTTGAATATAAAAGTAATGTAATATTTTTTCATGTTAATATTTTTCAAATCGTAAACATCCACCTTTCCTTCTGCTTATTTTCAGTTCATTATTTATTTTATTTTTTACGTTTTCATATCAACTTACGTCAATTGAATTAAAATTTTTCAATTAAATTTATCAATAGCTTCCAGCACTTTTACTTGTTTAAAGTGATAGAAAAGGCTGACAACTTCAATGCTCTATTATATAAGACCTTACATCAATTATATACTAATATTAAAGTACTAAAACCATTCTGGATCAAATGCATTTGTTTTTAAGAGCCATGGTTTATTCGACAACATAATACATCCTTGTCAGACAATTATGTTAGATATTCGAAAAGTTAGAATTAGATATTGAACGTAGAAGTCTCAAAAATGTAACATCTACATTACTTTGTTAGATTATTTAACAACCCAGATTTAAACGCCTTTAAAAGTGCTTGCAGGACGGTGCCTGAGACCAAATAGCCACATGTCATTCGTTGACAGTATTGGTTTTGCGTTCGATGGAATACCAGCTGTTCGGAGAATGTTTTAATCATCCTCCACAATTCTAATTTGCTGCACCCTCGTGTGACTTCACTGGATCCGTTGAAGACTTTGTAGGCATAGTCAAGGGTCTAATTGCAGCATTAAGTTGACAGAGAGCCAGGTTGTTGACTGACAATAGGACAGATTAGTAGAAGAAAAGCCCAACATTGGTATATTATAGATTGAATATCAGGAATCCATTATACGATATTGGATTGCCTCAGTCAGTTATGTCCACTGACTGACCATATCCCGGATACATATATCAAAATAGCCACAGCACACTTTGAAGGTAGTTTAACCTTTATGTCAACGGATACATATCCGGCTATGTTTTGTGTTTTTAAATCGTCGTATCTCAGAATCTAATAACTGTATTAACCTGAAATTTCATGATATCCCCATTAGTAGTGTTTTCTACCTTATTCCTAGACTTGAGTAAAAATGGGGGATGGAGCCAAGGATGTGACCAGTTACATACCAGGGTATGTATAATGAAAATATGTTGATACATACATACATACATACATACATAATTGGCCATTACAACCCTTCAGTCAGTATTACGACCTAGCTTCTCACACCACTTATGTTGTGTGCGTTAATTTTATACATAAGTGGCGGGACCTACAGTTTAAAGTCGACTCCGAACGACAGATTTTTGAGAAGCTTTTCGTGGCAATTTTTACTCTCAGACTCTTTGCCAGAAATCTGCTGAGAGGAAGGCGCCGAAGAAATATTTTTTCGTTTTGGTGTCTGACCTGAGATTCGAACCCGGGCCTTTTGTCTAATAAGCCAACACACTACCCACTAGACCACGGCGATATTGTTGATATTGGATGTTTATTGAGTAAAATTTACTAAACACTTGTAAATTATAAAAATGAATTAAATATAAGAAAACATAAAGAAATTGTACATTCTAATTTTTCTTAAACGTATTTATTGCATTGCGTCATATTATCTGAATGAGCGGCACACACGGGTTTTCCTACATAACGTACAAAATTTTCTAGTTGACCGATGTCTTCTACATATGTAGTAATTACCTTTTGGGCTTTATTCTACTGGTGATGCCACGTTCTTCCACGCTTGCATCTGCAGCACCCCTTTCGGCGTCAAAGATTCCCAATATATGTATGGCTTCAATAGCCTTGCATGTGAAAAATATTTTTGTTACGTGTTTATTTTTGACTCTGTTTTCTGGCTTCACCAACTGTTCACTGCTGCTGTGTAGGAACATTCTACGGCGGCTTGTAGAAGTTTTTGGCATTTGGTTATTATCAACGTAAATTATGCATGCTGCAATGGCGGCGACGTCTAGTATACTGTAAGAGAAAGCCAAGGGCCATCTGTTTGCTCGTCGCTTTGTTGAATATTCTGCTAAAAGCTTGTTTATCTTATCGACGCCAATCTTATATTTGTTGTAATCTTCGATCATGAATGGAATATTCTTAGGACCTTGCACTTCACATGAATAATGCATAAGAGCATAAGGCAATATTGTTACTGAAACCAAATGCAGTTGACTCTACTTCCCGACCTTTAGATAAAGCGTAATATGGTGGTACAAACAAACACTCGTCTTCTCTTTACTGTACCTAACATTGATAAACTGCTGTGCATTATCAAACTTTTCGGTATGTTATAAGTTATAAACCTAAGTTTTATTCCTGTTCGCCGGTTGCCGACAATCCAGTATAAATTTGCCCCTTCATTGGATAGGATGAGACCGGGTCACATACTCGTACTTGGCGGGTTTCGATGGTATATATTGAGGAAACTCCAGTCCAACGCGGTAGGAACTGTCACGTTTGGAACTGGTACATTTTTGCTGCCTAGATTATCATTCAGCGTTAAATATAAGTTGATTATGGCTGCAAGTTTGTCGTTTTTTTTACGCTATCGACAGGTGATTCCGTTCCGAAACGTATAAAGCGGCTTATGTCCCAAAAATGCCGCACTCTCACGGAAGCTCGATATATTTGAATGACCAAAAATGTAGCAACAAAGCACAAACAAATTGAAACTTAAACAGAAACAAAACAGCCTGGTCAATCAATCGCTGTAGAATATCATATAAAAAAAAAAAAGAGAACAACTGACCCATAGTTCGCATTGCAGAAGTTGCAGGTGAACTAAGCATTCACTTCTAAATCTATCACATAAATCATGTTGTCATTTAAATTATCAGTGAAGTATTAAGCGATGAAAAAGGAACGTATCCGACAATAATGTTAAAAAAGATCATGGATGAAGCAAGGTGCAGTTTCGTGATCGATGTCAAAGAATGTATTTACAAAAGCAAACTTAATAAATAAAAAAAAATTTTCAATGTTGAGTGTCTGATCAAATTAATATGGATTTGTTATTACGCACTACTATCTAGTCAAACTCTTGTCTCTGATCACTACTGCCTACAATAATGGATGCGAAATAGGTCAGAGGAAAAAGTTTTTTTTTTAATTTTATTTAAAATAATTTTTATTTTAATTTATTCTCTCGTTTGTATTTAATTTACACGATTTTCCAAGTCATTGATTTTAAATTGATTTTTATTATTTTTAAAGAGCGATTAATTTATTATACAACAAACTCAACTGATCAATAACTTAAGGGTTTATCATAACTTTAATTGAGCGTTTACATATTTAAATTTGCATACAAAATTAATGTATGAAATACAATATTTTATATGAAATAATTATGCGGAATGAGAGACCGCAAATAAATAATTAATAAAATTTGTATTCGATTCAATTCATGATAATTTTAAAAGATTTTTTTAGTTTTTAATTCTTCTTCTTTTTCTGTTTTTTTTTGTTTGTGAATGTAAAATTCTTACTGAAAAATCAACCACAACCACAATTCGAAAGTGGCCTAATATTCCCCTTCTCGTAAGGATTGTATGGCGTTACAGATTTCGTCATTGTTGCTGAAAAGCTGTAATTCACTTGTTGATTTTCCCATCTTAATTTTTCTCAGTTGATTGATTTTGTCGCACGTATCACGCACTCATTTCTTGTACGGTATTCTCCAACTTGTAGTTGAAGATTAGATTACGTTCAACGCGTAATATTGGTGATCAGTCTTACTGTAAGAAATTTACAAAAAAGTGTTTGTCCTTGTATATAATAGGCCAGTATATATAGAAGGAAATCATGAAATGTAAATGATTTCATATATCCTGAGAATACTCTTTGGCGACATTGCCAAAACTTGAGTGCCGAGATTTTAAAAAGAATAGTTTTTTAATAGCATCACATTAATGGACTTAAACAAAATCTTTAGTAAAAAATTAAGGAAAAATTCGTGTTAACATTACGATTACGAATAGTAATATTACATTCTAACGGCTTAGATGCCTATATGGAACAGTGTCTGTTGAGATATATTATATTACTATTTTACACCAACGTTAATACTTATACTAATGCGCACCTACTGAGTACACACATACATAATTGACCCTTCAGTCAGAATTACGTCCGTGCTGCACGTATCAATTATGTTGCGTCTGTTAATTTTATACATAAGTCGCGGGACCTACAGTTTAGGGTCGACTCCGAATGACAGTTTTTTGAGAAACTTTTCATGGAAATTTTATATACTCTTATAGTTTTTAAAAGAAATCTGCTAAGAGGGAATTGCCGAAGAAATATAATAAGCCTACACACCACCTAGGCCAAAAAAATATTTCAGCAAAATTGGAAGATAGTGACGATCTGCAAGTGTTATTGGTGCTGATTATGCTGTCTATCGAAGAATTCGAATGAAGAACGAATGAGAATGAATGCAATGATGAGGAATTGGAAGCCTTGAGTAGAAGAACAAAAAAGAAAAAAATACAAATTATCGAAACTCATACATTGCACAGTGAAAGATTTTGATAATCTAGCTGGACAAAACTCGTTTTTTTGAGTTTCAATTTGAGTATATATTTTTATCCAATATGAAAAAGCACTTATTATAAAATAAGAAAACGCGAAGACTTTGCCTAATTTGTCAGCAATAACATTGTAATACGACTTCAAACTTCATATTTTTGAGTGAATTAAAAACAATAAATTAAGGAGTGCACACAAAAAAAAATGGGCCTACTTTTAAGCTTATAACTTTTATCATAATTGAAAAAAATGAATACCGTTACATTGTTTCTGTTAGTCATCTGTTTCAAAATCCACGTGCTAAATTTTATTGCAATAGAAGAATTAGTTTTTTGAAAATTACCACCCAACAAGAATGTCGTAAAAAAATAATTGACATTTTCAACGAAAAACGATTGCTAGGCTCGCAAGTGTTAACCAAAAAACAGTTTCTAAGGTAAGAATAAAACAATATAAGAAGTCCTTTGAGTATTGAGAGAAAGCCTGGAAGAAAAAAGGATTTGCCGAAATATAAATCTAAAAAATCCGCCACTTAGTTTTATTTCTATAACGAAAAATGAAAGCCCGGTTTTTTTTTGTGCGGACTCCTTACTTACCTTAAATATGCACATTTTTAAAAGCTTGTAACTTTTTATTGGATCGGAATTTTTAACTACTTTTTTTTCTTTTGTTTTGAACCTCAACTATTAATGTCACCCGAACTTACTTTTAGAAACTGGGAAATTATTTCCGTGCTATTTCATTTAAACTATTACTCTTTTTTTCAAGTTAAGAAAAAAAATAAAAATTCTTTAATCAATAAATTTATGGTTTATAACGGTTCAACACCAAATTAGTCTTATACGAACGACTGAAACCCCTACTTTAAGGCACATATAAAATTATTTGCTGAGATTTGCCGAATAAAGACGAAAAGCAACTTGCGCGAATTTTAAAAAAAACTGAGACCCGTATTTAATTAAATCGACTAGAGATTAAAATATGTTAACTTTGCATTTTTATTACAAACACCCCCGAACAAAAAATTCAGAAACCATTATTTTTTGTACAATATTCTTAAAAAAGGGACATGGGTGATTGTCCTTGGACAAATGGTATATACTGTTGGATGCGCCTTAAAAAACCTTTCTTATGATATAGATTTGTATATGTTGGTAAGGAAACAGATCCTCAAATTAACAAAATATTCAAAAATAGACCCTTTTTCAAAATGGTCCAGCTCACGAGAGGACGAAACTGAAGCCGAAATATTTTAAATGTTGTCAGAAACAAGTCCAAGATTCATTTTTAGAGGGGTACATCGAGCACGAATTTCGCTTCCATACAACTTGAGTCGTTCTAAAGTACATATGAAATAAAAAAAAAATTAATAAATTAAAATAAAAAAAAATAAATTGTTACTTCTACCTCCTTATTATTTATTTAAAATATTATCTTGCATACCCACTGCTTTTTCACTTTTTGATTATCCTACGCGAATAATATCAAAAATAAATTTTTGCAGTTGTATGCAAGGGAGGAGTGTCAGAGGTTCAATGTCGCCCATATTTTTGGCAATCGTTCATACTGGCTTAGTAACAGTTTGTACCAAAATTTATAAGTCTTGCATAATTTTTCTCCAAGATATTTAATTTTGTCTTCCTAGAATGGCTAAATCGTACACTGTGCATTAGTGGGTACGCAATGTGTTGGTTAGTGTTTTCTTGGAGCATGTTATATGTCCTATGAATGCAGATGTAACTCTCGAATATATAATAATCCACTTTCCATATCGTTTCTATAATAATCATATAAATTTATCAATAGAAAAAGTATAATGATGATAAAGTTCTTGACGTAGACAAAAGGAGAGAATAAAATTATATAGTTTCAAACTATTTAACAACATTTGAAACCTGAATAACAGACTTTAACAATATTAAACTGCAAAAATATAGCACAAGAAGCACGAACTAAATAAAATGATTTCAACTTTTTTTGCATTTCTTTCATTTCCTTTTTATTTTTACTTTTATTCAGTTTTTGATAAAATATAAGCACTTAACTACGATAAAAACATTTTGTTGTTTCTTTTTTTTTTTGTTATTTTGTCTATTGTTTCAGCTTTTTACCTTTTCTTTCCTTTCTAATGATTTATCATTTTGTTTATTCATCAGTGGAATGAAAATAAATAAAAGAGAATAAAGTTCTGTTGAACATTATTTTGCATTAAATTGACATTTTCATTTAAAGTTCTTGGAAGTGCAGAAAAAGTTTTATTTTCAGTTTTAATTCTAGATATTATTTCCTTTATATGCGTTGAAAAATCAATTTTAATCATAATTTAAAGAAGACATAAACGGTTGTCTCCGTTACCCGGAAACGCTATCTGTTCTTAAAATCAACATTTTATTTTGTCCCTACAACTCTTTCGTAAGGTTTACCACCTAGTTTCTCACACCATCTACGTTGTGAGTTTCTGTCAGACGGCTGCTGAGACGAAGTTCTTAAAGAAGCAAATCTTGCATCTCCGTCTATGTAGGAATGAACTTCTCCTAGTCTTTCAATACCGTGCGCGGTTTCAGCCAAGAAGATCGGTCCCTTATTATCCCCTTTTCAACTTCTTCATGGCACTATTTTCCACAAAAGTGTTCAGTTGCTTGCGTACGCTGATTCCATTGCCAAGTGAGATGCTACTGCTGCATTTAGAGCTATTGAACGGGAGTCTTTTAAGATGGGTCTGGCAGTAAATTCGAGCAAAATAAAGTATATGTTGTCGATAAGTAAGGACATACAGCGAATTGGATCCCAGATTCCGGCCGACAATTCTGTATTAGATATAGTCAGGTGAGGGAATTTTTTATCTTGGCTCCGCCGTTACCTCCAAAAATCATTTCAATGTGGCGATCAAGCATAAGATTACTTTTGCCAAAAGGTGCAAATAAGGTGTAGCATGATTTACAGTTGTCAATACCAACGCAAAATTTCAAGTGCATAAACAGAAGAATATTCAATTGCATATGAGCAGCGACTACTTGACTCAATGTTGCTGACCGTCGCTGCAGCTTATGACGCCACAATAGTAATGCGCACACGCGAGGATCATTTGACACTTTGTTGAGTGATCGGCGGCAGTATTAATATGCACTATGTGTGTTGTTGTTGTTTTGCATATTTAGTGATTATGTGTGGCTCTCCACACTTTACGGTGGGAATTATTATGGACAGCGGACGCGTGTCGTATGACATCCACTTGTCGCACGATAAACACACACACGAACCCTTTAATACATAGTTAAGTATTGATTGTACACACAAACATGTGCTCTAGTATTAAGCTGAACTAAAATTGTATTAGAAGTAAGGGATTGATTTGGAATTGTCAAATCAGCCAAAAATTTAGTATAAAAGAAGGGATATTTTCCCTCAAGAATTTAATTAATAAAATCCAGCCGAACTGTGCGCTTCTAATTGCACTTCGCTCCAAGCAAACAAATCCTTTTCCTGTTTAATTTTTCTACAAAGGTCTCTGTTGCGCCATAATTGCTTTATTTACTCATTGTATATATTTTGTATCTATATACTTATATCATATATATTTATTTATATATCTACAATTAAATTATATAAACACAAATTAGTACCACCCTAATACTAAGTAAATTTAAGGTTTATGAATACATAGAATAAGGTTATTGAATATATAGAATAAGATAAATAGGTATTCAACTGTTAGATTTATAAAAACATATATTAGAATTGAATAAGAAAAAGAAGTAATTATTAGTAAAAATTAGTTGAATAATGTAACCATACTCGTTCGGTCCTTTTATTTCGGTTAAAGTTGGTCTTCGCGGTCAAAATTTAAGTGTCCCTTTTTAAATTATAATTTAATTAATTTAAGGTCCTTAAAAACATTAAGGAAAAAACAGTCTCAATATATATATTTCGCCAGTAAAACATAGTTTATCTAGTTGCTTATAAAATTTATTAAACAATTTTTTCTTTAATGATCTTAAATGCGTCAATCCATTGGAATAGTGTACTACATAAAAAATTAAATTTAGATTCCCAAATTTCTTTATTGCAATTCAAAAGCAAAGAGTTGAAAAGAACCTCTCGAAACCAAATCAAAAGGTAATCTTATTACAAAACCACAAACCAAAACATGCTATAACAACAAAGTTAAATGGTATTGGTATCGAAAGCTGGTAAAATAAATACGAAAGTAACATGTACGGGTTATCAACATTCGTATGACTCTCTCAATGAAGGTTGTAAAACATACTCTTACAGATGCAGCACGTTTGGTGAATTATTGAATGATTTCTGTATTCGTAGTAGTAGTATTTGCTCATTGGCATTACTTTGATTCAGTTCACTGACTATGCATTGATTGAAGAACTGACCAATACTTAAAACTTAAAATTACATTTCCTTTGCAATATATGAACCGTGAACATTTTTGTAATTCAAGTGTTCCAAAAATATAAAAAAAAAATTTTTAGAAACGCACACAAATACGTACACAGTAAGGTACATAACTACATAATTTAAAATAAAAATTTAAAAAAACAGTAACAAAATTCCCGGCCAATATTAAACAAACTGTAGTAGAAACCTTATTCATAACCTTATTGCGCATATTTAATATACACCCAGATATCCACTTTTGATAACTACGTACGTTTAATTACCCCAAACTATACAACATACATAGCTGCCAGGTAAATGAAGCATTAAACCGTCAAATATTTGCGAAAAACTCGTCAAAGATGTTCATTGAAATCGTAAAAAAAAATCGTCAGAAAAAATAAGTAAATTAAATTGAAAAGTTTTAAAAAAGCATCTATACCCATAAGCAGTATAAATATTAGGGAGTCAGAAGATCAGAAAGACGTTATGGGCATGAAAATTCAATGTGATGCTCACTACAACTGGCACATAGAATGGGTTGGCCCTTAAAGTCTATTTTGAGACTTCGCGACTGTGTACAGGAGAGGTCGTAGTAGTTCATTAAACACGATAGTAAGTCCAACTCATTGATTCATTGGAGCATCGTTGCAATGAGGCTTGTGTTTCACTGTTCCATCGCTACTACGGGTTTTTCTCGAGCGAAATAAGAGAACTTCTATATGAAAATCATGTATACCTAGCAGAGATCAGCAATCAATCGTCAATCAACAGAATTGAAATTCAACTACTCTGATTCATTCGTACTCGTTACGACATTGATTTGTAAGTATAAGTAGCAATGAGTATGAGTAGAACGCTGACATCAAACTCACAACATTCGAAATATGTTTGATTCGTATGCCTACTCATTCTGATTCATATATACTTATAAGTGATTCGAGTGGATCGAGTCTTTAATCAAAATTTACAGCCTTTGTTGTTGTTGTATATACAGACAAAGATGAAAGGAAATACAAAGACAACAAGGAAAGTATACTCACAATTTTCTTGTGAGCGTAGTGGTGTTCGTACGCGAATCGTACTTATTTTGTGCTTTTTGTTAAGTATGAGTACGACAAGTACTTCCAACTTTGATTATGAGTAGTATGAGTATCATTTTAAAATGAGTATGAATGCGTATAAGTATCAGAAATTATAAATATGATTTTAATCTACTTATCGTTTTGAATACTCGTTGCTGAACTCTGATACCTTGGTAACATTCATCTTTCTCGGCCAGCGCATGCCAGTGCATCGCAAAAAGACAAAGTTCGTTTGTTAGATGGACTGGACTATTCGTATGTGGAGCTCCCTTCCTGCAGAAATCTTTCTTATTACTTATGTTATAAAAATATTCAAACCCATTCTCAATAAACACTGCTCTCTCTTTCCTTCTTCCTAAAATATATTTTCCTTGTTCCATATACAACGCCATCCCCTGAGTGTTGGACGTATGAAGAAAAATAATGTCACTTGTATTTACTCTTCCGATGGCAATATTAGAAGCTATAATCGAATTTTTAAAATTGTCTGCAACCGCATGATAATTTATGATTAACTGTGATGTTATTTAGGATTTAAAATTTTTCGGCTTTTAAGGTATGAAAAAGACATAAAGAAAAATGATCACAAGTACTCGAAAATAATTTAGAAATATAATACTTTACTTCTTGTTGTTACTAACATAAATTTCCAACAGCAACAACTTCAAAGCAAATACAAAGCTTGAAGTGGCACAAAAAGGCACTAAAGTCGAAAATCATCAAAATAAGGGCATAAATCGTTATGTCAATATCATATTTTTGGAGCACAAAATCATCAAAATGATTATATATCGTCGAATCTGGGAGATATGGCAACACAGTATTGGTATTAAAAAAATAAGAGTATTAGCGAATCACCCGCTCAATAAGTAAGCCTCGTTTTTTGTATAGTGCTTTTCATTAAGCGCTTCGTATCTTTTCATTTAAATAAAACAAATTACATGTGACATACCATCAAAGATTCTTATTTGTTTGAGAGACCCATTATTGCCACTATATGTGGAATAAAAATTCGTCGACAAAAAAACTCTAACGAGTGAGATGACCATGTCCTCAAATCCCTTGAGCAGAATATCCAATATGGCTATGGAGATGTGTTACTCGTAACGCCATCGTATTGAAACCACATGCCTCGTTATAGTCCAGACACTTTAACTCAGACTAAAAGTTACTTACTTAAGTCGTCGTTTAAATGCCAACGTGAGTTTTCGGGACTTATTTGATACATGTAAATTATTATCGCCACAAATTAAAAAATTTTGTCTGAGATCGCCGTGGTCTAGTAGGTAGTGTGCTGACTTATTAGACTTAAAGCCAGGGTTAGAGTCCCCGGCCAGACATCGAAATAAAATTACAAAAAGTATATTTTCGCGCGATTTCTTCTTAGCTGATTTCTGGTAAAAACTCTGAGAGTAAAAATAAAATTGCCATGACAAGTTTCTCAAAAATCTTTTGTTCGGAGTCGACTTTAAACTGTAGGTCCCGCCACTTATGTATAAAATTAACCCACACAACATAAGTCGCGTAAGAAGTTAGCTGGAAATCATGACTGAAGATAGAAGAGAAAGAAGACTTCATGACAGACTAGCACTAATAAGAAATGTTTGGAATGAGTGGAGTAATCAGCTCACAATTTTTTACAATCCTCATGAAAATGTTACTATACACAGATCAACAATTGCCTTCTTTTCGAAGTCGGTGCAGTTTTAGGCAATATATTCCATCAAAGCCCACCAGATATGACATAAAAATTTGGACACTTTGCGATTCACCAACAAAATATGTCTGGAATATGGAAGTGTACAGAGAGAGAAGAAATACATAGAGACTTTTGTACATCGTATTAAATTTTTCTGTATTTTTAATTTAGGCGATAGATTGGTGCAGAATTAGATATGATAATTATTTTACTACATGCAATCTTGCCAATGAACTTCTTTCTCGGAATATTACATTAGTTGGCACTGTCCATAAGAACAGAACTTTTTTGTTATCAAAAATTCTGGATATGAAAAAAAGCCTTCCAAAAAATTAAATTCGTTTTCGTCTTAGGATCTTTTCATCATTCAGCCCGCTTTTCATCATTCAGATGTAAGAGATGATGAAACAAAAAACTGAAATACTGCATCATTACAACCACACGAAATCTGGAGTTAATGCGCTCGTCCAACTAGTTGCGAATTACACATGTAAGCGCATGACTAAGCGAAGGAAAAGCGAAGTTTTGTCACATGGACCATCAGCAAGAAATCTTGTCAAAAATATTCAAGAACAAAATGATTTCACAAGTGCCACCCAATGTTCTAAAGAAAATAATACAAATACACTATTGTCCAGAAACTTACCAAATTTGTCAACATGAGAGGAATTCAAATAAAAATTTATTAGCAAGAAGCACATTGTCAAATTGTGTATAAATTGTCACAAAAATTTCTAAATTCAGTAAACGTTAATATTAAAAATATAGTTATTATTAATAATAGCTCAGAAGTCGCCGTAGTCTAGTAGATAGTGTATTTATTAGACATAAGGCCCAATTTCCCAGGTCAGACATTCAAACGAAAATATGAAAATATTTCTTTGCTGGAGCGCCCTGGTAGTCTAGTGGGTAGTGTGCTAGACTATTAGCGTGAGGGTCGTGGGTTCGATTCCCACCAGAGGCTCTGGTCTGTGACACTACACCGGGCATATGGTCGAAGTTACTCAGCTCGTACATGATTATAATATAATTTGTCATTGTATTGTAATTCTTAAATAAATAAAATAAATAAATTTCTTTGACGACTTCCTCTCAGAAGATTTGTGGCAAAAACTCTGAGAGCAAGTAAAATGACCATAGCGAGCTTCTCAAAAATCTTTTGTTACGGAATTGACTTTAAAACTGTAGGTCCCGCCACTCATGTATAAAATTAACCCACACAACATAAGTCGTGTAAGAAGTTAGCTGGAAATCATGACTGAAGGGTTGTAATGATCCATCATATATGTATGAATTACTCAGGAATGGCTTATTTATTTTAGTTATCATTATTTTTTATTATACTAAATAAAAAACAACAAAACAAATGAATTTCTTATATTAAATATGAATTTTCTTTTACATTTTAATGTTGGGTCATATTGACCCAAAGGAATCATAGGAAGGGCACATATGCAAGGGATGCAGAAGAGTTCATTTCATCTCTCATTTTTCGACAATTTTTAGTATGGTTTCAGATTTGTTAATGAATATTCTCATGACAAATATTATCATAATCCGTATTATAATGGAATAAGCAATAGAATTGCGATCACGTTCGTAATATCTTCGACTATATTATTTTGACTTCCGTAATTGCTAATTATAACCCTTCAGCCAGGTTTACGACCTAGCTTCTCACGCCACTTATTTTGTGTGGGGAAATTTTATCAATAAGTACCCGGACCTTTTTATTGGCATTTTTATTTACTGTTCGTTTTTGGCAGAAATATGCTAAGAAGAAATCGTCCGAGATATATTTTCTCGTAATTCGTTTTGTCCGAGATGTCTGACCTGGAAGTTCAACCGTGGCCTCACGTTTAATAAAAAAAGCAGCTATTAGACTATGGCACCATAGCGACGAATAGAGATTACGAAGCGTCTCTAACAGTGTATCATCTGCAAGCACTGAGGTGAACCACACTGAGCCGAAAGTATTATTGTAGCTTAACGCTAATTTCATCAGCCTAACACCAGATTGACTTTTTTGGTCAAACGGCTAAAAAGAAGAGAGATTATTACAAATTGCTGTTAAACTTGAGTTTAGTTAGAGGTACCTTTAGCTAAAGGGAACTGAAAAGTTATCTTTAAATTATTTGAATTTTAACATTCAATCTCAAATAAGTGGTCATTTTATCTTCACATATACAGTCAAACCCGGTTATAACGAACTCCTTGGGACCAGAAAAAATAGTTTGTTACAGGCAAAGTTCGTAATAAACGGGGTGAAGTCATAGAATAAAATATACAATACAAATAATTTTTATAATTTATTAAAAATAAAAAGTATTTTTTTATTAAAAACCAAAAATATGTGTTAATTCTTTTTACCTTTCAGCTGATTAAAGATGCATGAGTTAAAATTTAATGCAGCCATATTAAATGAAAGTAAAGACTATTGCCACACTTTAAAGTTATGTCTGATGGTTCGTTATAAAAATGTAAAATCTTTGAAATTTTATTACTGGGACCATTCAAAATAGTTCCTTTTAACCGTGAATTCGTTATGAACAAGTTTCGTAATAAACTAAGTTTTTTTGTATGAAAATTGTTATTAAAACGTTGGGACTTCAAAATAGAATTTTTATGCGAAAATCATACCAATAAAACGTCGTTTGAAACAGTTGTCATCCAATTTTGTATACGAATCGAAGTGCCGCTCACCTAATTTGTGTCAAATCAGGTGAAAACAAGTAATAGTCGGAGGGATGGGGTAGCAGTTCCCAATCTAATACTTTGATTGCATTTTGAACCGATCACTACTGTTTACAGCACGTCTGACTGAATTATGTAGTGAGGATAGTGCGATCAAAGTCAACCCGCAGAGAAAGTGTGGTGATCCATCATTACAATGCCATGCTACATATTACGTTGTGCACAAAAAGGAGAAAGTTATTGATAATAATGAAATATATTTACCAAATAAATTGGATTTTCAATAAAGAAAAATTCATTAAAACATGTAAAAAATGGCAGTTGTACATGAGTTCATAATGCCTTGAATCTTATAAGAAGATAATAATAACTAATATTTTAATATTACACATCTTTAAAATAGTATGTACTAACAAATACTTTAGTAAATGCTCCTTTAGTAAGTTTTCATTATTACAACCCCCCACCCCCTTGCAGTATATAAGAACATAATGTTTTGTTCTATGTATATATCCTTCTCTAATCCATTAGTTATATTTCTTTTGACTCTTGGTCTTGTAAACAATGTTCCATAAATGATTTAATTTTTTTATTTTATCTGGTCTTTCATTAAGTGCTTTAAACATGTGAAAAATGTTATGCCTTTGAAAGACCTATTGCTGAATTTTGAATATATCTGTGTAAAGCGTATAAATATGCAATATGGTATGAGTTTTTAGAACCACACGGCGTTTGTGTCCAGCAAAAGAAGTTGGTAATAATTGACCCATAGAGTTTACCGCTGACAGTGATGATCTTTCTAACGGAGTTCTTAAAGAAATGTGGACCGTCAGTTAAAAATGCCCACCAAACAGTATCTTTTCGGACTTTGCATTGGACGCTCTACATTTACCTAGAATGGGCCCATAGATGATAATGATTTTTTTGCCATCTGCTGCCAGAGTGCATTCACACGAACACACGACGTTATCCATGGTTTTCTACCTTCAGTTGCTTCAGGATGCTGCCGTAAATCACAACGCAAAATTCATCAAATTCTTGTCTCCGAATGACAGAGTTCTTGTGAGCTTTGAGAAATTGTCAAATTGCTCTGCACACTATAATGGACAGCGCGACGTCTTTGGCAGTACTTACAAATAAGGGTGTTGGAAAGTCGTCTACTGAACCAATATTCTTGTCTGTAGCACAAGTCGTGGCGACCGTAAAATGTTCAAATATGATTGGTGCCTGAGCGCAATATTCATTTTGACTAAACAATTTTATTATCTGCACGTAGTTGTTTAGTGGCATATGATTTAGCAAAACATACTAAATAAATAACAACTAATTTCATAGATGTAACTATAACAAGTTGGTCGTTGGCTGTCAATATACGAAAGTCCCTACTGGACGACCTAATATAATCATCTGTACTTTTTAAATTTCCTACCCTGAATATGGCAAGTGACATTCTATTAAATTTAATGGAGTGTGATTTGACTACACAGCACTCCATGTTTAGTACAAGTATTATAATTTATTTTAAAAATTTTTTGTTGCGTTTTACTTTTCCTACGTGAACTGTCTGGAACAAGTTTTTGTCTTCTGTCGGACGCAGATTATTTTTTTTTCTTTTAATGCTTTTCTTTAAATTGTTTTTTTACTGGTTGTATCTATTTTTTTTAATGAAAAGAATTCGTTTGTTTTTGTAGTCCTGTGACTGTGTCAAATGCATGTCTAAATGATAATGAAAATGCCATTAAAGAAATGGAATTCATTCTAATAAGGATGTTGAATTTTTTTAAAACCAAGATATAGTTTAATACTATACATATGTTCATCAAACTTTATTGTTGGAGTGTTATATTCATAGAGAAATAATTGTAAATCAGTAAAATTAATCTCTTTATCCTGCAGATAACAGACATTTTTATTAACCAATCTGGCGTAATTTACTTTTAAATTCTTGCAGAGTACACCTGCTCCCTTAAAACTAAATAAATATAATTGTTTTTCACACTATTCGACGTAAACTCTCTTTATTTCTTCCAGTCGGAATGATGCATCTTTTGCAATTCGGAAATTCAAACGCAATATAAAAAATTATACATTCTGTCTGTAACTGCCTTTCCGGTTCTATACTGAGCAACTGATGATTTAAATGTTGACAACAGGTCTACGCTTTATTCATTTGCCTCTACGACATGTACGTGCACACTTGGCATGAGCCAAATGTTATTTCTGCATTGGTCTAAAGACAAAGTTCTTTAAACTTCACCGATTTGTTACTGAACGTTATCAAAGTTTCATAACCAGCCAAAACCTGCCAATCTTCTTGCCAATCCCAAAGAAACGTGCTGCTAATACCCCTGAAAAGTAACATTTTTCCTGGGCTTACTAAAGGAATAATTTATCCACTTGCACAACAATCTGACAGCACGTTTTCCATAAGGCAACATCTACTGGTAACCTATTTGAGTATCGCCCTATGTTAGTTGGTATTGTTTTGGCTTCTTTGAAAAGTGTCCTTGATTCAACAGCTGGGTGTATCAAAAAAAAATTTAAATTTAAAAAATATTTCTATAAGCGACTTTCTTTCAGTGGTTTTCTGCTAAAAACTCTGACAGTAAATAAAATTCCCAGATTTGCCGATCAGAGCCGATATTGGATATGTAATGGAAAAATGAAAAGACACAATAGGGTAACGATAGGGTGTAGATTTCAATCCTGCCCAATTAAGCGAGTAGCTGCTGGCGCTATAAGTATGCGGAGGAGGAAGAAACTGTCTTCTTTCACTTTATTTGTCAGAGCCCTAGTCTTGTTATAAATATGCCTCTTTAACCGAGCTTTCTAATATAAGAATTGTAACATTTATTTTGAACTCGGGATGGTTTCTTGCAAGAAATGAGTGATCCCCGACTAGAATTGAAAGATGTATCCGCACCCATAGCTTCACTGGCATAAGATACTTCTCTCTAATCATATCAATATATATTGGTAAGGAAACAGATCCTCAAATTAACAAAATATTGAAAAACAGACCCTTTTTCAAAATGGTCCAGCTCACGAGAGGTCCAAACTGGAGCCGAACTATTTTAAATGTTATCTTAAAAGAGTTCAAGATTCATTTTTAGGAGCGTACATCGAGCACTTTTTTTGGTGAGTCGCTCTAATGTACATATGTACCAGAGAGTAGCAATGACTATTCAAAACGATGAGGAGATTCGAGTGATACTTATAATTTCTGATACTTATACGCATTCATACTTATTTTATTATCATACTCACACTACTCATATTCAAAGTTTGAAATACTCATCGTACTCATACTTAAAGATACCCATGATGTTGTTGATTTTAACTCGCCTTACTTAACATTTACACGAAGCACAAAATAAGTATGATTCGCGTACGAACACTACAATACTCACAGGGAGTTTGTATGTATGGTTTGCTTGTTGCCTTAGTCTTTTCTTTCTTTTTTGTTTGTACATTCAACAACAACCAAAACTGAAAATTTTGATGAATGATTCGAATCACTCGAAGCATTTATTAGTATTATACGTAATTTTTTCTAAATTTATGAATATGAATGAGAAGACGTAAGAACCAAACATATTTCGAATGTTGTGAGTTTTATTTCAACGTTGTACTCATACTCATTGCAATCTGTAGTTTTAAGTCAATGTTGTAGTGAGTACGAATGAATCAGATTAATTAAATTTCAATACAGTTGAGTTACTCGTACTCAAAATTGTATGAGTACTTATGAGCAGCGAAAAAGCGATTCATTGCTGATCTCTAATATGTATCCACTAACTCAGAGTATACGAAAAATGACTTTAGCTAACTTATAGAAAGGTATAATTACTGTCAAACGAACACATCTTCACAAAAGCAACTTTATCTAATCTAGAAAAGTAAAGTATTTTGAAAAGTATTCCTTGCCCAGTCTAAACAACTCAAAGCAATTGAATGTTTATGTTAACATCAGAAGATAGCGGCAAATTTTAAGCTTATTATGAACAAAAGTTATCTTTTAGAAAAATTGGATATAAAAATCGGATGAAGTGCTCGTGTTGTCTTCAATGAAATGAAGAACCGGAATTCTTGTGTGAAAAGCATGAAAGAAAGACCAGCAAGTACCTTATCGCCAACAGGCAAGCATGCAATTTTAAGAATTGTATCTAACTCCATATCAAAAATCAAAGTAAATGCCGGAGTTTTTGAAAGTATTTCGAATGTTCGACGCTTGATTGTAGATGCTCCGCATATCCAGAGAATGAAATTAAAAAAAAAACCTGTCTTAAAAACCGTTCACAAAGAAAAACGATTAGATTTTGCTTAAGTTCACATGACGTGGACTTCCGAATGGCACACGATTGTCTTCTTGACGAAAATAAATTTAACCTGGATGGTCTTGACGGATATAACTTCTATTACCATGATGTTAGAAAAAAGGAAGTAATATTATATCGTCGACACAGTCGTTTTTGTGGAATTATGGTATGGAGCGGCTCCATACCATACAATTGCCAAGTTAAACTAGAGTTTAGAATGCAGAACTCTACAAAAGTGCTCTGGAAGGAGCTTTTCCAGAATGCAATAACGTTTTTGGACCTGTGCATTGGATTTTCCAAATGGATAATGGATCCGATGCACTATGCCAGAGCGGTAAAAACCTGGATAAGTGACCAAAATGTGCCCCTGATGGACTGGCCACCCTACTTACCAGACTTAAACATAGTGAAAAACGTCTGGGGATGGCTTTTTTGATGGAGGGAAATAATGCAATCGATACCGCTTGGGACGAGATTTCCTTAGATTACCTAAAACTCTTTATAATTCCATTCCAAATCGCATATTTGATAAACGTTAGAGAACACGTCAAACCAAGTAGTTCATAACAATAAAGTCTAATATAGTAAATAATTTATATGTTATTCGAATCTTTTTATTAAATGAACTATTTTTTTTTATCAGTTTTCCAACAGCTTTTTTCAATCTTTAATAAATAAATTGTTAAAAAATAAAAAAAAAAAACAAATATGGATACAGTATTCCTTCGATTTACGTCGTAGAATGTTCCGGAAAAAGGCGACGTAAATCGAATTTCAAAGAACTCATACTATCAGATGCATTTATTTTTAAACATTTTACAAAAAAAAAAAAAAACTAAAATAATTAAATTTTTATTCTATGTATTGTTTGTTTATAAATAACAGAGGCGACGTAAATCGATTGACGACGCAAATTGAAGTTGAAGAGAACAAAATTTTCGACGACGTAAATCGGGGGAATACTGTAATTATAAACAATAAAACAAAATATCAAACAAAAATTTATTTGACCTTTAGTAGATTAAAAATTTAAATGAACTGAAGAGTGCATTCTCATAATTTTTGATTGTAATTACGAAAACTTATTAAAATTATACCCACAACCAAGAAACAAAAGAAAATACATCAAATTGTGTAAGCCGGTTTGAATATATGTATGTTGGTTAGAAAATAATAGTTTTCTGATGAGTTTATATTTGATTTGAGCATTGCATGACACTCCTGCCTTTACATGATTGCTGTCCACTTTAGTTTGAATCACTAAAAAATATAATTTACATTACGAGACATTACTCATACGCCAATACAGTACTTTCTCTTTTTACTCAAAGGGTGCATTATTTAAATTTAAACTTAATATTTACGTTTAATAAAACGTTTTCTTGACAGTTCTTTAATATATTTTTATTTAGGACTCAGAAGGCTATTGTATAGGAAAGTATTGTCTAAGACTGTATACGTTACTCTGGATTGTTTCTGAATGATCTTCCTTGTGCTGTTCCTGATTGTAGTATTCTGATGTATGCTGACGACGATAAATTATTTTATACTTTTGATGATGATCATTGGCCAAGCTGTTCTTCAGCAAATTATTGATTTGTTTGTAACTTGGTGCAGGATTAATTTATTGGATGTTAACTTGAGAAAATGTAAATGCATGGTTTTCCCTCGCGGGGGTGTAATTTCGTCCACTTATGTGATTAATTCTTACCCTTTGGAAACTGTGACTACATTTCTTGATTTGGTAGTATTATTGGATATTAAATTATCTTTTATTGATCATATTAGTTTGACGATTGGAGAAGGCTCGGGCTGTTCTTGGTTTTGTAAAAAGATGGGCTAGAAAATTCATTGATCCTTATATAACAAGACTAGTGTACATTTGACTTGTTAGACCTATTTTGGAGTATGCGACTGTTATTTGACATCCATACTATCATTGTCATAGTGATTCAATTGAGTCTGTACAGAAGCAGTCTTTATTATTCAATTTACGTGGCTTAGGATTGTGCTAAAAAACAGCTTTCGTCATATGAGGCTAAATTAGGTTTAATAAAACTTCCAGCTTTAGAACGTAGAAGGGCTGTTTAAGGGTCTTTTTTTTAATCTGGTTAAAAGTGATATCGATTCTGAGTTTTTGCTTTGTTACCTGAATTTCAGTATTCCAGCAATATTTTCAAGGCACTATCGTCCTATTTCTTAAGATTTTTATAGAACGAACTATGGATGTAATTATCCTTTTCGTAGATTATGTAATGATTTTAACTATATTATAATTTTTTTGATTTTAATTGTAGTGTTCGTAACATAAAACCTAGCTTATATGCTGGCATTTATTTTTAAATTATTGTATAAAAATTTATTCTCGTTCTTGTCTGAGGAAGTTTCAGTTTATTTTTACTTTATTCAGCTTGTGAATTAAGTCATGCAATTGACTGATTTATGTTCCCGTTGTCATTACGTAATGCAGGTGAGGGTGGGTTAGTGTGAGGCCGGCGACGTTCGAAATAATGGAAGCGGATAACCTACTGTCATTAACAATTCGTCCTCTCTTGACCGTGTTCGAAAAATCTCAAATTAGACGTTAAAGCGCCGGTCATTACATGAGAGCTGTATTTCTCTCTTTTTCGGATATAAGTGCTGTAAATAGAAAAAAGTTTATATTAGGTGGAGCACTTATTGCACCCTCTTAAGAAACCAAGCCACTGAAAAATGTGTCAGTTCTATGAACATTATATTGAATTTTCATGTCCAGAACGTCAATTCCTTCTGGCTCCCTAATATTTACACCACATATAGCTATAAATCATGAATTGTTATTACTGCTTTACATTTACTTGATACGTTTTTGTTTTTAAATGTCTTTGATTTTATTTATTAATTTGTTTTTGACGCCATGGTCTAGTGGGTAGTGTGCTGGCTTATTAGACAAAAGGTCCGGGTTCGTATCCCAGGTCAGACATCAAAAACGAAAAATATTTCTTCGGCGACTTCCTCTCAGCAGATTTCTGGCAAAGACTCTCAACATAAGTGGTGTGAGAAGCTAGGTCGTAATCCTCACTGAAGGGTTGTAATGGCCAATTATGTATGTATTTGTCTCTGACAATTTTTTTACTATTTCCTTGACCGTCTGTGACGATTTTGATGATTTATTTCCTAATATTTGACGATTTGGCGCTTTATTTATCCGGCAGCTATGCTTAGAACTCTGGTTATTACAAGACAAGCTGCTGCGAGAAATTTGTGGAAAGAAATATTTTTTCATATTTCGATTGTTTGAGATGTCTGAGCCTAGAATTGAACTACAGGCTTCCGTTTAATAAACCAGCATATCACCCACTAGACTCAAGCAACTATAAAAAATTATAGGTATCCCTTCCTACAACGCAGGTTTCGATATAACGCGATTTAGAAAAAAAAAACAACAAAAGCTGATAACTGATTTCACAATCGCACACTCACTGTAAGAACGTCCAACAAAAGGTTTTTTTTTTATCAAATGACAAAAACTTTTCAGATTAAATTTCTTCTGATGAAGTTATACGCTCACTATTTCGACGTAATATGATGATCGAAGTAAATGACACAGGCTGGTGAATATTTATGTTTTCCGATTGTTTTTTTTTTTTATTACGTTTTTAAATTTCTTTTTTAATAAAGTATGAATATTGATTTTGAGTTGTAAACGTACATACATCTTTAATTTAGTACCTATTTTATTTTGAAAAAAGTTTATTGGAGCAGAACCCTTAAATTTATATGAGAGCTAAGTTTTCTATAACGCGAATTACATAACGCGGAATTTTCCTGGAACGTAACCACCGCGTTATACGAGCAATACCTGTACATTTAATTTGTTCTTACTTAGAGAACCGTCATTGCATTCTTAATTTAGTTTAAAATTGATAAGCGAGTGAAGCAAAAGTAAATGATGTCGAATATTTTGTACATTTTTACCCTTTCTCTGCATAATACTTTTTAATGTACATATTTTCTTTAAATGTTTTACAATTACAATAATTCAAAATTACATTATAAAAACAACACAAAATTAAATCTATTAAAAAATTAAGTTACTGACTTCGTTTTATTGCTCTTTTTCACAATTTTACTTATAAAACATATGTAATGGGTCAACAAAAAGTTAAAAACGTTCGTAGCATTTATCACAATAGAATGGTCTTATGTAAAATACAAAGAAGACGAACAGACGAAGTATACAAAGCTCATGTTTTACACGACAACTGTCTGTGACAATTAAGGACCAAAGCCATGAGTAAACCAACATTCACGTTTCACAAAAAAAAGAAACAAAAAACAAATGAAAAAAAAAAAATGGGAACAAAAAAGGAACAAGAACAAATCCTTTTTTTGTTCTCATCATCGTTTACTTATTCAATTTTTTTTTTGTCATGCATAAAAACAAGTGTGCAAAAATAAAACTGACAGTTAACAAACCAATTGTGTTGAATCAAATAAATAGAAACAGCTGGCCACACTAGAAACAAAACCTATTAAAGTCAGCAACTGTAACAGACTACAGATGGTTTTGTGTAAAAATGGTATGAAAGTTTTCTAAAAACAACAATTGAAAGAAAAAACTTTATTGGAAAAACACTATTTAAATACGTACAAACTATTTAATTTTTTTATCATCATTGATTGTAAAATGTAGAAAAATATTAAAGAACAGTATCTACAGTATCGGTCAAAAATAACCGAGTTAATCTCACGCCAAATCAGAAACGTAAATTAGCGGAAGTCGTGGAAGAAATATTTTGTCATATTTCGTTTAGTTGGAGATGCCTGGCCTGGGGTTTGAACCTCACGTCTTATAAACCAGCATAATACTTACTTCAAGGAAGAATTAACATATTAGTGACCAAGAGAACAAAGTATTTAAAGTGAGATTATAAAATAAGAAACCGATTTTTCCAGCGTTGCAATTTTCAATCTTGAAGTTGCTGTAGTCTACAAGTAAGCTTATTAGACGAGAACCTATGGTTGTAATTCCATCTACGACATCTCGAATGAAAAGAAATATGAAAAGAAATGTTTGTTTTGGCGACTTCCTCTAAACAGTCTTTTGGCAAAACTTTAAGGACCATTATTACAACTTGTCTTTAACTAAAGGCGAGATTTTAACGTGCAGATAATTTACATACATAACTTCCCACACCACTTATGCTGTATGCGTTAATTTTATACATGAACGGCGGAACCTACATTTTAAAGTCAATTTTCATGGCAATTTTTTTTCTCTCAGAGTTCTTTACAGAAATCTGCTGAGAGGAAGTCGCCGAAGAAATATTTCTGTTTCATATTTTCGTTTTGATGCCTGACCTAGGGTTTGAACTGAGGCCTTACGTCCAGTACCGCAAAACACTACCTACTAGACTATGGCTACATAATAAGGTATAAGTGAGCGTTAAGCTAAAGGGAAGATCATCCTACCAGTAATTTTTCAAAGTTTTAAATTTTTGTTATCAAAGCAAAGGCAACTTTAAAGTTCACTTTAACTAAAGTTAACTTTTACTAAACCGAACATGACCTTTAGGTCATTATTACAACTTGCCGTTAAAGGGAGGATTTTATGAGTACCCAATAAGATAGAAGTGATCGTTAAACTAAAGGGAAGATCATCCTACCTTTAACATCTAAACGTCACTTTATGTTTGATCTTGGCATATCATATACTATTTTCTATATGCCAACTTCAAATTTAAACAAAATGAGCGTATACAACAAAAAAAAACGATAACCGCTATTGCCAATGATTTAATGCAACACTTTTATCGACTTTACTCCTGTACCGCCATATTTTGCATTCACTTTATATGTATGTTGTAATAACGAAAATCAGTAAAAGGTAACTGTACAATTCCCTTTAGCTAAAGGTACCATTACCTAAACGCAAGTTTAACGGCAACTTTAAATATAAACAAAATGATTTTTTTAATTTGGCAAATGTTGTCGACATTACTTCGGCATTGCCGTATTTTTGCAACAGTTAACTTTATTTTACCTGTAGTTCTAATAACGAAAAAATGTTAAAGCTGACTTTAAAGTTCACTTTAGCTAAAGTTACTTTAAACGGCAAGTTGTAATAATGGCCCTAAGAGTAAGTAAAATTGACATGAAAAGGTTTTGAAATCAAAGTGAATAAAGTTAGCACATACTAAAAGGATGATGGGAAGGACTAGATTGAAATCATGATTAAAGGATTGTAGTCGCCAGTAAAGTGGGCACGAAATATTTTGCCTTAAAATATATACTGTAGTTGTGAAAATATTCATATAAAATTTTTAGGATTGCGTATGAAGATTAATTAATATGGGCGAATGAAAATGAGTTTATAAAATTCAGCATTTGTAGTTTTCCATAAAGATGAAAACAAATGATGGTTTTTTGGATAAAGTTAAAATAAAATCCGTTCAATTTGTAAGACTTTTGAGGACTTTTATGTGAACATGAAATCTTGGATGTTAAAGAATCGAATTGATTTATGTGGGCCGTTGGCGTGTATCTTCTGTTTATTTTGGTAAATTTATCTGTCAAATTTGATAGATAGGAGTGGTATATTTTGATGAAGATAAAAAAGGTGTTTTATTTCTTAATTTAATCAATTGAATTAATTATTTAGTACCATGTATTTTGAACAAAGATATGGCTTCATACCACTGTTCGGGGTTTACTAGGTGCATTCATGTAAAAATATACGTAATTTACACACTATATTCAAAAAAAGCTATAATTCACGAATTTTATTGTTTATATTTTCAATAAGACAAGCAACAGGTAAATATTGTTATTTCTGAAGAAACAATTTTGAAGTGGTTATATTGAAGAGATTTTACGGTCTGTTGGCAAAGTTGCAACATTGTGTCTCAAGTAATCAACATGTTTTTCAAAAGTTAACAAATAAAAGGACATATCGCTACTGTCACTCACAGGAAAATCTATATTCTGAAAATCTACATTGCAGTATCATAGCACATGTTGTCTTCCTTTTATTGAATACTTAAACACATTTGTTGAGTTGAATACAGTCAAGTCTCCTATAACGCGGTGAGCGCGTACTGCGTTATATGAAACCACGCTATAAGAAACTCAGATTTCAGGTACAAACCAGGCTAAGCGCGTTCTATGGAAACCATCTACCGTGTTGTATGGAAACTGCGCTATAAGAAACACACAATTCGTACAAATCACATCATTCGTACCGCGTTATATGGAGACCAAGAAATACAAAAGCGAAAATAAATTATAAATTATTTTTAATGAATTCAAGAGTTCATATAAGGATTGACAAAAAAAATTAAATAAAAACTAAACTAAAAGACTGGTTTCCAACAAAATTCGTTCATAGACTGTGCGAAAGGAACTATAGGATGAAGTTGAACGCAGACCGAGATATAAGAGTACTGCGTTATAGGAGGACTGTCGCAATTTCAGCCCCGCATTATATGGAAACCGCGTTCTGAGAATACCGCGTTATAGGAGGGTTGACTGTAGATATCTTTTGGCAGAGTACGTACTTCGATCAGATTATACCCTAAAATAACAACAAACAAAAAAAAGTAAAATACAAAATAAAGACTATTAGAGAGAATGTTTATTATTTTTTAAAATATTAAAAGTAAATGTATTTTAAATGACAAAATTTCTATTTACAGAGGAATAATTTAAAATAACACAATATTTATTTCTTTAAGTATTTCGCATTCCTTTCTTGAAATCAATATGACAGTCTGTTTGCTGATAATTGCAGTTGAACTTTAAATAGGATTCAATTAAGTGCACCACGAGTTATTCGTTTACCGAATAATCATGCTAACAATATTAACAAGCAGGATATATGTAGATTCTTATCATTCAATACGATATTTGAAAAGTACATAATAGAGGTGTGTGCATTTTTCTCAAAACCGAATATTGATTGTAGCTGCAAATATAAATAAGTGTGAAGCAAAGATAACTGCACTATTAAACCATTGTACAACAGTATAAAAGATAGTTATGAGAAGAGTGTAACAAAAATATTGTAATCTTCATAGTGTCACAACGTGCATTTCTTTTTTCAGTAAATGGGAAAGAAAAAATGTTTAAAAACAAAACAAATAAACAAAACCAACGAATATTAACAAAGCAGTTTGAATGAGATAGTTGTTGTAAGGTTTATGGAATTTTAAGGAATTTTATTTTTATTTTTGCAGCTTTTGTTTATCATTTCACACATGATCAAGTCCAGCGTTTTAATAATTTAAGGTTATGTGCTTAGGAATGACGTTACTAGTTACTTCTTGATATGCCACCTCTAGATTTGCTATACAAATTATGTGGATGACAATATTCCGAGACTAAGGGCCACTATTACAACTTCCGATTAAAGTTGGCGTTAGTTAAAAGTACCTTTAGCTAAAGTGAACGTCAAAGTTACCTTTAACTTATTTTGGTTAATACAACTTACAACTTACAGATAAAGGGGAGCGGGTATGTAACTGCAAGGCAAAGCCACTGTCCGGTTTTAACTTGGCAAAACCCAGTGATATCCTTGCAGGTACATGCCAAGCAGCTCACAGCCTCCGTATCTTAGATCAAGCGCTCCCCGGGTACTGGTATCTGGCAACCGCTGGGTACTTGCTAATGTGAGAAGGCAAGATAAATGATTCGGCATGACTTTGACTACGATAGGAACTTCGATTTGGATATGACGCAATAGGGCTGACGTTCTGCAGTATTCTGTTACCTGAGTACACCGAGTGAACTCCGGTGGAAATGGTTTTCAGGCTAATGTTGCAGACGCCTCCGTTCTGTTAAATCCTTGGCAGGGCTTCAAGTACGTTCGATTATCGTCGCCATTTGGTTGGTGATGCAGGTTTAGTTGAGACGACTCCTAATTAGTGTCCGACCTGGCTCTGAACGCAAACACCCATAAGGTTTTGCGTCAACCCTCGCGAGGACCTCACTGGATACCATAGGCACCCTCGGGGTCTCAAAGGATAACTGCATAATCGATATGAGATAGCGGCTTGAAGATGGAACCCAGATGAAAATGAACAAAGGAATATTTGAAGTAGAGAAGATGATGCAAGGAGAGGTTGCATTTATGAGCAGCCCACGTATAAGGCGGTCGCCTGTGAAAAAGGCACAGACGACCATGTTACAAAGGGGTGATAATACATCAAATGAGTCAGACACTTCGCAACCGCGGGCTACACAGTCAGCTGCCACCGTCCTTCGGAAAGAGGATAGAGGTAATAATGATGCTAGCGGAACGCCGATTTATGGATGCTCTGACTTAGAACAAAGAGGCACACCAACAGCGGTAAGCTCTCCTACGTTGGAACTTATCGGTAGGATGAGGAAAATGGAGGAGGATGCTACGTCCCAGTGTAGGGACACTCTGGATATGATGCAGCGTGTTACGCGTCGCCAGAAGAATGCAAGTACTGACGTTAGGAACGGAATATCCAGAATGACTGAACTTCTGGATGTAATGTTGAATTACAGACGTACTTGGAAGGCGGCTGAAGAGGAAAGAACCACTTCAAACCTCCGAAAAAAGACCGCTACCCAGCAGTTAGTAGATGCCCCAACACCCACGACAGCGAATGTAACAAACGTTTTTTTTTTATTATGAGTATTTTATTTAAATATGATTTTCTATTTATGTCGCATATTTAGTTTTATCAAAAATTGTTTCTTTCTTTTTCTGTTGTAATTTTGTTAATGTATAGCAAATTTTTTTTTTTTTTTTTTTTTGCTACGCAACTTTTTACGCTATTTTGTCAACACTGTTCAAGTTACGAAAGTTGAAAGGAAAATTTGATATTATACCACGATCATAGTAATTTGACATATAGTAATCGATTAGAGTACCGATTATCTACCTATTACCTTTTGGTTGTAACTCGTTACAACGCGTAGAACTTTCGAGAAAAGAAGTTGATTTTTGGGAGAAGAAAACGTGTTAAGACTGGTTTCCTGTCTTGCTTTTTCCTTTTTCATTTGGAGAGCTGAGGAGTCATGTGTGTTTTTCGCTTGAATTTCCTACAATAGTAATAAAGTATTTATGTGGTTATCAAAGAAAAGAAAAGTTACGGAAAATAATTCGAAATATAAAATTAAAATTCGTTAATAATAAATAATAGTTTAATAACACAATAAAACTAATATTGCTTCAACAAATACAAAAACATAAATGTGCTTAAGGATAACCGCAATGAAGTTGGAACGAAGGTGCTTTTCCTTGTGACGACACTGACACCTAATTTTTTTTATTATTATTAATACGAAGCGAAAGGAAAAAGAAAAAGCAAAAGAAAAACAAAAATTCACAATCACCAGTGTTTCCAATTCGGTTACACCCAACCATCCTCCTCAGCCAGATATACAATTCCATCTTCTTCATGCTGCAAAACGTAGAGTTGGAGCAGCGAAACATTGCTTAAAAGGAAGCATAACAGAAAACAGGGAAAACCCTACGCAAAAGAAAATCCAAGCAAAAGTACTGCGAATAGTAAGAGAGTACAGGTTGACCAGAATAACCTACACTGGCGGTAGCCCGTACATGGAGATCAGTTGCGTCGAACAACTACATAATAAATAATCGGATATTTTATGGTGGTTTTCGGAACATCAGCCCACATAGGCATCAACACCTTGGTGACTTGATTAACCAGCTCTTCACTCATCAGAATCTTCTACAGGCAATTATTGTATCTTTTATAATATATTTCATATTTCATTTCTATTTTTGTCATAAAACACTTTATATTTTTTTTTAATTTAAATAGTAATTTTGAAAAAAGATTTTCCTCAATTTTGCATATTATATTCGTGTATTATGTTCTTTAAGAGAAACATATTTGTCTTTAATGTACTTTTATCTATTGTCAATTAAATTTCCTTTATATCAATTATCTGCTAACTATTGTAATTTAAATATGAAACAGAATTAATTCAATTTCCAAAAGATATGTTTCTCAATCTCAAAAGTTTATTTTAATGGCAACTTATAACGAAACCCTACATGTATATTTGTATTTAAGTTAATTCTAAAATTTTTATTTAACAAAAAAACAACAAACAAAACAATTTGAATAGCGACATCAACCACCACAAGACCGTTCGATCAGGAGGCCTCTTCATCGTTATGGATTTTGGTGAGTTTTTTCATTAATATTGTAAAAGTTAAGAGAATATTATTATTAACAGTATAAATTGATGAGAAAATTAGAGAGAAAAAGAAAAATAAAAATATAACAGATAAACAGAAGAGTAAATATTAAAATTTTTGGTGTTATTTAACGTAACGTAACCATTGAATTTAATTCCGAAAATATTTCTCTTAAATTTTTTCTAAGAAAGGCAAATTTGTGTTCTCAAAATTAATCTTTCTTAGGCAGTAAACTCGTTTCTGTTATTGTAGTTTTAATACTTACCCTTCTGTAAAATATTTATATTCCGTATATTGCATATATTCTGAAACGTAATCTTTTCATAAAATATAAAATTTTTTTTTTTTTAAATATTTTAAGTATTACTTAATTATTTTATGAATTTAAACCAATTTTCTTCTTTTGACATTTACATATGTATTACAATATTTTTTTTGTTTATGAAGTTGAATTTATATCTATAGATGTATATTAAATAAACATAATATGGACTGGTAATTAGTCAACTCGTTTTTCCCATCATGGTGTGATAAGTTAGGATAGTTTTGTTAGGGATCCTGAAAATCTTTTTTTTTTTTTGCCATCAGGATTAAGGTAGGTGTGGGTTGTGAGGCACTGTTTCCAAATAACATCAGGGAAACTAATTCAGATGGAAAGTTCTATAACCTATTAAAGTAGAGTATTGATTTTTTTTTTCTCTTTCTCATATATAGCTGTATAGGGGATTTGATTTGCATTTATATAGCTATTCGGTCCATTTAGAGTTTAACAGTAAATATAATACTAGGGAGTCTATATAAAATGACTGTAGAAATAGGATTTCATGAAGAGAGACAAGAACCCCCCCAGCCGACTGTTGCTAGCGATGATATGGCTCCCGCAGTTTCTCTCGTGGAATCATCAAGGGAACATCGAAACGAGGAAAGCAAATTTAGACCGCCGGAACGGATCTTGGTAACCCTTCGAAGTTTGGCCAAAGGTTTTTTTCATTGTAAGTAGTGACAGTACTTTATTTGGTTTTATCTTTCTTTCAATACTTTATCATCTTTTGGTTGTTACGGCAAATGACAAGTAGTAGCTTTTATTATTTATTTTGTTTTGTTTTCCTCCGTTTAAGAACAATTTATTACAGTAAATGGCGCCCAACGTGGGCCGAAAATGTCCACAAAATTTTATTTTGTGACATAATCGGTTCCAAAATTTTTTTATTGTGTTTAGAGTTCAGTAAAAGCAATTCTTAATGGTTATTGTTTAGTTCGGTTCTTTTTGGCAAATAAATAGTTAAGTATTACAGGACATTCAGATATTTGAGGTTCGAGTAATCTGACCGTTTTACCAATGACTATTCCTTTTGTTGGATTGAATTTGGATTTTATAATTTCTATTATGTTTTGCATAAAAATTATTTTGCGTTGTATTTATGACAAGTATTGCAGACATAGTTACTGGTAACCTTTGATATAGTTGAGAAATGTTATTTGATAGCTTGCTATTTGACATCCAGTGTATTAAAGGACATTGTTATCCATTGGGATAGGATGCTTGCTAGTTTGTCTGTTGTATTGGCAGAGATGGAACAGGGATAATTTCATAGCCCAGTTTAGTATCCAGTTATAGACTTTCTACTTACATTTTCTTTAATCCTAACTTATTTTGCCATGAGAGAGAAAAACATTTTTTTGAAATATTTTTTTTATATACATTTGATTTTAATACACAATTTTCTTGTTGAAAATTGATTATTAATTATGTACAATTAATTTTGTTTTTGCTATTTTTATTCTTTTTATTTTCTTTCTATTGAATTGCGTTTTGAGTGTGTTTGCTTACACATTAGTTTGTTTGAGAATATATATTTTTTTTTTTTATTTTAAAAGAAGTTATTAGAATTCTTGAAGATGTCGTTAGAGCATTCTCCACCTCAGGCAGCAAGCTTGCTACCATCCGATTCTCCTCAAACTTCTTCGACAGCCTCAATTAATAATATCTGTCACATTTGTCACAATCGTATGGACGACAAAATTAAATGTTTGCTTATTGTTAGGTGCAATCATGCTTTTCATAGGGCTTGTATTGAGAACTTTTTATCTAAAGAAAGTGAGTGTCCTATATGTCGCCTTAGTTGTGAATTATCGGATTTACAAAAAGTTAATTTACCTTTTAAACGAGGCAGAAGCAAAACTATTGCTCGTGGAGCAATAAGAAAACAATATCAGACTAGAAGTTATGATCGGAAGGTTGATAATGGGCAAAGTGCACCGTTGATTAATATTAGCACCAACAATGCAATGGAAACGTTTACATCACCTCCAAGAAATAATAACAACATTATATCTGGAAATATGACTTTGAATGATAACTTAGAAGTTCCAACCATACATGCTCCTAACGAGAATCGTACACAAAATTCAACAATAGATTATAATGAAATTAATAGACTAATTGAAAGCAACGTCACAAGAATTTTAAGAAATTTAAATATCGTTCCTAATAGAGGAAGGCCAAATAATCCTCCGGCCAGACAACAGAATATACATTTTAATGTTATGAATCCGCCACATCGAAGAAATTTGAATCATATATATTCTAATAATCAAAGCTCTAATAATCAAAGTTTAAGTCCACTTTCATCTAGTTTTTCTAGTCAACAAATTGATAAAGTGACTTCCATTATACAAAATTGGGGACTTAAATTTGACGGCTCTTCTAATGGTCTTACAGTTGAAGAATTTTTATATCGGCTTAAATCTTTGACTCTCGATAATTTCAATGGTGACTTCTCTGTAATGTGTAAAAATTTACATATTTTACTGGCAGGAAAGGCAAGAGATTGGTATTGGCGATACCACAAACAAGTTGAAAGTATTAATTGGCCAGATTTTTGTGAAGCAATTCGATTTCAATATAAAGATTTCTAGTTTCGACATACGCGAAGAAATAGGAATCGAAAGCAGAGAGCGGGAGAAACATTTGAAATATGTTTTATGAAGCTCTATCTTCTATAATGGATCGTTTGCCGAGTCCAATATCTGAACAAGAATAATAGAGATTATTATGCGGAATTTAAAACCGGAAATACGTCATGAGTTATTATATGTTCCAATACATTCGATACCACATCTTAGAAAGCTAGTGCAAATGCGCGAAAGTTTACTAAACGATGAATATGTTCGTCGTAATATTTCTCATAGAAATCAAACTCAATTTTTACCTCGACGACAAATTTCGGAAATAGATATAGACTTAGAAGACCACCAAACTTACGGAATACCTACCGATTCTTCAGTGGATGCGATGGAAAAGTCCCAGAAGATCCATGCTGTTGGAATTGTGATCAACTTGGACATTTTTATGAAGACTGTTTAGAAAACAGGACTGTATTTTGTTACGGATGCGGGGCTAAGAATACATATAGGCCGCAATGTCCTAAATGCTTAGCAAGTAAATCTTCAAAAAAACTTCCAGGGGATAGTTCCAAAAAAGGAACTATAAAAGAATCTGATTTGTTAATAATTGACAATAATTTACCTAGATATGACATTAAATTACCGGATGGGACTAATGCTTCCACCCAAACGGAAAAGGATAACAAAAACGATACGACACACTCTGATGAGTTCGAAATTTTGAAGCAAGGTACAAGTACCAATAATAACCTGGCGAAACTGATTTTTCCAAGGTTCCCTACAGGAAAGATTGAAGATGTATAATGTGAAGCGTAAGGAAATTTTTGGCGATGCTGTAATTTCCCAAATGGATCAAAAGCAAACCTATTAAACGTTCCACACGTCGTCTTAGAGAGTTTTATAAACGAAGGAATATTGTTCGAAATTACTTGTTTCAGCTATAATAAGTAATTCTAAAGATGGTCGTTTTTATGCTAAAGTTTCATTTTTTAAATTATGTTGAATTAGGTTTGTTAGACACAGGCGCAAGTATAAGTTGCGTAGGCGCTGATTTAGCTAGAAAGATTTTTCAAGTTACCAAACTTTTTTAAATGTAAATCGTTTGTAAAGACTGCCGATGGAAAGTTCAGCCAGTCGTTGGATGGCTTAATGTTGATATGACTTTCAAAGGTAGAACGAAGAATATTGATCTCTTTGTCGTTCCATCAATTTCGCAAAAGCTTTTGCTTGGTGTTGATTTCTGGAAAAAATTTCAGTTATTACCAAATATAATAGAATCCGTTGACATAGTTGATAGGTCAGCCTTGATTTTTCGTCACTTGATGTTTATAATTGTAAAGCACAGGAGAGTTTAGTGAAGATATCAAGTGCCAAATCGGAAGGACATGAGGAAAATTGTATAAACAACTCACTGCGGAGGCAAACGTCAGCAGCTTGAGGCAGTAATATCGGTATTTGCCTAATTTTGAGAAACAGGGTCTTGGTAGACGAGTCTCATTGAACATGAAATAGATGTTGGCATGGCAAAACCAATTAAGACAACGCTTCTACCCAGTCTCTCCAGCTGTTAGAACCTAATGTTCAAGGAAATAGACAGAATGTTAGAGCTAGGAGTCATTGAACCTTCTTCTTCTGCTTGGAGCTCACCCATGAGGTTAGTATAAAGCCTAACAAAATTCGTTTGTGCCTTGATGCGCGTAAAGTAAATAGTGTGACTAAAAAGGACGCATACCCATTGCCATCGATAGAAGGCATATTTTCTCGCCTCCCTAAGGCAAATATCATATCGAAACTTGACCTCAAGGATGCTTATTGGCAGATAGCCTTGTCTGAGAAAGCGAAGGCAATAACAGCATTTACAGTACCAGGTAGGCCACTATATCAATTCGTTGTAATGCCTTTCGGCCTCTGTAATGCTCCTCAGACAATGTGCCGGTTGATAGATGAAATTATTCCAGCCGATCTGAAGAATAGTGTTTTTGGTTACTTAGACGACCTCATTGTAGTTTCAGACAATTTTCAGGAACATTTGACAACTCTACTCCGAATTGCAGGACAATTCCGGAAGGCAAATCTAACTTTGAACATAGCGAAAAGTCATTTTTGTGTAACTAGAGTGAAATACCTCGGATACGTAATTGGAGACGGAGGAATCACTACCGATCCTGAAAAGATTAGTGCCATTAAAGAATGGCCGGTGCCTAAAAATATAAGACAGGTGAGAGGATTTTTAGGACTTGCAGGTTGGTACAGGCGGTTCATTGAAAATTTTTCAACCATCGTTTTTCCAATATCGGAAACGCTTTCTGCTAAAAAGAAGTTTGTATGGACACCTGAGGCTAATCAAGCTTTTGAGAAAATTAAGACTCTTCTTACATCTGCCCCTGTACTTATAAACCCAGACTTTTCAAAAAAATTCTTTGTGCATTGCGATGCCAGTGACTTCGGCATTGGAGCAGTTCTTTTACAGTTAGACCATAAGGGTCAGGAAAGGCCTATTGCCTTTATGAGCAAAAAACTTAACTCCGCTCAAAGAAATTATAGTGTAACTGAGCGCGAGTGTCTCGCTGCCTTAGAAGCAATACAGCGTTTTCGCTGCTATTTAGAGTTACAAGAGTTTGAAGTGGTGACGGACCATGCGAGCCTAGTGTGGCTAATGCGTCAGCCTAACTTGAGTGGTAGGTTAGCTCGATGGGCACTTAAGTTACAAACATTTAAGTTTACTATTAGTCATCGCAAGGGTAAGGACAACATCGTACCCGACGCTCTATCAAGAATTCATTCTAATGAATTAAGTACTCTTGAAACTGAATATCCTATGATTGATTTAAACTCGCCATGTTTTAAGGAAGCGGATTATCTCAACTTAATGGAGAAAATAAAAGAAAATCAAGATAAATACCCTAACGTTAAAATAGTTGATGAATTTGTATATATAAAAACTGAATGCAGTGATGATACTGATAGTAACCGGGAAACATCATGGAAGCTTTGGATTCCTGTAAATATGCGTAAGAGTTTAATAAAGAATTTCCATGATACAGGAACATCTTCTCATGGAGGAATTGGAAAAACTCTAGAGTTACTGCGAAGGACATTCTTTTGGCCAGGGATGATCAAAGATGTTCAAAATTATATTAAGATTTGTGAGACTTGTAAAATGGTAAAGGCTCCAAACCATATTATGAAACCTGAAATGGGGAAGCAAATCATTTCTGAACGACCCTTTCAAAGATTATATATTGATCTTTTAGGTCCCTATCCCAAGAGCAGAGCTGGTAATATAGGCTTGTTGATCGTTTTAGACCACCTTTCTAAGTTCCATTGGCTTTGTCCTCTACGAAGATTTACTTCTAAAGCTATTCAAGATTTTCTAGAGACAAATATATTTCACGTGTATGGTATACCAGAATACATAGTTAGCGACAATGGCTCACAGTTCAAGGCAAATGATTTGAATGCATTTTTCACCTCCCTTGGAATTACGCATATCTATACAGCCTACTATTCACCGCAGTCAAACGCCTCCGAGCGAGTTAACAGATCAATAATTGCTGGTATTCGATCGCATTTGAAAAATGATCATACTCATTGGGACGAGAAATTAAGTTTCATCAGTTGTGCCCTTCGAAACACTCATCATCAAAGTATAAATACCTCCCCATATCATGCACTTTTTGGACTTGATATGGTAACACATGGGTCGACATATGCTGTGTTACGAAGACTCAAACTATTGGAGGAACCTTCTACAAACTATCTCATGAGGATAACCTACAGCTAATTCGACGTGAACTTCAGAAGTCCATGAAAAAGGCCTATGAACAGAATCAATACTATTATAATTTGCGTACTAGACCACAGGCATTTCAAGTTGGCCAACAAGTTTATCGCCGAAATTTTGCGCAGAGTAGCGCTGAGAAAAAATTCAATGCGAAATTCGCACCTCTATTTGTTAAGGCAGAAATCAAGGAAAAACTTGGAAGTCACTACTATAAGGTACAAGACGTGGATGGAAAGACTGTTGGCACATACCATGCAAAAGACTTGAGGATGTAACGTTTTTTTTTCCATCTAATCTCGTTACTCAAGAGTCGATATTATCCGGTTTGTAACAAACGTTTTTTTTTTTATTATGAGTATTTTATTTAAATATGATTTTCTATTTATGTCGCATATTTAGTTTTATCAAAAATTGTTTCTTTCTTTTTCTGTTGTAATTTTGTTAATGTATAGCAAATTTTTTTTTTTTTTTTTTTTTTGTTACGCAACTTTTTACGCTATTTTGTCAACACTGTTCAAGTTACGAAAGTTGAAAGGAAAATTTGATATTATACCACGATCATAGTAATTTGACATATAGTAATCGATTAGAGTACCGATTATCTACCTATTACCTTTTGGTTGTAACTCGTTACAACGCGTAGAACTTTCGAGAAAAGAAGTTGATTTTTGGGAGAAGAAAACGTGTTAAGACTGGTTTCCTGTCTTGCTTTTTCCTTTTTCATTTGGAGAGCTGAGGAGTCATGTGTGTTTTTCGCTTGAATTTCCTACAATAGTAATAAAGTATTTATGTGGTTATCAAAGAAAAGAAAATTACGGAAAATAATTCGAATATAAAATTAAAATTCATTAATAATAAATAATAGTTTAATAGCACAATAGAACTAATATTGCTTCAACAAATACAAAAAGAAAAAATAAATGTGCTTAAGGGTAACAGCAATGAAGTTGGAACGAAGGTGCTTTTCCTTGTGACGACATTGACGCCTAAATTTTTTTATTATTATTCATACGAAGCGAAAGGAAAAAGAAAAAGCAAAAGAAAAACAAAAATTCACAATCACCAGTGTTTCCAATTCGGTTACACCCAACCATCCTCCTCAGCCAGACATACAATTCCATCTTCTTCATGCTGCAAAACGTAGAGTTGGAGCAGCGAAACATTGTTTAAAAAGAAGGCATAACAGAAAACCGGGAAAACCCTACACAAAAGAAAATCCAAGCAACAGTACTGCGAATAGTAAGAGAGTACAGGTTGACCAGAATACCCTACACTTGCGGTAGCCCGTACATGGACGATCAGTTGCGTCGAACAACTACATAATAAATAATCGGATATTTTATGGTGGTTTTCGGAACATCAGCTCACATAGGCATCAACACCTTGGTGACTTGATTAACCAGCTCTTCACTCATCAGAATCTTCTACAGGCAATTATTGTATCTTTTATAATATATTTCATATTTCATTTCATTTCTATTTTTGTCATAAAACACTTTATTTTTTTTTCTAATCTAAATAGAAATTTTGAAAAAAGATTTTCCTCAATTTTGCATATTATATTCGTGTATTCTGTTATTTAAGAGAAACATATTTATCTTTAATGTACTCTTATCTATTGTCAATTAAATTTCCTTTATCTCAATTATCTGCTAACTATTGTAATTTCAATATGAAACAGAATTAATTCAATTTCTAAAAGATATGTTTCTCAATCTCAAAAGTTTTTTTTTAATTGTAACTTATAACGAAACCCTACATATATATTTGTATTTAAGTTAATTCTAAAATTTTTATTTAACAAGAAAACAACAAACAAAACAATTTGAATAGCGACATCAACCACCACAAGACCGTTCGATCAGGAGGCCTCTTCATCGTTATGGATTTTGGTGAGTTTTTTCATTAATATTGTAAAAGTTAAGATAATCTTATTATATATTAATAATATAAATTGATGAGAAAATTAGAGAGAAAAAGAAAAATAAAAAAAATAACAGATAAACAGAAGAGTAAATATTAAAATTTTTGGTGTTATTTAACGTAACGTAACCATTGAATTTAACTACGAAAATATTTCTCTTAAATTTTTTTTAAGAAAGGCAAATTTGTGTTCTCAAAATTAACCTTTCTTAAGCGGTAAACTCGTTTCTGTTATTGTAGTTTTAATACTTACCCTTCTGTAAAACATTTATATTACGTATATTGCAAATATTCTGAAACGTAATCTTTTCGTAAAATATACAATTTTTTTAAATATTTTAAGTATTACTTAATTATTTTATGAATTTAAACCAATTTTCTTTCTTTTGACATTTGAATATGTATTAAAATATTTTTTTTTGTTTATGAAGTTTAATTTATATCTATGGATGTATAATAAATAAACATAATATGGACTGGTAATTAGTCAACTCGTTTTTCTCATCATGGTGTGATAAGTTAGGATAGTTTTGTTAGGGATCCTGAGAATATTCTTTGCCATCAGGATTAAGGTAGGCGTGGGTTGTGAGGCACTGTTTCCTGATAACATCAGGGAAACTAATTCAGATGGAAAGTTCTATAACCTATTAAAGTAGAGTATTGATTTTTTTTCTCTTTCTCATATATAGCTGTATTGGGGATTTGATTTGCATTTATATAGCTATTCGGTCCATTTAGAGTTTAACAGTAAATATAATACTAGGGAGTCTATATAAAATGACTGTAGAAATAGGATTTCATGAAGAGAGACAAGAACCCCCCCAGCCGACTGTTGCTAGCGATGATATGGCTCCCGCAGTTTCTCTCGTGGAATCATCAAGGGAACATCGGAACGAGGAAAGCAAGTTTAGACCGCCGGAACGGATCTTGGTAACCCTTCGAAGTTTGGCCAGAGGTTTTTTCATTATAAGTAGTGGCAGTACTTTAGTTTGGTTTTATCTTTTCTTCCAATACTTTATCATCTTTTGGTTGTACGGCAAATGACAAGTAGTAGCTTTTATTATTTATTTTGTTTTGTTTTCCTTCGTTTAAGAACAATTTATTACAGAGCTCTTGACCTGAACTCGAACTGGAATCAAATTTACTTTTGAATTATTATTAAGTGTTTACGATTTTTTTATTTCTATCTATTCTGTTGTTGATAAGTATTTGAATTAAGCCTGATCTCTTTTACAAAAATTGTCAATGGCCCTAAAAAGAACCGATTGTTGTTTAATTATAAGCATAATTATACAGGGTGGCTGATATATAATGCAACAAAGTAAAGCGCTATATTTTTTTAATTTTATTTTTTAATTTTATTGTTCAAAAGCAAAAAATGTTGGAAAAAAAGTCAAATTTTAGAATGAGTTTAGATTTGTTAGAATTAGCCATCTTTGGTACGAATTATGGCCTTAAAACGGCCGACAAAGCCATCACAGGCTGCACGAAAGAGGCTCTGCGATATTTTCGCCCATTTCCGGCGATGCACCATCGTGGGATGATCGACACTTTGGTACTTTTTAGTGAGAACATTACTCTTTAAAATGCCCAATCTTAGCGCTTGGGCAAATGAGCGAGGAACCTCCTTCCAGGGCTTTAATACTGTCTTTAAGACATTTCCCGGTAATATTCGGCATTTATTTTGACCCTACGGTCGATGAATACTAACGGGGAGCGACCATCGGACGTTACGGCGGCCCACACCATTATCATCGGCGGCACTTGTGTTCTGGTGGCCAATTGCAGGTGTAAATTTTCAGCTGACCTATTTGGCAAGTAAACCCGATCATTCTGTTTGTTCACAAACTGCTCAATTTGAAATGGATTGTCATCGGAGAAAACCAAATTCAGTAACTGGCCACTTTCGTGAAAGCGAAGTAACTCTTCGGCTCTTTCCAGTTTAACTTTCTTCTCTTGCACTTTTTGGAACTTCAATGGCTTTTGTCCAAGCTCTTATTTCAATATGTGTTGCATCCGTTCTCTCCTGCTCATGCATTTCGATCATATCGGGCCTTCACTTTTCGGATCATTTCTGGTGTTGTTACCGTTATTTTTTTTCGTCCACTTTTTGGACGTGGTGCAACACTGCCAGTATCACGGTAACGAGCGATGGTACGAGAATTAAAAGATTTATTCACATTTAAATACTGGAGGGCTCTAACCATAGCCACCTATGGTTTTCCAGCCAAATATAAAGCAATCACACTATCACGCTTGAATTCCATCACGAATAAACTTTTATTCTGAATGCAATAGCTCAAAATGCTTTTGTAAGCTTGTAAATAATAAAATGAACTGTCACTGGAATAAATCTGTCAGCTGTCAGACGAGCGGTTTACAAATGAGAACAACCTGAAGTTGGTTGCAATATATACCAGCCACCCTGTACTTGTGATCGGCTGTGTGATATAAAGCTTCAATTAAATAGATACGTTATGTTCAAAGTAAATTTGAATAGAATCAATGAACAATTTTTTGTGAGTGTAGTTTATATTTTATACAAAAGAAAAACTGCTTTACCAACAAAAAAAACTCAAACGAGGAAGAGAAATTGTTGTAACAATTTTTGCTCTTGAGTTCCTGCACTCACTATGTACTTAAGAAATTTTATATCTTCTTATGCAACTTATAAACTACACTTGAATGGGTGTGTGTGTGTGTGTGTGTATTTGTAGATGCAGTCATAAACAACACTATTATATGGTAAAATATGTGTTTGTGTGTGTAAAAATAAATACTTATGAATACATATGGTTGATTAAACATTAAATAAAAAAAACGGAAAAGAAAAACTACAAAAATGTGTCTTCACTACAGGATGTTGTAAATGATGATGACGATGATGATGTTGTCGAAATCGAAGTCAATAGACATTTTGTTTTTGCTGCTACTTCTGCAGCTGCTGCTGTTCATAGTGTATGAGTAAATAAAGTTCAGAGTTTATTACATACTTGAGTGGACTTCATGTACATCAGACATTCAGGCATTTTCATATTATTTCTTCGATTGACTTTAAGATAATTTTCGAATTGACTTTAAAAGTGCCCATATACAGTTAAAGGATTAAGAATCAATGAATGCAATGTAATAATCAATTGTTTTAAAGTTTTCGTATAAGTACTCCATTTAAACTTTCTTTTACCGAAGAAGAATTTTATTAATTTTTTTTTTGGATTTAACCATAGACAAAATGGATTTATAAGCAATAAAATTTTATTTGTTCTTTTTTTGAATTTAATTAAAAATATTTTCTAAAATATATTTCAATAACAAATTCCTTCTTTTTGTGTTGAAAATATAAAGAAACTTTTTGCTGATGATTACATACTTAAAAGGATTAGAAAATCATATTCCAGATTAATTCCATGAATTATTATTCATACAGCACTTACATAATTGATCATTACAAACATTCAGTCAGGAGTACGACTTAGCTTCTCACGTCAATTTTGTTGTGTGTTTTAATTTTATACAACAGTGATGGAACCTACAGTTTAAAGTCGACTCAGTCGACTGATTTTCAGAGAAACTATTCCATGGCAATTTTATTTTCCTCTTAGAATTTATCCCAGAAATCTGCTGAGAAACAGTCTTCGTAAAATTATTTATTCGAATTTCATTTTATTGGAGATGTCTAACCTGGGGCTTGATTCATGGCCCTTTAAATCAGTAGATATCCGACAGTCTCTTATATTGGATGATATTTAAGAGCTATACGAAAATTTTTCAAAAATAAACACTTAAAATTCAGAAAAATGCATGAAATCTTTATTTAAATCGATAGTGCGGTCTATATAATTTAATGTTTGAAGATTATTTCATGCAAAAGTTGACCGCGTCTGCGCCTCAAATGGTCCATCCGCTTAGTCCTGATCTGGCATACTTTTTCCAACATTTCGGCCGGTATCTAACGAAAAAATGTTTTAATGTTGTCTTCCGATGCGTCAATTGAAGTGGGCTTATTTGTATAGACATGACCTTTAACATAGCCCCACAAAAAATAGTCTAAAGGCGTTAAATCGCCGCCAAGGCCAATTCACCGGCCCCGAACGTGAAATAAAATGTTCACTGAACTCGCCTCTCAATAAGTCCATTGTTACGCGTGCTGTGTGGCATGTGGCACCGTCTTATTGAAACCACACGTCATGTAAGTCTAATTCTTGTATTTTGGGCAAAAAAAAAGTTGGATATCATCTGACGGTAACGCTCACTATTTACGGTTACGTTACGATTCGCAGCATCTTTGAAGAAGTACGGTCCAATGATACCACCAGTCCATAAACCGCACAAACCTGTGACTTTACCTGGATGCATTGGTAGCTTTCGCAATGCTGCTAGCTGATCTTCACTCCAAAATCGACAATTCTGCTCATTAACGTCTCCATTGAGACAAAAATGAGCTTCGTCGCAGAACACAATTCTTCGATAAAAAACTCATTTTGATAATAAAATTCAATGATTTGCAAGCGCTGTTCGTTTGTAAGACGATTTATGGTTAAATTATAGACCAAACTGAAGATGTGTGACAGTAAAACAAAGTACGAAACATGCGTGAGCTGTTTAAACCAGGGTTTCCAAAAGAAAATAGCCAAAAAATCACCTGTTTGAACATTAATCTGTGGTAGATTGGCCAGTGTATTGCCTAATATTCAATTGATGTTTTTAGTCCCCAGCATCAGTATATGGAATGTTCTGCTTGGAGAGTTCTCACAGTATAAACACTACTACTGTTTATATTTTCCTAGAATCCACTGCAAAGTTTCAATACAATAAAAAAACTTGATTAGGCACAATTATCTTATACAATAACAAAAAAGATGTTAATCAACTTGAGTTGAATTAAGCAACTATAATTCAATTAATCGAACATTTCTAGGCAATTCATTAATTGAAAGCATCGGCTTGTGATAGTGTTGTACATCTAAATATTATATGGAAGAGTTAACACATCCTACATAAATGATAAACTAGAATATCGTAATAAGTACAACAATGATTGTATTAAATTATCGAAAAATAGTGTATTTTTCAAAAAATTTCAGTGTAACTAACTATGCGTCAGTATGCGTCACCATGCGTTGTCATACGTCATTATGCGATTACATAGCAATAAGTTTATTTTCATATATATATTAGGAAAAAGTAATAAAATAAATTAGAGTGACAAATAGTATAAAAGGCTTTTACAGCTGAAGTCATTTAACAGTAACAAAACAAAAGAAAAATTGAGAAGGGCTACAGTAAAAGCGTATTTTACATAAAAAAAACATATTTTACAACAAATTTTAGTTTAATCGGCTATAAGTCTGAACGCGTCGGTATGCGTCAGTATGCGTCAGCATGCGTTGTCATACATCTATAAGCGACTATATAAAAAAACGTTTTTTTTTGTAAATACAATGGGAATAAGTGATAACATTAGAAATAAGTGTGAGAAATAATATAAAAAATACTTACAGCTTAAGTAATAATATCTCTATCAAGTGTGCCTCACCTATCATTTATAAAACAAAAAACATTATTTATTTATACGCTTTTTTGTGTAATAATATTATAAATTAATTATGATTAATCAATTTAAAAGAATTCTATAACTACTCCTGTCACTATTAATGTTTTCCGATTGTTTTTTTTTATTACGTTTTTAAATTTCTTTTTTAATAAAGTATGAATATTGATTTTGAGTTGTAAACGTACATACATCTTTAATTTAGTACCTATTTTATTTTGAAAAAAGTTTATTGGAGCAGAACCCTTAAATTTATATGAAAGCTAAGTTTTCTATAACGCGAATTACATAACGCGGAATTTTCCTGGAACGTAACCACCGCGTTATACGAGCAATACCTGTACATTTAATTTGTTCTTACTTAGAGAACCGTCATTGCATTCTTAATTTAGTTTAAAATTGATACGCGAGTGAAGCAGTGTCGAATATTTTGTACATTTTTTTCCCTTTCTCTGCATAATACTTTTTAATGTACATATTTTCTTTAAATGTTTTACAATTACAATAATTCATTATTAATATTACTTTATAAAAACAACACAAAGTTAAATCTATTAGAAAATTAAGTTACTGACTTCTTTTTATTGCTCTTTTTCACAATTTTACTTATAAAACATATGTAATGGGTCAACAAAAAGTTAAAAACGTTCGTAGCATTTATCACAATAGAATGGTCTTATGTAAAATACAGGGAAGACGAACAGACGAAGTATACAAAGCTCTTGTTTTACACGGCAACTGTCTGTGACAATTAAGGACCAAAGCCATGAGTAAACCAACATTCACGTTTCACAAAAAAAAAAAGAAACAAAAAACGAATGAAAAAAAAAATGGGAACAAAAAAAGAACAAGAATAAATCCTTTTTTTTTGTTCTCATCATCGTTTACTTATTCAATTTTTTTTTTGTCATGCATAAAAACAAGTGTGTAAAAATAAAACTGACAGTTAACAAACCAATTGTGTTGAATCAAATAAATAGAAACAGCTGGCCACACTAGAAACAAAACCTATTAAAGTCAGCAACTGTAACAGGCTACAGATGGTTTTGTGTAAAAATGGTATGAAAGTTTTCTCAAAACAACAACTGAAAGAAAAAACTTTATTGGAAAAACACTATTTAAATACGTACAAACTGTTTAATTTTTTTATCATCATTGATTGTAAAATGTAGAAAAATATTAAAGAACTGCTAAACGTCTACAGTATTGGTCAAAAATAACCGAGTTAATCTCACGCCAAATCAGGAATGTAAATTAGAGGAAGTCGCGGAAGAAATATTTTGTCATATTTCGTTTAGTTGGAGATGCCTGCATAATACTTACTTACATATATATTATTTCTAAAGTACTTTTTTTTGTCGGTGGCAAATATCTCCCATACCACCGCATCAAATTTAATGAATGATATCTCATTTTAAAGCTTATGTCTAACACTAATCTAGAAAAATAATTAGAAATTGAAAAATTATAATTTATATAGAACTGCATAATAATACAGTTGTCATTGTGATTATATGTTTTTGTTCAAGTGTGCTAATAGTAATGCAGTTCTACATAATATAGTGTTGGAGTAATTACATTCACTATACATTTATTACTTGTAATTTTTATATGTAGATATTATAAATTGTATTTAAGTTATCACCCTGTTGTAAAATTCTATATTTTACTTATGAATTTTCACAACTTGATTTTTTCTTTGTAAAATGTTCATTCCAATAAAATCATTCGAACTAGAAAGTTCTCGGCAAATCTCTAAACTTCAATAGGTTATGGGCCTTTGATAAAATTTTTTTTGGAATAATTTAAACTAAAGATCGAAATATAAAGAGCAATAGAATTATAAAGTTTAAAATTAAAGAATTTTATCTGCTCTATACGGAAATATTTTGATAATTTAAAGATAATTGAATTAAAGAATGGCGGACATAAAGCCAAAATTTGCAAAGCTTACGAACAATAATTATGGGAACTGGAAATTCAAGATGGAACTGTTGCTTCGAAAACAAAATTTATGGAAGCATGTCATTGAAGGCAAACGTCCTACACCAATTATTCAAAATGGTATAATTTCTAATCAGTCTATAATAGATGATTGGGAAAATAAGGATGATGAAGCAAGGGGTACTATAGGATTGCTCGTGATGGACGACCAATTGTGCCACATTCGGAATATGAAAACTGCTGCAGACACATGGATGGCACTTAAGAATTACCACGAGAAGAATACCTTAAGCAACAAGGTGCATTTGATGAGGACCATTTGTAACCTCAAACTTGAGGAAGGCGGCGATGCAATTGCACACATTTCAACCATGAACGACTTGTTTGCAAAACTAAGTGATGTCGGTGAAGAGACTCTGTCAGACAAATGGAGTGCTGCTATGCTATTGAGCAGTTTACCTGAAAGTTATAATACGCTAACTACATCTTTAGAATCCCGCAAGGAAGATGAGCTAACATTTGCTTTAGTTCAGCAAAAGGTGATCGCAGAATACGAACGACGTTTACATGCTGGTAATGGTACAAGTGATGCTGTTTTAAAAGTTGTCGGTAAGAGTAATGCTGTTTGTTATTTCTGTAAAAAGCCTGGTCATCAGAAGAAAAATTGTGGCAAGTATAAAAATTGGAAACAAAAACAATTTTTAAATAGCAACAAAATCAATTCGGTTGAAGAAAAATCTTCAGATTTTCTTTTTAAATTTGGTCATTATGATAAGTTTTGTTGGCTGGTAGATTCGGGCGCAACACGGCATGCTGTAAACGATCTTAATTTTTTTGAAAATATTGATAAATCGTATAAAAGCCATATTGAATTAGCAAATGGGTTAACAGCGGCTATTGAAGGCATTGGCTCTGGACAAATTGTGTTGTGTGATGAAAGCGGCAATAAGAATAGAATTTCTGCTAAGGAAGTGTTGTATGCACCAAGTCTAGTGGGAAATATACTTTCAGTGAGACAATTAACAAAAGCTGGTTTCGATGTATCGTTTAATAAAAAATTTTGCTTTACAAAACCTTGGAGATTTAAGACAGTATTTGGGCATTGAAATATCAAAAGATGCTGATGGCAATTTCCAGCTTTGTCAATCTCTTTATATTGATAAAACTGTCAAGGAATTTGAACTCCAAGAAGCCAAGCCAGTTAAAACACCCATGGATTTAAGTTACGGGAAAGGAGGAGAATCGAAATCTCTTGAAAACAACATTTTATATCGTAAATTAATTGGCCACCTATTATACATTTCAGTTAATACTAGACCCGATGTTTCAGCAGCTATAAGCATTTTAGCACAAAAAGTTTCAAAACCCACACTTGAAGACTGGAACCAATGTAAACGCATTTTAAAGTATTTAAAAACAACCTCAAATCTAAAGTTGTTGTTAAGCAATAAAAACCAAAATCAACAATTAATCGGCTATGCAGATGCCAACTGGGCTGAAGAAAGAACTGATAGAAAGTCAAATAGCGGTCGAATATTTTTCTACAATGGTGGGACAATTTCATGGACCTGTCAGAAACAAACCCTCGTAGCGTCATCAACATGCGAAGCAGAATATATTTCACTATCAGAAGCAGCAAAAGAAGCAAAATGGTTAAGGCAACTTTTAACAGACTTGCACCAACACATAGAAGAACCGACAATAATCTTCAATGATAACCAAAGCTGTATACGTCTTTTGAACGATGACAAATTTTCTTTTAAAACAAAACATATGGATACGAAGTACAAAATGACGAAAGATCTAGTCAAGAAAGGTATCATAACTTCATGCTACTGTCCAACAGAGGAAATGATAGCCGATATTCTAACAAAACCGTTGCCACCAATGCAATTTAAAGTGAATGAGGAGGAGTGTTGGAGTAATTACATTCACTATACATTTATTACTTGTAATTTTTATATGTAGATATTATAAATTGTATTTAAGTTATCACCCTGTTGTAAAATTCTATATTTTACTTATGAATTTTCACAACTTGATTTTTTCTTTGTAAAATGTTCATTCCAATAAAATCATTCGAACTAGAAAGTTCTCGGCAAATCTCTAAACTTCAATATATAGTATGTATTTACACCCATTTTGGCAATACCGCTTTTTACTATAATGCCGTTTATTACTAAGTCAGTTATATATAATATGCATATTAAGCTGTAAAAAAGTTGGCAATACTTTGCAGTAGTTGTTAGATCAAGTGCGATAAACAGGGTCGTTCAATTCTAAATTTTGGTAATGTCGTTATTATCATGCTATTGTTTGTTTTATGAAATGTAATAATGCGGTGTCTATTAATATATACATACATATGTAGAGTCAGCTGATACTTAACAGTTAAAAATGAAAATAACCTGCAACGGAAGAATATAAATAACGTGCATTTAGATTAAAATAAGTAATTGAATTAAAACATCCTTTCCTATTTAGTTCTTAATTTTTACTATTTTATTACCGTATAGTATTTCCAAACCAGATTTTGTCTTAATCGCAAAAAATTTTTTTTGTCAATTTTCTAACAGTAAGTTATATAATAAAGTATATGATATACGTACACACATATGTATATTAATTATTATATTAAAAATCGCATTTTGACAAAAAACTATTTTAGGTATATTTGTACACTAAGTTTTTATAATGACGGATAGACCAAGAGGTAGACCTCCTGGAAGAAGGACTAGAACATTGGAAGGTAACACGGAGCGCAGCTTAAGAAATTCCATAAGTGACGAGCGGAGAGGAATTCGACTATTGCAAGACAGTGGCTCAGCGTCAACGAAGACAGGACACATTTAACAACCACCGACAACAATTAGCACAAGGTAATAACTTTGTGTCGTCAAATTACTTGCTTCATCTCGAACAAAAAATCAATACGAAAAAAAGATTAGATAAACTTCCAAAAACATATTGTCTTGCCCGTCTTTTCCCTAAAGATAATGAAGTTCAAACACATTGTGTTGGTAGTATGGATAAAAAGTGCGTTTATTGCTCTGCAACGTTGTTTACAGGAGAGTTTACTGATAATTCATCTACCATATGTTGCCACAACGGCAAGATTAGCATAGAGCCCATTAGAGTTTGTGAAGAACTTCGAAACCTAATAGAGCAAAATGATATTTTTACCAAGAATTATCTAGAAAACAATGCTCTGGCATTGGCTTCTATTCAAATGAAATCAGTTGACCTTTCTGGTAGAGGTCCATGTTGTTTTAAATTACATGGCCAGCTGTATCATATGATAGGAAGCTTACAACCACCTTCCGGAGTTGAACCATCATATGCAGGACTTTTCATTTTAGATTTTGATACTGCATTACAACATCGTCTACTGAATAAAGCGAATATAAACTGCTGTAAAGAAATAATGACAATATTACAAACAATGCTAAATATATATAATCCTTACGCACAGTTGTTTAAATATGTAAAAGATTTGGATCAAACTATACCAAATATGACTTTACAATTTACTACCACCAACGCATTTCATCCTGGAAGATCGAATGAACCCACAATCAGTGAAGTTACTGCTGTTTTTGTAACGAATGACGGAACGCCACCAAACAATATTGATTTTGATATGTATACAAAAGCAACTGGTTCACTGAATAAAATATCTTATCTTAATCCTCATTGTGATCCATTGTGCTATCCATTGCTATTCCCATGCGGTGATACTGGATGGACTGTTGGTCAGCCACAAGTTGAAGTTCATCGAACTGCATGTAGAACAGTCACAACACAGTTACAATACTACTGCTATCGCTTAGCTGTTAGAGACGATTTCAATTTACTTCATGCTTCCGGGAAATTATTTCAACAATATATTGTTGACAGTTATGTTAAAGTAGAGGGTTCAAGGTTGGCATTCGTTAGAGCGCATCAACAGGAGCTAAGAGCTGATAGTTACAAAGGTCTGATGGATTTTCTTAAGTCTGATGCTCAGCAAAGAGGAGCTGTTGGTGGAGTTCCTGTTGTTCTCCCTTCATCTTATATTGGTAGTCCCCGTAACATGCTTCAAAATTATCAAGACGCAATGGCTATTGTTGCCCGCCTGGGAAAACCTGACTTATTCCTTACAATAACTTGCAACCCCAAGTGGAATGAAATAACGTCTGAATTGAAACCATATGAAAAAGTCGAACATAGATCAGATTTAGTGTCTAGAGTTTTTCATTTAAAATTACAATCGGTATTAGAAGATGTTTTAAAAGAACATGTACTGGGTGTCGTTATTGGTTATGTTTGTGTTATTGAATTTCAAAAAAGAGGTCTTCCCCATGCACACATGCTGCTTATTTTGTCTAATGAGGATAAATTACGCTCAGTTGAAGACGTAGATTCATTAATTTGTGCAGAAATTCCAGACAAGACTACCGATCCTCAACTTTTTCAAGTTATTCATGAATGCATGGTACACGGCGCATGTGGTACAATAAATCCAAATAGTCCATGCATGGAACAACAAAAATGTATTAAAAATTATCCCAAAAATTTTAGAGAAGAAACAAATTTAAATGTTGATGGCTATCCAATGTATAGGCGACGTGATGATGGAAGAACAATGACAGTCCGAACATATACTGTTGATAATAGGTGGATTGTACCATATTCTAGATTTCTTAGTAGAAAATATCGATCCCACATAAATCTCGAGTATTGCTCTTCAGATAAATCTGTCAAGTATTTGTACAAATACGTATATAAAGGACATGACTGTGCAGCTCTTCGATTACACTTAGGTTCCGAAGGACAACAACAATATGCTATTGATGAAGTTGACATTTATTTGAACTGTCGTTATGTAAGTCCACCAGAGGCCATGTGGCGATTACACGAACGAAAACTTTTCCACCGATCCCATACGATTGAAAGACTGCCAGTTCACTTACCAGAAGAGCATATGGTATACTTTCAAGCTGGATGCGAAGCTGCTGCTAATCGTGATAGAGTGTCCAAACTAATGGCGTTTTATAAGTTATGCAGTGAAAACGTTATTGCCCGTAATTACCTTTACCACGAAATTCCTGAACATTTTGTGTGGTCAAGTGGAAAATGGAATATTCGAAAAAAAAGTCAAGTGCTTTGGGCGGATCTACACTGTTAATCCAGCCGACATCGAAAAATATTATTTACGTGTACTACTTCTGCATGTTAAGGGACAGCAATCGTTTGAAGATTTACGTTCAGTTAATGGATTTCTGTGCAATACATTTCAAGAAGCTGCAGAAAAATTGCATTTAGTTATTTACGATGCCGAATGGAAAGATTGTCTGCATGAAGCTTTAAATTATAAAATGCCCAAGCAATTAAGTTGGCTTTTTGCTATAATTTGTATATTCTGTTTTCCAGCAAATATACTAGAGCTGTGGACAAAATTTCAAGACGCCTTTTCAGAAGATTTTCAAAGACAGCACACGAAACCTGCAGCTTACAACCTTACACTTCAAGAATTAGAAAATATTTTCAGATGTCATGGTAGATCTTGCGAACAATTCAAATTGCCGACACCTATACCCACCGTCGCACAACACTTATATGAACCCTACAACGTCGAAGAAGAAAATTTAAACGGCAAAGAAGCTTTTGAAAAATTAAACACGGAACAGAAGGCAGTAGTTGAGGAAGTTTTACATGCGGTAAGAAATAAAACTCCAAATTGTTATTTCGTTGATGGACCAGGGTTTACCACCTCATAAACTGATTTTAAAGCCAAATGCAATTATAATGCTAATCAGAAATCTTAATGCTAAACAGGGGTTAATAAATGGTAGCAGGCTAATCGTAACAAACTTGGGAGAGTACATCATATCAGCAAAAATTATTCATACCGATAAAACTGTGCTCATACCCCGAATCAACCTTACACCTTCTGATCCAACTGTGCCTTTCCGAATGACACGAAAACAATTCCCTGTGAAAGTTGCTTTTGCAATGACGATAAATAAAGCACAAGGTCAAACCCTTCAAAAGGTAGGATTGTATTTACCAGAACCGGTATTATCACATGGGCAGTTATACGTGGCTTTTTCTCGAGTGCGTACGTTTAAAGATGTTTTTGTTTGTATTAAGGATTCGTATGGGCAAAAAGTTAACGATGATCATGTTATTACCTCTAATATTGTATTCGAAGAAGTATTATAAAATCATTTATTTAAGTAAATATGTATTATATATTATGACTTCTAATATTTTAATAAAATTTCTATTAAGTATTTTCGTTTTACGTTACAGAAATGACAACTAACGGTGCGAAATATTCGCACGGGTCATCTAGTTAACATATTATTGACCAAGAGAACAAAGTATTTAAAGTGAGATTATAAAATAAGAAACCGATTTTTCCAGCGTTACAATTTTCAACCTTGTCTACAAGTAAGCTTATTAGACGAGAACCCATGGTTTTAATTCCATCTACGACATCTCGAATGAAAAGAAATATGAAAAGAAATGTTTGTTTTGGCGACTTCCTCTAAACGGTCTTTTGGCAAAAGTCTAAGGACCATTATTACAACTTGTCATTAACTAAAGGCGAGATTTTAACGAGCAGATAATTTACATACATAACTTCCCACACCATTTATGCTGTATGCGTTAATTTTATACATGAGCGGCGGAACCTACAGTTTAAAGTCAATTTTCATGGCAATTTTTTTTTCTCTCAGAGTTCTTTACAGAAATCTGCTGAAAGGAAGTCGCCAAAGAAGTATTTCTGTTTCATATTTTCGTTTTGATGCCTGGGTTAGGGTTTGAACTGAGGCCTTACGTCCAGTACCGCAAAACACTACCTACTAGACTATGGCTACATAATAAGGTATAAGTGAGCGTTAAGCTAAAGGGAAGATCATCCTACCAGTAATTTTTCAAAGTTTTAAATTTTTGTTATCAAACCAAAGGCAACTTTAAAGTTCACTTTAACTAAAGTTAACTTTTACTAAACCGAACATGTCCTACATTATTACAACTTGCCGTTAAAAGGAGGATTTTAACGGGCAAATAAATTGTTTTTCATTATTATGAGTACCCAATAAGATAGAAGTGATCGTTAAACTAAAGGGAAGATCATCCTACCTTTAACATTTAAACTTCACTTTATGTTTGATCTTGCCATATCATATACTATTTTCTATATGGCAACTTCAAATTTAAACAAAATGAGCGTATACAACAAAAAACGATAACCGCTATTGCCAATGAATTAATGCAGCACTTTTATCGACTTTTCTCCGGTGCCGCCATATTTTGCTTTCACTTTATATGTAAGTTGTAATAACGAAAATCAGTAAAAGGTAACTGTACAATTCCCTTTAGCTAAAGGTACCATTACCTAAACGCAAGTTTAACGGCAACTTTAAATACAAACAAAATGATTTGTTTAATTTGGCAAATGTTATCGAAATTACTGCGGCATTGTCGTATTTTTGCAACAGTTAACTTTATTTTTATTTTAGTTCTAATAACGAAAAAATGTTAAAGCTGACTTTAAAGTTCACTTTAGCTAAAGTTACTTTAAACGGCAAGTTGTAATAATGGCCCTAAGAGTAAGTAAAATTGACATGAAAAGGTTTTGAAATCAAAATGAATAAAGTTAGCACATACTAAAAGGATGATGGGAAGGACTAGGTTCAAATCATGATTAAAGGGTTGTAATCGCCAGTAATGTGGGCACGAAATATTTTGCCTTAAAAAATCTACTGTAGTTGTGAAAATATTAGGAAACTTCATATAAAATTTTTAGGATTGCGTATGAAGATTATTTAATATGGGCGAATGAAAATGAGTTTATAAAATTCAGCATTTGTAGTTTTCCATAAAGATGAAGACAAATGATGGTTTTTTGGATAGAGTTAAAATAAAATCAGCTCAATTTGTAAGACTTTTGAGGACTTTAATATGAACATGAAATCTTGGATGATAAAGAATCGAATTGAATTATGTGGGCCGTTGGCGTGTATCTTCTGTTTATTTTGATAAATTTATCTACCAAATTTGATAGATAGGAGTGGTATATTTTGATGAAGATAAAAAAGGTTTTTTATTTCTTAATTTAATCAATTGAATTAATTATTTAGTACCATGAATTTTGAACAAAGATATGGCTTCATACCACTGTTCGCGGTTTACTAGGTGCATTCATGTAAAAATATACGTAATTTACACACTATATTCAAAAAAGGCTATAATTCACGAATTTTATTGTTTATATTTTCAATAAGATAAGCAACAGATAAATATTGTTATTTCTAAAGAAACAATTTTGAAGTGGTTATATTGAAGAGATTTTACGGTCTGTTGGCAAAGTTGTAACATTGTGTCTCAAGTAATCAACATGTTTTTCAAAAGTTAACAAATAAAAGGACATATCGCTACTGTCACTCACAGGAAAATCTATATTCTGACGATTGCAGTATCATAGCACATGTTGTCTTCCTTTTATTGAATACTTAAACACATTTGTTGAGTTGAATACAGTCAAGTCTCCTATAACGCGGTGAGCGCGTACTGCGTTATATGAAACCGCACTATAAGAAACTCAGATTTCAGGTACAAACAGGCTAAGCGCGTTCTATGGAAACCGTCTACCTTATTGTATGAAAACTGCGCAATAAGAAACAAACAATTCGTACAAATCACATCATTCGTACCGCGTTATATGGAGACCAAGAAATACAAAAGCGAAAATAAATTATAAATTATTTTTAATGAATTCATATAAGGATTGACAAAAAAAATTAAATAAAAACTAAACTAAAAGACTGGTTTCCAACAAAATTCGTTCATAGGCTGTGCGAAAGGAACTTATGGGATGAAGTTGAACGCAAACCGAGATATAAGAGTACTGCGTTATAGGAGGACTGTCGCAATTTCAGCCGCGCATTATATGGAAACCGCGTTCTGAGAATACCGCGTTATAGGAGGGTTGATTGTAGATATCTTTTGGCAAAGTATGTACTTCGATCAGATTATACCCTAAAACAACAACAAACAAAAAAAGTAAAATAAAAAATAAAGACTATTAGAGAGAATGTATTTTAAATCACAAAATTTCTATTTACAGAGGAATAATGTAAAACAACACAATATTTATTTCTTTAAGTATTTCGCATTCCTTTCTTAAAATCAATATGACAGTGTGTTTGCTGATAATTGCAGTTGAACTTTAAATAGGATTCAATTAAGTGCACCACGAGTTATTCGTTTACCGAATAATCATGCTAACAATATTAACAAGCAGGATATATGTAGATTCTTATCATTCAATACGATGTTTGAAAAGTACATAATAGAGGTGTGCACAAGACATATAAAGTTGCACACAATAGCATTTTTCTCAAGACCGAATATTGATTGTAGCTGCAAATATAAATAAGTGTGAAGCAAAGATAGAGTACAAAAAAACAACTGCACTAGTAAACCATTGTACAACAGTATAAAAGATAGTTGTGAGAAGAGTGCAACAAAAATATTGTAATCTTCATAGTGTCACAACGTGCATTTCTTTTTTCAGTAAATGGGAAAGAAAAAATTTTTAAAAACAAAACAAATAAACAAAACCAACGAATATTAACATTGCAGTTTGAATGAGATAGTTGTTGTAAGGTTTATGGGGAAAGCAAAGAATGTATAGAAACACTTGTGTACGCATATTTTTCGAAATTTATGTGTAAAACTTCGATGTATCTTTTGCATCCCTAGTCTTCACACGTAAATGATTGAATTCTCACTACAACCAACGTGACGTCGTCACACACGATTAACTTAATTCGAACTCCATCATTACTCGCTTTGTCTTGCCTTTTATATCGCTGGATCAACAGTGTGATGAATGCTTTCGAAATAAGATGACGGCCTTTCGTTTACATCCTTCCGGACAGAATAGTTGTTGCTTGTGTATTTGTCTATCCGCTATTTTATTTTTCTTGTACTGCACTTTATTTTTGGTTGTTTATTTCTCTGTCTGCTGCACTTTGTTGTTAGCTGCTTACATCTTACATTATATCCCTTATTTTTGTTTATTCATCGATCGTGTAAACAAGCCATTATTTTTGCTGCTATATTTTCAACTTATTCGTTGATCACGTGAGCAAGAATTTTATTTTTATTTTTCCAGCTTTTGTTTATCATTTCACACATGATCAAGTCCAATGCGATGTTTTTGAGGCTAAAGCAAATCATTTTTATTTCTCAAATATTCTGACTGATTATCTTAACCAATGCTTAGGTGTATTAAAATTTGCTGCAACCAATTGCAGCATTATTATCTTATTGGCAAATCAGATCATTATAATACATTGGCTCATGCGCAATTACTTTCTATCATAATTACAATTTTTAGTCAGTTCTATTGTTCTAATGAACTATAGCGAGTTAATGTTTAACGGCGTATTAATAATTTGAGGTTATGTGCTTAGGAATGACGTTACTAGTTACTTCTTGATATGCCACCTCTAGATTTGCTATACAAATTATGTGCATGACAATATTCCGAGACTAAGGGCCATTATTACAACTTCCGATTAAAGTTGGCGTTAGTTAAAGGTACCTTTAGCTAAAGTAAACGTCAAAGTTACCTTTAACTTATTTTGGTCTTCATTTTTTTTTTTTTTTTGTTGTATATGCTCAAACATAAGCTACGTTTTAATGTTAAAGGTATGATGACCTTCCCTTTAGTTTAACAATCACTTCTATCTTATTGGGTACTCGTAATAATGAAAAACAATTTATCTCTCCATTAAAATTCTCCCTTTAGTTAACAATAGATTGTTATAATAGCCCCAAGTCTCAGCATTAACTAGATTATAAAACAATCCAAATATTGACAATAGTAATGGTACTTTTGTAGTAGATTTACTTGAGAGATACCCGTATTCTACTCGTTTTTCTGATTCTTGCTCTGTGAGCAAATAAACAAGAGAATATTCGAAACTGAAATTTAAACTGTCTCGTCATGTTGTTGTATAACTCGTCATGTTATACTTAAATTTCTCCCTTCAAAACTATTATCTTAATAACATATTTAGAAGGCATTCATTTTATGTCATTCAAGATTTATTTCGTCCTTTATTTTATTTTTAAGAATACTATTAACAACACAAGCCATAAGTTTTAAACAACACTTATTTGTACCATTGTCCACAAACTTATGGTAAAACTATATTTGACTATGTATTTTGAAAGTTAGTTAAATTGTATGCAAGTTATAACAACGATTTGAATGGAAAAAACATAAAATGTTCCTGCTGTAAACTGCTTTATTAAACAACAATTTTTTTGAGTATTCTTGCACATGAAATTTTTTGTTCAAAAACTTTAATTTCCAGCGTGTAGTCATTACATTACATGTACATTTTTGTCTCTATCTTAACCAAAATAAAAATTATTTTTTAAATTTAAATGAAATTCATACGTGAATACATGGTTAAATGATTTATTATTCATTCGCACAAATGTGCCGCTTACGGTCATCGCGCCATAGATATGACAACTAATTCTTCAGAGGATATAAATTTCAATATACGAGTACTTGTCATAATCCATTTTATTCGATTTATTTATTACAAAAATTTTATAAACAATTTTTTGAAATTTATTGTTTAATAAAAACAAAACGAAAAAATTTGTTACATTTTGGGTTATAATTTGAATACGGGTTTACAGTTGGCTAAATTCGCTAACTAATCCAAAATGTCATAAATATGCTGCAGGATAAAAGCCATTCGGTGCTATACATAATAAAATTTTATTTGAAATTTTAATTCGTTTCATATGAGAGCAAGTGTTTAGTGTATAAGGTCTTCTAACAGGGATTTTTATTATTTTTTAATAGCAGCCATTTTGTTGAATTGCTGCAAACTCACCATCGATGGATATAGCATTCAACAGCACATGAAAACAATAAATTCGATTGTTCAAAATAGGCAGAAGTAGCCGTAGTCTAGTAGGTAGTGTGTTGGCTTGCTAGAGGCAACGGTTCAAACCCCAGATCAGACATCTCGAAAGAAAAAAAGGATTTTAAAAAATATTTCTTAAGCGCTTTATGGCAAAAAATAAAACTGTCATCAAAAATTTCTCACAAACCTGTCATTCAGAGACCAACTGTCAACTGTAGGTCCCATCATTGATGTATTCAATTAAACAAGATCGTAATCTTGACTAAACGGTTGTAATGTATGTGTTATTATGTATGTGTTATGCTACATATATTTTCAAAACGGGCGTTTTTCGTCAAAAATCAATTTCAGCGATGTGACCTATTTCTGGATGAAGTTATGAAATTTTGTACGATATCAAGTCAAATGAATTCCAAAAGTGTTCCAAGCATCCTGAAAAGGTCACTGTTTTAGGTTGATAGCATCTTTTGTCCATTTATCTTTGAGACTGATTTTTGACAGACCATTACTGTTAACAGGGTTTTTATAGGTCGATTATTAGCAAGTTTCTTAAGCCTTAATAGAATGTATGTTCATGAATGTCATGTGGATTTACGTGCCATGCATCTCATGCCAAAATAAATTTTCTGAATTAGTGATTTGATGACGTGGCCATTTCTCTTGTAAATGATGTAAACTCTCTATCGAGATCGTTCGATGTGCGGTTCCTTAAGTCGCAGATATATGCAAATTAACCACAAACCATGCCGGTCCACATTGCCAACATAACACATGTCATCAGCTAAATTCGGCCTGATTTATACGCCAGAGTCAGCGAAAATTATATGCCGCACATATTGGCATCAACTGACCATATTTTGTTTTATTTAAATTTTAGTTTAGAAAGCGCTTAATGAAAGATCTTATGTAAAAAAGAAATTATAGTTATATTCAATAGAATGAAATTAATTTCATTGCAATAATAGAAATTATTTCCCTATTACGTTTAAAATTTACGAAAGAAGCTATAAAAATCAAATTGGCAAAATTATAAATTTTTTCTCGTAAATTTTATGTAATCCTTAGTACACAATTAAAGTCTTTAAAAATCCAAATTCTGTATTAAAAATAATTTCATTTTTGAGTGAAATTTAAATAACAAAAAATTAAAAAAAATAATGGAAGAATTAAAAAAATTCTACGCCAGACAGACGAAAGAAATCTGTTCCAGACAGCTTTTGAAGTAGAAAAAAGAAAAAATAAAATGAAATAATAAATTACAATTCTTATAAAAAACATAGAGTGCTGTAGTCAGAGCACACCACATTACATTCAACAGGATATCAGCGCCATATTCATCATAAGAGAAATGGAAAGTACTGAAAATCTTAAAAGAATTTTAAAATAAAAAAACAGAATTTATGAAACAATGTTTACATGATAGAAGAGCAATTTAGAGAAATTAAAGAATACTAAAGTCGCAATATACAGCTTATTTCAACCAGCACCTTTTGAAAAAAATTAAGCTCGTATAATTTTGAAACGAAGCAAGATATTAAAAAGAATTTAATAACCGTTTATAGAATATGTTTAAATATTGGATATACAGTTTGCTTCACATGGTATCTTTAAACACGCTCCCCGAGTCTTCGATAGTATCTTACTGAAAGTGGTCTAATTTGGACTCATCAGGCCAGATAACACATTTCCAATCAGATGGTAAGCCGTACTGCTATCGATGACAGGGGGAACGTGTTCAAAGATACCATGTGAAGCAAACTGTTAAACATGACAGCGAAAATATAATGGTTTGGAAATGCTTAATATAGTGGCATGTTGGCCCTCTATATTTAGTCGATCGCGGTATCATGCGTAAAAAGATATCTACAGATCCTGCAAATCTATCTTCCGAATTTTATGGACAAATGTGCTTATCCCGAATAAAAATTTGTTCTCCAGCAGGATAGTGATCCGAAGCACACAGCAAAAATTGTAAAGATATGGAGTGGGAAACAAAATTTTCACTTGATGGAATGGCCAGCACAAATTTCCTACTTTAATTGGATAGAAAATCTGTGGCCACTCGTGAGAAGCCGGCTCGGGCATTACGAAACAGCCCCAACAAATATGGACAAACTTTGGCATCCTATGAATGCGGAATGGAATTGAATTCCGAAAGATGTTATTGATAATTTATATTTCTAATAAGGTTCTATAGACCAATTATTGAAATTGGGTTAGTTTCTTGAATTTTCTTGAAACGTGAAAAATTAAGTTTATGTGGGTTATTTTCGTTTTTTCATTCAAATTCTTTGAATTTATTTCATTAATTATTGTTGTTTTACTGCTATTTATTAAGAATAAAATAAAAAATTAAAATTAATTTTCTTTATGTTATTTGCATGTATGGTTTTGTTTTTGTGGATGACGAAACTCAGTATTGTGAACATGCACTCACTTCTGCTCGCCACTGCATTTGGATGCATCCAAATTTAATATCTTAGGTTCGGATGGTCAAACTTAAGACGAATATAGAACTGCAAAACCAAAATCAAAGACGGTGGTGGTAGTGTCATGGTCTTAGCTTGTATGTCATCAAGTGAGATAGGAAACTTGCAGTTTATTGACAGCACAATGAACAAAGATAAAAGCCAATTTACCTGCAAAGTACTAAAGAACTGGGTATAAGAGATCAGTTACGACCCGAAACATAAAGTAGGTCTCGTTCAGTCATGGCTTATATGGAACTGTCCCCACTTGATGAAACCGCCAACACAATCACCTGGTCTACATGTAACTGAAAGTTTAAGGGCAATTCTAGATCAAAATTTCAGCCTACACCAGATCTTAGACAAGAATAACATTACAACAACTCTGAAAGAGGAATGAGTAAAAGTAACTTCCCAAACCAATATTAAGCTAGTGGAATCAATGCAAAAAAGGCTGTAAGCTGTAAGCAAAAAGGAGGTCGTACTAAAATTTGCAATTAAAACCATAAGTTATTTAATCATTTAATTGTTTGTTTGCAACAATATAAACCATATAAATAGTGCTAAAACAAATTAAATAATATCAATGAGATGTACTTATGCTTCTTGAAATATATACTTCACGTTATAAACAGTGTAGACAAAATGTTTCAAAGTACAAACTCCTAAATTCAGAAAATGTAGTCTGAAATGGATCGTTTATACTTAAAAATATTAGATCATTTTGTAAAGCCAATGTATGTAAACACTGATTTCAATATTGAGGAAAATATTGAAAAATGTGTATTTAGGAGTATTTGAAAAAAAAAAGATTTCTGAAACAAAATTTACCTATAGTGAATAACTTGAATTTACTAATTACAGCTTTTTGTAAACAATTAACCAAATGTTTTAATTTTGAACATACTTCCTTAAACAAAATGTCATCTATTCATCCTCATAATATTATTAACAAGAAAGATTTCTAAATTTAATTAATGAAAAAGGTTCTCAAATCCTAGACGATGAATTTAGAGAGTTTCGTCACAAAGATTTCAAATAATATTTTCAAACCTTAGAAAATATTAATTGTGAAAATTTTTGGGCCAGAGTTTCTAAAATAACTCGTGTTGATAACGATTTAGTTTTTCCAACATTGATGAAATTTGGGTCCGGTATACTTTGTCTTCCCAGTTCATTTGCAAACCTCGAACGAATTTTTTTCTAAAGTTAATTTAAATAAAATTAAGTACAGTAACAGGCATGAAAATGCAACATTAGAAGATATTTTGTTTACACAGGATTATTTACTAGTTAAAAGGTGTTCCTGTTATAATCTTAAAATTGATGTACAAATTTTAAAAAATATGAAACCTTCCCAGTATTATAATTAAATTATTAAATTATAGGAAACAACTAAAAGTTTCACAACACTCTACTTTTCTATTTAGATCTAATTTTTGTACCTTATAAAATTACTACTTACATATCGTCGGTTGGCCTGCAAAATGGCCTATGTGCCTTTTGGGAAATTTCTTTTATGCGCCCATTTTTAAGTCTTATTTGTGGTCCATCTCTTTCAAGAAAAATTTGTCCAACGTCTCCTCTGCTTCCAAAATTATTGCAAAGAAATTTAAGAAGTTTTGTATGACTTTCATATAAAAATTATGTTGATTTTTAGGGCTTCTGAAATGTTGTTGAAAATTACATAGGCCAATTTGATAGCCAGAAGACAATATGTATGTATGGATTTTTTAAAATTAATTTTTATTTAACTGTATTGTCTTTTATGTATTATACACATATTTATTTTTTGTTTTGTTTGTATATAATATTTTTGGTAAAACATGTAATTAATTTAAAATTGCTTGATTAGAGGGTTATATCATATCCTCAAGAATAAAGTTAGTATATGATAACAAAACTCGATAACCAATCAATGTAATACACTTTTATTTTGAATTGTTATTTATTTTTTAATATTTTACAAAAAAAAAAATTTTAAAAGTAATGATTATTTCCTCCGAAATATATTTTTTTTTTTTTTTTTTTTTTTTCTTAAAATGATGATTTTTCACCACAATCTTCTTGCAACACTACTCTACGTAAGATGAAAATTACCTACCGAATCGCTAATGCCGATTATTAAACCTGGCGGACCTAGAGTTTAAAGTCGACTCCGAACGAAAGATTTTTGAGAAACAAGAAGAGAAAGTGAAGAAATCGCCGAAAAAATACTTTTTGTATTTTTTTTTTTTTATTTTTGATGTCTGCCCTGAGACCAGAGACCTGCGCCGAGCAAATTGTTCGGCGGCGGCGGCTAAACCTGAAAAGGTTCGGCGGCGGCTTTAAGTCGGCTGTCAGCCGAAATATGGTAAAGTTTCGGCGGCTCTTTTATATATTTAAATAATATGCATACAACATTTCCAACATTTATTTAAAGAACAAAAAAGACATGTAAACCCATGTATGAAACATTAGCCTCACATAATTGGTCATTACAATTTTTCAGTCAGGATTACGACCTAGCTTCTCACACCACTTATGTGTGTGTGTTAATTTTATATGAGTGTTGGAGCTTACAGTTTTAAAATTGACTCCAAATGGTAGATTTTTGAGAATCTTTTCATGGCAAAATTGCAGTAAATTTACTAAATAATTATTGTTAGCAAATCGATTATTAAAAATTAGCTACTAAAGAAAAAATTAGAACAAAAAGTAAAATTACACACAAATTACACACGAAGCTAATTACACGCATGCTACACGCAGAATAAAAAATTACACACAATATGTGTAATTACACAAAGGTGCCAACACTGGTATGCTGTGATCCGAAATGACATAAATAAAATGGCCCTGGTTACTCCACTATGTTAAAGGGCCTTAGATGTCTGCAGCACATTTCCACAAGCAGACGTGCGTTAGCAAATTTTTCGGAATCTGCATTTTTAGAACTTCCTGAAAATAAGAATTTTATTTTGACATTCGAATTTAAAAATTTTTTTGATTTTACGTCAACACCATGAGCACGTAAATGGTTACAGAGGTTTGATGTCGACGCAGAAACTCCAAACCTGAAATTATTTCGCATTTTATAACACTTACAAAACAATTATCAGAAACAAGTATTCAAAATAATATTTAAAAAAAAATTGGGTAAAAAGCTAACTGAAATTGGAGTTTCAATTATTGTTTTGGGAAATCAATACTATTAAAAATTGCAAGGTCGTCGTCGGAATCAGATGAATTTAACTCATTCGAATTATTGAAAATTGAAATTTGTAGTTCCTTGGTTCTCCATTTCAAATTTTTGTCTTTTAAAAAATTTAACGTACAGTTAAAAGTGTTACCACATTCACCAAAAACAAGAAAGGGTATTCAAAATTTCCATATCAAAAAATTAAAAATTTTTCTATACTATATATCAAAATGAACAAAAAAAGCTTCAATAATGTATTTAAGTCAAGTAAAACAAAAATATAAATATCATATTTTATATATAATTGAAGTCGCTGTGGTCTAGTGGGTAGTGTGTTGGCTTATTAGACAAAAGGCCCGGGTTCGTATCCCAGGTCAGACATCAAAACGAAAAAATATTTCTTCGGCGACTTCCTCTTAGCAGATTTCTGGCAAAGACTCTGAGAGTAGAAATTGCCATGAAAAGCTTCTCAAAAATCTGTCGTTCGGAGTCGACTTTAAACTTTAGGTCCCGCCACTCATGCATAAAATTAACGCACACAACATAAGTGGTGTGAGAATCTAGGTCGTAATCCTGAAAGAAGGGTTGTAATGGCCAATTATGTATGCATATATAATTAAAATTTTGCTGTATATAATATTAAAAACATATTTTCAGATATTTTAATTTTCTTACATACATAAAACGGCGGCTGAATTCAAGCCGAATCGAGCCGAATAAATTTTCGGCGGCGGCGGCTTTTAAATTTTGTCGGCGGCTCGGCTTAGCCGGCTGTCAGCCGATCGGCGCAGGTCTCTGCCTGAGACTCGAACCCTGGCTTTACGTCTAATAAGCCAGCACACTACCTAATAGACCATTCGAACTTGATTCGAATAACCTGGATCATCGATTATCCGGGATCAGTCATGAACAAAAGCTTTTTTATTTTTAATTGATTATCCGAAATTACATCAGTCATCCGGGACCTTATACGATTTATTTTTTTGATGATGATCTATTTTTCCAAAAACGTCTTTTACTAGACTTTTTGGAAAATCAGAATTTTCGAACATAACAGGAGAAGATAATTTAAAATATTATCGTGTTTAAGAGAAACTTTTGGCTGAAAAAAAATTTTTTTTAAAAAACCAAACAAACTTTAAATCGTGTTTTTAATTATTAATTACATGTACATGTTAATACTATGTGCTCCATGTGCATATTATCCAGGACGCCCCGGTTCCGACTATCCCCAGCAATCGATGCTGAACTGTATTTATTTTACATTTCTGCTATAGCTTTGATGATCATGGAACCATCAATTAAAGATTTTTTTATTTTTAAGAAGTTTTTATTTATTTATTAGAATACATTGTAGATTATATCTAATTATTACGAGCTCAGTATGTTAGACTTTTATGATTGGTGGCGTGTAACAGTCCGAAGTCTCTGCTGAGAATCTTGACCTTGACCCTCTCGCAAATAGTCTGGCACACTGTCCACAAGATTACGTGAGCATAAATGTTTCACAAAATACATCGATGTTTTCTGTGTATCGATTGGTTGTTGCATAGAAGCGCTTTCCTCTATTATAGATTGATAATCACCATAATGTCTCCCCCAATCCTGTTGTTTAACAAACTGTTCGGTGTTAGTAAGTATAACTGTCTACCTTGACATGAACCCGTGGGTTTCTCTTTGCAATATTGACACTCAAGTTTCAGCAAATTGCTCACAGTATTTACGTATTGGGATTGAATTGATTTCTATTCTGTACGATGTTCTTTTACTCTCCTATATCGCTCTATAATATTCTTAGACTATTACTGAGTAGACAAAAGAAAAACATTATCTAGTTCGTATAAAGATACACACCTCCCATGTCATCAAACCATCTAAATACAACAGAGAGGTGCAATTCTTAATCCAATAAGTGGCAAATTGCTGTATTCAGATTTATTTCTTAGTCGAGGGAACAGACAAAGAAAGAGTTATCAGCCATTTGGTTTATGACTCCAGCAGTCTCTGGTCTATAATTATCGTAACAAGAGTCCGGTCTGCAACTGACCGATATTCAGCAGAAAACGGGCACTCACAACTGAGGCTATACAAACTCGTTTCATGTCATGTTGATAATGAAATTCTATTCAGCCTGTAAAATATCGGAATAAAAAAGCACCAATGATTCATCGATGTTGACGAATGAAAAAAACATTTGTGTTGATGTATCTTACCGTTAAAACCATGGTAACCATATGTAATGTACAGTTTGTCAAAAAAATCTTTGCACATAGAGAAAAATTAAGAAAACTTTGAAAAATTCATTGATTTCTAATATTAATAATCAAATTTTTAAATTTTTTGTTAATATAATAAATAAAAAACTTTTATAACAATGACAATATTCTAATGTAAAATACTAAAAAATAAAAACAATTCAATTTTACTGTTGTCAAAAAAATGTTTGCCCACTTGATAAAATATTAAGACTTATGCAATTTTTTTAAATTTATGGTGCTCATATTTGGTGGGTTCACCTTGAGCATGAATTACCGCTCTCGGACGCCTTCTCAAGGACTGAATAAGCTTCGGAATGTCATATTTTAATGCTATTTTACCCAATCTTCTTTGATGAACTTTATCAATTCGTTTTTATTTGTGGGCGATCTTTGCCCTACCTTTTTCTTTAGATAAGCCCACAAATTTTCAATAGGGTTAATATCAGGACTCTGGACAAGAGTATCAATAACTTTAGTGCAGTTGTAAAGTGACCTGGAGTTACATAAATAATATTTATTTTAAGGATCATTATTTTGATAGTACTCGTAATTAAATTTATTCGTATTAACCGGGTCATTAAAACCAAATTTCTTAATGCTGGCGTTCAGTTCATTTTTTAAAATATCAAGATATGCTTATTTAATCATTATTTTATCCAAAATCCTGATTACACCAACTCTCTTGCTGGATAGACAGCCGTATACCATTACAGACAATTTTCCAAACTATACTGTTGGAATAAGATTTTTATTTTCTAGTGCTTTCGGAGGCTTACGCTAAACTCTTTGCGGTCCGTCATGATAATAAAGCATTATTTTCGTCTCATTTGAGAAAAAAAAACATCGTCCCAGTACTCCGGAGGAAGTGAAATGTATTTGGTGGCAAATCTTAATCTCTTTCCGACATTTAATGCTGACAACATTTCCAACAGTTTCTTGGAAAATACGTAACCCAAAGTCTTTTTGCACTTGAAGAGCTAATCATCTCGCACTGAATTGCGGACTATCATACGCGGTTTTTTTCTCAACTTGCTGCGTCACCTTTTTTTGCCTGTCTGTAGATCCCTTTAAGTCTAGTTCTCCTTTATTTTCAGCACGGGATAAAATATTATATACAGTCCTGATGTTTAGGGAGAACATATCGGCGATTTCCCTGGAAGATTTGTCTTTGTAGCAGTTCAAATAGCCCAATTGTATAATATTTTTTGAAATTCGTTTTCCTGGCATTTTTTGTATTCAAATAAAAGGACGCTTCTTACATAAAAACGATCCCTTCATTATTAAAACGTTATTTATCCCTTTTACATTCCATCTCATTTGTAAAAAACCGGAAAGACGGAAAATAACGGCATATTTTTGTAATTTTTTTTATTATCTTCATTCAATATGCAAAGATTTTTTTGACACTTTTTATATTGAGTAAAGTGCTTTTGTTGTTGTTATTATTGTAATTTTTTGTTACTATTAGGAAAATATTGGAGCTTTATGGTCATAAACAAGTACATTTATAGAATATGCGCAAAAATAAAAAAAATATATAAAGATTTTGTTGTTAGAATTCTTGAATGGAAATCACATTTTACATTTTATTGGTCTGTGTAAAGATTTTTTTGACAAACTGTATATATCGCTAATTCTGCCGGCTTTACATTATTAAATTCTTTGCTATGACCAAAGCATACCTTTAGGTTAGTCAGCATTTTTAAAATGTTGAATTTGAGTATAAAATATTTTGCCTTTAAGATAATTCCAGCTCTTGATAATTAAAATTTAAAACAGTTTATGCATTCTATTGACATATTTGACAATTTTCTACACTTCTTCTTACAATTCACTGCTCTTATTCAAATTTTCAAACCTAAAAATAATAATGGAATACGATAATAAGGACGCGTGAACAATCAAAAAGTTAGAATAAAATGATATGAACGAAACTACATAATAAACATCACTTCACTTTGTGTTTTTACTCTAATATGCATATGCGAAGAAATGTAAACACATATGAACTTATAAAAATATATACAGTGGTGGTCTTATAATTAAAAATGACTAAGTTTGTACTGTACTGTCTTTTTAACTCTAAGTTTTAAAATGAATAACAAAATTTTGCAATTGAATTGACAAACATACATCTTATTAAGTCGTTTCTAATAATAAGACCACCACTGTACATATGTATGCAAATGCATGCTATTGCTGTTGTACATTTGCATCCATACGATGCATATTCATGAGCAAGTACATAAATACATTAAATATTTTGGTCAACAACTAAGAAATTGTAGAAGACCAAAGCAACAATTTATTGATACATTTCGAAAAATTAAACTTAACGAAATTATAAACGGTGTTAACACGACTATTTTCTTCACATGCAACGCGTCTTCAAAGAAGACTGACTGAATACTTACTACTCATCGTATGCTTTGTCTTCCCTCTTTATAGTCCTACATAAACAGTCTGACGAACACTCTTGAAGTAGAATATTTGTGTTTTCGCTTTTTCGAGAACTCTATCGCGACTTTACTGTTGTTTGTGTATTTCCTCACATTGCTTGTTGTTGCGTTCGCTTAGTTGTCTATCTTCTTTTCGCATTCTAATGTTGTTTGTCTACTTGAAATAATATGCTCTTCGGTAAGAATATTTTTTTGGTTTTTAGATGGTTTTGCATTAAGATCGAGCATGTTAACCTCCATCGTTACTATATCTAATAAAATAATGGTGTTATAGGTCGAATAATAATTTTCAAAAATTTCATAGTCACCCATAAAATTTGAAAAAAAGAATAATTTTTACTAACTTTTCTAATGTGTCGTGTAATAACGTATTATGCACATAATATTATTAAGGGTTTAACCTGTTAGTTACTTGATTTGTTCATGATTCGCTAGAATTGACTATTATTACAAAATAAACGATAATATTTTTTTGTTATTCATTTCAGATTTACGATCTAAAAGAGTCCAAACATAATCCGTTTCGTGGGAGTATTAGGTCTCACAATATTTTCAACTAAGTATTGTACTGTACTACTTAAGACCAACGTTACATTATTTGAATAATCAATGTATATAGCATCCACATATCTAATAAGGAGAGTTAGAGATTTTATCAGAAAGTAAGTGGCTTGAGAAAATTGTTGATAAATAACTGCAATTATTTTCAGTACATATATATATGTATCACAAAAACATTCATAAATTCAGTTGAAAAAAAAGAAATTGTTTTCTATTTTAAAATTTTTTATTGAATTGAAATACGGGTTTATCACCGAATTAGTTGCCAAAGTTTATCACAAATTATAGACACTCTGTGAGACGATGTGGCATCTTTTTATTTGACATAATGGAGCATGAAATTTCGAACAATTAAAACATAATCCGTCTTAATCGCCTCCATGTATGATATAATACACCTTTTTTGATATGCCAAAATCTAAACAATACTGGAGTTTCTATAAAAAATTAACCCTTGTTGAACAACAGTAGTACTTTAATTAGTCGAAATATCTTATTGTATTATTACTTTTTTATGACTATTATGAAAATAAAATTGTAGTTTATTTCTTTTTTCACATGGTGTTTTAAGATTAAAGATTTACATACAAAATCAGCCATTATAACACTTTAGTCAGAATTACGATCTAGTTTCTCACACCACTTATGTTGTGAGTTTCATTTCATGAGCGTTGTGGTCTATAGTTTTTATTCGTTCCCGAAGCATAGATTTTTGATATACTTTTAATGGCAATTTTATTTACTCTTAGAGTTTTTCCCCGAATAATACTGATAGGAAGTTGCCGACGAAATATTTTTCAATATTTTCGTTTTGATGTCTGAACTAGGGTTTTTACCGTGGCTTAACGTCTAATAAGCGAACACACTATCTACTAGACTACGACGACTTAATGAATTAAAAGTTTTAAAATGAAAAAGGAAATAAAATCGCAGGGAATTTTCTTGCTGTACTCATTAAATGTCTAAGCATAATAATTTTGTTCTTATCATTTTTCACATCATTCTATAGGCGCTAGGGATGCCAAATGGGATTGATTTTTAAAAATCCCGGGATACGGGATTTTGTGATCCCGATCCCGGGATATTTCGGGATAATTCGAGATCCAAAAATCCCTAAAAATTTTGGTAAAAATCGCGATTTTCTCTTAATAATAAAATAAAAAAACATATTTTGTTAACAAATTCATATGACTACATATATTGCAATTATATGTCATTAAAAGTAAAATATAAAAAACCAAGACAACAAAAATAACAAAAATAAAAATTATTAATACATGTGCATTACAATGCATTAGTTTTAAAAAAATTATTTAGATTCCAACAAAAAGATTAAAGTATTTAACATGTGATCTGATAAGCTTGGCTTGTTGCCAACATACGATGTCACACAATCAACATTTGTTGGTAAAATAGTTCCAAGATAGCTGTATACATACATATGTGCATAATTGTTGATTACAACCCTTCAGTTAGGATTACGACCTAGCTTCTCACACCACTTATGTTGTGTGCGTTAATTTTATACGGGAGTGGCGGGACCTACAGTTTAAAGACGACTCCGAACGATAGATTTTTGAGAAGCTTTTCATAGCAGTTTTATTTACTCGTTTAGCGTTTTTGATAAAAATCTGCTGAGAGAAAGATGACTGTATGCAGCTTATAAATATTCATCCCTACCACCCTGATGTAAATAAATCTATTTCTTTGGACAGTTGAGTATCTAAATCAGTTACCCTATTAATTCGTTTTATAGGTCTTTTGCATTCTTCTATTGCACCAAATAAATTTTTAGCAATGGAGTCGAGTGATATGGAATTTTTTGTCAGGACCTTTTGCAGGGTCAAGATACATATCCATTCACAATCTCGAAAAATTCCGAGGCATCCCTAATAGGCACTTTGCTATTTTACTTCTTGTGTCATTACTAAGGTCCCGACTTCTCTTCATCAGCAGTAATCATTGTTGATATTATCATCTTTATACTTTCATTTGAGTTAATCATGACTCAAGTCGGTTTAATAAAATTTTGGATCGTGGCTTTTATTCAGATGGAAGATTGCTGTAAGAATTTATTTATGCTTCAATTTACAATTTTCTCATTTTTTTTAATTTATTTAAAAGCGAATGTTAAAAGTTTTCAATTAATATTTTCATCAATTTTATTTTAAAGAAATATAAACAAATTTTTACCATAATTTTTTCCATAATTTATGTAATTTTTTAACTCACTTGTTTTGCATTAAATTGTATTTTCTGTAATATGTATTGATAATTTTTTTCTACATTTGTTGCTATTTGCAAAGTAAACAATTTTAGTATAAAAAAAACCACTTAACATGCAATTTAAAATGTACACATAAACATACTCGTACATTTAATTATTTTGCTATTCTTTATATTAAAAAAATAAAAATAAATAACAAATTAAAGAATAACAATAAAAAAGAATTAAAATTTAAAACTGTGATATAAAATTTAAATAAATAGAAATACAAAATAAAATTTTATTCTACAATTAAAAGAGGCATCCTAACATCCACTTTTAATTTTCCAATTAATATTAAAAAGAGACCAACAATCCACAAAAAAAAAAATCAAATGAAAATGTTATTTAAATTAAAATTGTATTTATTTTTCTTGATAATAAAGAAATTTTCATTTCATATTCATTATTTGCACAATAGAAAAAACTAATCAATTACACACCCCTCGAAATCAAATGTATTTTCTTTTTAATTGTGTGGTATTTTTGAGGTTTATTTTTATTTAATTTAACATATTTTGAAGATGCAGGAGATAGCAGCAATGGTTGTACAAATTTGTTTGCTTTTTTTCGTACAGTTTTTCGATTTCGTAATAAGGCGCGTTATACAAGTCGAAATTTTGCGTTGTAATGAAACTAACTAACATTATGTCGAAAACGCGTTATAGAGTACCGCGTTTTACGAGGGATATCTGTATAATGGTTTGAAGATTAATGAGTGGGAAGCGAGTAGGCAGCATTATCTTTCCTAAAGGAAATGTTAACAAAACAGTATTTTTAGTATGAATATAAAAATTTGACCCACGAAATTCGTTCCGCCTAAACTGATTTTTTTTATTGCCCAAAACAGGTCACATTATATATTTATTGTAATACGCTGTACCACCCCCTCTGAGTACTCCTTAAAAAGAAAAATATAAACCATATGTGTTCTACGGTACGCAGATCTATCTAGTTCAAAATTTACTCAAAGTCGGTACATCATTTAGGTGAGGCATACAAATAACAGCAATAAGAGCTCCTACTCATAGGTAGCGCTGAGGAAATTGTAGTTGTTGTACTCGCTCCAAAACAAAAAATAACAGACATACATGTAATATATGTACTAGGGATAACAAGTACGAGGCTCGAGACTTGTAACGTTATCCAATTCCACTTCACTTTTGTTCTTTTCTTAATCGTTGATTTCCAAATTTTAATAAAAATCATCATTATGCATTGTTTGCTTCTCTTTCTACTTAATTTTTTTTTTCGATTTATAAAAGAAGTGAACAAATTTAGCGAGAAAAAATGCAACGCAATGCATTAAAGGTAAAATATGGTACAGAATGTTGTTTATTTACAGAATTGTTGTGAATATCTTTGTTTAAGGGGCCGACGAATGTAATTAAAACCATCATAGCTAAATAAGTTAAACTTTAATTCTTCGCTTCACAAAACTTTGGCTCACTTCTTTTTTGACCAATGCTGTTACCGTCTAACAAAGTTAAGCCGTTTTTTCTTAACAACCTTACTTATAAGTGGCAAAGAAGGACCAACATTGCCCGGTATACGCGAATTTTTTGCTTTCATTATTTTTGTTTTCATTATTTATGTAGCAAGACGTGAGTGTGTTCTTATAGTGCACATACCTTGGTCTGCCGCCTTTCAAAGCTCAATTGGTTCAAGAGTTGAAGTCGAATGACTTTCTGGTCCAACGCAAAACTTAACGATGAAATAATATTCCATGTTTAACAACAATAATTGTACTTCACAACAAAAAGTAAATTTTTATATGTGCCTCCCTTTATACATTAGCTTACAGTGAATTGAAAGAATTTCACTAACCAATCCATTCCTGAAGCATCCTTCTTCATGGCGTAACAAGTTATAATAGTTACGTGATATTTTGTGTCCCATCGAGCTTTTGTACTAAAGCCCTAACAAAAACTACAGGGATTAGTGGTTTTAATAATAATTCCGAATATAAAATTTAATTCTGTTGAAGACAACCAACAGTATTGTAATGATTTTCGGATGTGCGTAGCCTTAAAAAGTATAAATGCTACAAATTTATTGTCTCCGCAGAATAAAATTCACGATGTTGCCATATTAATCACGTATTTATTTCAGAAGCTATTAACAAATCATATCAACTTATCAATTAAATTTTTTTAAATTTACTTATTTAAACCAGAACAAGAGAAGTTACGTCCAGACAATCAACTCTGAGTAAAGTGTCTCTAGTTGAAAAAAAAATTGGGTGTACATTTTTTTAAACACGTACTTCGAAACCCTCAGCAACAAATCACCTGCAGTTATTGAAGAGGCCTCCTTAACTTGCAGCTGAAACATTAAACTCAGTGATTGTTTGTTCCTTTAGTTTTGTTTTATTATCTCTTCAATTGTATTTCGGCTCCTATCTTTTTTGATATGCATAATAACATGCATATTTAGTGTAAGCAATCTAGAAACATGTGTTCGCTGGCAACATGTTTAGCAACATGTTTGTTTGTGAAGGCTAGTACACCGTTCAAATTTGTGAAATATGTTGAACAACATTAATTATTTCATATAGAAATTATTTCATGACGTGTAGCCAATGAAAGGAAAACAATATTAGCACATGCACATACATTTTAAAGTCAACTGTTATTGAAATTTCCACGTGACACAATTGGCACTTTAATTATTTTGTTTGAAAAAAAAAATGTTGCCAGAAACATTTCATATGTTTTTCACAAAATCAACAGATTGAATTTCATGCGATTTTTTTTAAATGTATTTTAACGGCATTCCACTTGAAATTTTGAACAGAGTACTAGGCTTAAAACAAAAGGTTTTTTTTTTGTACACTGCATTAATCATAGTATTAGTTTATTTGGTTTTTATACACATTTATCTTTTATTTATTTTTTTTTTTTTGTAGTTATTTTTAAGTTTTAATTAAGTCAAAACTTCAAATTTAGTTTAATAATTATAGTTTTAAATTGATTTAATTATTAATGGAAATGGATGAAAACATTGTATAAAAACCATCAGGAATTAAAACTTAATGACGAAAGGGAGATTACTGACAACTAGAAGCCCCTACCGACTGTTGTCTTTTTCAATGGCTTCCGATCGTTCTCTCCTTCTCCCCAGAGGACTTAAGTATCAATAAGTCAGCAGCTTCTCCGCTTAATTTGTTCATTACAGGCTTTCTACAAATCTGTGGTATTAATACTAAAAAATTTTGTAAAAGAAATTAAAAAAAGAAGAAGTCTTAAGCAACTATTTGCGAATAGTATTTTGCTTCGCTGTTTTACAGTTCGTTAGCCGATAGTGTTAGAAGTTAATTTTGTTTCAGTTTCTTAATTAATGGTTGTAAAATATTTTGTAAATATTATGGCCGCCACTTATGGTCCCCACCATATTCATAAACCGTTTGGATATTTTATACTTTCGAGTCATTTTTTATTGGTGAAATAATATTGCTCAGTCAATCTGAAAAACTGGAACATCCGATATAAAAATAAATTGAAATGATGAAGCTTTGATTTAAAAAAAAAAAAATTTGCATTGCACACCTCTTTCGGGGTAAGGCTTTTCAGTAAGCTCAACAATAAAATCAAAGCTAAGAAACCGTATGTCATCTAAACATTTAAACTGCGTCCTATTTTTGAAATATTGTTTTAACAAAATTAAAAAAAAATATTTAAATGTAGAATAATTATTTTTTGCCATCGTATATGTTTTTCTATATACAGTATTCCCTCGATCTACACCGTAGAATATTACGAAAAAAGGCAACGTAAATCGAATTTCAAAGAACTCGTGCTATCAGATGCATTTATTCGTGTGCATTTTACAAAAAAAAAAAAAAAAAATACTAAAATAATTCAATTTTTATTCTATGTATTGAATTTATTTTAAAAGGGAAGTCCCCTGATTTTTTTTATAAACAAGGTAAAGCGTCGTAAATCGAATAACGACGCAAATTGAAGTTTAAGGGAACAAAATTTTTAACGACGTTAACCGAAACAACGTAAATCGTAGTATGTAAATATGTAATTTTCTGTATTGCTTTAAATTTGAAATTTATTTCAGATTAATGTTAAGACTGAAATGTGAATATGAATTTTTTTTAAGTTTAGAAAGTAATTAGAACCAAAATTACACAATTATATGTATATTGTATATATTTTTATTAATGGAAAAAACCGAAAAGCCCGGTTATTTGAACCGGTTTTCAAATATAAAAGCCGAAACGCGGTTTTTTAAAATCTGCGGTTTTTTAAAGTATTCAAAACCCGGTTTTTGGATTCTAAGGTTATTCTAGGGCCAATAGTGCCATTCGGTCCACTGGACAGTGTGGAGGATTATTCTTCGTATTATATTTCAATTCGATGTTATTCAAATCGTTATAATGTGTGTTGTCAGTTTTGTGTTGCTCTGGATACTCGGGTGATTGGCGTAGATATTGATTTTGATTATGCATTTCGGGGATGACATATTCGTTCTCCTTTGCCTTACGCATTTTAAAATCTTTTTTGTCTTCTCTTTCCTGAACGCCAGCATTTTGTTCTTCCACAAATACTTTTTCTGGCTCTTCTGTAAAGCGCTCTAAATTTCCTTAAAATTCGGAGCACATTCTCTAAGTATTCTACCTTCGTTTTCAATTTTTTTAGTTCATTTTTATCTATTTTACGTTTTACTTTTAAACGAAGCTCGTTCTCCTCGGCATTGCCAGATATCATCTGGAAGTTTTCTTTTGAAAATGCTGCTAATACTCGTTCGTCACTAGTATCCAGTTGATTCAGGTCATATGTATTTAATTTCAGATATTCGTTAAGAGAATCTAACAGACGCTTCTAAAAAATAAAGAAAACATATTAAAAAAAATAAATAAAAAACATTTTTAGCAAACAATTTAATGCAAAACTCAGTTAATTTTTTTTTTATTTTTAAAAAACTTACAACGTTGTCCGTGTTTTCTGTTCCTTCAGACATAATTATTGAGCGATTGTCACAGTTGTGATAACCTATCCTGTTAAATTCGTGCTTTTATACCCAAGACAGGTTGTAAATGTAATTCTAAATTTGGACCTGCCTGGTCGCTCTTTTGTAAACATAAGCGAGGAATAACGAGCGTTGTCTACCTGGTGTTGCTTGCTTGAAGAGAGAGAGAGAGCGTTGTTAACTATAAATTTTCAAAATGCACCAAAAAGCGCAATTTTGGCGAAAAAGCACTAGAACGTAACAAAATTTATTTTAATTTTATCACGATTTTATATAACCCGTAAAAAAATTTACAAACCAAAATTAAAATTATTTATTTAACTCCAGTAAGAGGAAAAAGATATATTTTTTTAAGTATAAAATATTGTTTGAGGTAATACTTTGTATTAATTTATTTTTCAAAACAAATAATTTTTATTTCTTTTTATTAGTTTTAAAAACTTTTTTAGTTTTAACATATAATGAATGTATTTCAAAAAACTTAGAAAGAGTTTCATTTCAAGTAATACACTTGAGAAATAATTTTTTTTATATTTTTTTTTAAATAAAAATTAGGTACAGGACTATATCGACAACAATTTAAAACTTTGAATCAGCTCAAGGAGGTTTTACTGAAAGCGTGAAGCTCCATAGAACCTGTGGTACGCTACAATTTAGTGAAATCAATTCCGAAACGTTTACAAACCGTTCATGAGAACAAAGGATATGCCAAGAAGTATTAATTGTTGCCTTTTGTCATTTTTAGCAATGGTGCCCTTATTTGTCCGATTAAGAGTTAAGCGCAAAAAATTGAGTTAATTTCCTTTTCCGTTATAAAATTTACCGTTGTAATGAAAAATGTTGTTATTTTTTTTTATTAATCTGAAAGTCTGCAATATAGAATGTAAATAAAACCAAAAAAACATGTATTTAATGTATTCATTCTAAGTTTTAAGCCCATACTTATCAGATTAATGCTTGTCCAATTATTATTTACGCTCAAATATCATTTAATATTTTATTGAACTCCTATGTTTGTAATTGCATTTAAATTAATATGGACAACTTTAAGTTACAGTTTTAAGAGAAAAATGTGGCAGGAGGAGGGAAGAAAATTATAGAAAAAATTTAATGTTAGAATCTAAAGATTCTATCATCCGGCATTTCATCTGTTATAAGCTGTAACAATAGAGATTTTTGTTATCTATATGTACATACAAATCAAGTATTTTTAACGTCTCTTTTTGATGATGGCTTGAAAATTTTGCCTGATTTCGCCTTAAGTATACACTCAACATTTTTGTTTGTTCTGATACCATATTCAATATCTTCCGCATTTCCACGTAATTTTTATATTTTCTAAAATTCATGCAGGTAGCGTAAATAAAAAAGATTTTTATTTCCTGTCGTTCCCTATAATACTGTAGACCACAATACCTATAAATTGATATTTTCGCTATGCAATTAGGTACCTGATATTGTTTATTGAAAGTAATTACGTTTTTCATCAAAACAATGCCATAATTGTTCTTAGTTACATGTAATAATTTTGGTGTTCCAGTAATTTATGCATTAGTTAGTGATATTTGAGGCAATTTCCGTTAAGCTTCATACGAAAAGACGATATTTTAGAACTGTTTGGTCTTCTAACAAGGACTTGGTAATTCTCACACAGTCGTTTTTCTTGAAGCCACATCTGTTGAATTTGTCGTTATTTATTGAGTCTTTATTTTATTTATAAAAAATTTTAAAATAGTAAACACTTAAAAAGACCCTATAATACCTCTAACTGGAGAATTTCTATCAAGTCGAACATTTGACAAAGAATAAAATGTTCTAACTTGAAGCTCTTTATTTGACCCAGTGTAGAGTTCAGATTGATTTTGAAGTGAACTTTCATGTTCATACGAACGGGTTTTTATACATATACAGTAGACAACAAAAATCTTACCTACTCCAATACATTTTGCCAATTTCATAAATTTTAACCAACAGTTTGTATAAAGAATTAAGATTTTTATATTTATTTTATTAATTTATTACTTATGATAAATTAATCTTGTGTGATGGTGGTCGTAATTCCTGTCTGAAGGATAGTAATGTCTGAAGGATAGTAATGACTAATTTCGTTACACTTTTTTTTTATCTCAGCAGTATTCTTGCAGAAACTTTGAGAATAAAGAAATTTGCCATAGAAAAATTTGTCTTTCGGAGTCGATTTTGAACTATAGGTCCCGCTACTCGAGTAGAAAATAAACACACGACATTCATTCTGCTAGCTTACCCTTCATCGAATCCAATACTGTAGTGTACTCTTTTCTGTTCCTCTTGATTTTACGAGTGCACTGAAATGTGTATTTCTCATTTATTATTTATAAAACAAAATTATTAAGAACTATTACTTCAATACAGGTATTCTCCAGGGTTCAGTCGTAAGTCAAATTTCATACAAAAAAATTTAAGGAAAAAATTACATACTGTACTGTGAGGGTCTGGAGAAATGAAACTACCCAAAATTTAAACTTACATTTATTTTTATATATAAAATTTATATTTTAGGGATTCCCATCAACTACATATTTGTCGTCTTTAAGTATTTTCTAGGAATCAAATTAGAAAAAAATAGTCGTAAGTCCCACCAATATAACAGATAGACAGAGATGCTCTTTAAGGACTTTATTTCCAAAACAATAATGCATTTTTATGCACATGCATGCATGTGTTTGTTGCAAGGCAATAATTATAAAGTAAATTAAAGCAACCAAAAATATGTATGTGAAGATAGATTTTAAAAAACTCCCCAGACGCAAATCGATCAGTTAACAGAGCTCTGTTATGTTATTAACAGATATGAAATCTGAAATGAATGAATGAATATATGAAATCTGTTATTTTAAAATCTGCAATCTATTCTGTTAAAATCTGAAATCTGGGAAAATTTCAAAATCTACTATGAAAACTCGCTCTGTTAAGAATTTTGGCGATTAAGTTAGTTAAAGGGACGTCCAATGCTTCCAAAATAATTTATTACTTTATCCGCCCATTCAATCCTGTTTTCCTACAATATTAATTTATTTATCGGATTACAGTGATTAACTATGGGACTTATTTTATCATTTTCTGTTTTTTTTTCTTATTCTTCCCAGGAATTTAATTAATTTTCATTTTTTTAACAGAGTTAGATTTTAAAATCTATCTTCCAGACATACCAAAAATAAACTGATACAAGACTTAACTTCACTATGTAGTACAATTACAACGAAAATTGTACACACTTCTACTATAAAAAGTATAATTTTTATAAATTTAAAATCATAATTAAAAAAATAAAAAATCCTCAAATCATGTATAAATGAGGAATACACATTTCAGTGCATTCGTAAAATCAAGAGCAACAGAAAAGAGTATACTACTGTATTGCTTTCGGTGAAGGGTAAGCTAGCAGAATGTCTTGTGCACATACAAATCGAGTTTTTAGATTTCGTTTTTTGCTTCTCTTGTAAAAAATATTAGAAGTGTTTTCAACGAGTCTTTTTGTATTTTATTCAAGCTCTAGTAAATATTACATACAATATATACATACGTATACACATACATACATACTTACCCTGACATTCTTTCATCTTTACAGACAAAATAATACAAACGTAAAATGCATTTGTGGCAAGTAATGGTTGCGGCGTCGCTACTTTTTAGTTCAAAAAAAAAAAAAAGAAAAAAAAATCGGTCAACTGTGAAAGTGTTGTATTCAAATTTTATAGTGTATTTGGCTGGTGGCTTCATGACAGTGTTATAAGTACAGTTTTTCCGCTTGTTCGTTTATCCCACATTTTGGAAATAATATTTGTGGGGGATTTTCATACCAAAACATTTAGTGGGGAACATACTTTGGTATGAATATTTATACAAGCGTTTACATTCGTCTTCATTTCAACAATAATAGATTGGAATATTTTGCAGAAAGTGACGATTGCATGCTATCGTGAGTCTTTGCGCTCAACTATTTTAGACGTTCATTCAATCATGTATTCATTGGATTGCTATGGTAGTTTCCCACAAACAATGAATTCAAATTCTTAACAAAATTCTTTTGAGGAAGAAAAAGTGAATGTGACACCCATGAACACAAATTTCCTTTTGTATACAAAGTTTGCTTTCACGAATTCAGTAGTATAAACAATTTTGGATATATTCACACGAGCACAATTGTGCTGGCGTAAAATGATAGTTTATAGACAGGGAGTAAAGATAATGGTTTTTCGGTGGCGTAAATTTTCCACCAACTACAACCCCACATCACCAGCACAAAACTAATACATGGAAATTTTTGAAACATCAAATGAATACAAAAACCACTAATCCATTCAAAGCTGCGTATACCTATACAAACAAATATCCATCCCGTGTGATTTCAAAACAACAAAAATTCGTCTGAAATGGGCTCATACATGAAGACATTTTTCCGCCATCTTTTAACATGTTCATAGCAGGAAGAAGGAAAAGAAAAATATGAAAACAGAAAGTGGTTTACAACGAAGAGGATGCCACCCCATTGCATTTTTTTGAAAACGCGAACTTGCGCGAATTTCAAAAAAGCTGAGACTCGTATTTAATTAAATCTACTAAAGATTAAAATATGTTAATTTGGCATTTTTATTACAAACAACCCCGAACAAAAAATTCAAAAACAATTTTTTTTTACAGAATATCCGTAAAAAAAGGACGTGGATGATCGTCCTTGGACAAATTGTATACGGTGTTAGACGCGCCTTAAAAAAACTTTTCTTATGATATACATATTGTATGTGTTGGTAAGGAAACAGATCCTCAAATTAAGAAAATATTCAAAAATAGACCTCTTTTCCAAAATGGTCCAGCTCACGAGAGGCCGAATCTGGAACCGAAATATTTTAAATGTTGTCTTAAAAAAGCACAAGGTTCATTGTTAGGAGGGTACGTCGAGCACTTTTTTGGTGAGTCGCTCTAATGTACATAACATACATTCGTAACTGGTCCTTACAACCTTTCAGTCAGGATTACAACCTAGCTTCTCTACGCCACTTTACAGTGTGCGTTAATTTTATACGTGAGTGAGGGACTTACAGTTTAAAGTCGAGTCCGACATAGATACCAAAACCAAAAGTGTGTCAAATATTATAGAAAAGAAGGACAAAGAATAATAATATCCAAAAACTAAAGAATTTTCCACACAATGGTTCCAAAAAATTAACTTTACACTGATAATCGATAACTTTACAATCCCCACGGAAGTTGATATTAGTATTAGAACTGAAAAGCTGACCTATAAAAACCATATACAAACTAAAAGTTCTTAGAGAGGGTAACGTCTCTTCAATGGTACGGAAATATGATCTTAAATAATGCTAATGTACTATCAATTCTGCAATTTGCAATAATTTGTCGATTTCTTTGTTCTACTACTACTACATTACTACTCAGATGGATAGCGTTCGCTATACGTTCCTTGGGTGCAGTTTATCCATCCCCCCTGTGTACAACAATTTATATCGAGTATGCCTCTTAACACAAGAGCAATAAATTTATTAATTGACTATTTTAGAGTTGACAGCGAGGGCCTTCAGATCAGCGCCGATGTACTAATGGGAAATATTTTGCCTCAACAACAACAAGCAATACGCTCTGCGAATGTTTGATGATTTAAACCGTGTAGGCCGTATAAAGTATGAACTACAAAACTTTGTTTATTTTTAAATGGTAAAAAAATTTTATTTGAGGTTGGTGGCATGAGGTGGGGAAGCCATTATTTGATAGTTTGGAGCTAAATACATACCCTGTATATACGAATAATCGGAGCATCTCTGTGCAATGCCGCAAATATCCCTCGGAAACTTTTTTATGTTTATCTGATCTACAGACGTAAATCCGAGCAATATTCTAAAGTGCTCTACATTGCACTCAATATGCCCCTGTTACACAAAAATCTTTGTTTCTATTGGGAAAAACCTAGGAAAATGAATTTTAAGTTATTAAAACTACTTGCAAAACTTAAAAAAACGTAATTTCTATGGTTCATTTTCAAACTATATGGCGTTGCCATGGAGTTACAACGCAGTAACTCCTCGTAGAATGATTTTTCATCTATTATTCTCAAGTTAATTTGGCATCCTTAAAATGGTGAAATTCTGAAAGCCTAAAATATAGCCGATAATGACCAACCCCTCGTTATACGCGGAAATCTTTTGCTGACTGTTAAGCTCTTTCTGGTTACGATTTACGCCAGCACAACTTCATTAAAAATAAATTTGGGAAGTTTGCGATAGACTGTTGAATCCAGCAGACTATGGTCTGCTGCAATTTTTCAAATAATAGTATTTAACAACAGTATGTCACACGCTATTCCCACTTTTGTATGTACTGAAATTCAATTGCTTGAATAATGGTGATCTCCATAGTCTCTGTTGAAGAAAACATACATTTTTGGTTTGTATTAGGCAAACTATATCTAGTAGTACCAAAAGGTGTTATCAGTTCTTAGCATCTTAGCAATAAAAATAAGATATTCCTTGCTTACTTTGACAATATAAATATTGAAGCTTGTGGTATGTGTCTACTTTCCCTTTAATATTGTATCTGGCAGATGCTATGAATTAGCACATAGTTTTAGTCCTTTCAAAACCAAAATAATGCTTTTTACCGGTCGTCTATGACAATGTCATAATGACTTTGTGGCCTCAGCGACATTCCGCATAATTGTATAAACGGTGATGTTGCTAGATCAGGCCATGCTCAGCTTATAGTCCTATAATAAGATTAGGCTTTGGTCGTAAGAATCTATTGTGCGGTTTACATATCAATAAATGCACTACCGATTACACCGTCCATCCAATTTTATAAATTTTTATGGGGACTCGTCTTGAGTTTACTGAGGTGGATGCTGAATTTGCATCTCTTTTTGCTAAATTGCGTCGTTTTGGGGAATTATTTCCAAAGTATGGCATTTTGAATGAATTGCTCGAATCAGCAAAAGTTCTAGGCCCTCTTCCTTCTGGCGCTCCTGGGCATGTGGTGCAGGTTTCTGTGCCTGGGGAAACTGCGAAAATCAATACATTGTCCACTGTCACTCCTATTGTGGACATGTATTGCTGAGAATCCAGCTAGCAGTTCTATACTGAAGTCTGCATATTTAGTTGAGCTGGCTCCAAAGGTTACTCTAACTCCTTTACCTTTACCTCTGGGTGATGCCACTTCTTAAGCGTTTTCTAAACCGTCTTATGTTTCGATATTTATCTGTAGTGTCCGCTAGTTTGGATACTTCTGCTCCAAGGGAACTGGTTGTTGTTAAACGTAAAAGGACTATTTTTGCGTCTCCTCTTTCATGTGATACTTCAGTTGATGATATAAAATGTTTCGTTAAATCGAAAATTAGGCAACCTTTTGATTTTGGATGCTATAAGATGAGGCCATATTTGGATAGCAGTATTTCTTTGTTTAAATTATATGTTGCCGATGAAAAATTTGGTGAAATTATTAATTCAGCGTTTCGGCCACGGGTTTATTGGTACGGGAATTCGTATTCAGGCTGGACCATCGTAGGAATGGTCCTATTTTTCAAAAAAACTAACTTCGAAATCGTCTTTTAATTTCAAAATTGCTCACTATAATGTTCGCGAACTGAACTTTCTTTATTTGATTGTGAGATTATGTCTAGTAATTTTAATATTTGTAGACGGGATAGGAAGTCTAAAAATGGTGGTGGCTGGGTCTTTGGTGCCATGTTCTTCAGTTCCATTCTATGAGGAAATTCTGTCTGCTATATGCGACCTGGATCTTTTCCAGGTTAATGGTGTATTGAATTCAATGGATAGAATTTTGGATCTTGTATTTTTAGAGGACCAAGTATTTCTTCTTCATTGATCCTATTTTTATTCCTGAGGATAGTTGTCATCTTACGTTGTTACTTTCTATTGAAGTTAATCTTTGTTTATTTCCTGTAATCGATAGTTCATTTGATGATGAAGAGCGTTTTAATTTCCATCGTACGGATTTGAGTCGTTTAAATTCACTACTATCCTCTGTGGATTGGACGTTTGTAGTTATTTCACCACCTCTCTTTTACTTGACAGGATCTTAGATGGGTTTTATGAGGTATTATTTAAATGTTTTAGGGAGTGTGTTCCATTTGTAAATAGTCGTTTGGAGCGTCCTCTGTAGAATTTGGCTAGTTTGAGGAACAGTAAGTCGAGATTAATTAAAAAGTTTGTTAGATCAGGTACTGATATTGATTATGCTCTTTACTCTAGGGTGGATTATCGTAGAACGAATCATTACTGTTGTGGGGAATATATGATTAGAGACAGGTTGAACTTCGCGGGCAATCCTAAGTCGTTTTACGACTTTGTTCGAGCTAAACGTAAATCATCTTTGTTTCCCACTGAGATGTTTTATGAGTGCGTATCATCCTCTAGTTACCTACATATTTCGAATATGTTTGCTGACTTCCTTCCGTCTACTTATAGGCAGTTGGACTCGGTCCCTGATCTGAATAGCGGCTTTTCATATTCTTATTTAGCGGGAAGTGTCTCCTTTTCTATTATATATTTATCTGATGAGTAGTCTGCGCTTGAGTCTTTGTGTGGAGTGAAACTTACATATTTGCCGGGGCCTGACGGGGTACCGACCTGTATTATAAGAAACTGCGCTGCCGTCTTCAGTAGTCCTTTGACCTTTATCTAGGAGGGCCTCTGAGGGCTGGCCATTTACCCTCTGTTTGGAAGACTTTGTTTATAATTCCTTTGCACAAGTCGGGTAATAGGTCCAATATTTCCAATTACAAGGGTACTGCCAAACTCAGTGCTTATTCCCAAGTTGATGTAGAAACTGGTGTCGGATTATCTCTTTTTTAATACGAGATCATTAATATCCTCTTTCCAGTATGGTTTTTTGAAAGGTAGATCGACTGTTACTAATCAAAAAATTTGATGCAACATCTAATAACAGAAAATCGGCAAACAAGCAAAAAATTTATGACTCTCATAAACAAACTAAACAACACACACAACTGTGAGCATATGTTGGAGACGAGTACACCACATAAAACAGTACATGGTTGGCAAAATTTTAAAATTCACCTTAATTTTTTGGACACACCTCGTATAAGTATATTTCTGACTAAATGTTCGACCCATTATGTATTTCCAAGCAATCTTAAACGGTATTTAAGAATCATTAGGAATCAAAAACAATACGCGACGTATTTTCATATTTTTCTACAAACAAAAAGTTTGAACTAGATTTGTTTGAGGGTGGATATAAAAACCAATTTATATTCAAATTTTTTGGCTAACAACAAACCACTAAATATTCTAAAATACAACAATAATAACAAATAGAATAATGGCTAAAACAGCATATAACAGAAGAGTCATTTTTGCACAATAAAAATCATTGTATTTTCCCCATCTACCCTACACTTAACCAACCAAATACTGTTGTTACTGGAGACAATTGGGGAAAGTGAAGCACACAATCAATTTAATATTAAATGACCAGAGAGGATGAGATAATTGTATTAATAATGAACAATTAAAATAATTCGGAAATTTGTTTCATTCCATTAATGGCTATAACCACGACTTTGCTGCCATCATGTTTGTGCAAAAATGTATCAAAAAATGAACAAGGATTTCTATATTACTGTTTGCAAATGTACGTAACCGATTTATTTGTAAATACCGCAACCCTGTGGCTTAGCTTGTTGATTCACTGGCACACTGAGTTACTCACAGTTTCGGCTATATAGTGGTGATGGGATACACACAGTAACATAAATAATGGAATTAATTTTTAAATATAAAAATAAAGTTTTATATTTTAATTTAAAATACCAAAAACTACTGAAACAAAATTTATTTTAAAGTGCTAAGGCACCTCTACAGCAATTTTAAATGTTGTATTAAACTCAGTTTTATCGCAAGTAATGGCTTTTTCATAACCACTTTGTTTATTACGTTCCATATTCCATAATTTTGCTTATTGACGTAAGGGATAGGCTTTTTCACTGCATTATTTTTTTTAATTAAGACAAGAACTCCTGAAGTGACTCCTATGCATGCAGTACGTTGTCTTAAAATGCCACAAAGATAGTTATGTACATACTCAGAGACTCATGCCATTTTGAGTATGAGTGAATCAACAGAATTAAAATTCAATTATTCTGATTCATTCGTACTTGCTACAACGTTGATTTATAAGTATAAGTAGCAATGAGTGTTCTACTCATACTCACAACATTCAAAATAAGTTTGATTCATACGCCTACTTATTTTGTTATTTTGATGCATAAATTTAGAAAAATGCTTATAATGCCCTCTCTGTATAAATTTTCAATTATGTGAAAGATGGCTGTAAAATGAAGTAAAATTATTAGAGATGTTCCCTTTGTTTCTTAACGAAAAAAAATATATATTTTTAAATAAACTTTGACGTCAGATGTACATCACGAATATAAACTTAATAGTCTTTCATTGTTACTTAACGTTCAGATGAATGTGATTTTTGAAATTGAGGCAGTGAAAGCATAGAACACAGAAAAACGACTAAAAACCAGTTGAAGAGAGTAAAATACGATTAGAAATACGACTAATAAATGACTCAAATTATAATCATAAATTACGTAAAAAGGAATCTAAAATTGATCGTAAAACTAATAGAAAAAGGTTGAAAATTACTCTAAACTAATACAGAAAATGACTTATAAACGACTTTTTAAGACAACAAAAATATCTTTTATGATCAGAAAATGAGCGCATATCTTGCTTTTTAATTGCGCAGAAGAATCAGAAGTCGCCGTAGTCTATTAGGTAGTGGGTTGGCTTATTAGTTGGCTGTTTTAAGGAACAGTGATTAACAACGTTCACTGAGGACAACATTCTTCAGAAATCACTGGATCACTCATCTCTACTGTGTAGACATACATACATAAATGTTTGCTTGGTTGTTAATCTTTTCATGCAAAATTCTATAAAATTCTGTAAATTCTATTGTTTTTTAATGAATTCCCTCTTCTATTATTATTATATGTCTCTATCTTTTGTTTTCATATTCAACCATAATCTCTCGCAATATCTCGATTTGTCTGTATATTGAAAAATTCACAATTGAGTTCTGCTAATAAAGTAAGCCATAAATTCCATACCCACCGTTGATCATTAGATTTGAATATCATTCCAGCTTATCTATGCGCGTGTATACGTTTGAAATACGCGAAATTTGTTTTTCATTTATGCAATTTCATTAATACATACGTAACTCTAAAGCCTCAGTTATGCTACCGTAATGGAATGTAACAGTAACGTAATGTAACGTGTACAGAACGTAAAAATGTAAGTGTAATTATAGATCGTAAAAACGTGTCACTTGTTTTTATGTAAACAAAAGTAAAAAAGAAATAAACAAAAACGAATAAAGAAATCAAGCTTGCAGAAACTAAAAGACAAAAATTCAGATATGAATATAGAAGACATGTATTTGGGTTTAAGCTTTCTATAAATGTTCTGTTTTTTAAACCAATTTAATATTAAACCCATATTCTGTTTTATCTCCTTTTTTCACTTTTAATATGATGCCTTTTATTTTTCTTTAATTCAGCTGTTAACCAGTGTTCTCACTACAACGTTTTTGGATTCATTTCAACGATGTCATATTTATTTAAAAGTACTTACAGATAAAATAAAATTAAAATATGGCAGTGCCGGAGCAAAGTCGATAAAACTGCTCAATAAAACAGGTTTTTTTTTAAACGCTATGGCAACATCGGATTTCGTTTATTTGTTGTACATGCTCAGTTTGTTTTAATTTGAAGTTGCCATATCGCAAATAGTAAATAATATGGCAAGTTCAAACATAAAGTAAATGTTAAAGATAGGGTAATCTTCCCTTTAGCTTAACGATCACTTCTATCTTATTGGGTACTCATAATAATGAAAAGCCATTTATCAGCCCGTTAAATGCCTCCTTTTAGTTAACGGCAAATTGTAATAATGGGCATTAGGCTCACTGCTTCAAATAAGTCTAATACAGCAATATTTCAAAAACTACTTACCAGATTTGAATAGATTATAATCGTTTTAAAAGCGCAATTTAAATAAAACAAAGTATGTATGAGTTAACAACCCAAATGTTTATTCGTTTGAGACTCATTGTTGCATTGATTTTTTTCTTAGCAAAAGATTAGGTAAATTCCATAATTCAAAAATAAACGCTATCTTTCTTTTTACTAATTAACATTATTGCGAGTTTATGTGTAAAAAATACATTTTTTTTTGGCGACTTGTTGTTACATTTTTTGAACATAAAATCTATTTAACTGGGTTCCTCTTCCACATCACTCCTTGCATTTATTTCTTCATAAGTACATAGAATTTGGCATCCTATCCCCATAATATACTTTGTGTGAGTAAATTATAAAAAAATTATGTTGGTATAACAGAGTTTAATTCATGCTGAAATGTAATTTAAATTTTCACTTAAAATTTTAAATTAGAAACGTATAGTCGTAACAATTTTTGCTCCCTAATTATGAGTCATTTATTCCGTGCAATTTTGGCATCTATTAATCTTACTTTAATTGAAACAACATTACAATATTAGCAGTGAAGCTGTTTCTTTTGTTCTGCTAGTTTGTCATACAAGTTTGCTGCAAAATAACAACTATGCTCCATAGAGCGTCAAGCAACTAAACCATTTCTCCACGATTTTATTTCATTTTTTTCAATGAGCGCTTTTTGAACTGTTTACACCTAAAAGCATTACCAAACCAAGTCTTAACCTGAAAGCTTTCTGGCTTTAAATTAGATAAAGAGTGTGCAAGATATCCTTGTAATTTTTGGTTCTTTTCTTCTCATTATGATGAGAATATAACATCGCTCAAATGTACGTGACAGCTTTTCTGGGCGTAACGCAAATCGAAATGTCTAATTTTCGTTGAGCCTTGCTCACAAGTCAAGCGGGATTTTAAAGATAGCATGGTTATATTGGTTTTGAAAAGTGCTGTATTTTATGACTTATTCGCATATACCTGAAACCCCTACGAGAAATACTTTACGAGGTCGAATCATACGCCTTTGTTCTGTTCGGCGATCAGTCTACATCGGTTCCATGTTCGATAACGATAGCCTCAAATAACTCCTGCCGAATATGCAATATGGAATAAGTTGAAAACCGTTTAAACTATGTACACATATGTCGTTAGTATCCAGACCATCCAACTGAGGTAAAAAAAAAAAAAACATAGTGCACGGCGTTAACAGTGATGGCCTGTCCGATGTCATTCTTAAAGAAACGAAGACACATACATACTTAATTGGTCATTACAAGCCCTCAGTCAGGATTATTGATCTAGTTTTTCATACCACTTATGGTGTGTGTGTTAATTTTATACATACGTTGGCGGGACCTACAGCTTAAAGTCAACTCCGAACGACAGTTTTTTGAGAAACCTTTCATGGCAATTTTATTTACTCTCAGAGTTTTTGCCAGAAATCTGCCGAGACACCGCCAGCATAAAATTCAACACCTAACAGTTACACTTTAGTGATACATAGAATACTCTTGGATCTCGAAATTCAACAATTTTGTTTCATCCCATCCAGAAATTCAATTCAAGACTTAAGATGATTTTTCGGTGGAAGTTAAAGCCCAATTGGTAACCAACCCAAAATTTCATACGGAAGAAATTTGCCGACTTGTGGTCTACGAAAGGCTGGGATCCTTTCACGGATACCGGCAATGTTTGCGTGAAATAGCAGCAAGAAACATATTGTCCATAACCAAACCAGTTTCTTCAACACAGTTTCACCGCTCTTCAAATGGTTAACATATTATGTTTTTTCTCTACTGAGAATTCTCAGTATAATTTTATAAATTTTTATTGCAAATTTTCGCAACGTGTTTTTCTTTTATAAAGCGTTCCGCTTCAAGTGATTTAAATAAATATGTATGACAGCTGCTAAAATTCAGTGCTATCACTTGCACAAAAAATTGAAAAAGTGTTCAGTAATTCAGACACTGTATGCAAGTTACATTCTTATGCAAAAAGTCTGAATTCACTTTGACGCTTCAATAAGAGGATAAAGTTAATCAATAAGAGAAAAGCTGGAATTCATTCGGACAGGGCGTGGTATATACTCATGTTGTAAACACATTTAAAACTAAATAAGTCCTACCTACTCCTTTATTATCCGTAATTCTTTATCATCGGAAACTTGGCCTTAACAGAAACATTAAAACTTTGTTGATTTACGTTAGAATGTGCCAAATCTCTTTACTTAGTCGAACAAACATGAAAACAATCTGACAATAACCGAAATTCAAAGCAAGCCTATAAAAAAAATTTAGAATAAAAATTATAAGAAATTTTTATGTCGTAATGATGGTATTGATTTCCAAAAGAAAAAATTCGATATTTTTCATTATCCATCTTCCTTAGATGAATACCGTTTGCCAGTTTGACTTTTAAATTTATTACTTACAAAGTAAAATTTTCAAAATGATATAAAACAAGAGAAAAATCATAAAAGCAAAGTCAATTGATAATTTTCACTTGCAGAATTATGTCAACATATAATATCGAATATAAACAAAATATTTTTAAATCAAATAATAACGTCACCCCTGTCTAACTTTAAGCCAAATAAGAAAATACGTAGCACGTCGTGTCAGTCACGTTTAAACAATAAAATGCCAACAACTAAAACTACAATAAAAATCACTAAAAATACAGCCTCCTCGCACATGTTTTGGTTAAACGCAATCGAAAATAAAAGCATTTCGTTGAATCCATGAAAAGAGATTTGAAAGCAAAAATTTTGTAAAAGCAGCTGCAAGAAATTTAATTTATGAAGTATTAAATTTGTTCCATTTTATTCAATATTGTTTTAAATAATTAAATTTTAAATTAAATATTTCAAGTTCTAAAATTATAATGGTAATACCGAACTGAATCTGGTATTCCAAAAAGGCCTGAAGAATTGTGAACGGTGAACCCGTCAAATTATGTAGTCGGATATATCGTTCAATAACACGCGCAAATAATAAAATTGTATTATCTAAATGGATGTTCTATTAGTGCAAGTTACCGTTGTACTAATGTCCATACAAAGTTCAACTAGCCCAGGAACTGAGGTAATCGACCATGGTTAGCAAAGTGTGATCTAGAAATCATCCCCATTTCTAGGTGAATGCGTTTGTCAATCCATATATGTCAAAAGCATTCCAATAAAATCAGTGTTGGATGTTTATTTTAAGCTGGCAACGTTATCGGTCTTTATTTGTTTTAAACGATATTAGCTAGGTCCGCATTTGTTTTAAATGACATTACTTAAACGACATTGACACCGTCAACTTCGTGCTCTATAGGTCTATTTTTACCAACAACTTTTAGGCTTGAATTGGATGATCTGGACTTCAATGTCATGTAGATTCAACAGGCAACGCTGCGTATTGCACTGCTCAAGCCACATTGGATATCTGCATGAGAAATTTGAGGGCATGGTCATCTAACATGAAGGTTATCTTGTGGTTTTTTCTTAAGTCGCAGATGTATACAAATAAACCACAAACCACATCGGTCTTTCAAGCCAACGTTACCCGTATCGATAAAATTCATTACGCACCAGAGTGCTGGAAAATTTGATATTTCGAATGTCCTGCATCTAATGGACAAACGTAGACAACCTCGGGATCATATAAATGCGAAATCGAATCGAATTCCGAAAGATGTTATTGAAATTTGGTAGAAAGCATCTCAAACAGCGTAAATCAGCCTATTTCTAATAAGGATCTATGGACTAAATATTGAAATTGGCTTATTTTTTTTTTGAATTTTCTTGAAACGTGTAAAATTGAGTTTCGCTCTTTTGATTCAAACTTATTGAATTCATTTCATTAATTATTGTTTTTACTTTTTAAAATCAATTTTTTTTTTGTATTTGCTTGTTTGGTTTTGTTTTTGTGGATGACGAAACTCAGTATCGTGAACATGCACTCACTTTTGCTCGCCACTGTATACTTATGGAAACGAGATCATATGCTTTTACCAAAAAAATTCTAAACAGTTTCCATTTTAAAAAATAATTGCTATAGGTTAGAGGAAACCCGAACCGATCTAAATACAACTACTTTGGAGATCTTTCATATGTATGGAGTAGTTAGATTTCAACTGACATCACGGAATACTATTTTAAATAGACTACACCGCCCGTGTTTTGCAGTGATGTAACGAGTAATACATATATGGGTTTCTAGACACCACTGGTCCGAAAATCTGGATATCCAGATGGCAAAAACTGAAAAACGAGACTGTGGCATACGTATATAGTATATTATGGATTCTGATATTATACTTTCACATAGGCTGCTTGACAACTCCTATGTTTTCCAGGTAGAAGTCATGGCAATTTTGTATATTAAGCAGTGTTGGTTGTATGGTGGAATTTTACCTGAAAATCTCCTAATTTTTTTGATATTGAGTTCCTAATGAACGTATAGAAATCTGCGTTTGAGAACTAGAGATGCCAATTGGGAAATCCCGGAATTTTCCGTTTTCATAAAATCCCGATTTTTAAAAACTTGTCCCGGAATTTTTCGAAATTTTCAGGATTGAAAATTCATATGTATTTTGCCCCTATAAAAGGTCCTGAAGAAAAAATTCTATATCACTTGACTTCGATAATAGCATCTTAGATGAAGATAACCCTACTTCCAGTGATAAAAAATTATTTAATGGCATCGAAGAATGCAAAGCCCTATAAAACGAATTAAAAGGGTAACTGATATAGATACTCATCTGTTCAAAGATATACTTTTATTTACATCAGGATGTGGTAGAGGTGAATATTTATAAGCTGCATACAGCTATCTTGGAACTATTTTACCAACAAATGTTGATTGCGAGAAGTGTTTTTCAACGGCAGCGTATGTTGACAACAAAATTCGTTTAAGCCTATCAGCTCACATATTAGGCAGTTTAATATTTTTGTTGGAATCCAAATAATTTTCTTAAAATTAATGTAGTTGCATATGTATGAATAATTTTTATTTTCTTTAATTTACGCATTTTGTCTTGCTGTTTTTGTATTTTATTTTTAATGATATATAAATCTGATATGCTATAATTGGAATACAGATGATTTTGGCATCCCTATTGAGAACATAATTAGACGTCGGAAATTGCAGTGTACTGGTCACACAATCTTTGATTTGTTTCGATTGCCTCAGTTAAATTAGATGTTCCCGCACTATTTTCTGTCACTTTTGTCATTTTTATCCCTAATTTGAGTATTCACATGAGGTCGCCGTGGTCTAGTAAGTAATGTGCTGGCTTATTAGACTTAAAGCCGGGGTTCGAGTCCCCGGCCAGATATCAAAATAAAAATACGGAAAGTATTTTTTAAAGTATTTTTTCGGCGATTTCTTCTCAGTAGATTTCTGGCAAAAACTCTGAGAGTAAATATAAAATTGCCATGAAAAGTTTCTCAAAAATCTGTCGTTCGCAGTTGACTTTAAACACACACAACATAAGTAATGTGAGAAATTAGGTTAATAATCTTGACTGAAGGGTTGTAATGACCAATTATGTATGAATGTTGAGTATTCACATTTTTACACATTGTGTGAAATAACGATCTCCCTGTCTGTGTTGGTCTACAGTGGCAGGTTCTAGGATGGATTTCCGTATATTTTTTTTCGCCTAAAATTAAAATTATGAAAATTTATTGGGCTGCGGTGTTGGATGAAGTATTCTCCTTCAAGAAGGGGCACTATTTGGCCTTACACTGATGTTTGATGAAAGATGTTGTTTTTTCCTGGTAGAAATATTTGCAAAGAAAATAAACAAAATACCGCCTGAATGTGTTAGAAGGGTTAGAAAGAGTGGATAGCTGATGGGAAAAATTCTTAAAATGTATGGAGACTGGGAATTAACTTTAAAAATACTAGCAAAATGATTTATCGATTGTCGGCTTGATAATTTTGATGTTAAACATGGACTTTATTCTGATCTATGAATTATTAAAGCTTGAGAAACAGCAGCAAACACGCAGTAAAAACAGTGTTAGAAGACTACACATGATTAAAAAATAGATCAATCATTTGAAGAAGCTCGCTATTCGACTACTAAAACGGTACGAAATCGAAACAACATCTGAACAGAATCAATACGGAAAATTAAATTCAAATCACGTACGATAATAACATGCTAAACAGATAATATCCAAAGCGAGATAAAGCTTTGCGGATGGTGGCATATCTATTAGGTTAGAATAAAGTTAATTATTATGAACGTTTACAACGCGGTAAATTAATAATATTGAAGCATCCACTTCTTTTTAAGCAGCAAGAATTGGAAAATTGGAAAGCTCTGTGGTCCAACTTAGCAAGACTATACGACGTCCATTTGATACTGTGGATTTTCCACTTTCAAATTATCATCTGTTTCGTTCTCTACTCTCTTATCTCTTCGCCGTACCGTCTTAAAAAATTCTAAATGATCCTGGGCTTTTTCGTGGTATAAACGGTAATGTAGGGTATAAAATAAGTATTTTGTATCGCATATTTTGTTTACAAATTTCCTTTTTTAATTTTTTCAATTTTCATACAACGAATGTTATACTCAAGTAAAGTGAAGGGTTAAGATTGTTTCCTCTTTTCTTCTTCGTTCTAAAATGGGAATCTTAATTTCCTGCTGTGATTTAATGGGTTTTTAATGTAAAAATATCTTTGTGTGTTTTTGTTCAAAGGATTTAAAAGAGAAATTGATGATATTGTTTATCTTGGTAATAGATTTATGATATAAATCGGGTTGGCTTAGGTAGTTAATTAAATTGGAACAACAAACAAACAAATTTTTAAGTGAAATTTAATGGAATTTCTTATTAAATTGTTTATACTCTGTGTATAATTGAATTTATCGTAGATGAATTGATGTTTTAACAATTGGTGTTGAATATATTTTCTTTTAAATAAATTCAAGCTATAACCTATACACATTACTTTCATGGCGACACAGCCTGTTCTTATATAACGACATACAGAAATCTCAGTTGCTTGCGAAATATTCAAATAAAAATTTAATTTTAACTAAAATTTTCTAATACAAAATATTTCATTTCTATTCATTATTGCTACATGTTATTGTGGCATATATTGACAACAAAAATTCGTAAGTTACTGATAAGGATGTGAAAATAATTGAGTCGGCAAAGAGAAGAGTAGTTCAATTCCTAAATATTACCGAGATTTTTACGTTGTGATGCATACATACATAATTGGTCATTACAAACCTTCAGTCAGGATTATTTACCTAGTTTCTCATGCCACTTATGTTATAAGAAAATTAATTTAAGTGGCTTTAAAGTCGACTCCGAACGACAGATTTTTGAGAAACTTTGCATGGCATGGGGATCGAACCCTGGTTTTACGTCTAATAAGTCAACACACTACCTACTAGACTACGGCGACTTCATAGAAGCGAATAGTATTTCTGACATTACGGAAAGTTTGTCTAACACTAATTTATACTTTTGTATACAGTCGACAACAAAAGTCTTCGTACGGCAATATATTTTACCAATTTCATGAGTTTTAACCAAAACTTTATATACAAATTTATCGTTTTTATATTTAATTAATTAATTTATTTCTGTTTTATTATAAAACAAACAAAAATTTAATATTTTTCATAAAACAATAGAAAAGTAAGGAAAAGTTTCAGATTCCCCAAGAAGAACCCTTAGTGAATTTAAAACTTAAATGGCTAATATGTAAATGAAAATGTTATCCTTTGTAATTGGTAGAATATTCTCTTAAGGTAAAGCACTTCCATTTAATCCAATTTGGATTTTTGTCAAAATATATTGGATTATTAAGACTTTTGTTGTCCACTGTACATACATTTATAAATATAATTCGTAGGCCTTAACATTTATAAATTTCATTGATTTCCGTTTTCTTTCTTACTATAACTCTTGTAACGAGTCATGAAGGCGCCGTTCTCCAGTAGTTTGTTCGTTGACTTATTAGGGTGAAGCCACTGCTTAAACCCCTGCTCAGATATCTCCTACAAAAAAATATGAAGAAAATATATCTTCGGCAATTCATCTCAGCAGATGTCTGGCAAAAACTTTATAAGTCTGTCCTACGCAAACGACATTAAGCTTTGGGTCCCACTACTCATATTAAAACCAACACGCATTATATAAGTGGTGATTGACCAATTATGTATGTACGTACATATTGTTGAAAGTTTTTATTAAAATAATACAATTGACATGGAAGCCAAATGCAATTGTTTTACTTAAGAATTTAAACTCACTTTGGAAGTATAATTTTGTAGTTTATTTTGAGAGACTGTAAAAACTGAGGGGTACTCACTTAATATTAAAAAATTAACGCCATGTTGAACGAATTTTTGTTCACATAAATTAAAGAGGAGGATATTGGCAACATTTGGTTTCAACAGGACAGCACTACGTGCCATTCGATGTTTTGTGCCCTGTTTTTGAAGATCGCATTATCAGACGTAGAGCTGATATGTTTTGGCCACCTCGGAGCTGCGATTTGACACCGTTGGACTATTATTTGTGGGGTGCCATCAAAGATAAGGGTTACGCCGACAAGTCAGAGGCATTTGACGCTTTTAAGGACAATATTCGTGAAGCCATTGGTGAAATACAGTTGCACACAATTGATAATGCGCTAAAAATTGGACCGACCGTATAGGCTACAGCACTGACTAGCCGAGGTAGCCTATTTGAATGAAATTATTTTCCATTATTAACCGGAAGGATTGCACTTTCAAATAAAAAAAGATATTTGAGAAATATATTGAGTAGTTTTTTTAAAGCATTTTCCAAAAAAAAAAAAATATTTGGCGGACCATTTATTAAAATATGTGTAAATCTACATGGTAATATATTCATTAATGTAGTCAAAGAACAAGGATTTAAAGAAACACATTTAAAGAATGAAAAGAATTTATTTGAGCCAAAAAAATGCAGGAACATAACAGTCTCCAGTAGCAAAACAATAACTTAGATCCGGCAGTCTTAGCAACATCGTATCAAGAAAGCCATTGTAGATGCCAATAGAAGAGTCGAAAAAAAACACACCGCATGCTCAAAAAAAATGACCCGAGGCACTTAGCTTTGTACAAATATTTTGTATTAACGACGCAAATCCAAGCACTAGCGATGCAACTTCGAAACATGCGACGCAAACTGAAACAAAAACGACGCTACAGAAAGTTTAAAAAGATGCGACTTCGAAGCAGACGCAGAACGAGGCGACGCAAACCGGGGTATTAGAGTAATATGTTTTCTTTAGAAGACGTACCGACGAATTTTTGTATGGAGGCAAAACAAATGAGGATTTCGATCTCCAGAAACGGTTAAGCAAGGTTGTGATAGAACAATGATGTGGGCGCCAAGCGTGGCCTGTATTTAAACATTTTAAATCTTAAGTTCGAAAGAGTTAACAATTTTTTCAACATGACAATGAATGTTGCTAATGTGATGTGTGACTTGATTTGCCTACCAAAATTACAATACTCTAAACCGCAAATAAAATTCAACTGAAAATTTACTCATGACTGCATGGCAGCAAATAATAAATAGAAAACAATAAAAATAAAACTGGTACATTTAAGATTAAATGGGTTAAATAGAGTGCTTGACTTTATAGTATATCCTACTAAATATTAAGTATAACATTTTAATATATTGGGCCTTTAAAAGTTACAATTAGTTCTTCTTGGGGTGCCTACTAGGGATGCCAAACGGAATTAATTTTTAAAATTCTCGGGATATTTGGGTATAATTCGGGATCCAAAAATCCCGAAATATTACGAGAAAAATCTCGATTATATCTTAATAATAAAAATTAAAAAAAAAATTATATTTTGTTAACAAAATCATTCATATTCCAATTATATCATTAAAAATAAAATGTAAAAAAGCAAAACAAAAATAACAAAACAGCGTAAATTAACAGAAATAAAAATTATTCATACGTATGCAAATGCATTAGTTTTAAGAATATTAGTTGGATTCGAACAAAAAAATTAAAGCATCTAACATGTGATCTTATAGGCTTAAACGAATTTTATTGTCAACATACGCAGCCGTTTAAAAACACTTCTCGCAATCAACATTTGTTGGTAAAATAGTTCCAAGATAGCAGTATGCAGCTTGTAAATATTGATCTCTAATAGCTTCCTGATGTAAATAAATCTATTTCTTTGGACAGTTGAGCATTTAAATCTGTTAATCTATTAATTCGTTTTATAAAGCTTTTGTATTTTTTGATGGCATCAAATAACTTTTTAGCAATGGAAGTAATGTTTTCCTCATCTGAGATGTCATTATCTAAGCCGAGTGATATAGAATTTTTTTTTGTGGGGTTAAAATACATATGAATTAACAATCCCGAAAATCCCGGGACAAGCTTTTAGAAAATCACGGAATTTCGGGGTTTCTGGATTTCCCGATTGGCATCCCTAGTGCCTACAGTTTTAGCGATTGCAAAAATGCGGGGTCACAAGAAAGTTTTCTTTACTTTTCTCGTGACTTGTGAAAAAGCTTAAGATTTTTTTTTTTGTTTATAAATTAGGAACAGTATTAATAGAATAAAGACAAAATGCATCATCAAATATTTGCCTTAAATTTATAAATATGCCAAAACATATTGGGATACTTAGACTTCTGCTGTCCACTGCAAGGTTTTTCGTTATAAGAAGCCCTTAGTTTTATACATATGAGCAAGATTTGTTTTTATTTTTATGTCAGTAAGAATAGGGTTATTGAATCATATTATGCTTTTAGAAGAACTAGCAGAATTTCAAATATCACAGAAGCTGATATAAAATAAGAGATAAAAAATAGATGGTAAGAATGATTTATAGTCTACAGTATTCTAAGAAGGGTTTGAATAATTTACCAGAGTTACCATACATTCTTTTGATGAAACGATGCCACCCTACAATAGACCAACTCTGGCCAAAAATGAAAAAAATAAAAAAAAACTATAGAAAATCAGTTATTAAATTTGTACGTTCAAAAGATTATACGCTATGTACTTTAACGATTACATAGTTTACAATAACACAAATGCCGTGATAACTCCCATACAAGAATTCGTGTTATGCCAAAATTTTAGAATTAGTTCTCCCGTATCAATGTATTTTCTACAATATACATGAATCCGCTTTTAATACTAGTTTTATCAAATTATCATCAAATTATTCTCTTCGGGATTGTTTCTTCGAGTGACCCATTACTGCGGAGCTATTCAATCTAAAATAGTGGTCAAAAGACTGTCCAAATACAGTATCAGGGTACATTGAGTAAAAATTTAGTATTGAGAAAGGCTGTTAGACTTCTAGGCGAGTGTGACGTGCAACTATAATTATTACAGTGGCTGGTACACTAAACAAATGATTTCATACAAACTTACTACTTCTCAACCGAAAGATGGGAGAAGTAATACACTGATTTAAATACTGTAGTGGATACTCGTATATGCAGAGCAAAATTTAAATTAAACTTCATCAGAATATATTTGAACAAATTAACGTCACTTAGATCGATTCATTTGTTCTGGATACAAATGGCCGGAAGCTATCAATGTCAAAAAATAGAGCGAGATCTCTGAACATTTTCTCCATCATTTTGGAAATTAGTTTGTTCTGTTCGAAAGAACATTGATAACGATAAATTTTGTTTTATTACCGCATGTCATTATCCGTTAGAATTTCACAGACAGATATGAGATTCGGAACTAATTTACAAAAATCCAAAACAGTGAATGGTATACTCGTATGTGGTAGTACCATAAAAGCACTTTTCATTTTCCGCCTTCTACCTTCTATTTCCAAATTTTGTTAATGAAAATCATAAACTTTGAAGTATGTTTACGCTATTAAAAATTATTTTTAAGGGGAAACGCTACAACTAACTAAACAATCACAAAAATTCTAGAGAAGTTATTTTCTCTTAAAAACCGTGTAATTTTGATACAAATCTTACGTATCCATTTCTGTAAACGCATCGTTTACGTAGAGAGATACTAAAGTTATTTAAAAAAATTAAGAATTTGTTGTTTGATTAAGTACTATTCAAAACAAAAAAAAATTCTATCGGTCGGCTTGTGTATCAAATAGTAGAGGGTGATGTATGATTTTTTCCTTTTTTTAAATTGTAAAACATTTAAGGAAATTGAGTACTAAAATACTTAGAATTATACTTAATTAAATATAAATTTAATCCCTTGAAAATCTGTTCGAAATTAGTGATACAATAACTTTTACATTTAAGCCATTTTAAGTTCCTTGGTAAGTAAATTTCCAGATAAAGAATGAAAAAGAAAAAATAATTGAGTTCTTCAAAAGGCTTCAGTTTTCAATGAACAAATTTTTGTCTAACATTCGCAGACGTACAAGTGGCGAGCATAACTGGTTGCATAATATTTTCAATATATTTAAAAGCCAATAAGTAAGAATTTGTAAATAAAATAACCACTTATACTATCACCCTAGCAAAACAACAAATCAAATTACTATTCGCAAATACTTAAGATTTTCTTGGATGCCTTTTACAATATTTTTTTAGTATTCGATCTCTTGTGGAGAAACACTTTTTTAAAACTTTTTCTTGCAATTTGTAACAAAAAAAAAAAATAAAAGATGAAATGAAGATGAATTGAAGTTTAAAAAATATTCCTTCTGGTCGAAAAAGATTATATTTAACTGTAGATCGGGCGTTGTTTCAAAAATGATACATTAGAATTTTTGAGACTGTGTAACTTTAATTCTGAAAAAGTTAAGATACTGGATATTTTTTGAATTGTCATTATTTTAAAGCAAATAAAAAAGAAAAATTCGGACAGGCGTGAAAAAATCAAAAACTTCATAATTCTGGCTCATTTTTGATATATTCATTTGAAATTTTTGTAGGCTTTCAAATATTTTGTGAAGTTTTATCGTTAATAATACATTATTTGTGGTATTTGAGAACGATTTTAAAGATAAGTGTAAAAGGAATGTGAAAAAGTTGAATTTTATGTTCATGATATATCCTTGATATTGACGGCAGTAGTCGTAGTCTAGTATGTAGTGTGTTAGCTTATTAGATGTCAGACCAAGCTTCAAACCTCAGGTCAGTTAATTCCAATTTACAACGAAAGTTTGTTATGATCAAATATGTATGTAATATTCCTGCTGCTGGAGACTCTAAAGAAGTAGAAAAATGAAGTTCTTCTTATGAACTGACGAAGGTATTGGCAGCAGCAAACATTGCAATTGGATGTTTATCGCCCAATATAGTACAACTTTAGTAGTTTGGGAAGAAAAAATATTCACAATTTTCACGCTGATTGCCTTGTTTGTTTAAATGTTGTAGAGTCTTTTTTACTGTTCTTCTCATATTTATAATGACGGTGATAGACAAATATTATAAAAATTTTTTCGTCCTATGCTTTATTTCATTGATACTACAGAATCAGATAATATTTCGGTAAACTATGTATGCCCGTATGCGAATAGAATTATTCGTTATGATAATGTGCTACTCGGAAATAATGATAAAATTACACCCATTAGCCTTTTCGAAAAAGGACCTGAAAGCCTTTCAGCTTTTATTGATCCTAATAATTTCGTCGCTGTCAATGAGTATCTAATTGAATATTATGGTCATTAAAAATTTCATGGTCCACAGAAATCGAATTGGTAGTTTTAGACTCAAGTACATTGTACGTGCGTAGCAACTACTTACAACCGTATTTGTAGAAACCCGTATAGAGAGAAATTTCAGAGAGAGCCTTGTTATTGACATAATCGATGTTCAATTGCTACGGGAAACTTTTTCACCTCAACTATCGTTGAAAACAAATTTTTCTAAGAAAATATAGCAATTGTTTGTACCATTAGATTTCAGCCAACCCTCAATTGAGAGTGCTACTGATGTGAGTGACAATAAGCTGCCCCACTTAAGCAATGGGAAACTTATAAATGACCGCAAAGCAAGGGTGCTATATCCCAAATTATTGCCATTTAGATAAAAATAAAACCAATCTGATATGAAGTGTTTGATTTTTACGTAAAAAACCATTCTGCAACGTTTATCATGTTAAAAATTTTGGCGTAAATTACATAAAAGTCATAATAAAATATAATAATATAAAATAGTTTTATTAAAATGAATTAATTTACATCAAAATATTAAAATTTTTTTACCAAATCTATTAATAACTGCGAAATTTCAATGAAATACAAGTATGTATCAAAAGTGATACAAAGCTAGAATTATATAGTTTTTTAAAGCTCGATTTACGGTTAAAAAAGTTTTTGAAATATCCTGGAGGTCACCTAAGATCTTTAATTGATGATGGCACACAGCTACTGGAGCGATTGTTATGAAATCTGACATCAGAACTCAGAGAGCAGCATGAAATGCTAAAAATAAAAGTGTGAGTGTTTGATTGCTCGACGAGCATTGGAAGGAATCGAACTAGTTTCTCCTGTTAAACAGAAATGAAAAGCGGACAAATCTGAATAAATGCTATTAAAAACATTTCAACTGTCCTTTATATATTTAAAAGGAAATAATTTTGCGGAAAAGATTTTTAAGTTAAGAATAGTTTAAGTTAATATTTAAAACACGGATTTTTTTCTTTTGTTTTTAGGATGTAGATAATAATATACAAATATTACGTCCATATTTCGTTTAATACATAATATTTTAATTTTTTTTGCTCGCCTGTGTAAAAAGGTTGTTATTTTTATTTCGCCTGAAAGGATTATTTTTTTAAAGATAAAAAAGGAATTTTAAAAACAGAAGTTCAACCATTATAAGCAAATTAAAAAGCAAACGTTTTAAAACATCGAAAAAATTTTACATAAACGAAAAGAAAATTCTTTTTTTCTTATTAAACATTAATTAATGGGGAGACACTCAAAAAGGCTAATTTTCGAAAGGCTTACACAAAATATAAAATGTTAGGAGCGGATAATAAACACAGAAAATACTATAAGCTGGGGAAATTCAAAATAATTGCTAATTTTAACCGTAAGATAACAATAACATTAGTATTATGAGAAAAGTTAGTAATAAATATACAATTATAAAATGTTCCTGTCATAAGATTTTCTTAAAATTTTTAATTTTTCCTTAAAAATGCTTTATTTATTACAACCAAAATAGCTGGTATACTATATCTGTTGGATATTTTTTAATTAATTGCATTAAAAATAAAACGTGTTGTTTAATACACAATAAATGGTTTGTTAACGGTACAACAGGTATTATCGGTTGAGATATGTAGCCTTGACAAAGAAAATAAAATTTTATAAATTAAATAAAGGAATATAAAGCTAAGCAATTTGTCATGGCAGCTGGAGGCTCCACCAATAATAGACCAACAAAGGAATGACATTGCTAATTATACATACATAATTGGTCATTACAAATATTTAGTCAGGATTACGACCTAGTTTCTCACACCGTTTCTCACACATATTGTGTGCATTTAATTTTTATACAAGAGGGTTCCACCACTCAGTTTAAAGTTATGGAACTTTTCATGGCAATTTTATTTACTCTCAGAGGTTTTGCACGAAATCTGCTGACAGGAAGTTGCCGAAGAAATCTTTTGTCATATTTCGCTCAGTTGGTGGTGTTTAACCCGAGGCCTCATGTCCAATAAGACAACAAACCACCTACTAGACCACAGCGACTTGCTAATCATTGAATTTTATTTCCCAATCGATCGGTAGATTATATTCTACGACGATTTTATTTGTATGTGAGCAAGCCACAAACTAATAGCGTAATTAATTTTATGATGATACTAGCTAATGCCCGGTGTACTTTGCTACTCCTATCGATATCTATATATGTAAATGGGTTTTTTGTTTGAACTCTATAGACGACTAAACGCCTGGACCGATTTCGGTAGCTCTAGGTGTTGATGCTTGTATTCTCTCTCCTTCTAGGTGTACATCGGGTCTATTTAGTTCTTGATCTTGATGATTGGGATAGTTTTCATCTGAGACGTGCATCACGTTAATCAAGTTTCTCAACAGCTCCTCCTAAACGTGTATCACGTTGATCTGGTGTCTTCGCAGCTATAGCTGTTGATGCTCGTAGTCTCTCTCCTTCTATGCGTACATCGCGTTGATTCGGCGTCTCATCAGTTCTTGATCTTGATGATTAAGATCGTTTTCTTCTTAGACGTGCATCACGTTGATTATGTGTCTCCCCAGCTCTAAATGTTGATACTCGTAGTCTCTCTCTTTCTACACCTACATCTCGCTGATCTGGTGTTTCTGTAGCTATTGCTCTTTGCTATCGTATTATTTCCCTTTCTAAACGTCCATCACGTTGAACTAGACCTTTCAACACTCAGACGAACGTCACGTTCTTTGGGAATGTCGTCAGCCCTTTGTGATTTTAACTGCATTGTGTAAATTAACTGCGTTTAGAAAGCGAAGATTTTTTCAGTTTAATTTTTTTGGTTTTTAATTTATCACAATATGATCACTCACAAAATCAATGTTTAACTCGTTTAGAATTTGGGATTCAAATGTCGCAAATCAAAAGATTGTAGGTATTATTTAAGTACTTCCTTTCAAACAGTACAATAAAAGATGAATTTCTTTTATTTTCAAGATAAAAATTTTGGGCAATAGAAAATATTTAATATTTTTTTATTAGGGTGACCATAAATGACCCGACCATAAAGGTTTGGTCTGAATTATATAACCACATGTAACAATTGGTTCTTTAAAAATTTATGTATGCTGTAGGTAGTTAATAAATTTAGGCAGTGTAGTGTCATCGATGGTCTGTGTCTACTTTTAATAGTACCTCTATGTACATATAATAAAATAGGTATTGGAATAAAAGTCGCCGTGGTCTAGTGGGTAGTGTGTTGGCTTATTAGACAAAAGGCCCGGGTTCGAATCCCAGGTCAGACATCAAAACGAAAAATATTTCTTCGGCGACTTCCTCTCAGCAGATTTCTGGCAAAGACTCTGAGAGTAAAAAAATTGCCATGAAAAGCTTCTCAAAAAATCTGTCGATCGGAGTCGACTTTAAACTGTAGGTCCCGCCACTCATGTATAAAATTAACGCACACAACATAAGTGGTGTGAGAAGCTAGGTCGTAATCTTGACTGAAGGGTTGTAATGGCCAATTATGTATGTAGGTATTGAAATAAACAGACAATACAGATGATTTTAACTACACAAGTTTATCAGTTATATGATGTTTAGTATATTACTTTTTGTCTAAGAATTCATATAAAATTTCCCTTACCCAAAATGTTCATACGTGTGTCAAATTGGTTAATGCTAGATTCTAGCTCTAATAGTTTTCCATGTGCACGAACGTTTATATCATATAGTCCGGCAAATTTTTTCACAAATTATTCATATGGATTTCAGTGTTGCATATAAATAAGAAGTTTTAAATTTAATTCCTAATCAGCAAATTTTTATCTAAAATATTCATATTGATAGTAAAGTGGATTCGATAAAATTTTAGGACTCTAAGTGTTATATTTTCTAATATATATTAATGTAATATTTTTATAAGAGGTGATACGCCCACTACAGCAAGTCAGCCTATTATGTTCATATACATGTCAAAGTTGTCCTTAAAAAATTTGAGGAATTTAGCTTTTGCAGTTTATGAGATATCCCACTTTAACTACTTGTTGGGTATGTGGACGTTGCACCTCGTCTACTTGAAATTTTAAAATAAAAAGTAGCCTATAGTTCCTTCTGACATACAGCAAGGTACTGATAAAATTTTAAGAAAGTTGGCCTGGCCGTTTATCCGTCTATAAACTTGAAATAAACAAAGCCACAAACAAATAAACACACATTCATTTTTATATACATACATATATAGATTACATACAAAACATACATATAAAATTAGTCATTACAACTTTTCAGTGAGGGTTATGACCCAGCTTCTCTCACCACTTATATTGAGTGTGTTAATTTTAAACATGAGTGGTGGGAACTGCAGTTTAAAGTCGACTCCGAACAATACATTTTTTGATAAACTTTTTGTTGGCAATTTTTATTTACGCTCAGGGTCTTTGGAAGAAATCATATTTTGCTTTGTTAGAGATGTCTGACCAGGGGTTTAAGCCGCGCAGCTTCACATCTAATAAACCTTCTTCATGACTCATTACAAGACTTATAGAAAGAAAACGAAAATCAAAGAAATTTATAAATGTTAAGATCTATGAATTATACATACATATACACGAATATGTATGTACAGTGGACACCAAAAGTCTTAGAACTCAAATATATTTTGACAAAAAAAGTCCCCACAGGCTTAATACTCTCGCACAAAGTCCCGATATGCCTTCAAGAGAGTATTTATGACATCATTTAAAAGAACGGTTACGTAATCGCTAAACTTACAACAAAAGTCACCCACATCAGAAAACACTAAACTCTTGTACATTGAATTCCAAATTTGATTAATTGGAGTGCTTTACCTTAAGAGAATATTTTACTAAATATAAGGGATAATATTTTCATATACAGCCTTTAAATTTTAATTTCACTCAGAGTTCTTCTTGGGTCTATTGAAAAATATTAAAAAGTTGTTTGTTTTGTAAGAAAGCAGAAATAAATTAATAAAATAAATATAAAAACTATAAAATTTTATATAAACTTTTGGTTAAAACTCGTGAAATTGTTAAAATATATTGCCGTACTAAAACTTTTGCTGTCCACTCTATATGTATAAATTAGTGTTAGACACACGTTCCATAATATCAGAACTATAATTCGCTTCTATGATAATGTACAAATCCTGATAATATTTAGGATTCGAACTTACTCTTCTCTTTGTCGACTCAATTATTTCTCCATCCTTAACAGTCACTATCGAATTTTTGTTGTCTTCTTTATTCAGCCAAATTTGCCGATGCCATCTGTGATTGTCTCTACAAGAGACTAAATTTTAAGTTTTTTTTTGTTTTTATCACATTATTTTGAAAAACTAGTGAACTCAAAGTGCTAAGCGTTTGTAAGCTGTTCTTTTTTTTATAGAATTTAGGAAAGTTCGCATCTTTTGCATCACAAAATTCCGTATTTTTAATTATAAAAATTTTGGCAATCAAAGACAATTTTTTTTTCAAGAGGATTATACCTGAAGACATTAAAGAAAAGATACACTTCTTCTTGGGAAGCCGTGGTAGACATTTAAAGGATGTTATATTCTATAAGAACAACAGATCTTTCAAATGAAGATAATATTTCGGTGATATTTCACACACTTTGTATCATTTCAATTTTAAGGAAGTAAACCCTTGAATAAGTATACGTAAGATTAAAAAAGGGAATTTGCGTTCCTGCAGCTAATGTACCTTCCTCGATACCTATTCACTTCTTAGAGTATCTATTTTTGTTTCTCTGTGAATAAATAATATGACTTAATAATCATGAAATACTGAAATATGGATTATGGAATATAAATCACACAACAACAATAATAAAGCGCGAGGTACACTCGGGGTCTAGTTTTATACGGATTTTTTATGAGAATTCGAATTTATGCGATTTTAAATGTTATGATACTTTTGGATCATTTTTTAATTAAACCAAATTTGCACAACTGAAATGATCATTATTTATAATCCTAGCTGAAGGGTTGTAATGACCAAAGCTGTTGATTCAGAACCCTGCGGTTTGAAAAGTTTTTTATATACAGTAATCCCTCGAATTCCGTCGTAGAATGTTCCGGAAAAAAGGCAACGTAAATCGAAACAACGTATATTGAATTTCAAAGAACTCATACTATCAGATGCGTTTTTTTGTGTACGTTTTATAAAAAAAAAAAACTAAAATAATTATATTTTTATTCTATGTATTGAATTTCTTTATTTATTGAATAACGACGCAAATCGAAGTTTAAGGGATCAAAATTTTTTATTTAAAGGAGCTGATCCTCTTTAATAACTGTCACTTTAATACTCTTATTCAGAAGAAGTAATAAAAATTAAAAAAATTTGTTATTCGTGTCCCTTACTACGCTGTACCTGGGAGGTATGTGATGATAAAAGTGACGTCGAACCAATTCCAAAACTATGCAAAATGACTGATCGTGCATTCATAATTACAGACTTCAATTTATTATTTTTTTGGATCATTTTGTTTTTGTTTTTACTGTAAATAATGAACTAAATTCTAGATTTTGTTTACTTTTTAAGAAGTTTTTATTGTTATTTTTTAAGAAAAAAATAAAATCAATATACTTTAGTTGATTTTTTATGCGACTTTACTTAGATTTTTTTAATTGGAATATAGTGTTTCTTTAAAGTAAAAGTGAAAAGATAAAAAAAGTCCTAAAAACGAATCTAAGCGATTAAATTTTTATTTTAAGAGATATTTTGCAAATAGAGGCGGCCCTAAAAATGCACTATATACAAGCATGTATGTACATACACTCTGTCTTGTTTAATGACTCCGTTAAATAATATAATCACCTAAGTATCATGAATACACGCAATCTAATTAAATTCAGGTTTATAGGTTTACTTTCAAAAGTGTTTTGCTAAATTGGCAAAGATTTCATTTGTACGTGGAAAATTAATACTGTTGCAAATTAAAATGGATTTGTAATGAAACATCTTATACACTCACGAACAAAAGCCAACATGCTTACAGGAATACGTGTTGACATTAAGTCAATTGGTTTAGATAAGCTACAGATACTCTATATAGTCTTATGTTCTTAGTGGTATTACGCATTAAGAGTATGTCACAATTTGACCTTATGAACAAAATACATAAGGTATATGTGTTTATGTATCACATTTAAAACATTAGGGGAAATAATTCATTATTGCACATATGCATTTGCTGTACATCTCGTATGTTTTTCGACTATAATGCGCTTAACGTATTTAGCCAAAATAGCTTCTTTTGTTTCAAAATTTTTTTTTCAAAATTGAGAAAAATATAAAAAAAAATTATTTGCAAATACTAATAGCTTATTAACCCTTTCGCTACATAGTATCCATATGGATACACGTAACTTTAGGAGCACTTTAAACTCTCCTGGACAAGAAATAAGTTTGGGATTTTTTAGTTTATATTATTTTAAGACCTTTTTAATTATTTAAAATATTTTTTATAAGTTTTGTTATAGTTTTTATTCAAAAATTTTTTATTAAAAAAAAAGGATTTTTTTTTTTTTTTTTGGTCAAAAATTGATTTTTTTATTATACTTAAAATATACATAAATTTGTTTTTTTCTTTATGAAAACATATCAAGCACCTACAGAAATCTTCATTTTAATCCATTCCGTTAAAAGTTATAAGATTTAAAAATTCCGAAAGCCGTAGGAATTTTTTAAAAGTTGCATGTATCCATATGGATACAAATGAACGTTTTGGTGTAAAAAATAAACAAACATTGTCATTTGAATTCACATGCTGATACGGTACAGACGTTTATTTTCATTTACGCTTGTACTTGTTGAAATAAAAAAATGCTTAGAAAAATAAATGATTCTGAAATTGAAAAAATTTTAACTAATTTCGTTGATTCCGATATTTCTGATGATGAAACGGAGGAATCAGATATTATTAATAATTTGTTTGATGCTTTTGAAAGTAATCAAAGTTTTATGTTGGAGGAGCTTTCTCGGCAGGGCCCATATTAAATAAATATACAAGATATTGCTCTAGACAATGATAATAACCATCCTACTATATCTAAAGATATAGCAGAGCAAGGATGCTCAACAGGAATAGTTGAGAACAATCTTTCAACTTCTAAAAATTTTGAACCGAAAAAAGTAGATCAATTTCGTTGGAAAAAGACAACGTGGGACTGTTCAGAAAATATTTTTTCAGAAACAGAGAAACAGAAAGTAAATAAATATTGTTTCGTGGACAAACGAATTTTCTCTCATAAGAGATGGAAAATCTATAAATATTAGTTATGAAGAACTTCTAAAATTCATAGCGTTACAGATATTTATTGGTACAATTGGATATCCTAGATTAGAAATGTATTGGACAATTGGTACGGAAATCCTTTCGTTTCCAGACAACCTGACTAGAACTAGATTTCACTTATTGCGCAATAATTTAAAATTTTCAGCAAATGATATTCAAAATGATAAATTATATAAAATCCGAAGCATTACAAATATGTTTACTCAAAAATCGTATTCTCTTCAAAAAGATGAAAATCTTAGTATTGACGAAATGAGGAAGAACATCACTTAGGCAATATATGCCAAAGAAACCTACAAAATGGGGTATAAAAATATTTTGTTTGTGTAGTTCGAATGGTATTGTTTATGATTTTGAAATATATCAGGGAAAAGGAACAATTATAAGTGAACCGTCTTTTGGATTTTGCTCAGATATAGTTATTCATCTTTCGAAAACTATATCTGAGCAAAATAATCACAAACTATATTTTGACAACTATTTCACAACATTAAATTTAGTTTTATATTTACGCGAAAAAGGAATTTGGTCAACAGGAACCATAAGAGGAAATAGATTTGGAAAAATTGATCTACAATCAGAAAAGATTTAAAAAAAGAAGGCCGTGGAAGTTTTGATTATCGCATAGAGCGGTCGAACAATATATTTCTTCTGAGGTGGCTTGACGGAGGAATTGTGCAACTAGTGTCTTCAATTCATGGTTCTGAACCACTAAATTTAGTGCGCCGATTTTCCGTCGTAGAAAAAAAAAATATTGAAATAACACAGCCAAAAATAGTAGCCGAATATAACAAAAATATGGGTGGCGTAGACAAAATGGATTTCCTTCTGTCTTTGTACAGAATTTCGATTAGATCTACAAAATGGACTCTAAAAATGTATGATCATTTCATTGATATGGCTATTTGTAACTCTTGGTTAGAGTACAAAATGGACAACGAACACAATAATATCAAAAATAGATCTATGGACTTATTGAGCTTTCGCAATGACGTTGCAAATGGCCTCATTGCTCGATCCAATCAGCAAGCATGCTCTCGTAAACGTGGGCGTCCAAAAGCATGCTCAAATGATATTTCAGTAAGTCCTTCAACATCCGGTAAAAGTCGAAAAATAACTCCAGCAAATTCTGTGCGATATGACGGAAACCAACATTGGCCGGAACATGTCACTGATAAAGGCAGATGTAAATATAAGGACTGTAAGGGTCAAACAAGATATAAATGTTCCAAATGTGATGTTCTTCTATGTGTACCGAATGGATCCAGAAATTGTTTTAAGGATTATCATTATTTATCGATGGAATAAATTATATTTTATTATATTTTATGTATTAATCAAAATTGTATTTATGTTTTTTAACTGCATGAATTATTAATTTTTATTTTATACCAAAAATTTATCTTATGTTTATAAATAAAAAAATAAATAAAAAAAAAACTTTAATATCAAATTAATAAAATTTTTGCATTTTTCTTTCCCTTATAGTAAATTTGTATCCATATGGATACATTCTAAAAAACACATTTCGGGTAAAAAATTTTAAAATTTTTTTATTGATTATTGTTTCTAGGGTCAATAGTAGCATAAATCCAAAAAATTAGATTTTTTGAACCAGCCAATAAAAACTTGTAGCGAAAGGGTTAAAGAGAAGAAGTACCTTCACGAAATATTAAGAAGAATTAATCTTTAAGAGATCCAAGGAGTTTCTTGCTTTATTGTATTTATTGGTTAATTATATTATTAAAGTTAATACACTAATACCCCGGTTTGCGTCGCTAATAGGGCCTGAAAGAACGCGACGCAAACTCAAACAATGCAAAACGAAGCACGATTTTCCATACATTTGTATTGATTTTCATTTAATTGGTTCGGAGATTCATAATTTTAATTTAATAAATAAATAAAAATAAATTTAATTTTTTTATGAAAAAAATAGAATCAATAAAAAATATTTAATTTACTAACGAACCATAACTTGCAACCATCACACTACATAAATACATATGTATGAGTGTATTTACATTAGACTCAAACGCGAAATCCCCTTTTTCTGTTTTAGTTTTGTACAAACATTTTCATATTAACGTCGCAACTTCGAAGTCACAGAAATTTTTAAAAGACACAACTTCGAATTTGCACTAGATTTAAACGGGAAATACCCTTTTTCTGTATTAGCGACACAAATCGAAGCACTAATGACGCAACTTCGAAACACGCGACGCAAACTGAAACAAAAACGAAACTTCGAAATCACAGAAATTTTAAAAAGACGCAACTTCAAAGCAGACGCAGAACGAGGCGACGCAAACCGGGGTATTAGTGTACATATGTACATACATAATTGCTCATTACAACCCTTCAATCAGAATTACGTCCTAGGCTCCCACACCACTTATATTTTGTGCGTTAATTTTACACCATCAGTTTAAAGTCGCTCTCGAACGACAGATATCATGCCATTTCTATTTACTCTCTTAGTTTCAGTCAGAAATCTGTGGTGTTGAAGTCACCGAAGAAATATTTTTTCATATTTTGTTTTGTTGGAGATGTCTAACCTGGGGTTGCTTCGTGGCCTTACGACGAATAAGCCAATACACCATCTACTAGACTACGGGGACTTTAAGTTAATATTACTCTATACATCGCATAAAAGGAAAAAGCTCAATTAGGTGAGTGTGCTATTGTATTAGTTTGAAATAGCTTTCCGTTACATCAATTACTTTTTTAGTCTTTTGTTTATAGAAAGTTTTGAAAGAAAAAAAGGAAGAAAATATTTGTTTAAATTTAATGCAATCACATATTGGATAACATTATTTGCCATTACAACCAGGACTACGTACTAACATCGCTCCACAACAATTTTGTTTGAATTTCTTTTAAATCCAATTTAATGATATATGAATACGCAAAAGTCTTTAATAATGATAAATGAATACAAATGAATAATCACTTGATTATTTGGAGCAGCTGAAAGAGTGAAAGTAGTGGTACGAACAATATTAAGAATAATTAATCCTTGACCACATACCACATTTAAAAAGTATATCTTCGTGTTGGTATTGATGTCCTCTTTATGATATAATAAATAAATATATTTTCGTTTCGGAATTGGGAAAATGATAAATCAAATCAGAAATCCATTAGCACGCTGACTGCCACGCACGTTTACAGTAAAATCTTAGGCCACGCGTACAGCTGTTGCGGATGTTGTGGCCCGATAAGTAACTTTATTGTTACTCGCATGTAGGTGACGTGGCAGCATAATTGCCAGATTTGCCGATTTATCGTCATTTTATTGATTTTGACATAATTTTGGCGATGGTACGATTTATGCGCTTATTTTAACGATTTTTGGACATTATAATTCTCGTCATATTCTGTACTTTAGTACATTAAAATCTACCTTAGACTTTATATTTGCTTTGCAATTATTACCTTTGAAAATTTAGGTTAGTAATAATGATTTAAGTTATTTGGGAACACCTTTGATGTTTTTTCGGTTTCATTTCTTAAAATCCAAAAAATTCTAATCTCTGCACATGGGGACTTCCACATACGAATAGTCCGACTTGCCAATCGACCACATACGGAAGTGCTCGCCGAGAAAGGCGAGAGTGACGTAGGAATATATGGTTCTCGGGAACAAGTCCCACTAACAATCCGATTAACGGTTTTCGGCCTGCCGCAACACATCCTTCCGCCTCTGCTTCTTGCGTACCTACGCCAGTAGGTCACACCAATCGATGATAGGCCTTCCTCGATTTGGTCCTTCCTTTCTTGGATACAAGGTCGTATTCTTCGCCGACTTTCGGGGATCCCGGAATCAAATACCCGTCTCGCCGGAGCATCCTTCTCCATTCGAACGACATAGCCGAGCAAGCACAGCCACTGGATATCTCGCTCGCGCAAAATCGTTTGTAATAGCGATAGAAACAAAAGCCACATTGCAACGATGTTCAAACGAATGAATAGATCAGATGAAGTGAAGTAACTAATTTAAGTTAATTAACTTAAATTAATTAAATTGAAGTCTCCGTAGTCTAGTAAGTAAGTGTGTTGGCTTATTAGACACCAGGGTTCGAACCCCAGGCCAGACATCAAAAAAAAAATACAAAAAGTCTTTCTTCCGCGATCTCCATACATACATTGGGTTAACTTTAAATGGTCCCTTTATTTTTAACTTTTAATTGATTTATTTATTTTTTGTGACGTTTTTTTATGATTTCCATGAACGCCTTTCACTATTTTAATATTTTTTTTATAATATTTGACTATTTGATGCTTTAACGTAACATATGAGTGATATTAAATTCTAATAATACATCATTCAACAAAATTAAATAGTTTTTATTGCATACTTTTCAGAGTCATTACTCCATTACAGTTGTGATATTAGGAGTACGTATGAGTAATATATTTTTTAAAGAATTCAATATAAAGTATACTGTCAATATAATGTTAATAAATTTTTTATATGAATATGATTCAAAAAGTACTTAAGGAACTATCAACTGCCAACCGTCAAGAGACTTTTTATATTCTTATATCACTTAAGAAGAAGTTTTAAACACATATTAAATTATATGTTTTATGGCTTTCCGTTAAACAAGGAACAAAAAAATCCCACATAAAAATTTATGTCATTTAACTTTGAGTACAAATAAGTTTAAAGTTTTTTGCCAGACACATAACAGACGCAGCTCAAGTTATATATAACACTTCCCAAGGAAGATGCATTAACGAACTTGTGAAAGAGATCAAGTTCTCGAAAAATACACCATCAAATATATTTAACCCTATCCTAATAAAGGCTATTGACTCTCTTCTAATGGCTACCTTATCAGAAATCGCTCTTCATTTTGATGGCTGGAAAGGAACGACATCATATCATATAGTTCCTTGAGCACAGTGACATTCAAGGTAACTACATGGCGGATGAACAGGCAGTAGTGGCACAACCAACAAACTATCCGATAAATTATCGACTTTTGCAATCACTCTGAAGATCTGCAGGCTAATAATGAACGAAATGAAAATAATTAAGAAAATAATCAGGATTACTGGCGATATGGTTTCGAAACCAAATTTTTATTTATTGTTGCTTCTATAACCCGTGCAACGCCGGCTACAATCTGCTAGTATAATCACATAATTATATTGTAACATTATCATCTTTCTACTATTCTGAGCTGTAGGCTTAACTTGTCATTGCTCTTTAATATTAATCTTTAATTTGTAATTAATTGTTAATAGTTAAATAAAATATTATTATTATGTATTATTATGCAACATACATACATAATTGGTCATCACAACCCTTCAGTTAGGATTACAACCTAGCTTCTCACACCACTTATGTTGTGTGCGTTAATTTTCATGGCAATTTTTACTCTCAGAGCCTTTTGCTAGAAATCTGCTGAGAGGAAGTCGCCGAAGAAATATTTTTCGTTTTTGATGTCTGACCTGGGATTCGAACCCGGGCCTTTTGTCTAATAAGCCAAGACACTACCCACTAGACCACGGCGACTTCATATGTATGAAGCACTAATTTTTGAAGTTTATTTTTATAATTAAAGCGCTAAAAGGACTAAATTTTTTGTTGTTTGCTAAATTTTTTGTTAAATATATTTTCATTATTTTTGAACCAAGATATGTAGGTTGCCTTAACTTTATTACTTTCTCTGCATATTTTTTTTTTTTACTTTTAATTTATGTGATTATTTTTTGTGACGATTTTGTTTTTACGATATCCATTAAATGCTTTAACGATTTTTTTTCTAATATTTGAGAATTTTATGCTTTGTTCATCTGGCAGCTATGCGTGGACGTCATAGTGTTAATGTCTTAAGACTGTTTTGCGCAAGGTTAAGGTTATGAGTAGTTAAGTTATTCCCTGAAACCACCAAATTGTGCTGGTGTGAGAGGAAGTTATCAGAGATTTGATGTTTTTAAATCGTGCAGGTACATTTCACTTTTGTTTTTATAATTAGTCATTACAACTCTTTGACAAGGTTACGACTTAGCTTTTCACACAACTTATGTTGAGTGTGTGTTAATTTTATGTATGAGTGTTGTGGCCTCCAGTTTAATGTCGATTCCGAATGAAAATTTTTTGAGAATATTTTTATGGAAGTTTAATTTTTTTTAAATTTCATTTTGTTGGAGCTGTCTTACCTTAATCGTAGTCTAACCAGCCACATCTAACAAGCCGAGACAGTGCGAACGAAAATCACATAATTTAAAATTTAAATTTAATTTAAATGCTAATGAATCCGTAATTCTAATAGTAATAAACTAATAATAACATAAAAAATTGCAAGGAATTTCCATTAGGAATGCCGAAAAGAGGTTAAAAGTGTGTGACATTTTTTTTTCTGGTTTTTAGTGTTATTGGTCACGTTTTTACTTAATTTTAAATTAGTTTTAATTCATATTTTCAAAAATAATTTTAATTATTTATTATCAATTTTTAATAAACAAACAAAAAACAAGTATTTCTTCTTGCAATTCTACTCTTCGAGAAAAATATGCCATGATCCTGAATAAATTTACCTTAAAATGGCATTTAAAAAAGAGGATGTTGAAAAATAATTTTTCTTTTTCAATTTTATTCTACACAGTTTGCCGTTAAGTAAAAGGACACTTGCCAAGAGTATGCACCTGGTGTTTATATAGTTTTTAATTAAATGTGCGGTGTTGGTAGGAAACCAATTAAATAACTGCCCCACGTTAAATTATATTTTCACGTAAAATCGATATTTTCAATTAAAGGCTACAAGGATGAATTTCTACTGTACCAGGGTAACTACAAATATAACAACAATGAGTACACAAAAGTGAGTAAAAATTGTTAACCGAGGACATTATAAACAAGACACTTGAAGGAAAATATTTTCTGTAATATACTTTTAAACAAAGATAAAAATTTTAAATTGTCAAGTTTTAGAAATTAAAAATTTGTTTTTAAAAGTATACGTAAACATTTAACATAATTCATCAAATATTCTGATGGCAAATGTCTCCTCTGCAGAGCGGTATTGTCAATTACACAATAGTCTATCAACACAATTGTTCTTCCATTAAAGATCCTGGTTTATCTCAAACTTTGTTAGCATATTGGACAGTGATTTAATCGTAACATTAATATAGAACATCGAAAGTAACTTTTAGCGTCAATGATTTACTTTAACTTAGAATCCACTGACTTACGCACCTAAGAATTATCAACATAGATTTCTAATATGTTACGATCTTGAATGAACGTGGATTACGTTCAGTTTGGGTATCAGAAAATCTAAACATGATTGCAGAAGCCAATGCTCCTATTGCTTTTGTCTGTTTGGTAGGGCTCGTGGGACGGAGTCATCATTTGACCATATTCCTTTGAAAATGAGAACGACAACCGTTACGGTCAATGGGGAACTTCTCTTCATGGAATTGATTTCAAACTTGTGCCACAATCGATTTATTGTGTCAAATACTTGATGACCGTTTAATTTACGAAATGGTGAGGTCAATTGGTGACCAAGAGGCTGTGATTTGACACCGGTAAACTATTTTTTGCGGGGTGCCGTTGCCACTTATGTTGTGAATGTTAATTCTATACAGGCGTGACGGGTACTGCAGTTTAAAGTCCGGTTCTGAATAACAAATTTTTGAGAAACTTTTCATGGCAGTTTCATTTACTCTCAGAGTTTTTGCCAGAAATTTATTGAGAGGAAATCTTGGAAAAAATATTTTTTCATATTCATTTTGTTGAAGATGTCTGACCTGAGATTTGAACTGTAGTCTCACGTCTAATAAGACTATTCATATTCTCTTATATATTCATTAAAAAATTAGAAAGGCATGATCAACGTTGCCAGAATGATGATTTTATCGTATTTTTGATGATTTTTGATTTGAGGATTTTTTTTCTTAAATTATGATTTTTAATTTTTAGAAATTATGATTTTTATATTTAAAGAGAGTATAATTTTCGTTGTAATTGTACTACATAGTGAAATTAAGTCTTGTATCAGCTTATATTTGCTTGCTTTTATTTACTTTACAATTATTGCCCTGTAACAAACATATGCATGCATGTGCATAAAAATGCATCATTGTTTTGGAATTAAAGACCCTAAAGAGCATATCTGTATATCTGTTATATTCGTGGGTAGTACAAATTAAAAATATGAAACCCGACTTAAGATTCGACTAATCGATTTTTTTTCAATTTTATTCTTAGAAAATACTTAAAGAAGACAAATATGTAGTTGATGCGAATCCCTAAAATATAAATTTTATATATAAAAATAAATGTAAATTTAAATTTTGGGTAGTTTCATTTCTCCGGACCCTCAAAATTAGTAGTACAGTACTGTAATTTTTCTCTTACATTTTTTTGTATGAAATTTGACTTACGACTGAACTCCAGGATTCTATCTCGTTCGTAAGTCGGGGAATACCTGTATTGTGTAATAGTTGTTAATAATTTTTTATTTAAGTACATGTACTTTTTAATTTGAATTTATTTTTTTTAAGCTTTCTTATATATCAATACATACAGTTATTGTGCTAATAAAAGTTTTCTATTTGCCGGTTGGTGAATATGTGATTTGTCACCACATATACGTTTTTTCATAAATGTTTTAAGCAATAATAATTTACAAACATATGTTAACATATTTATTTCAATAATAATTTTTAAATAAAATTTTGTCCATATTAATAAATGATGATTTTTTTCCATAAAATATGATTTTTTTTATCTGCGTATGATGATTTTTCAAAGCTTCTGGCAACTCTGGGCATGATGAAATCTTCTTTACGTATAAGACAAGCATGGTATTCAACATCGTACTGATGTGTGTTGTTTAGCAAAACAAACAGGCAACAACAATATTCACATGCCGTACGGTAAACTGAAATTACGCAAATAAATATATGGATATGAATTTATGTAAAGGGAAGTTTTACAAAAATTATAAACGTAACTATACCTGGATATTTTATTATGTCCCATATATGTATAAGAGCAATAAAATGTTACTCCAAAGCAAATATTGTTACTTACGCAAGAATGAAAGCTTTTATTTTTTAACCTAAGAAACAAGTTTAAAAACAAAATCTGCAACAAAAAAAATAGAAAAAAGAAAGAAATGAAAAATAATTAGAATTAATGATAAAAATTTAAGTCTGTTTTACATTTGAACAAGGATTACATAATCAACAAAAACAACACTGTCAATAATATGAATGGACATTTTTTAATGGAAAAAACCAAGCTCATCGTTTTTTGATTTTTTTTACAGGTACAACTCAAAAGCACAGCATATAATACCCGAAGCAATTTATATAGTGAATCAAAATATTTGATTCCACGAAAGGCATCATAGAAACCAGACAGAAGTATTGTAAAATTATAGCTTTTTGCCTTTGCATCAAATATATTAAAGATGAAGGCTATTTAATTAACATTCCACGAAGAAGTCAAGAAAAAATAATTGAAATGGGGCAATAGAGAAGAAAAGAAATTCAGGTAGTAGGATTTTATAATAAAAGATATTTTATTTCGTAAACATTTTAGAAAAATAAATTTAAATTTGAAATACTTTACATAGAATACACTCTACTTAACTATATTTTAAATTTGTATTTTTATTTCTTTATTAATTTTTAATTCTATTTTCTATGAAATAAAAGCGTTAAAGACCTCAATTTGAAATTGAATCAACAATAATTGTACAAACCTTAAAACTATATATACATACATGAAGTGGGGTGCACAAATGAGTACATGTTTGTATTCTGAGCAATTTTAGTTGCATGAAAATTAAAGTGATAAAGCAATTCAAAATTTGTTTTTCGTTTTTTATTTAGAAATTAGTACTTAACAAAATAATATAAAATTCAAAACTAAAATAATTAAATTCTAAGAAAGAACAATCAAGAGGAAAATAACTCGGATATACTCAATTTTGCACCATTCCAAAATTTTGGCGAATACGAGTATTTATAATGCATGATCCTTAGACTCTTCATATATAAAATCTTTTTTACTCGACTTGTCATGATCTCCACCAAATTCTCTATAATTTATTTAGGAATATTTGTCCATACTTGATGAATCCATTGCCAAAGCGCATCTGAATTAGTTGAGGCTGACCGGCATTGTCCCAACTGCCTCTTCACAATTGACCACAAATTCTCAATCGGATTGAGGTCTTAACTTTGTACTGCCTACTGCACTAATTGAAAATTTTGCTTACTTAGCCATTCTTTAACCATTATTGGGTGGGGTCACCATCCTGCTGGAGAAGTAGTCCTTGCGCAGGATAGGCGCTCTTGTCGATAAAATCGGGAAGATGGATCAGCAAAATTCTGAAATAATCTTCTTTTTTCATAATATTATTCATTCTTTGCAGTCGTCCGAGGCAACATGGTGACAAAACAACCCCATACCATAACGTATCCTCCAACGTGTTCCAGCATTTCCTTAACATGGTGTTTTTGAATTGTTTCCCCATGGCGGCGACAGCAATATTACTTACCATCAGACTGAAAGCGGTTGAATTCGTCTGACCGGATCGAATGTTACCAGTCATCCACTGTAAAATTTGTGTGTTCTCTGGCAAATTTTAATCGTGTTTCTATATTTTTAGTCGAAATTGCAGGTCTTTCCTTTTTGACTGCTGAAATATAGCCAATATCTTTAAGAAATTTACTTGCTTCCCATCGATTAACGGTTTTACTGATTGCCAGAAAAGCTCCTTTTGGTGTTAAAAATTTGTCCTTTTCATTTTCGTTACCATTAGACGAGCAACTGCATTAGATACATTTTAACGACCTCTATTTTGAGGCATGAGAACAACAGAACGACGTTTTCGGACTCTGATAACTACTGACTGACTAATTCAAAGATTTTTGGAAATTTCTAGTCAAAGCTACAAAACTATCTGCATTGGATTTCAAGAGTTTCTTCATTTTTTTTATAGAAATTGATTTTAAGTTGAAAAAAAATTGCGCTCAACGAGATTAAGTAATTAATATTTAATTAAAATTTAACATGCCTTCATACATAAGTGGTCACTACAACCCTTCAACCAGGGTTACGACCTAACTTCTCCACCACTTATATTGCGCGTGTTAATTTTATACATGAGCGGCGAGGGACCTACAGTTTAAAATCTATTCCGACCCACATATACTTGAGAAACTTTTCAGAGAAATTTTTATTAACGCTCAGAGTTTTTGTCAGAAATCTGATGAGAGGAAGTCGCCGAAGAAATTTTTTTCAGATTTCGTTTTGTTAGAGATGTTTGCGTTGGAGTTTGAGGCCTGGGTTCCCACTCAATCAGCCAACACTCTACCTACACTCATAAATGGCCCGGTAAGCAAGTCATTGATCGTTTTCGCGCTAATCAATGCCGATTTGTCGTTGTGTTCAATTTGGCCACATTTAGAACTAGCCGAAGGTAATAATTTTTATCGAATAAATCTGTTTAGTGATGAAAGTCATTAATGGTAATTATACCAACCTACGCGAATATACATTAAAGATTTACGGATAACACCAATTAAATCAATTTTCTAGTGCGGCTTATATGCATCATCGATCTTTATTTCTTTGGAAATGGACAAAGAGCTCTCGTTACCATGAAACCCAAGTATTATTGCGAACTAAATATATTATTACCAAAAATTACTAACCCAGACATAAACTTCCTGATTCCTGGCTCTCGTTCGAACAACTTAACATTGACTTTTGCTGATAAGATGGTTTGGTCATATGGTTTGGTTTATTGGCAGAAACAGTCAAAAATTGTTTTAATCATATTTAAAGAATAAATGACATGAAACAAAATATTAGCAAAAATTTAATTCCCCAAACTCTGTATTGTATGCCTTCTGATAATCAGTTTAAAGCATTACCTTATATTATTGTACGCCGATGGGTATACATACATACAGAGTGGCTGATATATAATGCAACAAAGTAAAGCGCTATATTTTATTAATTTTTTTTTTAAATTTTATTGTTCAAAAGCAAAAAATGTTGCAAATATCATTAAATTTTAGAATCAATTTAGATTTGTTCGAATTGGCCACTTTTGGTACGAATTATGGCCTTCAAACGGCCTACAAAGCTATCACAGGCTACGCGGAGTGTCCTGCAATATTTTGGCCCATTCCCGGTGAAGCGCCGTCTTGAAATGATAGACACTTTGGTATTTTTTTGTAAGAACATTACTCTCCAAAATGAGATCCGGAGATTTTGGTGGCCATTGTGCGGTAGAAATGAAGCGAGAAACACCCTTTTTAAGCCATTCTTGGTTGACGCGTGCTGAGTAGTGTTGAAATGTCTATGGTGTGCGGCCGAAATGTTTGTCTGCCCTGGGCTTCAATACTGTCTTTAAGAGATTTTCCCGATAATATTCAGCATTTATTTTGACCCCATGGTCGATAAATATGAGCGGGGAGCCACAATAGGCAGTTATAGCGGCCCACACCAATACCATCGGCGGTGCTTGAGTTCTGATAGCCAATCGCAGGTGTAAATTTTCAGCTAACCTCTTTGGCAAGTCAACCCGATCATTTTGTTTGTTCGCAAACTGCGCAATTTTGAATAGCTTCTCATCGAAGAAAAACAAACTGACCACTTTCGCGCTGCCTCTTTCCAGTCTAACTTTTTTGTTGTCCATCGGTGAACTCTCGTTTTCAATATGTGTTGCATCCGTTCTCGCGATATGTTCAGCTCACGAGAAGTGGATTTCGATCAAATCTGGCCTTCACTTTTCAGATCTTTTCTGGTGTTGCTACAGTTTTCCTTCGTCCCGTTTTTGGACGCGATGCAACATTGCTAGTATCACGGTAACGAGCAATGGTACGATAAACAAAAGTTTTATTCACATATAAATGCTGGAGGGCTCTAACGACAGCCACCTGTGGTTTCCCAGTCATCATGAATAACTTTTTTTCTGAATGCAATAGACCAAAAAACTTTTGAAAGCTTGTAAATAATAAAATGAACTGTCACTGGAATAAATTTGTCAGCTGTCAAACGAGTGGTTTACAAATGAAAACAACCTGAAGTTGGTTGCAATGCATATCAACCACACTGTATATTCGCACATACGACAAGAAAAAAAAAACCTAGAATAAAAAGAAACTTTTGCATTATCGGAGTTTATCTATTCTAAGTTATAACAGAAACATTAAAAAGAGTAAAATTAAAAAATTTAATTTGGAAACCTTAAGCTTTAACCAAAAAGTTTCTTTCTTCTTTCAGTTAAAATGGGATAAGATTAATTTAAAAAAGTTTTTCCCGCTCACAATTAAAAAGTCGCAACTTAGAGGTAGTTTTTGCTAATTTCTGTTCGTGTTTTTAATTGTTTTTCAACTTGTGGGTATGTATTTATAGGCGCAGGCCGTAAATTAAATGAAATTAAGTTAACTAAGTTTGAAGCAATCAAAGATAAATTGAAAAAAAATTTTATTGAAAAACAACTATTAAAAAAGCAAACAAGTTGCATTTTATATCTGATGTCAAATACCTTATTTATTTACAGTCTTTAAAGTATTTAAGTGGAGACTTTCTGTACCCTTCAATATGTTTATAATATTAGCGGTTAAATGCATTATAACTCAATTATATATTTACATCGATTCAGCATCTTGGGTACGCTTAATTCGAACGTGATTTGTATTTTGCCATAATTATGTGGTTAGTTTGCACACGAAAGTAATTTTCTGTTGCCTATTATAAATCAAGGCATTACAAAAGCACTCGCAGTTTGCTCTTATTCCATTCCACTATTCCAATTTATATCTGCAGAGTTTTTAACTTCACGAGTTAGCAGCAAGGCTACAGGCAGCCTTAGCTATACTTTTTATTTTATTTGTCTCATCCCTAAAAATAGTTCAGGGATAATTTGCTATGAAATTTAAGGCTAAATGCAAGCACAAAGAAAATGACTTTTTTGACCATGTGGTTCAGTATAAACGAACTGCTGCTGTGATTGAAATATGGACCACTGCAGTTTAACAGGTTTCTGTCACAACATTGCATAATCAAAGAGAAACAAAATCGAAACAAAACGTTTATTAAATACCGTACCGAAAATGTTTTCACAGCAGAAAGTACAAACAAAACGAAAAATATGGACAACAGCAATAGCAATTTTGATTATATTCAATGAGGCAACACAAAAACGCAATTTGTGCTGCAACATTGTAGTTGTGATGTCACCTTTTGTAAAATATTCCTATAATTCCATGAAAGTGTTATACGCGTCCACCTCGAACATGGCACATTCAATTTAATTTCTCTTTCAAACATTTATTCAATATCTCGCGAAAGATAGCTGCAATGGTGATATATTGAGCTAAAATGAGCTCATATGAAAAACGTAGGATATAAATGATTGGACATTTGAAAAACTGTATTTTATATTTGAAAAGTCATCATGATTCCAAAACCAGGTAAAGATTGCTCCAAGCTATCGGATCGCCATGGTCTAGTAGGTAGTGTACTGGCTTATTAGACGTATAGCCAGGGTTCGAATCACAGGCCAGACACCAAAATAAAACATGAAAAGTATTTTATCGGCAATTTCTTCACAAGATTTCTGGCAAAAACTCTTAGAGTAAATAAAATTGCCATGAAAAGTTTCTCAAAAATCTGTCGTCCACAGTCAACTTTAAACTGTTGGTCTCGCCACTTATCTATAAAATTAACACACACAACATATGTGGTGTGAGAAATTAAGTCAGTGGCTTGTGTCATTGTTCTATCGGTATTAGTAAATATTGTTTCGATATCAGGCTTCCCTATCTTTAATCGAAGTTTTCTTTCACACTTATAATCATAGATGAATAAGTTGAATTAAATCGATGATTGCATGCACGCAAGAATATTGACTAATTGATCCTTTTATTTAGCATTCAGTGGTATATTATTTTAAAAAGTCTCTTAAAAGCTTAAAATAAATCCTTTAATAAATTGATGAAAATACAAAATTTAAATTGTATGTTAATAATGCAACAAAATGCTTCACTGATATTAACATTTAGAAATCATAAAATTTATTTTTAACCGTTTTCTTGTGAAAAGATGTGCATTGTGGAATATTTCTTGAAAATTATTTTCGAGTACGCTATGATAACAAAAAATCTTTTACCCAAAATATTTACTTACTGCGTATACAAGTTGTTTACATATACGAAATGTTTTTATATTATTTTTTATTTTGTTCACCAGAAAACCACCAGACAGTTGCTGTTAAAGTGTTTCAGTTGTCGGAAGAAAATAATTTTACCATTGCAGTCAACAAAAAAATTTCGTTTCCGGCGTAAATAAAATATGTAGAAAAGATACAGGATTCAAATAAACTGTTTCATCTTTATTGAAAGACTTGTACTTTAAAGTTAAAGTGAGAAAAAATTATTAAACATGGCAGCACTTTTTTCTCCCATTCTCCTTTTGATTTAATTCTTGTAATTACTTATGATCAAATAGTTTTCGAAATATAAAAACATATTGATTTATATGACTTAATTTTTTTAAGTGTGAATAAAACTAAAAGTATCTTAATTTTGTGAACTAACTGTAAAAGGAACAGTGATGTGCAAAGGATTTGTTGAAAAACAGTTCGTTGAAGTAAAATTTAGATAAAATAGTGGAAATATGTAATACAAAGTCACTTTGGAAAAAAATAGAAAACCTTATCATATACCAGAAGATTTCCAAAAAAAATGTAGATTATGGCGTCCATGGTTAACGTTGTTTTGTGACCAACAAAATTAGTTTCTAAGTGATTTTTATTTTAGTGAAGTGGTGTCTTAGTACAGCGGTCATACGGTCTGTTGTACTCCCCATATACTTTATAGGGTATCCCTAAAATGTCTTCAAATATACTGCCCCGACAAACCTCAGTTTGCGTTTAGGTGTTAACAATGCAAATTTCCTGCCAAGCACCTAGTCTGCATCCAGTTTTTTGATCTTGGGATGCATTAATATCTCACAGTTTCCGAAAGAGGAAACAGTATCTAAATATTGGGTTCAAAATAACCCACATTCTGAATAACGTTGAGACTATAGTCCCCGGTTATCGATCTGAGGTTATTTGTTTGTAGTCTGGCGCCTGACTCTGATCTACTCTTATTGTAATTTTTTAACAGAAGTCCTGATTGCCAAATAACCTGGGACCCAGCAGCGGTTAACCTTGTTCTATTTACCTAACTGATTTAGCTTCTTCACATAGTATTTAACCTCATTATAGCCAAGTGCTCGAATGATGGCTAACTATCAGAGTATTTCTGTGTCCTGCCCTTAGTCCTTCTATTCAAGCCGAATTGAGCACATCTTTCGATGTTCATAGATTTCTGCGTGAAATATATCTGTGGTCCTATGTGATCGTAAATGTTTCATTCCGGTACCAAAAGCTTCCGCTCCCGTTCTATGACCTGTTCGTATAATAGCAAATAGTTCCTTTTAAGAGATTTCCCAGTTTTCAGATTACTACATTTGTTTTTCTTATTAAGTCTCGTTAAGTCCCGTTAAGTCCTTGTCAGCAAATTGATCTCTTAATCAGTTTCATGCTGAGCTTGGCTCATATCAATCGAACGGTCTCAAATCTACAGAATATCCAGCCCCGTTGTAGAATAGGTTCTCATTGTTCCTGTTATGTCAACCCAGGCTAAGCTTTGTACGTTGTCCAACTCCATTTGTTTTATCGTTCCAGACTGTTGCTCTCATAGGCCACAATTGGTCTGACGATCGTGGTATGCATCCAGTTCATAATTCGCAAAATTTCCCTTCAAGCCTTCTGCGTACTCGTATCCGTCTTTATCTGTAATGCTTTCTATATGAACTTTCCATGTGAATTTACTTTCATTTTTCATTTTCTGTGATACTATCTCACGCATGATGAGATACTATTGCAAATTGTACTATTGCGTTCTTACCCTCTTGATGTTGCAGAGAGTCTCTTCAAATTTTTCTTTTGCCATCAAGAGGATATGCTATGTCATCCTCGGCTGACGATACTCGCTTCTGTTAGGTTTGCCAGGAATATATATATTTACGCCTTTCTTGGTATTTCATTGATCATTACAATCTATCTAGGTCTACACTTTAAGTTCACGACTCCGAACAACAGATTTGAGAATAATTTTTTGTAATTATGTGCTCCCTGAACTTTAATTAAAGGACTGTTGGAAGAAGGTAACTGTCGAATGAAATACTTTTTTTTAATTCTCCTTTTTCGCGATGTCATAGTTAATGTTGAATACACGAGTTCTCACCGCTTAAGCTAAAGCATTACGTACTAGACTACGGCAACCACCAATTCTACTTCAAGAATGCTCGTCAGACTGTTTACGTGGACGTGTAAAAAGGTAAGACAAAGCAGACAATGAGTAGTAACAATTATGTTAAGTCGCGTTGCGTGTGAAGAGAACAGTCGTGGTTTGAAAACCTCCGTTGTGAGGAGAATAGCGAATATTTGTGTGAGAAGAATAACGAAGAAGTAAATTATTGTTGGATACATCAAGTTGTAAATAAATTGTGCCAACAATAAGGAGTTTAATTGATGTTAAACACAAATTTATTTTTTTTTTACAATCAACGAACTCATCTTTTAAATCTTTTTAAAAAGGCGAAAAACGTAACAATATTATGTATGAGCAAGATATTTGAATTTTTATGGAACGTGTATAGCAAAACTAAATTCTTTGAACTATATATCAAGTATTTCCTTTAATTATAAAAGTAAATTGAATTGTTTTAAAAACATATTTCCTTAGATGAAATTACTTCACATTTTACACAAAGGCACACACTGTGAATAACACGGAATTTTTGTCAATCTTGTGTAAATGTTGTTTTTTTCTTAAGAATACACTCAATATTATTGGAGCTTTTTGTCCTTCACTGTTACTTTATAGTTTTTACGTATACAGCTCTAGTTAATCCTGCCTTAAATGCAAAATTCCGTTGTGCTCCATTATTGCGTTTAACGGTGCAAAATGTGGCGAAGTGGGTTTAAATGCGTAACCACGAGAGTGATAAGAACGTGTCAGCAGATAAAAAACTTCTTTTGCATCCATTTGCGACATATTACAGCGAAATATTTTGCACTGACATTTTCTTCACTTGGTTTCTTTCTTAGATTTTCAAGAATGTTTTTGTTTATTGTTTGGATTTTATTTTTTTTTACAATCAACGAACTCATCTTTTAAATCTTTTTAAAAAGGCGAAAAACGTAACAATATTATGTATGAGCAAGATATTTGAATTTTTATGGAACGTGTATAGCAAAACTAAATTCTTTGAACTATATATCAAGTATTCCTTTAATTATAAAAGTAAATTGAATTGTTTTAAAAACATATTTCCTTAGATGAATTACTTCACATTTTACACAAAGGCACACACTGTGAATAACACGGAATTTTTGTCAATCTTGTGTAAATGTTGTTTTTTTCTTAAGAATACACTCAATATTATTGGAGCTTTTTGTCCTTCACTGTTACTTTATAGTTTTTACGTATACAGCTCTAGTTAATCCTGCCTTAAATGCAAAATTCCGTTGTGCTCCATTATTGCGTTTAACGGTGCAAAATGTGGCGAAGTGGGTTTAAATGCGTAACCACGAGAGTGATAAGAACGTGTCAGCAGATAAAAAACTTCTTTTGCATCCATTTGCGACATATTACAGCGAAATATTTTGCACTGACATTTTCTTCACTTGGTTTCTTTCTTAGATTTTCAAGAATGTTTTTGTTTATTGTTTGGATTTTTTTTTTTTTTTTTATTTTTGATAAAATGTTACACAAATATAAGGTCGTAAGTAAACAAATAAAACAATTAGAATTGCGAATTTTGAATACTTGCTTAGTGATTGTATAATATACTTACTGCCTGATGTGTCGTTTAACTTTTTCGCTACTTCTATCTGATATAGTATTTTTCGACTCCCACTAGACCTGGAAATAATTTTCAATTACAGTAAAAACCCGATAATCCGGACTATCGCAAATTCCGGTCTAACGGGTGGTAATTATAAGAACAATTAGGTTAATAATTAAACTACAACTACAGTATGCAAATACATACAAATAATGTCATAAATAGTTTCAAAACTTAAGGGACATAAAACAACAACGCACAGAAAAATGGCGAAGACGCTTTGGGGTTAACTAACAGAGCTGCACTGCACCTGAATTTGTTTTGACAGTTGACAATAGCCGGCCGCTAATTGTTTCCGAGCAATACCGAGCGCTTCCGCCCGATCCCGAACTGTCCCTAAAACTTCCAAATTGTTTCAAGCGTTTCTATTTGCTTTAAAGACACACTTTTGGAGAAAGCCAATATTTATATAATTTTCTGTAGCGATGCCATACTATCGGGCATTTCAGTCCGATATCGTACTAATGGACTTTTACGGTATATATAAAAAAAATAGTCCCTAAATTGGCTTTTGGGAATGTAACCTTATGGATGCAAATTGGCTTGCTCGGGGATATTTTAAGGAAAACGCGTATACTTTGACCGTAAAGGATATATAGTCATTTTAATAAACAAATTTTTTTATCTGCACGTATTGTGATTCATGGTGATTTGACAAAACAGACTGAATAAGCTACAATTCATCTGACAGATGCAGCTTTGAATAGTTGGACGTTATCATCTAAATAAAAAGGCAAGACAAAGCAAGAAACCAGTCAGCCTTGTGTGAAAACGTGTTGCGAGCGAAGAGAATAGTCGTGGTTTAAAGATTTCCGTTGGAAAGATTTGAGTTGTCAGTTCTTACCGACTAAGAGTGGATAGAAGGATAGCGAACAAGCACTTATAGTTGTATACGACACAAAAATGTTGTGGCACACAATAAAGAATTTAATTGAAATTAAAACCAGTTTATTTTTATTTTGTTTGCAATCAACGAACTTTCATTCATATTTTAAAATTTTTTAAAAAAGGAAAAACGGAACAATATGAATGCGCTGTTTAAGGGCGTATTGCAATGCCGTCTTCGTGGTCAATTGGTCAATGATGGAAAGGAAAAATCTCATGACTACTTATACATCTGCTCAAAATAATAGGGACACCTTATTCTAAAATATTAAAGAAACGTTAACTGTAAAAAGATCCTCAAAAAAGCAGCGGAAACTATTTTTTATTATAGTTCCATCTAACTACATCTTGAATACGTAAAATTTGGCAGTTACATGCATTTATTTAAACATAAGAAGCGAAATTCCGATGAATCCATAAAAATTGTTGATCATAATTATAGATACACTTGACTTATTTATAATTTTTTCTATAGTAAATTAAATTTTTGAGTGATTTTTCATTGTGTTTACGTGAAACGGTAAAAGTAATTTCATTAATGATATAAAATTATATAAAAATCAAAAGATATTATAAAGGAAATGGAAGAAAATTATCATTGAACTGAAGAAAATGAAACAATCATAACGAGAGATATCGAAGAACTTAGGAAAGTCTTAGACTTAATAAAATCAGTTCAGAAACAAATAGACGGATAATCGTATTGGCAAAAAACCTAACAAATTTTTAGGTTTTTTTATTAAAAGTACAGTTCGTGTCCGGCCAAGAGAGAGTACGTCTGAATGAATTTATGCTGTGCCTAATTTGCTGTCAGAGGCACGGTTGCTGGTCCCATGTATGTATGTCCCTTATTGAGGAGTGTCCGTAAGGGAAGATTTTATTGTATCATAAAGCGATTGAAAGTACTACTTGTCGTTTTTACTGTGACATTACTACTGTCGGCGTGAACGTGTTAAAGTTTTATTATTTAATATTAAAATTTAACAACTATTTTCTATACAAGCATCAGTCAATTAATATTGCTGAATATAGTTTTTCACTTAAATATATTAAATAATATACTTAAACATATATATTAGACATCATTAAGAAAAAAAAACAAATATGAAAAAATTATTTCTTCGACAACTTCCTCTTAGTGGATTTCTAGCAAAAACTCTGAGAGTAAATAAAATTGCCATAGAAAAATTTATCAAAAATAGCTCATTCGGAGTTGAATTTAAACTGTGGGTTCTGTCACTCATGTATAAAATTAACACAGCCAATATACATAAGTGGTATGAGAAGCTAGACCGTATATTAAATGAAAGCTAGAAAAAGTTTTTTTTTTATAAATTCAATTAGATTTAATTTGTCATTAATTTGCACATATTCCATCAACTGTTTAATTAAATGCAGCATATTTTTTGTAAGTATGTACATACAAGCATTTATTATAAATTAACAATTTTTTATATCAGATCAATAATGTGTGGTATTTTAATTGTTAATATCGATTCGAGACATAAAGTATAGTTTTTGTTTATTTAATTATTTATTTGAAACAGTTCACTGAACTATTATTAAATTATTCAAATTTTCTTTCTTCTTTTATATGTACATTGTATTATCTTTTGTTTGAATTGTAAATTTAAATATTTAATTAAAAATGGTTTAAGAATTTAGGAGGTGGTATTTTATTTTTCTGCTATCATATTTGGACAATTCACACAAGCCGTTGTATCGTTGTATTGAATATATTGTTGGACGAACAACCAGAACAGTGTATGCTTGTTGTTCACAATTTTCATGTAAAAAGCCAATACACCTATACACATTTTTTCACATGTTCTTAAAAGTTGAATTGGATTCTGCAATTAAATTGTGTGAATGAAAAATATGTGTACACCCAACTCTTTTTTTACACGGTTTCTTTTATACGGATTTGAAGTTACACGGTTGAGTTGCGGTTTCAAAATTACTGTCTTGTAATTATGTTTGTTTTTACAACACTTGACATCAGTGCTGAAATGAACATACATTGTACAACCGGAAAATCCCAAAAACCATAAGTTCAATTTTCTATAAAAGATTTTTGAATAAAAAAGTCGACGGACGAAAGTCACCATTGGATAATTTGATGGATATCTCCAGTAATGATACCGACTTTAGTCCAGTTTGCCGCAAACAATTGCGCTTGTTATCAAGTAGCGGCGAATAATTATGTGGCAATGTAAATATTTTTCTTTCTTTCTTCTTTTCTAATTTTGTGTACTTAATTATGGATTAACAGATTTCTTTTGTTTTTTGCTTGCTTTACCAATATTTCACCTGTATGAATTATATACTTTAAGTACGAACTAGAGTGCACCGAAATGTGTATTTCTCATTTATTCAATGTATACAATAGCGCTCATTTGTCTTTAAAGTAACGGAACTATGCTTTGTATTGTAAGAGCATATTTTACTACTGAAGCTACATTTTTAGTATTGGCATATGAATATTATTACTGTAAAAAAAGTAGTAGTGTAAAGAAGGGGTTTTCCCCAGAAATAAATAGTTTAAAAAAGTTACTGGCAATGCTGGTGTCCACGAAGATCTTCGGTTGCCGAGATCAAAAAAAGAAATGCATGTTATGACTCTATAAAGACTACAATATTTTTGTTGCACTCTTCACACGACCCTCTTTAATACTGTTGTACAATGGTTTATGAGTGCAGTTGTTTTTGTACTCTATCTTTGCTTCACACTTATTTATATTTGCAGCTACAATCAATATCCGGTCTTGGGAGAAATGCAATAGTGTGAAAATGCAATTATATGTCTTGTGCACACCTCTAGTTTGAACTTACAATTTGTATCATTTCTGAAAATTTATAATTCTCAACATTTTTTTACACGGTTTTTCGAAGTAAATATAGTTCTTTATTTCATCTTACACGACTTTCAGATGATATGGAACGTATCCCCCATTTTACTATAGGAAACGCCTCTTTTTTACACAACATTTTACACGCATTTCTGAGGAACGTATCTACCGTGTAAAAAAAGAGTTTGGTGTATATGTGCTTTAAATTTTGTGTTGGTATTATGCAATCAAATTATAGGAATGCCAAAAAAAAAAAAAAAAATACATTTAGAATACGAAATACGCAATAAAGTATAGAACTGAGCGTTCACAAATAACCAAGTGTATTCAATACGATACAAAGTCATGTGAATTGCCCAATTGTTTTACACCTGGCTTATACAGTAAAAAAATAAGTACAATATGCATAACAATTTGGTAACAGTTGATAAACAGATCAATGTTTTTTATAGAGATTGACCAAAGTGTTCGATTTATGATGCACAAACACTTGGCGTTTTGACGATATGGACTTTACATCTTACATCTGTAAATAAGAGACTTTTGTATAGAATATCTTTACTTATAGTAACATATTCGCCGCAGCCTTTGTGTATGTGTATGACACTGCTAAGTTAAAAATAATTCAATCAATCACGTTATCGTTTAGAAGTATGGGGATCGTGATTATAGCAGCTATCCGAAGCGACTTCAATTTGAGGAAGTATATTTCGATTCTGATCCGTCTATTTTGCTCTCAAGTTGTTGTTGTGTACAGGAAAAGGATTGCAATTAAGAGTTTTTGTAAAATTATCTCTTGAAGTACAGCGTTTGTCTTTCAATTGTTCCTTATACCGTCAATTACAATATTGGTAAGTTTAAATCTAATGCCCACCATCTAAATCTAATTTCCACCTTCCTATAACCTATTTTTCTAAACCCGCACAATGCACTGCATGAGTAGGGTCCATCCCCTGAGTGCTGGTTTTACCAAATGCGATACTACGGGTGAATTACACGGGGATAAATGGAGTACTTCTAATAACTAGGTATCGTCATCTATACTTTTGAGTTCGAAAATGATTAGAAAAGAAAAATTGTATCATCAGCCTCGTAACGAACAATGTAAACTGCGTTGCTCAATAAAGAAGATGAATGAATGTTATCATCAGAGAAGTCTAAGAAGATAAAAAAAACTTTCATTATTAAAGTTACCCGGTACAATATAGGAGAGGAGTAGAGAAAGACAAGAAGTACATACGCCCAATTCTGCTTTTACACGGTTCTGTATAACATTTGATATAACACGATCGGAAAAATGTTGCTTATGAAAATTTCAACGCATGGCCCGTTACTATGAGTAATATAAAAAGCTGTTCAAAACTGAATCGTAACGGCTAATAACCGATTTTTTTTATTAAACACCGTGTTGGCCAATCGGATACTGAATATGCTAATTTTGTTGGAGTTGGTAGGTATTCTAAACCAGCCTTACGTAAGCGATTACGTATGACATCCGATAATGATAGCGAATAGAATTCTAGTATTTTCATCATCTCATTGATTGATATTAATTTTTTATTTATGAAATTTAAATTGCCTTCAAGAATTGGTGAATGTACCTTTTGTTTATTAACTTATATTATTCTTTTGACTTCCTGGACTACAATAATTTTATGAAATGGAATATACATTAATGCGTATAAATAATTTTATTTAGTTTTTAATAAAGACTCTGGCATTAGGATTTTTCTATGAATTATTTTGTTTTTACTTTTCTGTTTACAAAGTAGAAGGATATGAAATCAATCCCCTCCTTTTCTATATACTTCATGTCTTGTTTTACACCGTTTTTTTGGAACGTTTTTACCGTGTAAAAATATAATTAAGTGTATATACACTATTCCCTCGATTTACATCGTTTCGCTTTACGTCGTTTCGATTAACGTTGTCAAAAATTCGATTTGCGTTGTCATTCAATCTACGTTGCCTCTGTTGTTTATAACCAAAACAGTAGGTAGTGTGCTTGCTTATTAGACGTAAAGCCAGAGTTCGAGTCCTAGGCCAAACATCAAAATAAGATACAAAAAAGTATTTCTTCGGCGATATCTTTTCAGCAGATTTCTGGCAAAAACTAGAGTAAATAAAATGCCATGAAAAGTGCATCTGATAGTATGAGTTCTTTGAAATTCGATTTACGTTGTTTCGATTTACGCCGCCTTTTTCCGGAACATTCTACGACGTAAGTCGAGGGAATACTGTATACCATAGATCTACCATAAGAGAAGATAAAAAAAATAATAAAACAGTTAAAGAAGAAGCTTATAAAGCGAATAGTGTTTCTGGGGAATATGTCACATAAAAAGCTATGTATATAGTGCAATTCGAATAATTATTGCTATTTTTTTTATTGAAGACATTGACTATATAACTATAACCGTAATAAGTTTGCACTATCAAACAGCTATTGGAGAAGCGAAAGCACTTAAATTGTTCGTAGTTAGCTATTTTGCATCTTTAATAATGTACCTAATGTGGCAGTAGAGAAAACTTACTCTTAATCATGATGGCGCGTAGGATAATCACGATGGTGAATTTTGTAAAGAGAAAGAAAGTAGTTTGGGTACCTCGGGGGATCTCTTTGTTATCAATCCGATCGTATGGAAATTTCACAAAAGCATCTTCTTATACCTAAAATTATTCTATAGGTACTAAATGACATTATGAATGGAGTCCATCTCCTCACCCTTTTTTTGTCTTCTTGTTATCAATTCATACTGTAAGAGTTTCCACACTTTAAATGGACCTGTTTATCCTTGCTATAGTGGCATGAGAGTACCGATAATTTCGAACTTTTTCTTGATAGGTCACTTCGTGTTAAGAATTGCTTCTAGGTCAGAAAATAATTGGTGTTACAGAATAGAATTGATAGATAGATTCGGTTTATGGTTTATAAATATCCTACCAATATCAAATTTGGAGTTGTTTTGTGTTTTCCTTTGTTAGAAATTATTTTGAAGGCCCATTTATCAACTTTTTAGTGGGTCACACTCTTTATTAGTTTGCTGAATAGCTGCGTTGTAAGAACTGCACCCTGATTAAAGGCTGCTATTTTTAGGCCCTATTTCTTAGCCCGCCAAATTGGTTTAGAACAAATAAGAGTACAGTATCGTAACTGTAATTGTACAGAAAATGAGAATGTAGTTGGGCACTTGGTGTGTGGTAGTCAAGTCTTCCTTATACAAATCACCGCGGACGTATCCTGTATTAATTCAATTGACAACTTCAGATATTTTAATCTGTTAAACAGAGTTTCTCGCTGAAGTTGCCTAAAGTAGCTGCAGTTGGCTTATTTTATTTTTGTCTATATTAATAGAATTTGAACAATATCGGTACCCTACTCTCTATCGTATTGAGTCATTAACAAAACAGTCTGTTTAATTGTCATGTCCGTAATTTACGGTAGTAGACAAATAATAAACAAAAGTCCTGACACATTATTTAAATGTTTACCTGTAATTACTTGAAAATTTTTGGTTTAACGATTTTTGTATTAAACTCTTCAGTAGTTACGTATGTGTTTTCAATTTGATAAAACATTAATGTCGTCTTACGAAAGAAAACATTTTAAATCAGAATATTTTAGTATTATTATTTATGAAAATATGTGGCTCTTTGACTGAATATCCGTTTGCCGCAGCTGAAAGACCATAAATTTTCATTTTCCTAAATGGACACATTAATAATGTGTGAATAAAAAATATGTATTCAATACCCTTTTTTTTAATGCACACTTCCTTCCGCTTACATTGGTTTTGAAACAATGCTAAAGGATTCAAAAACTTAATACCACGAACAGATAAAAGATTGCTGTCAATAGGTCAGGCAGCTTTTTATACGAGAGATTGTTTTTTTTTTACAAAGGAAGTGATGATAAATTTTAATTTCATTTAAACTGTTTTATTTATCTCTTCTTCTTTTTATCGTAACATTTTACAATTTATGAGTTTAATAAAATTATTTTAAATAAAAATTTTAAATTTTATTAACAATAACATTTTTATGTAGCCAGAGTCAATTTTAAGTAGATTACATTATATTTCGGTCCATTAAGGAACACTGAAGTGTTTCAAATCAGCTGTTCTATCTGTTATCCGTTCACTGGCTTAATTCAGTAGAATCTACTCTGAAATACTTGGTTTCCGATAAAAGAATGGCTCTTAGAGATTGGCATCAGATTATGCCACGACAATAATTAATCTTTCTCAGGGAATGAACAAAATAACTCAAAAAGCTCTTGTAGGCTTAAAAGACATCATTTCTCTGACAATATTTGGAAGGATTTGATTCTATGCTGAAAAGAAATTGTTTTTGTCACTGAATGTATCACTCCTATAGTCATGCCTCTTCGATATACGTTTTAAAGTGTGAAAATATACGAACTTCCGTATTAATGCCGCAAATTTCCAATAACTGTCTTCGATAATAGAAACTGCAAAGCGAAATTGTAACCCCTGTAATCCAAATAACATATCAAAGATAATTTTTGGACTGCGTGATAATTAAATAATTTGTTTGGGTAAGTTGATTAAGTGATTATAAAACGATGGTATTTATACAAATGCATCACGTATAAAATGAAAAAAAAGAAAATTAAATACTTTTCACGAGCATACTTTCCTTAAAAATTAAATAATTTGTTGTGCGTATTAAAATCGTATATTAGTGGCTGAGGACCTACAATTTAAAGGCAAATCCTTGAACAATTTTGTCATAGTTTCTCTCTCAGAGTTTCTGCCACAAATCTACTGAGAGGAAGGCATCGAAAAAATATTTCTTAATACTTCGTATTGTTGAAGAAGTTTGACCTAGGGTTTGATCCGAGGCCTCATGTCTAATAAGACAACACACTACCTCATGTCTAAAAAGACGACGACCTCTATGCGATATCATCGAAGTTTTTAATTTGTTTGGAAGACCCATTGATGGCCATTATGTATGGAATGCTGCGTCGCGGCTTCTTTCATGGAACGCATCCAGAACTTTACCAATGGCATGGGTTAAGTTAACTTTGGGGACTGTTGGAATTTGTACCTTATTTGTAAACACCTGCAACTTAAGAAAACTTCCACGAGAAGATCTCTACGGTGTCAAATTGCACGACCTTTGTGACCAGTTCACATTGCCTCCAAATCAATCATCCAGCAAGTATTAGTAAACGTCATCAAATATGGACTGATGAAACCTCAAGCACAAAATTCACAGCAAACATTGTCTTTTTTGGGATGCATTTTAGGATCTTTATTCTCATGTAAATTAGTATTAACCCAATTTCGATTTTGTTTGTTTACGTACCCATTTATTCCGAACTGAGGCTCGTTGTTGATGATGATTTTTCGATGATAATAAGGGTCTCCACAGCCCATTCATTCAAACATAAGTAGTTGTCTTTGGTCATCCTTGGGAGAACCGACTGTGTAAATAATGACCAATTTGACAGATAAGTAATTTCAACTAATAATTGGAAAATTTCGAACTAATGGCTTGAAAGGACTTACATTATAAAAAAATTAACTGCGGAAGTTTATATTGAAAACTAGAATTAAGGTCTCATTAAAAGAAAGAATATTATATTCTTTATTTTTATAAATGGTTGTGGTATTACAATGGGCTCAATAATTGGTGTAAGTAGGCACACTTCTTTAAAGGGGGAAGCCATCTTACTCAACTTAACCTTAACATATTATTTACAAAAGTACGCAGAACAACATATGTATGGTTGTAGTTCTACTAACGTCCGGGTTAACAATTTTATTACATACTTCCAAAGAGAATAAAAACTTAAAAAAGCAATTAAGCAATGTTAATGTCCATATTCAATTAAAATTAAAAGAAATTATATTAATATTCGGGAATTAATTAATATCTTATTAATATGCAACATAATTAATTAAATAACCTCGTTGTTTCAATATATCATGTTTTTATGTTTTCAAAAATGAAAATACCCAGCTAACATTTGGAAGATTGTTTTTAGAAAAATCACCTAGCTTAGACTTTTTAGAGTTTTTGGTGATCAAAAATTTATTAGTCAGTTACACGATTAAAAAATGACTCAAAAATAATTCGCGTCAATGAGTATAATGAGTTCGATATAAAATACAATAACAAATTGTATTGCATTCGGAAATTAATCATCCAGACGTTTAAAATGTGACTACAATTTCTGTTAATTATTATTATACTCTACTTATACTGAAGATTGAAAAACGCTTAATCAAAAACAGATCATTCAGGGGTTTGAAAATTGATTGTAATTACGTATTTTATGATCATATTTTGCGCAAGTATATGATTAAAAACTGATTTTCTGTATAAACTTTCTTTTATGTAAAAGATGTTTATAAAATAAAGCACAATTTCTTTTTAAATTGAAAATTTTTCTTTATTTTTTAACGGAAAACAATATTTCTTTGAATAAATTTTCTTTCTTTTTTCATACTTAACGTTCATACGAATGTGATTTTTGAAATCGCTGTAGTGTAAACGTAGGACTCAGTAAACCTAAGAAAAACTCTTGAAAAGAGTTGAATAGAATTATAAGTACGACTAATAAATGACTCAAATTTTAATCATAAATGACATAAAAATGAGTCCAAATTAATACAAGAAAGAAAAAGAATCATAAACTAAGGTAAACAAGACTAATAAATGATCAGAAAGTGATTCGAAAATGATTATAAAGCTAGTAGAAAGGAGTCGAAATTACTTTAAAGTAATATAGGAAATGATTCATAAGTTACTTTTTAAGAAGAGTCGGTCGTAGTCACTGTTTTCGCCCGACGAAAGAGTCTTTTATGATCAGAAAATGAACGCATATTCGAGCTTTTTAATCGCACAGAAGAATCAAAAAAGACTCGAATTTGATTAAAAATTTTCAAAATTGCTGGCTGGGTACAGTCCAATAAAAATATTAAAAAATATTTTTTTTTTCAATACTATCGCAAAATATGTTTGTTGTGAACTTAACTAGTTTGTTACAAATTTTTATAGGATCGTTCCAATATTTCATAAGTTACTATTTCACAAGCCCCAGAAGTCGTTGGATTGTCTAGAATACCATTAATTGAGAAAGTTGTTGTGAGTCGTCATTTGCGACCGCAATTATTCTACTTGGAATAATCAATAAATGATTTGTTCCGTACTTTGATAATTAAAAAAACATTATGCCCCTTGATGTGTCACAAATTTCTAAAAAAGTAATTCTTGTTAGCATTTTGTTAGCAGTTTTATAAATTTTCTGCACATTTTCGAAAAATGAAAATGTAATATTTTTTATAGGAGCTTGAACCAGTATTCATTGCGTATACAGTAGCGAGAAAAAAAATGCAACGCTATGTCGTATGATATTCAATCGAGGCTTCAAAGTTTAACTTAAGCTGTGATTACACGACATGTATTTTACGCATGTACTGTCACTTTCTTTATCCATATGTAATTCCGTATGTATGTCAAAGTTGTCATTTTATAATTTTTGCTATCACACCTTTATATGTTTTCCGTATGACATAACCTAAAAATGTAAACAACAGACTGACTTTTTATTGTGTATAAATTGTAAAAAATACTTAAAAAATTGAAATGGATGTAAAAACCGCTGATAAAACAATTGTACTGTCCAGCATTATTTCAATAATATCAGCAATGAAAATAAAAAATAGAAAACAAAAATATAAATTAAAAATAATCGATCTTTAAGGAGTCATAAGTGGCTCCTTCGAAGAGCTTCTGGACTAGGGTTCGCATCTATGTCTATGGACGAACTGCATAAGGAAGACCCAAAACTGTTTAAACTTGCGAGGATATCCTACAAAACCTTCTCCGAGTTGTTAGGAAAAGTGTCTCCCTTAATCTCTAAACAAAACACTTCTTTGGGCCAATCTAACTGCAATAAACGGAATAAACATTATTTAATTCATTACAATATGGAACAATACTTACTTTTTCATGTTCTTTACTCATTTTCTTTAAGTTTGTTCACAATTATTTTTTTTCGGAAAAATTTTCTAAAGAACGAACACCTGTTTTGTTTATGTTTGTCACAGAAAAATAGAGCAAGCTCTAATTGAAAAAATTACATATGTATTTCCATAAGTATTTTACATATGCAATGTTTCATACGTATCAGACGATGTGTACAACTTTGCATATGGAAAATTTGACAGTACATATGTAAAATACATGTCGTGTGATAATAGCTTTATTTGGTTCTGATGGGTTAAATCAGAAGATATTGACAACAATTTTGTAAATAAACAAGATTATGTACCATCAGAACCAAATAAGTTAAACTTTGATTCTTCGCTCCACAAAACTTTTGCCTCTGCTGATACCGTCTAGAAAAGGCAAAGCTTTTTTTTTTTTGATTTGATTATGCAAAAACCGCTTAATACTTAATCTTATCAACATGTTGCCATAATACGGATACAGGCTACATGTATGTATGAATATGTTGAAAATGTAACAAATAAATCAATACGAATATTTTGGAGTATAGTCCTTTAAGGTTTTAGCGGATGTTAGGTGTGAAAAGATTTTGAAAATATTCAGTTGCTGTTGGTACATCCATATATTTTAATTATAGTGGCAGTCGTGTTTTATTTTTTTTTTTTTTTTATTATCAAGAACTTAAACAAACCTTAAAGTTAACTTTCTCATTACACCCCTTATATGTACAAGCGGTCAAAAATCAATATTTCCAAAAACAAAAAAGCTAGGGTCTTTTCCTAAGAGCTTAAAGCATAAAAATGTTTAGGAAAAAATTTAAAAAAATTAAGTTTTTTTGTCAACGTATAATGCGTTGATGAATTTGTTTTGTCGTCTCCAGGCACCTTAAGGTTATAATAATTAAGAAAATTTAAATTATACCTATTACAATATTGTACAAAATCAAGTGTAAGCATTTACATTGTAAAATTAACAAAACTTTTTAAACTTTAACATAAACAGAAGATTCCAAAAAAGGTCTGCCACTAGCCACAACCTGTATCTCGACATCTTAAGGGCCTCCTGAAGCCGATAACACGATTGCTTATTTTATTTATCTGTGAAAATGAGATCGAATGTAATTTATCAGTTAATGAAGTTACTGTTACATGTTTATAATCATTATTTCTGATAAATTGCAAAAAAAATCTCTCCTTCATACATTTAAAAACTACATATTGTCGGTAAAACGCCGAAAATTCTTTCACTTAGTATTCTAATAAACTTAAATATTTTTTTAATAATTAGTTTAATATTTTTTGCTAGATCACATTATAGTCAAGTATTTCATTTAAGGTACGATAATTATATATAAAAATTTAATAAAACTGGGTTTTACTAATATTAATTTGATGTCAACGGATCTTTAAGTTAAAATTTTTGATGAACCTTTAATGTTTATTGTAAAATCTGTCCTTTTTCCGTTGGACTAACCACCGGGAAGTTGGCTAATATTTGCGAAGAACGAATATATTACACTACTTTTGGTAGTCAGTCAAACGAATAAAAATCAAATTCACAGTTAAATAATCAAGCTCCATCAAAAATATTGAAAATATTTGAAATGAAAGTTCATTTGATGAGACTTAATAATTACGGTAATTTTTGTTCAATTTTATCAAACGAAGTGTTAGACTCTTGACAAAAGAAACACTTTAAGGATATCACCACTTGCTTTATTGTTTTTAATTAAATTTTCTAACTAGGAATGGCCATACAGGGAAACCTAGTCGCCCTGGCTTATTAATCACGAAGCCAGGATTCAAATCCCTGAGTAAATAAAATTGTCATGAAAGGTTTGTCGTTCGGAATCAACTTTAAACTGTAGGTCGCCCCACTCATGTATAAAACTTAACACACACAACATGAGTGGCCTTGAGAAGCAAGGCCATAATCCTAATTGACTTGTATTGTGTGTGTTAATTTTATACATAAGTGGCGGAACCTACAATTTAAAGATCGACTCCGAACGACAGACTTTTGGAGAAACTTTTCATGGCAATTTTATTTACTCTCAGAGTTTTTGCCAGAAATCTGCTGAGAAGAAATCGCCGAAAAAATACTTTTTGTATTTTATTTTGATGTCTGGCCTGGCAGTCGAACCCTGGCTTTACGTCTGATAAGCCAGCATACTACCTACTTGACCACGGCGACTTCCAATCGCCAATTATGTACGTATAAACTTCCAAAATAAAATAAAAGAATTTGCCTCATCTAATCTCACAACATATAAGTTTCAAAAAATATTTACGTTTTAAAGGCTAATCTCCCCCTTTTCGAAAAAAAAACTTTGGTTTTTTAAAGTAGGTTCAAACGTGTTTAGATACTTAACAATTTCTTGTGAAAAGATAAAAAAACCCTTTTTTGTTAATCAAAAGAAGTTTGTAGGGTTCGAGAATAATAAAAGAAGTTTTATTGAATTCTTTACAAGATGAACAGAAAATTAACTGAAACTGTATTTCCAACGTTCTCTCAAGAAGAAAACATGAATAAATTTATAGTGATTAAGATCTAGTCCCCACTCTCTTTATGATGGATGATACACTTTCATGTACACACATACATAAGAAACTTATCGTTTTGTTTCTTTCATGTATGCAAAAACCAATGAGTAAAATAAATTGTTATTGTGTTTTTGGTGGTCTATGAATGTATTTGTAAACAATTGAGTCTTAAAAGTTTTGTTTAAAATAGAGATAAGCGCTGTTGTGAAGTTGGTAAACCATAATTTATTTTTTGGTGGAATTTTTGTTCATTAATTCTAATCTTATGAACAGTCGGTGGGTTTCTTGTGGCTTTGCTTGCAATAAAATTTAAAGAACGGAAATATAGAAAATATTTAAGAAAGATATGGAAACCAAAAATAAAAATAAGGAAAATATTTACGGGTGAGTTTAATAATATCGATAGAAATGTATGAAAGCCGAAGGCAACATATTTTAAACACTTTTTTTTGAGAACAGAATAATATGACATACACATCTAATTAGGTATTAGAAACATTCCGTCACAATTGCGAGCTAGTTTCTCACAACTAATTCGACTCCTTGAAAGTGTGTATGTAAAATTTCGATTGTATATTACTTAAAGCAAATGTACGGATGTGTTCACATAATTGGTCATTATAACCGTTTAGTAGGGATTACGAGTTTCTTATACCACTTATGTTGTGTGTGTTAATTTTGTCCATAATTGGCGGGACACACAGTTTAAAGTCAACTCCAAAAGACAGATTTTTGAGAAATGTTTCATAGCAATTTTAATTACTCACAGAATTTTTACCAGAAATCTGCTGAGAGGAAATCGCCGAGGAAATATTTCTTAATATTTCATTTTCATCGAGAAGTCTGTCCCGTGGCTTCACGTCTAATAAGCCAACACACTACCTACTTGACTACAGCGAGTATTTATAGAAGATATAGAATATATTATATAAAATAGTTTAGTTAGCAAATAGATCCATGTATGCATTCAGTTTCATTTCTATTTGACATCAATCTAATGCATGCATTTTTATGTAATCCCATGCAAAAAAGGTGCTGTACAAATGCCAATGAGAGCATGATGATGATGAATATTGACCGAAAAAATTACCACAAATAAAGAAGAATATTAAATTTAGAATTTGTAGCGAATGAATATATGATAAGTATTTGAACTGAAAAAGGGAATAAAAGTAAACTTTAATCGACTGAAAATATAGTAAACTACGCAACGTAATGTCCCAGTGATTAAAACTATTGTAGCTACATTTTAGCAGTTCCTTTACAACAACTTGTAAAGTTGTCTCCGTTGGCAGAGAACAACCTTATTTGACATTTGATCACATATTACCATATGCGATCCGCAACATAAAAATGATTTAAAATTTAGAAATTGAGAACTTGAAAACTATAAATGTTTAATGGTAACTTGCTCCAGTAATAAATAGGGTAGAATGTGTTATAATAATTATCCCCAAAAAAACAATAAAAGAGGAGTATAAAAAATAGAGAGGAATATATAAACTAAAAAACGTTTTAATATTATAGAGTAAAAATCGGTTTCGGTATAGAGTAAAAATCGGCTATCCTTAATATCCCTGATATCGAATACGACGGAGCAATCTTCAATTGTCTTGGAAAGATGATACCTAAAGAAAAGAATATATAAGTTGGCCGGAAACGCTTTAACCTTATTATTACTGAAATTACAAGAAATCTTTCTAAAATGAACACCTAAAGCTCCTTTATAAAACTAAGGGTTTCTTCTTACGAAAATCGCTTCAACATATTTTTGAGTACTAACATTTTCAATCCATACAAAATCTAAACACAATTAATATCCTTAACTCTTCAAACTTAGCAATAACCTTATTTTTAATTTAAATAAAAGAACAGGCCATATGTTGCATTACACCGAGCACAAGGTCGAAGTTACTTAGCTTATAAATAATTAAATATACAGTCAAACTCGTTTATAACGAACTCAGTTATAACGAATTTTAAGTTAAAAGGGACTACTTTAAATGGTCCCAGTAATTAAATTTCATACACTTTTACCTTTTTTATAACGAACCCTCAGAAATTAACTTTGAAGTGTGGCAATAGTCTTTACTTTTATTTAATATGGCAGCATTAAATCAGTTGCTAGATAAAAATAATTAATATATATTTTTGGTTTTTAATAAATGAAAAAAACTTTTTGTATTTGACATTTTCTTCTATGACTTCACCCCGTTTATTACGGGTGCCTATAACGAAGTTCGTTATAACCGAATTTGACTGTAATTTTATTTGTCGACACTATACTGTTAGTCAAATGACTGTACATAACTAAACAAGTCTCTTAAACATATAAAATATTTTTACTCCTTTTTATTACATTCACCAACGTTCGTCGTAAATCATTTATCTTCCAAAAACAGGGGATAAAACTGTATTTAAACTTTATTTTTCATTCCCGTATGTGCTGTTTTTTTGTTTTAAATTACTCCTGCTAAGCTACATATAGATGTCTATTTCCGCTTCTGCTTTAAGACTTTTTTGTGTTTTTAAAGCTCTTTGTAGAAAATCGTACAACTTCAAATAATATTACAAAGAAATTGAAACTGAAAATTAAAGAACTTTTTAAATTTCACGTGAAATATCACTCCTTCTTTTGATACCCTCTATTAAAAGCAAAACGTTTTAAATAACTGTCTATTGTTGAGTGTACGCCTCAAAATAAAATTTTATTTATTTTCATAAACATAAAGTATTTCTAGCGGTTCGAATTAAGTAAGAACTTAATTACATAGGTTTTTTTAAATAGCAATTACATCAGTCCATCTGAACTTTATACAATTAACGTCAGTAACACACAACGGTAAAATGGGATACGGCATTAATACAAAAAAGAGTAGTGAAATCAGATGCAATGTTCTTAGAAGCCAATGGAATTCTCTAAAACGTGATATTAATTGGTTGCCAACTCGTCTCCCAGTAGACTCAATTCAAAAGCTTCCCTCAGAGAAACGGCAAACTTTAATGAGCATTTGTTGTATTGTAACAAGTCATGAATATTTTTTAACACTGATACTCTAAACAGCTAAATATCACTCTTTTTGAAAATAAAATTTAATATTTAACTATCTATAGGGTCCACCAAATAACTTTTTTTTTTGTAAATGCTTTAAAAAATAACTAGTGAATATTTTCTCAAATTTCTTTTTTTATTTGAAAGTATAATTCTTCCGGTTAATAATGGAAAATAATTTCATTCAAATGGCTGCCTCGTCTGTATATCACCAATGGATTCCTTTAAAGCGTCAATTGTCTCTGACTTGTCTTGCGTAACCACAAATAATAGTCCAACGGAGTCAAATCACAGCTCTAAGTTGGACAAACGACATCAGCCCTACGTCTAATAATGCGATCTTCAAAAACAGAGCGCAAAACATCGAGTAGCACGTATCGCCGTCCTTTTGAAACCAAATGTTGCCAATATCCTTCTCTTGAATTTTTGTGATCAACATGGCCTGATAACGATTCGTCATTGACTGTAATAGCCACTCCTTGCTTATTTTCGAAGGAAAATGCCTCAATTATGCCTCTGGACCAAAATCCGTACCAAGCAGTGACTTGGTTTGGGTGAGTCGGCTTTTCAATGTATACGTGGGACTTTTCTATGCCACAAATGCGACAATTTTGTTTATTTACATACCCGTCAAGATCAAAATGAGCTTCGTCTGAAAAGATGAGGATACCGCTTTCTTTCACTTTTTTCACAAGTTAACGAACATACGCAGCTGACGGTGCTTCTCTTCTTCCAAAATCCATACGTAATTTCCGCACACCTTCTACAACATTGCCATGATTTTCAAAGTAATGTCGCAATATTTCCTAGCGTTGTTCAAACATATACAGCGGAAGGATAAAACTAATTACACCCAACGCTTTTTTTACACGGTAGATACGGTCCTCAGAAATCCGTGTAGAAAACCGAGTAAAAAGAGGCATTTCCTATTGTAAAATGGGGGATACGTTTTATGTCATCTGAAAACCGTGTAAGATGAAATAAAGAACTATATTTAAAAAATGTTGAAAACTATAAAATTTCTGAAATACCTAAAAATTGTATGTTCATATGGCATTTTATTGAGCCTTAAAACTTAAAATACTTAATTCATACAGGTGAAAAATTGGTAGAGTAAGCAAAAAACAAAAAAAAAAAAAAAATCGTTTAATCCAGAATTAAAAACAGAAAAATTAGAATAAAAATAAAGAAAAATATTTACATAGCTACCATAGTTAAAACAAAAAAAACTTTAGATGGCGGAACCGATATTATGAATGTTAAACTTTATTGTCCATCAAATCAGAGTACGCTAGATAAATATAAATGTTGAACGTATACGATTTTTTGGTATGACAGTTGTATACAAATGCTAAAAACTCTAAATATTAATAAATATACCAAAAAAAAAAAATAAAGTGACGATCATTACCCTATAACGTTCATTGACGGACTATTTAAAAACTAATCACCATCTTATAGTTTACTAGCAGATTGTATCCGGCGTTGCACGGGTTATAAAAAAATCATTAAATATTTTTATTTACTGCTTATAGGTTTCAAAACCGTTTTCTCAGAGAAAGCAATTTTTCAAATTATTCAAAAACCGGTTTAAACAAATAACACTCTAAGTCCTAAATATAAAAGCACTCAATTTGCCCGTTTTTTGCTCCTTTCCTCCTTCTTGGACCACCTTTGGGTAAACTTAATAAAAGGAAAACCTCCAATAGGTATTTGGGAAACTTAACCCAGCTAAATCGTAGGAAAATGCCTTTAAAACAGATAAAATTTTTCCTCTTTGGAGGCCCCTTTCCCTCTTTTTGAACCCCTTTTGGTTCAACTTTAGAAACGGAACACCTCCAATAGCTATTTGGGAAACTATACCAAGTTAAATCGTAAAAAATTACCCATGAAACAGATAAAATACAGCATTTATGCATAAAAAGACTAATTTTTTCCCATTTTTTCTTCCTTTGTACCATTTTCCTCCCCCTTTGGAAAAGATTTATAACCTATAACCTGCACCGACAAAAGCCCGATCTATATTCCAAATTTGAAGAAAATCGGTCAATGCGTTCAGGCGTGATTGGGTAACAAACAAAAAAACAGACTTAAAGAAATATTTATAATATATACATATAAGGATTTATGACGTCGTAGAAGTTTAAAAAGCTTTTCAGTATTCCTTTGCTTTCTATACATTACAGCATCGTCATCAACATTATTTTGTCGTTGTCGAAATAACTGCGTCAGGGAAAAGATTGTCATCTACGGAGAAGAGAACTTTTGATAAATAATCCTTTAGCATTAGTGGCACCCGACTAATTGTGGCCATAGTATTATGTTGTCATTTCCGTTCTGTTTATTCTTTTTATTTCTTTGTTTTTAAAAATAAGGAATTAAGAAACAAACGCTTCATCTTAATCAACACTTCTTTACTACATTGCGACAATTAAAACAACATTTTTGTTTTTCGTTTTATTCTGGCAGTTATACTGTCATTTATTTTGTTAGTAGTGGTTTTTTATCTTTCTTTTCATTCACTCTTTCTTGCACGAGCATAGCTCTAATGCAGAAAAGATTAACATTATTTAGCATTTTGCTTATGCGAATTTTTGTTTTGTTGCAAGTAGGTATAGTGTTGCAGTGCATGTTTTGTCAACTATTTTTTTCCCTTTTTTTTCTTAAATCTTTTCGTTTTTTAACACTTTAGGAAGCAAAACATTATTGGCCTTCCGAAAAAAGGAGAAAGAATATTTACGAAATTAGTAGTAAAAACAATCGAAATGCGAAGTATAATCAAATTTTGCAGACAACGCCCATTTTTGATCTCTTGATATTGTGTATTGCTTTTGTATCGCTTAACATTAAAATTATAAACAAAAGCTACAAAAACAAAACAAAGCAGTAACGAAAATTGTTTACAAATTGTCGTACTGCTTGAGTAGTATGTTTGTGATGGTTCTGGATCAATTTTTCCATACAAATTGGGAGCATGCCTACGCTACAGCCGGTCATGTTCGGTATGTTGATTGGTATGTTACACGGTATGTGATGTATTTTTTTATAGGTTGCGAGTTGTGTCTGTTTGTCGTGTAGGGTGACGAGCTTGGTCTCCCGCGCCTGTCCCCCGAGCTTGGCCCCGCCCCTGGGGTCGCAGTTCTAACTTTGTCTAACCTTGGTTGATGTGTAGTGTGAAGTGCGTTATGTGTGTGTGTGTGTCATTTGTTTTGTAAAAAGATATGTAGGGTGATTGTGATGTGTTAATGCCGGTTGGTTTTATATTTGCATGTTGTAACAGTTCTCACAGTTTAGTGTGACAAAAATGAGTTAAATATTTTTTTGTTAATGTTAAAATTAAAAGAATGTTTAATTAGTTCTGTTATTTGTTATAAAAGTACATTTATTAAAAATAAAAAAACATACCCCCACAGTTTATTCACTAAAAATACGCATATCACGTTACATACTGTCTGATTATAGCTCCCTTGGAGCCTCCAGCCTCTACCCTATCAGGACCGTTAGTGCGTGATATCGTCACATCCTGCTAGAGGTGGCCCTGCTCTTTAACGGAACACTACGGATCTAGACTGGGGAGTCAATAAACACCCCCCTCTCAGCCGGGGTGACTATGGCTGACAACCCCCCCCCCCCCCTTTTCTTGGCACGACTCGTTTTCTTCTCGGACTTCTCTCTGCCCACTCGTTTCTGACTCGATTGCCCTGAGCTGGTGGCTGTAACTTTCTGGACCTAGTTGTGTATGCACGGTAGCACCGGGGTGAAACCCGCTGTGTGAACGGCTCCAGGCTAGGGTTACAGCTGCCCCCGTCCCGTTAAAACCCTGGCAGGCCTCAAAGTACGTTCCTTGTCCGTCGCCGTTAAGTTGGTGGTGTAGGTTCGGTTGAGAGGACTCCCGATTAGTACCCGGTCTGGCTCTGAGCACCTGTCCCCATAAGGGCTGGTGCCAACCCTCGCGTGGCCTCCCTGCTTGCATAGATAACCACGGGACCACTAATGGGTAACTACACTTGCGGGCAAGGATAGCGGCTTTGAGTGGGGACCCTTTTACAATGAACCCTGAAAAATCAAACCTAAATAGACCAGCGCTAACTCAAGTAGTTGAGCGCAAAGCATCCACTGCTACCAGTGGACGCACAACTCTCTCCAGGCAGGCACCTGTGAAAAATGCAGCTGCCCCTTCGAGAGTTAAGTCCCGTATTATTACTTCGGTAAAACCCCGCTTGGCACACAAGGTTCCGGCTGTGAAGCCGGCACCCAGTGTCGCCACACCTCCTGTTAGGACACCTTCCACCGAGGCTCCGTCTACCTCTAAGGCGGCTGCGAATATGCCCTCGCACTCTTCGGTTGCCGCTAAGGCATTGACTGACAAGTCTGGCGCGCATGCCCCTGGCACCAATCCATCGGGTGTCAGGAATACCGTGAGTGCTAGCGTGAGGGCTTATAGAACTCGCAGATCAGCCATGCGCATCATTGCGAAATTTGGCTCGACCGACCCGGCTCTCCTCTCAGAGGATGAGAAGGAACGGCTTGCCTGGGCTAAGGCCCATCGTAATGATCGCCCCCCTGCTTCTCCGATCACGGCAGAAACGGGTCCAAAGAGGCAAAGATCTACCGAGCTAAACGCTCCTCTCCAGCCTCCGAAGCGCTCCAAGATGGCCAATCCCAATATCCCCCCGCCTACAAGACCGCGCTCGGCGCAACCCAGACGCCCTGTCCCCAACAAGCCTTCTAAGCCTCTTAGTGAGGTGTTAAAGGAAGGTCTGACCTGGGCAATTGTTGACCGGAGCCACCCCGACGGTTCCATTGCCCCCACTAAGTGGAGACTGGTGGAACACGCGCTCCTAGACGTCTTCCTTGGAGTAATGGACTCCAACCCTGGTCCTTCACCTGGCTGCACTGATGCGGGGTGGTATCAGGGGCACATTAAACTGGTGGCGTGCTCCGACCTCCGTTCTATGGAGCTTTATAAGGAGGCCATCAGCAGGATTGGGGAAGTCTGGCCGGGAGCTAAGCTTGCTGCTGTCCCTCCAGACCAGATTGCTAACCGCCCCCGATCCAAGGCGAGAATTCCTACTGGACCATCGGACCCAGAAACCATTTTGAGGATCCTCAAGGCCAGTAACACCGACCTGCCTACCCATAACTGGAGGGTAGCTAAAGTGTCTGATCAGTGGGGTGATTACCGCGAGGTGGTGATCATCCTGAATGAGGAGTCACTTCCATTTATTACTGCCCGTGGGGGCGTGATAAAATATGGTTTTAGTTCAATCGAACTAAGGGTCTACAAGTCGGATTCTCGCGCTGCTGCTCATCCACCAACAGACCTCAACCCAGTAAACACTGACCCACCCCAACCCCTCCTACAGCACCCTATCCCATCTGACCCTACCCCATCCGACCCTACCCCTGGACCCATTGAATCCGCCGAAGACGTCGAATGTAGGAGTGTGAGCAGCCACTCTTCTCGACGCTCCTCTTCCAGCAAGAAGTCCAATTCTGAGCTGGTGGGGGAATTCTTCGACGGCATCGATATTGACGCAGGCGTTACCTCCCCGTTGTCGGACGAGGAGGACGCTGATGTGACAATGGTTGATTCTCGAGTCAATGCTGAGAGTCATCCAAATTAACCTACAACACTCTAAAACCGCCTCCGCCGCTCTGCTCCTCCGACTAGCAACTGAGGATGTAGAGCTCATTCTGATCCAAGAACCCTGGGTCGTAGACGGCAGGGTTTGTGGACTCAACACCAAAGGATATCGCGTAGCGTATATCCAGAATTCAGGTAAGCCTCGGGCTTGTGTTATGATTAAGAATAGTATTAACGCTCTTCTCCTCCACAGGTTCAGTGATAAGGACACCGTTACCATGGTCGTCGAAATTAACTCGATGACCTTCTGGATCACGTCATCCTATATGGCTCATGACTATGGGCTCTCTCCCCCTCAGGATCCCATTGGTCGACTGGTAGCGGATGCTAGGCTGCGCGGTGTTCCGGTCATAATCGGAGCAGATGCTAACTCCCACCACACGATGTGGGGTAGTTCCGGTACCAACGAACGGGGTGAGTGCCTCCTTGATTTTATTATAAGTAATAACCTAGCTATAGCTAATCGGGGTGATGAGCCAACCTTCCTGACTTCTATTAGGATGGAGGTGCTGGACATCACTCTGGTTAGCTCCGATTTCTCTACTAACCTTAAGAACTGGTTTGTATCTCATGAATGCTCCTTTTCGGACCATAGATACATTACCTTCACTATTGACACGAACGCGTGTCCTCCTTTCGTGACCCCTCCGGTCAACAGGAGGAACACGAATTGGACCGTTTTTAGAGAGAAACTGCGTTGCAGCCTTCCCTCTACCCCCCCGACTATAACGACCCGTCTCGACGTGGATAGGGCTGCTGACACACTGTCAACCGCTATTAGGGCGGCAGCCACATCCTCCGTCAGACCCTCTGCCCATAGGGGCAAGCGTAAACCGCCCTGGTGGAACCAAGAGATCGTTGATCTACACCGATCTTGTGGTAGGCTCTTTAACAGGGCGAAGACGACAGGTGAATGGTCTACCTACAAGGCCAAAAAGAGGGAACTTAAATACGCTGTGAGGCGAGCGAAGAGGGCCTCGTGGAGGAACTATTGCGCGAGCATAGAATCCTCTTCCGAAACGGGCCGTCTTCGTAAAATTCTAAGTTCCACTCATAAATCACTTGACTGTATCCGACGACTTGACGGACGTTGGACTACGTCCAGCTTGGAGACACTTGAACTCCTCCTTGATACTCACTTTCCAGGAAGTGTCACATTTGGTGGTCAGGCCTTTTATCAGGTTAATGAACCACCGTCTGGGAACTATTCCCCCCTGTCCCTTACCCTTGGCCAAGTGCAATGGGCTGTTAGGTCTTTCAAACCATTCAAGTCACCAGGACCGGATGGTATTATTCCAGGTGACATTCAACATGGGGAGGAGATAATCCTGCCCTGGTTGCTTGCCATCTATAACGCTAGTCTCAGGCTCCTCTACATCCCTTGGAGCTGGAGAATATCTAGGGTGATTTTCATTCCCAAGGCTGGGAAACCGTCCCATACTGGGGCAAATGATTATAGACCCATAAGTCTGTGTTCCTTTCTTCTGAAGACACTGGAAAGAGTCCTCGATGTTCATATTAGGGCCTCGATTGATTCAGCGCTTCTGTCCACTTCACAACATGCATATACGAGAGGTAAATCAGTGGAAACAGCACTTCACTCGCTTATCTCTCGGGTGGAGAAGTCCTTGCACGTTAAAGAATACACTTTGTCCATTTTTTTGGACATTGAGGGTGCATTCAATAACGTCAACCCGGACGCCATAGTTAGGGCTCTCAGTTCTCTGAACCTGGGACAGGATCTGGTCAGGTTCATCGAGCTTCTCCTCAAATCGAGGATAGTGACCTCCACAGTGGGGGCCTCGAATTGTCAGAGAATGGTTTGTAAGGGTACTCCGCAGGGCGGTGTTCTATCACCTCTTCTCTGGAATCTTGCAGTCAACTCACTCCTGAGGGGGCTGGAACAATCTGGCAATGAGGTCATAGCATACGCTGACGACATTGCCATTGCAGCGTCGGGAATTTGTCCGCAGACACTGTCGGACAAGCTGAACTTGGCGCTGTCAATCGTGTTGGACTGGTGTAAGGATTTTGGACTGTCTATTAACCCCTCTAAGACCGATACGATTCTTTTTACGAGGAAATATAAAATTCCGACCTTCTCCCTTCCCAGCATAGGGGGGACCAGACTCACGTTGAGTCCCGAGGTTAAATATCTGGGCCTGATCCTTGATCCCAAACTGAACTGGAGGGCGAATCTGGCTGCTAGAGCACGTAAGGCGGCATGTGCAGCCTACTGCTGCAATAGGGCGGTCGGAACCAGGTGGGGTCTTCGCCCAAGGATCATGCGTTGGATATATTCCATGGTCATCGAACCCAACCTCTTATACGGTGCTGTGTTCTGGTGGACTGCTCTGGACAGACAATACAACGTCAGACTTCTTGACAAGGTCAGAAGGTCTGCCGCCATTCATATAACTGGTGCTCTACGCACCACCCCCACGAAAGCCTTGTTCACAATGCTAAACTGGCTACCTACTGTGCTTCTCGCAAAGCAGGTGGCCAAGTTTGCTGCGACTAGACTTAATGCTCTCTCTCGTTGGCACATTGTACCTTCTGGTCACTCCACAATTCTGGAGATTGACCCGGTGGTCCCTGGTAACATGGACTTTTTCCCTGCTGAACATTGTCTTGATAGATGTTTCCACTTTCTGATTCCGAGTAGAGATGACTGGAATCCTGATACGATCGTCCCCCCGGATATCCTGGATATATATACTGACGGCTCTAAACTCGAGGTTGGGGTCGGAAGCGGCGTCTATTCTAGGAAACTGGACCTGAATATTTCACTCCGTCTGCCGGACTACTGCAGTGTGTTTCAGGCGGAGGTGATGGCAATTTACCGGGCCGCGCAATGGATCCTCGTTAACGATGCTCCTTTCAGTCGTGTCTCGATCTTTTCGGACAGTCAGGCTGCGATAAGATCTCTATCAGGGTTCGTGATCAACTCTAGGATCGTTAGGGAATGTCGTCGCTGTCTCGACCTAGTCTCAGGGCGCTTCACCAGGGTCTCTCTGGTGTGGGTCCCTGGGCACAGTGATATTCCGGGAAACTGTAGGGCCGACGAGCTCGCCAGAGCTGGTGCGCTCCTTCCGGAATCCTCTTCTATTGAGATGGGTATGCCACTTGCCTCGGTCAAGTTTACCATTGCGCAGAGGTTCCTTCGGGACGCCAACCTATCCTGGGTAAATGAGGAGTCCTGCTCCACCGCTAGACTTACCTGGCCCAGGATGAATGGAAGGCGTACCAACCAACTACTTAGTCTCGGTCGTGATGTCATCTCGACTGTAGTGGCCGTGCTTACGGGTCATTGCATCATGGGTAGGCACGCCGAGAGAATGAGGCTCCCTTTTAACGACTTCTGCCGTGGATGTAGGTCCACTGAGGAAGAGGAGAGCGTCGTTCACTTTCTTTGCCAGTGCCCGTCTCTCGCTAGGAGTAGATATAGGTTATTTGGCTCCCCATTCCTTGCTAGCTTAACGGAGCTATCATCTATTGATATCAAGGATATAGCTTCGTTCATCAAATTTTCTGGCTGGTTTTCCAGTGTGGGGTAGTCGTGCTTTTATTGTGCAGCCCTTGCGCTGACCAACTTCTTCCTTTCCCCGATTTGGCGGAACTTGGTTAGTACAGGGACTGCGTTTCACCCGTGGCATCACAACGGGCCGCCATGCGTGCTCAAGTGAGCTTTGTGATATCAGAGCTACCACTACGACCTAAGACCTACATACTGTCTGGCGCGTGTAAACAAAAAAATATTTCATAAATTTTTCATTACGATATTTGATCTGCCTAATTCCTTTATCCATACAATTTTGGGGGCAAGCATAGTCGTAAAAGACTGTATTCTTTATTTTATTTTTTTTGTATGATTTTTTTATTGGAAAAATATAATTTTGATAAGGGATTTTAAAGTACGGTTTTCTTAATAATTAATTTGTTGCAGAATTATGTATTGTATACCTATTGTATACCTATAGGTGTGATTAATGTTGAAATTAAAAGCATGTTTAATAAGTTCTTATATTTGTTATAAAAGTTCATTTATTAAAAATTAAAAAACTGATTTACACAGTTTATTCATTGCAAAACGCATATCACGTTACATACTGTATGGCGCGTATAAACAAATAAATGTATGATATATTTTTCATTGTAATATTAGATCTGCTGACATATGAAAAAAAAATAGTTTATTGTTTTGATCGCATGATCACGTTGGACTAACATGCGCCAGCATGCTAACGCTGATTCAGCATAATTATTTTCCCATCAAATTGTTTGTAATTGGAGACGATGCAGGTGTGAACCAAAAATATTAAAAACGCTTACACTGCAGAATTACCTTAACCCCCCTGTCGGTTACTGAAATTTTGAAATGGTACTAAATTATAACTGAAAAAGTACTATTTTGCATCAAAAAGTACTTTTTTAAATCAAATAGTACCTTTGTAAAATATCCATACGTCTACACCCTTCAATCAGAATTACGATCTGATCACACCACTTATTTATTTTGTTTGTTAATGCATTAATAGTTGAAAAGAGCAAGACCTAAAATTTGTAATAAAAAAAAGTACTGTAAGCATAGCGGAGGTACTGTATTTCTTAAATGAAATAGTACTAAAAAGTACAAAAGTACTAAATTTTTCAACTCTGATTTGTACAAAAGTACGGAAATTTTCACCTCTGACACACCACTTATTTATTTTGTTTGTTAATGCATTAATAGTTGAAAAGAGCAAGACCTAAAATTTGTAATAATAAAAAAGTACTGTAAGCATAGCGGAGGTACTGTATTTCTTAAATGAAATAGTACTAAAAAGTACAAAAGTACTAAATTTTTCACCTCGGATTTGTACAAAAGTACGGAAATTTTCACCTCTGACTCAAAAAAATTCAAAAAAATTTTTTACTATAAATAACGATAGTTGTTAGTTAACAGAAACATTCCTGTTTAAGACAATCTATTAAACACATTATAAGTTATTAAAAAACAAAAAATTAAATAAATAAGAAATGGCTGGCGGTTTTATTTGTCAATTTTGTGGAAAAGTATTCACTTTGAATAGAAATTTAAGAAGGCATATTAGATTATATCATGATGGACCATCCACATCATGTAAATGTAAAACTTGTAATAAATATTTTCCAAATCATGCGGAATGGCATCGACACTCACATTCTCACACAGAAGATAATAAAAACAGTGAAATTAGTGTTTATTGTGAGTATTGTGAAAAAACAATTCTAAAAACAAATTGGTGTTATCATAAAAGGACAAATGAACACAAACTTAACTGTGTTGAGAAACCAGACAATGGTTTGGATACTGATGATGTTAAATGCATAAAATCATCGTTTAATAATAGAATTATCACATATTTAGTTGAAAACAATAACAAAAATAATTTAATACCTGAAAACTTTTTAACGGAAATCAGAGACAAAATAATTAAATTATTAAGTGATGCGATTAAAAAATATGAAAGCATTAAATTTAACATGGAACTGTTTTGTGAATATATGTTAATAAAGGATGATGAAGACAATTGTATGATTGACATAAAGTCTCATCAGACTAAAATGAATATTCTTAGTATATATTCAACAAGTGATGACATTCTTAGTACTTACAACGAGCAATGTGATGTTATTATTAAAAAGATGAGTGAATTTCAGGAACGTGACAGCGGTTGGGCATTAATTGAAATATCACGTCTTGAGATAAACATTAATCAATATAAATGTATAAAAGGTTCCCAATACATCCCCCTACCACCGGAAATACAGAGAAAGCATGCATGCATCAATGTTCAAAATAATGATGAGTATTGTTTCAAATGGGCAATAATATCAGCATTATATCCAATGACAGAGAATTCAAATAGAATGACGTCCTATAATGTTGTTAATATAGAAGATGAAATCATAAGACTGGAAAACAACATTAAATTAAATTTTACGAGCTTGAACTTTCCGCTTCCAGTTAATCAGATAAAAGTATTTGAGACCAACAATCCTGAATTGAGTGTAAATGTGTTTGCATTAGATAATGAGAATAATATAGTTGGTCCATATTATTTTTCGCAACAGGAAAAATCTAAACACATAAATTTGCTGCTATTGGAAGATGGTGAAAAACTCCATTATGTATGGATTAAAAATATATCAAGGTAAATATCAAGAAAGAAATATATACATATATCGACACTTTAAAAACTTATACTAAATAAATTTTTCCTTTTTCACATTTACAGATTAATTAGAAAGCAGATAACAAAACATGTAAATAAGGTATATATATGTAATACATGTTTAATACATTTCCATGCTGAATCATCTTTGGAGAATCATAAAAAAGAATGCAATAAGATGGTAACTAAAATGCCTAGTATAGAGAATAGTGTGCTTAGTTATAAAAATTTTAAAAAACAATTAGATGTACCTTTTGTTGTATATGCTGATTTTGAATGTATTCTAGAATCAATTAATGTACAAAATTCAACAAATGTTAAATCAGTACAAAAGCATATTCCATTTGCTTATAGTTATTATATTAAATGTTCATATAATTCAGATTTAAATATTTTTAAAATTTACAACGGTAATAATGCACCGCAACATTTTTTTAAAAGCTTAGTTAACGATACTTTAGATATATACACTAAACATCTAAGTGTAATTAATTAAACCTTTGAATTCCTTAACGCCACTTAAACAGATACAACATTATGAAAGCAAGACTTGTCATATTTGTAAAAAAAATTTATCAAATAAAGATAAAGTAGCCGACCATTGTCATCTAACCGGTGAATATAGAGGTGCTGCTCATAACAAGTGCAATTTAGAATATCAAATTGCGAATTTCATTCCAATATTTTTTCATAATCTTTCAGCCTATGATTGCCACTTGTTTGTTAGAGAGCTTTCATCTATTGAAGGTGATATAAATATTATTCCCTTAAATAAGGAGCTTTATGTTTCTATATCAAAAAGAATTTCCGTAGATGACAACAGTACAATTGAGTTACGTTTTCTCGATTCATTTAGGTTTATACCATCTAGTTTAGAGAAATTAGCAACTTATTTAACAGATAATGATTTAACAATAGTAAAATCAAACTATTCAAATGATGAAGAATTCAATTTAATGAAACGTAAAGGTGTCTTTCCGTACGACTACTTAGATTCTGAAAATCGTCTCAATGAAACTCAATTGCCTCCCATTGCAGTTTTCTTTAATAAATTAACTAACGAGTCGTGTAGTGTAGAGGATTATGAACATGCACAAAAAGTATGGAACACATTTAAATGTATAACATTAAAGGACTATTTACTTTTATATTTAAAGGTAGACGTTCTTTTACTCTGTGACATATTTGAAAATTTCCGACAAGTATGTAAAAACATTTATAATTTAGATCCCTGTCAATATTATACTACTCCTGGTTTATCCTGGGATGCAATGTTGAAAACAACTCAAATAGAATTAGAGTTGTTAACTGATATTAATATATATAATTTTGTTCTGCGAGGTATCAGGGGAGGTATTGTTCAATGTTCTAACAGATATTCAATTGCAAATAATAAATATATTAGTGATTATGATTCTAACAAGGAATCAAATTATATAATATATTTAGATGTAAATAATTTATATGGTTATGCAATGTCAAAATACCTTCCATATAAAAATTTTAAATGGGTTGAAAATTTTGAAAATTTTAATGTTAATAGTATAGAAGAGGATTCTCCATTGGGTTATATTTAGAAGTTGATCTAGAATATCCATCTGCATTACACGACTATCATAATGACTTACCATTTTGTGCAGAGAATAAGAAAATTGAAAACATGAAACAGCGAAAATTAATAACAGATCTGAATGATAAGAAAAACTATATTATACATTATAGAAATCTACAACAATGTTTAAAACATGGTTTGATTTTGAAAAAAATTCATAGAATTCTTGAGTTTAGTCAGTCTGATTGGTTAAAGAAATATATTGATTTGAATAATCATTATAGAACACTAGCTAAAAATTCATTTGAACAAAATTTTTTCAAATTGTTAAATAATGCTGTATATGGAAAAACTATGGAAAATGTTGATAAGAGGAAAGACATTAAAATAGTATGTGAATGGGAGAGTAGAGGTAAAAGACTAGGTGCTAGAGCTCTTATTGCTAAACCTAATTTCCATAGTTCACTCAAAATTCATGAAAATATGCATGCCATCCAAATGAATAGGACTAAAACTGAATATAATAAACCAATTTATATTGGTTTTTCAGTTTTAGAAATATCCAAATGGAAAATGTATAGTTTTCATTATGCTAGTATAGCTATTACAGTTGGTATAGCCTGCTAGCAGAGCTAATACTGCTGTTATAGCCTACTAGTACTGCTATACCAGCTGGTATAGCCTGCTAGTATCAACTTAATAAACAAATTACCTGTTAAATTACATCTACCTGGTACAAAACTTCAAAACGGTTAGCACAAGAAGGCAAAGGGATAAATTAATTGAATTAAGTTTGTAGAGAACTCGAAATAGTATATTCAATATTAAAAGATGTATATATATATATATATATATCTTTTAATATATATATATATCTTTTAATATATATATATATATATATATATATATATATATATATATATATATATATATATATATATATATATATATATATACAAGACATCAAGCAGACCGGAATCAGGAATAAATCAGATCATGAGCAGATACAAAGCAGATCGATATCAGATACAAAGCAGATCGATATCAGATACAAAGCAGATCGATATCAGATACAAAGCAGATCGAGACCAGATATAAAGCAGATCGAGACCAGATATAAAGCAGATCGAGACCAGATATAAAGCAGATCGAAATCAGGTGGAAAGCACATCGAGACCAAATATAAAGCAAAGGAAAAATGAATAAATATTGAACTGAATTAAAATTTGAAATGAAACAATAAAAAAAGATGTTTTTTTTTAATTTTTTTATTATGTGTAAAACAAATGTGAATGTATATAAATAGGTAGATTTACATTTTTATTTTTTCTTAATTTTTTTTCCACTTACTTTCTTATAAACTGTTTAATCTATACATTTACATTTAAAAACATTTCATCATCATCGTCTTGCATAAATTCTTCATATGAATTTAAATTTGATGATGATGATGATGGAGAATTTATTTCATAATGTCCCCAAGCATAAGTGTCAACATTAATTTTTCATATAAATCTCTTATCGTGTGTATCCTTAAGATTAAACATGACAAGAATTTCTTATCTCAAGAAACTGACCGCGCAAATGCACTTCATGTATAAAAAAAAAAAATTATATAGGCACAACCAGCCAACCCTTTCCTATCAGTTTAAAATTAAAGATCATGTACAACAATATTTCTATTTCTTAAACATTTGATCATGACCAACACGTGCCAAGACTTATTATCCCACGAAAACGATCACACAGGTGCACATACCTTTTCTATTTCTCTAACATTATATCACACAACAAATAATAACACAATCACACAACCAACCTACCCTTTCTTATCAGTTTAAAACGGTCACACTAATAACTCTAATTCTATATCTTCATATAATTTTTTATTTGTTTTTATTTCTGCTGGATGTATGCATTCTTTCCTATTTTTGATATGCATTTTGTCACGCGTGTAAGAAATTCCAGGAAACATGAAACCCCAGACAAATTCAGGGTAAATAAACTAAAAAGTGGTTCAAGGTTGTTCTTAAATATTTAAAGCAAAAGATTTTAACGTTAATTGAAATTATGATAAAAGAAAAACCTTGAAATTCAGATTAAGTTTCAAGTTTTGCAATTGTTTTTTGTTTTATTATAATTTGAATATATACCTGAAAAAAAGTTTCCTGTATAAATAAGAACACATAATTTTTTTTATTGGTTAAATATAAAATTAAATTAAATGAAAAATTAACTTGTCATTTTAGTTTTTAAATAAGTTCTATATGTTAACTTACTCCCTTTTTATAAAAATTTTCAACAATTCTTACATCTGATAAGAAATGAAAAACTGATTTATTTTCAAATATATACATATGTATGTACTTTATTATTTCATATTACATTCTTATAAACTACTTAATCTATATATTTACATTTAAAAAAATATCATCATCATCGTCTTGCATAAATTCTCTACATAAATTTAAATTTGATGATGTTGATGGAGAATTTATTTTATAATGTCCCCATGCATATGTATTGATACCATTTTCTTTAATATATCGCTTATCATCTAAATAACTTAATGTTAGTTTACTAATATTTTGTGTATAAATTTGATGTACCTTAGACCTAAATATATACATTGTGTCATAGTATAATTTTTTATCTAATAGACATTTCCTAAAGTCATTTATACTTAATTTTTTAGTTACACATTGTTTAACACCTTTAATTTTTTTAATGTCAGTATCAACTCTATCAATTTTTACTGAATACATTTTTGCTCTTAAACCAATGAATTCTTTAATATTTTTACCATTACACTCATCCTTCATCATCCCTAATACTTTTTTATTAATTTGCGGAAAATTATATGGATTGTCTTTAGAATATGCAGATGTATCAAAATGTGTACTAATATCATTTTTTATATCATTATATAGATCATCTGTTTTAATGTCATAAATAAAGGAATCAGTATCCATGTAATTGAGTTGAAGGTTTTCGCAATATTTAGGTTTTATATAATCATAATGAAAACAATACATTTTCCATTTGGATATTTCTAAAACTGAAAAACCAATATAAATTGGTTTATTATATTCAGTTTTAGTCCTATTCATTTGGATGGCATGCATATTTTCATGAATTTTGAGTGAACTATGGAAATTAGGTTTAGCAATAAGAGCTCTAGCACCTAGTCTTTTACCTCTACTCTCCCATTCACATACTATTTTAATGTCTTTCCTCTTATCAACATTTTCCATAGTTTTTCCATATACAGCCTTATTTAACAATTTGAAAAAATTTTGTTCAAATGAATTTTTAGCTAGTGTTCTATAATGATTATTCAAATCAATATATTTCTTTAACCAATCAGACTGACTAAACTCAAGAATTCTATGAATTTTTTTCAAAATCAAACCATGTTTTAAACATTGTTGTAGATTTCTATAATGTATAATATAGTTTTTCTTATCATTCAGATCTGTTATTAATTTTCGCTGTTTCATGTTTTCAATTTTCTTATTCTCTGCACAAAATGGTAAGTCATTATGATAGTCGTGTAATGCAGATGGATATTCTAGATCTACTTCTAATATATAACCTAATGGAGAATGCTCTTCTATACTATTAACATTAAAATTTTCAAAATTTTCAACCCATTTAAAATTTTTATATGGAAGGTATTTTGACATTGCATAACCATATAAATTATTTACATCTAAATATATTATATAATTTGATTCTTTGTTAGAATCATAATTACTAATATATTTATTATTTGCTATTGAATATCTGTTAGAACATTGGACAATACCTCCCCTGATACCTCGAAGAACAAAATTATACATATTAATATCAGTTAACAACTCTAATTCTATTTGAGTTGTTTTCAACATTGCATCCCAGGATAGACCAGGAGTAGTATAATATTGACAGGGATCTAAATTATAAATGTTTTTACATACTTGTCGAAAGTTTTCAAATATGTCACAGAGTAAAAGAACGTCTACCTTTAAATATAAAAGTAAATAATCCTTCAATGTTATACATTTAAATGTCTTCCATACTTTTTGTGCATGTTCATAATCCTCTACACTACACGACTCGTTAGTTAATTTATTAAAGAAAACTGTAATGGGTGGTAATTGAGTTTCATTGAGACGATTTTCAGAATCTAAGTAGTCGTACGGAAAGACACCTTTACGTTTCATTAAATTGAATTCTTCATTATTTGAATAGTTCGATTTTACTATAGTTAAATCGTTGTCGGATAAATAAGTAGCTAATTTCTCTAAACTAGATGGTATAAACCTAAATGAATCGAGAAAACGTAACTCAATTGTACTGTTGTCATCTACGGAAATTCTTTTTGATATAGAAACATAAAGCTCCTTATTTAAGGGAATAATATTTATATCACCTTCAATAGATGAAAGCTCTCTAACAAACAAGTGACAATCATAGGCTGAAAGATTATGAAAAAATATTGGAATGAAATTCGCAATTTGATATTCTAAATTGCACTTGTTATGAGCAGCACCTCTATATTCACCGGTTAGATGACAATGGTCGGCTACTTTATCTTTATTTGATAAATTTTTTTTACAAATATGACAAGTCTTGCTTTCATAATGTTGTATCTGTTTAAGTGGCGTTAAGGAATTCAAAGGTTTAATTAATTACACTTAGATGTTTAGTGTATATATCTAAAGTATCGTTAACTAAGCTTTTAAAAAAATGTTGCGGTGCATTATTACCGTTGTAAATTTTAAAAATATTTAAATCTGAATTATATGAACATTTAATATAATAACTATAAGCAAATGGAATATGCTTTTGTACTGATTTAACAATTGTTGAATTTTGTACATTAATTGATTCTAGAATACATTCAAAATCAGCATATACAACAAAAGGTACATCTAATTGTTTTTTAAAATTTTTATAACTAAGCACACTATTCTCTATACTAGGCATTTTAGTTACCATCTTATTGCATTCTTTTTTATGATTCTCCAAAGATGATTCAGCATGGAAATGTATTAAACATGTATTACATATATATACCTTATTTACATGTTTTGTTATCTGCTTTCTAATTAATCTGTAAATGTGAAAAAGGAAAAATTTATTTAGTATAAGTTTTTAAAGTGTCGATATATATATTTCTTTCTTGATATTTACCTTGATATATTTTTAATCCATACATAATGGAGTTTTTCACCATCTTCCAATAGCAGCAAATTTATGTGTTTAGATTTTTCCTGTTGCGAAAAATAATATGGACCAACTATATTATTCTCATTATCTAATGCAAACACATTTACACTCAATTCAGGATTGTTGGTCTCAAATACTTTTATCTGATTAACTGGAAGCGGAAAGTTCAAGCTCGTAAAATTTAATTTAATGTTGTTTTCCAGTCTTATGATTTCATCTTCTATATTAACAACATTATAGGACGTCATTCTATTTGAATTCTCTGTCATTGGATATAATGCTGATATTATTGCCCATTTGAAACAATACTCATCATTATTTTGAACATTGATGCATGCATGCTTTCTCTGTATTTCCGGTGGTAGGGGGATGTATTGGGAACCTTTTATACATTTATATTGATTAATGTTTATCTCAAGACGTGATATTTCAATTAATGCCCAACCGCTGTCACGTTCCTGAAATTCACTCATCTTTTTAATAATAACATCACATTGCTCGTTGTAAGTACTAAGAATGTCATCACTTGTTGAATATATACTAAGAATATTCATTTTAGTCTGATGAGACTTTATGTCAATCATACAATTGTCTTCATCATCCTTTATTAACATATATTCACAAAACAGTTCCATGTTAAATTTAATGCTTTCATATTTTTTAATCGCATCACTTAATAATTTAATTATTTTGTATCTGATTTCCGTTATAAAGTTTTCAGGTATTAAATTATTTTTGTTATTGTTTTCAACTAAATATGTGATAATTCTATTATTAAACGATGATTTTATGCATTTAACATCATCAGTATCCAAACCATTGTCTGGTTTCTCAACACAGTTAAGTTTGTGTTCATTTGTCCTTTTATGATAACACCAATTTGTTTTTAGAATTGTTTTTTCACAATACTCACAATAAACACTAATTTCACTGTTTTTATTATCTTCTGTGTGAGAATGTGAGTGTCGATGCCATTCCGCATGATTTGGAAAATATTTATTACAAGTTTTACATTTACATGATGTGGATGGTCCATCATGATATAATCTAATATGCCTTCTTAAATTTCTATTCAAAGTGAATACTTTTCCACAAAATTGACAATAAAACCGCCAGCCATTTCTTATTTATTTAATTTTTGTTTTTTAATAACTTATAATGTGTTTAATAGATTGTCTTAAACAGGAATGTTTCTGTTAACTAACAACTATCGTTATTTATAGTAAAAATTTTTTTGAATTTTTTTGAGTCAGAGGTGAAAATTTCCGTACTTTTGTACAAATCCGAGGTGAAAAATTTAGTACTTTTGTACTTTTTAGTACTATTTCATTTAAGAAATACAGTACCTCCGCTATGCTTACAGTACTTTTTTATTATTACAAATTTTAGGTCTTGCTCTTTTCAACTATTAATGCATTAACAAACAAAATAAATAAGTGGTGTGTCAGAGGTGAAAATTTCCGTACTTTTGTACAAATCAGAGTTGAAAAATTTAGTACTTTTGTACTTTTTAGTACTATTTCATTTAAGAAATACAGTACCTCCGCTATGCTTACAGTACTTTTTTTTTATTACAAATTTTAGGTCTTGCTCTTTTCAACTATTAATGCATTAACAAACAAAATAAATAAGTGGTGTGATCAGATCGTAATTCTGATTGAAGGGTGTAGACGTATGGATATTTTACAAAGGTACTATTTGATTTAAAAAAGTACTTTTTGATGCAAAATAGTACTTTTTCAGTTATAATTTAGTACCATTTCAAAATTTCAGTAACCGACAGGGGGGTTAAGGTAATTCTGCAGTGTAAGCGTTTTTAATATTTTTGGTTCACACCTGCATCGTCTCCAATTACAAACAATTTGATGGGAAAATAATTATGCTGAATCAGCGTTAGCATGCTGGCGCATGTTAGTCCAACGTGATCATGCGATCAAAACAATAAACTATTTTTTTTTCTTATTAAACATGCTTTAATTTCAACATTAATCACACCTATAGGTATACAATAGGTATACAATACATAATTCTGCAACAAATTAATTATTAAGAAAACCGTACTTTAAAATCCCTTATCAAAATTATATTTTTCCAATAAAAAAATCATACAAAAAAAATAAAATAAAGAATACAGTCTTTTACGACTATGCTTGCCCCCAAAATTGTATGGATAAAGGAATTAGGCAGATCAAATATCGCAATGAAAAATTTATGAAATATTTTTTTGTTTACACGCGCCAGACAGTATGTAACGTGATATGCGTATTTTTAGTGAATAAACTGTGGGGGTATGTTTTTTTATTTTTAATAAATGTACTTTTATAACAAATAACAGAACTAATTAAACATTCTTTTAATTTTAACATTAACAAAAAAATAATTAACTCATTTTTGTCACACTAAACTGTGAGAACTGTTACAACATGCAAATATAAAACCAACCGGCATTAACACATCACAATCACCCTACATATCTTTTTACAAAACAAATGACACACACACACACATAACGCACTTCACACTACACATCAACCAAGGTTAGACAAAGTTAGAACTGCGACCCCAGGGGCGGGGCCAAGCTCGGGGGACAGGCGCGGGAGACCAAGCTCGTCACCCTACACGACAAACAGACACAACTCGCAAACCTATAAAAAATACATCACATACCGTGTAACATACCAATCAACATACCGAACATGACCGGCTGTAGCGTAGGCATGCTCCCAATTTGTATGGAAAAATTGATCCAGAACCATCACAAACATAATACTTGCTTGATAAAACAACAAACTCCAGCACAAAAGTATTGTAAACAAATAAACAGAAATCCACAAATAACACTACAATAATAAATGTAAACAAAATACAAAAACAAAAATAATGAATGTAAACAATGATATTTACATTATAGAAATGTCGAAAAGGCGAAGTAACGAATATGTACCCTACCATATAAAAGACAAGGCAAATTCGGCCAATGAGTTATTGAAGTTAAGTCAGTCTTGTGTGAAGACGCGGTGTGTTTAAAAAGAGCAATCGTGGTTTAAAGATCTCCGTTACAAAAATCTGTCCAATAGTTGTCTAGTAATTGTTATTGTTTATGCAGAGAAAGGGAATAATAATGAAAATGAAGAAAAATTGTTTACATAAAGTTGTGATTAGGAGCACATAGAAATGTGCCAATAATAAAGAATTTTAATTAATTTTAATTTGCAATCTAATGGTGTTTTCTTTTCTACCAAAAAATGTGCATTTTATTAAGGCAAAATGCAATTTTGCGTTTGTTTCTTAAAAATGTTTCGCCCTCTAAAATGGTGATATGTTTTATTCTAAATAATTCGCCCTCGCCAATGGTTGAGGGCATTGCATTTTATGCCCTGTATAAATCGAGAGTGCTGATAATGCCCTGTAAAGCAGATGACTTTTGTTTATTCATAGGGCTACCAGATGATATTTAAAAAAAGCCGTCTGGTATTGTTATCCAATTTGAAGTTAATTTTTTATTGTTTTGTTAAGTAATCTTAATCTCAAAAAATAAAGTTGAAAAATTAGCGATCTGGCAACACATTTTTCATATTTACATATATTATTGAAAACAAATCAAAAATACAACATATTTTTAGATCTAAAACCTTTTTTATGAAAAATTATAAATATGGATATTGATGCATCTAATTTATTTGCGAAAATGGAAATAAACCAGTTATTAGATTCATCTTCGACATCTGATGAAGAAGAATTACTGAATTTATTACATACATAAGCAACAACCGCCGTGACAAACACAGGGCATACACTTTTTTAAATATTTGTTTTATTTTCTTCTCAAATAAAAAATGACAACAGGATTGGTAAAAAAATTTTTAATGGGTCTTGTAAAAGGGTGACATTTTCTTTGTAGAAAAGAAAACGCCATATGGGTTCATATTTTAGACATTTTTAAAAGGTAATAACGTAACAATTTTTGTAACATAATTAAACCCAAATAAATGTTCAATTCTTGCTGCTACAGTATTGACTCAAAGAATTGCTTGTTAAACTGCATTAAAATGAAAACGGTTGTGAAAGAAATTGATAAAAATATTACCATAATGTCAGTCAGTTGAATTGTTACAGAACTAAATTTCTCTAGGAAGAGGTTGAGCAAGAATTTCTTGGAAAAGAATAGCAAAAACACAGCCAGATTGTGAGAAACTAATATACCAAAAAAAAAAAAAAAGAAAATCAGAAATTAAATCTAAATAATTTCATTTTCATATAAAAATATGAGATTTCATTCATCTGCATACATTTATAAAATAATATGTAATAAATTTAAATCAGAAAATCTTCCTTGCCAATACTAGTTATTCCACTTAAAGGGTTAATACATCAAATGACTTCTGATAAATTCTTATATGTTCAGAGAAGTGCAAATTTAACATGTTCGTATTAAATGGTAAAGATTTTAAAGTTTTTATAGAAAATTTTTATTTAAATATTTTTTTTTAAATTTTTAGTTATATTTTTCATTTTGTTACTTCAAAAACATTGATTGTGTTTTTATCTAATATCTGATTTTAATTTCATTATGTTAAATAGTAAATGTGAAAAAGTATTTCAGTTTTCTGAGAAAAACATTGCAGGTAAATAAAATTGCCATAAAGGCGTTCAGAGTCGACTTTAAACTGTGGTCCCGCTACTCATGGATAAAATTAACACACATAGGGTAGTTATTGTGAGAAGTTAATTCGTAATGCTGACTAAAATAAGAACCACCGAATTATGACAGTGTGGAACAAACAGTTCGTCTTGGTGCATAGTAAGCTTGTGCCATAAATATCTGCCTATAATAATGGGTTAAATCGTAAATTAATGTATTGTTTAATAATACATGTCATAAGTTTTTATTATTTGCTGCAAAATTATATTGCCTTATATTTTGAACAAACTATCACAAAAAAAAAACAAATGCATTAAAATTTATTAAAAAAATAAAGAAGAGAAGAGACTGTGCAAGATAGTAGTGGCTTATACGGCATTAAATTGGTGGAAAAAAAGTTGAATAATTATAAAACGGACCGAATCGTAAAAGAAAACTTGACGTTAGTAGAAAATAGCAGCAATTAACAAATTATACGGACGTTTTATTTTTATTAATGCTTTTGGATGCCAGTTGACATCATGAAATATTGTTGGGAGAAAAGTTTCATTTTAACTACAAATTAATTTTAACGCTAACATTTTGTATTCATTTTTCTGCCAGAAGAAATTAAACGAATCAAAATATTAGCGTATGTTATTAGGACATAATATATTTGAAAAAGTTATTTAAAATACGAAAATATTTTTTGTTTCAGAATTTTACAAAAAATATGGAAGTTATGGAGGCAATATTCTATTTAATAAATTTCTGAATAATTCGACTCATCATTGCAAGTAAACTTCAAGGAAAATAAATTCATCAAAGTAGTTGCGTAATTTTAATGATAGTTTTTTTGAGTTGTAAAAGTTCCCCTCTAGCTAGGGAACTTCTGATGATAAATTTTGGAAGTACAAAAGTTTTTTTTCGGCAAGGATCAATGTGTTGAACAAATACAGAGAAGGTATCCAATGGTTTTCTTTTCTTCTTCGTTACTTACAGCTACTGCTAAAGCTCTAACACTGATTCTGTGAAGATTTAAGATAAAAGTGTATTTTGTCAACCAATAGCAGACCAAATGTGTCTGCTATCAATACAAGTGAATTCATTTTCTAAACGTTACTCGTGCTACAATACATTCGAATTAGTTGCAATTACAAGCTTTCGTAACTTACCTCTAGTAATCTTCGATGTAAATGTCTAACGACCGCTAAGTTATCAATAAGTACGAATAAGAGATGAGCAACGTGTATTCAAAACCATCAGTAGATTCAAATAATACTTATAATTTCTGATACTTATACGAATTTTTTACTTATTTTAATATGATACTCATACTACTCATACTCGAAGTTGGAACTACTCGTCGTATTCATACTTAATAATACGCATGATGTTATTTACTTCGATTCGTATCTACTTAACATTTACACTCAAATAATCTGTCGTTTAGAGTCGACTATAAACTATAGGTCCCGCCACAGTGTGAGAAACTAGGTCAATAACCCTAACTGAAGGTTTGAAATGACCGAATATGTATGTAATTAATGATATTCTTGTAAGATTTAGAGATTCCAGCCATAGTCTACTATAGAGATGAGCGATAAAGTGATTTTTGAAGAACGTTGTTCTCTGTGAACGGGAATTCTTAATCAATGTTCTTTAAAAGAAAAACAGAAAAAAGAAACACATTAAAGAGGAATGACAATAACGTATTTTATTAAGTCGTAAGAAAGTGACAACTAGATACATACTACGGAAAAGACTACTAAACGAAATCAAAGTGGATGTCATTAATGTTATTATTTTTAATGACATTTTTTTTTTATATGAAGTCTGACAATTAACTTTCACAGAATGTTGCTGTATAAAAGAGAAAAGTAAATAATCAGGATCATCTAATAGTAATTCTGCCTTGCTCAAACGAAAATTAAATAAATTTGAGTATGTAAATTTTGAAAGAACGTTATTATTAGTAACTGTTACTTGGCAATTTCAATCACTGTAGTTGCCAGTGAATTATCAATCACCGTAAATCACAGTTTTGAAAATATTGCCAATCTCTAGTCTACTATTACTCTTAACCGTTAACAAACGACTTTGAAAATGTTAAAAACATTCTGGGTACTGGCAAAAGTATTTAAAAGTGTACCATAACATTGAATATTTTTGCATACATACTTACACCAAGATAATGAAATTTTTTTTAATTAGAAACATAATATTACGAATAATAAAATAAATTGTTACATTTGTCTAAAACTTATCATTATCTGTTAAATCATAATTTAATTTCAAAATATAAATTTTTTATATACAGTCAAACTCGATTATAACGAACTCCGTGGGACCAGAAAAAAGAGTTCGTTATAGACAAAGTTCGTAATAAACGGAATGAAGTCATAGAAGAAAATGTAAAATACAAAGAATATTTTTCATTTATTAAAAACAAAAAGTATTTTTTTTTATTAAAAACTAAAAATATGTTTTAGTTCTTTTTATCTAGCAGCTAATTAAAGATGCTGAGTTATAATTTAATGCTGCCATACTTGATCCCAAACCTAAATTTTATTCCGCACATAGCTATGACAGTGAATAAAGCAAGAAGCGTACTTGGTTTTATAAAACGGTGGGCAAAAGAATTAACGATCCTTATGTTGCTAAATCGCTCTACACATCTCTTGTGAGGTCCTATACTAGAGTATTGATCCATAATATGGGACCCTTTTTATAAAAAATATTCTAACGTCATCGAATCTGTCCAAAAGCAATTTCTGATATTTTGTCTACGAGGACTGCATTTTAATTCCACTAGCTTACCATCTTATTCCGCCAGACCAGCTTTAATCAAACTTCCCACACTTAAAAGTCGCAGAACTATGTTAAATATCTCGTTCTTATTCAATGTAATCACTGGTGATATTGGCTCCAGTTTTTTAATACGTGATATCACTTTTAATGTTCCTCAACGTCCGTCACGTCATTTTACCCTATTATCAATACAATTTTTTAGAACCAACTATGCTGGTGCTGATCCAATAAGGAGAATATGCAGCGAATTTAATAAATTGTATAACTTGATTGATTTTTCTTATTCGAATAATGTCCTAAAAAATAATATAATCACGTATTTAAATTCTTAGTTTTTGTAAATTGAATTTAATGTCATAGTGTGTATTGTTATTGCCTGTAGGAATATTTCTTAGGAATATAAAATTAAAATAAAAAAAAAAAAATAAAAAAAAAAAAATAAAAATTGTTATTAGTTTGTCCATTGACTTGAATAAATAAATAAATAAAAAAATAAATTAATAAAGTGCAGACCATTGCCACACTTCAAATTTCTTTCTGAGGGTTCGTTGAAAATTAATTACTCGGACCATTTAAAGTAGTTCCTTTTAACCGAGAATTCGTTATAAACGAAGTTTTTTTCTATGAAAATTGTTATTACCACGTTGGGACTTGAAAATATGTGCGCAATAACCAAGAATTCTTTATAACTGAGTTCGTTATAAACGGGTTTGTATACAGTGCTGTTCAAAAAAATAGATTTACCTGCTCTCCGAAAAGTTTACTATATATAAATCTATATCTCTTATGCAAAGGAGTATATGGAGAAAGTAACTGCACTTTGGTTACTAACCTCTTAGGAATATAATTCCGTTGCAATTGAAAAATTTTTAGTGTCACTCTTCCTTAATTAATTGCAAGTATAGGTTTGGCTGTAACGTTAAATCATGGTGAATATATTTTATTGAATAGCACTGTATAAAATTTTATTTTTCGTTCGCGCCTACATAAAACATAACGTATTTTTGTTCTTTCCGTTGAACAGCATCGCACAATAATTAAGAACTTCCTGCTTCCTGAATAAATATAATAATTTTTTTATCGTCAACAGAATCATTCATTTCATAACGAAACTAAACAAAACAAAAAAAAAAAAAAAAATAAACAACAATGATGTAAAATAAGACAACAAACAAATTTAATAAATTTATTAAGAGTTCTTTGTTTGTCCTGTTCGTAGTGTGCTTAACATCAAGTGCCGACGCAGTGGGATTTATTTCTACCAGAGACCCTTGGTGTTTTGTGATTGTCTGATGGATGTACATCTGATTATGTATGATTATAAACCAGTTCTCGAAAAAAAAGAAATTACTCTGTTCTGAGAAAATAAATAAAGATTAAAAAAAAAAATTCCCTGTTTCATTTCTTCTATAACTATCTTTGTGTTTTTCCAATATAGTACACTACGTGAGTAGGAGTCAACTGGAATGTGCTGGTTAAAACACTTTGCACTTCACAAGTAATCAAAGCAGACATAATTATAGCCTAAGTTCAATTGAGACTACCCATAACATTCGAATGTACAGTAACGAATATGAAGAGTAAGTAATTTCTATTATACGCATTCATACTTATTTTAATATGCTACTCATACTGTTCAGACTACTCATACTCAAAGTTGGAACTACTTGTCGTATTCATACTTAACAATACACATGATGTTATTGAACACGAAGCACAAAATAAGTATGATTCGCGTATGAAACACGGCTATACTCACAAGAATATTGTGAGTATGTTTTGCTAGTTGTCTTTGTCTTTCCTTTCTTCTTTATTTGTATATGCAACAACAACAAAGGCCACTCGATTGACTTATAAGTATATTTCTAAATTTATGAATCAGAATGAGTAGGCGTATGAATCAAACATATTTCGAATGTTGTGAGTTTGATGTCAACGTTGTTCACACCAGAGACCTGCGCCGAGCAAATTTGTCGGCGGCGGCGGCTAAAGTTGAAAAGCTTCGGCGGCGGCTTTAAGTCGGCTGTCAGCCGAAATATGGTAAAGTTTCGGCGGCGCCTTTATTTCGGCTGTGATCCGAAAAATGGCTTTTATATATCCCATAAATCTTGGTTGCTCCACTATGTTAAAGGGCCTTAGATCTCTGCAGCACATTTGCACAAGCAGACGCGCGTTAGCAAATTTTTCGGAATCTGCTTTTTTAGAATTTCCTTGGCAATATGAATTTTGATTTGGTATTCGAATTTCCAAATTTTTTCGATTTTACATCAATGAGCACGTAAATGGTTACAGAGGTTTGATGTCGATGTAGAAACTCCAAACCTAAAATTTTTTTCGTATTTTATAACACTTACAAAAAACAACTTTCAGAAATGAATATTTCAAATAAAATTTCCCAAAAAATTTGGCAAAAAGCTAATTGAAATAGAAGTTTCATTATTGTTTTGGGAAAATCTTCTCTCAATTTTCTTTAAATTTAATTCTGAATAGAAATAATATATGTACCCTACCCCCTTCAAACACATGGGGGGCTCATCAAAGCAAACTTTACACATGTGATACTTTTTAGCACAGGATTATTTCCATAACCATTTGACCAAAAATGGTGCCAAACTATTGACCCTGCTGAAGATTTTTTGTTTAAAATGATTTGGGCTTTTTAATTTTTTGTTTTGGTGGCTAGTAGTTTTTTCGTATTCGTTTACATCATTGTCAATACCACTAAAAACAGCAAGGTCGTCATCGGAATCAGATAATTTAACTCATTTAAATTATTATTTAAATTTTGAAAGAAATATGTAATTTTTTACTTCTCCATTTTAATTTTAAATGTCTTTTAAAAAATTTAACGTTAAGTTAAAAGTGTTCATTCACCAAAAAACAAGAAAAGGTGTTCAAAATTACCATATCAAGAAATTAAATATTTTTAGTATTAACATATCAAAAAAAGGAAGAAAAAAATTCAATAATGTATTTAAGTCAAGTAAAACGAAATATATAAATATCATATTTTATACAATATTATTTTATTGTATACAATATTAAAAACTTCTTCGGCGGCGGCGGCTTTTAAATTTTATCGGCGGCTGGGCTTAGCCGGCTGTCAGCCGATCGGCGCAGGTCTCTGACTCACACTCATTGCGACTTATACTTATAAATCAATGTCTTAGCGATTAATAATGAATCAGAGGAGTTGAATTTCAACTCTGTTAATTCATTCATACTCAAAGTTGCATGAGTGCTTATGAGTAGTGGAAAATCTATTCTCTGTCGATCCGAACGGATCGACTAATTGTCGATCCGAACGACATCGCTAAAATAACGAATAGATGCAGACTCGAGTTCAATTTTGGCAAAATCAAATCGGGAAATATCTATATACCTTGCTAAAACATAAGGTCAGTTCCATACATTATATATCGAAGTGTTCCAATTACATTATATGTAGGTGTTCGTGCTGGTATAAAATTGGAATTAAGAAGGCTAAATCGTCTTTTATTGACCTGAATAAGATTTGACGATTTCAACAAATCAGCACCGAAACACATCTCTTCAGCGACAATATTCTCTTTGTTGATGAAAAATTGGTTTACTTCTATTAGCAATAAGCTGCAGATTTTCGTCAACAGATTCCTGCGTTACATTCTCCTGTGGATCCCATATATGAATAACCAAAAAAGTAATATGAAACCTATTGAAAAGGAAATACTAAAAGTAACTAGAAACGCAGCCTTCAAGAAGGTTTAGACCCACATGCAGGATTTTTTGTTATTCTTTTTAGTTCTTTTCATACCTTTCTGTCACATTTATTTCTAACTAGCATTGTCCCATTATTTCACTAGCATTGTTCCTGTCGATATTCATCTCACTACCTCAATATCCAACAGAGAATAAAGAATATTTTTAAGTAAATTGTTACTATGAAACTATGAATTTGTGTGACTGAGTGTGTGAATAAGAACCTTTTTGTTGCTGTTATTCATCTTCCATGCAAGTTATTTTGTTTTTGTGGTCTTAGTCAAAACATTATCTTTCAGCAACTATAGCTACAGAAGTAGCATTCAATATAAAAACTGTTTGTTATTCCTAGAAATACAGACAAAAGAGAGTTCTTGACAAACAACAACAGATACAATTGCTCTTGTTTAGTTTTATAAAGTTTGTTGTAACTTTAGTTTACAAAACTAAGCCACAAAATGCTGTTTATTTAGAACAGAACAAGAAAGAAAACAAAAATGCTAAAATGTTAGTTTTCCAACTGAAAGAACACTCATTCTGTCTAACCACTACTTCTAGTCGAATACCACACAAATACATACAGTGGACAGCAAAAGTCTTAGTACTCCAATATGTTTTGACAATTGCATGCATTTTAACTAACAGCTTGTCTAAAAATGTAAGGTTTTTATATTTGTTTTATTAACTTATTTCTGTTTTATTACAAAACAAACAATTTCTTAGTGTTTTTCATAAAAAAGTTTCAGATATCCAATCCATTTAACCCATTTGGAATTGAATGTACATGTTTTGTTTAATTTTTTCTGGTGGCACGATTAGCAAGTTTTTCGGTTGACTTCTGTTTAAGGTTTAGCGATTACATACCCATTCTGTCAAAAGAATGAGTATTATGCCTGTGGGAACTTTTTTTCTTCAATATGTATTGGAGTACTAAGACTTTTACTGTCCACTGTATATTTTGGTGAGTGTACGTGTAATAAAATTTTGACTTTGTAGATGACATATAACAAACCCCTCATTCTTTACGATGTCATATTTTCTAGTTTTCGTCAATTTTCTATATGGTAGGGTTTGCTACAGGGTGCCTGATATATAATGCAATAAAGTAAAGCGCTATATTTTTTTAATTTTTTTTTTAAAATTTTATTATTCAAAAGCAAAAAATGTTGGATATAACATCAAATTTTAGAATCAGTTTAGATTTGTTCGAATGGCCACCTTTGGTACGAATTATGGCCTTCAAACGGCCAACAAAGCCATCAAAGGCTGCACGAAAGTAGCTTTGCGATATTTTGGATCATTCCTGGTGGAGCTTAATAGACACTTAAGTATTTTTTAGTGAGAACCTTACTCTCCAAAATGCTTCAGGCGCAAAATTCCAACGGATTGAGATCCGGAGACTTTGATGGCCAATGTGCGGTAGAAATGAAGCGAGGAACCTATTTTTAAGTCATTCTTGATTGACGTGTGCTAAGTGCAGCGGTGCTGAGTACTGTTGGAATGTTCATGGTCTGTGGCCGAAATGTTTGTATGCCCAGGGCTTCAATACTGTCTTTAAGACATTTTCCCTATAATATTCGGCATTTATTTTGACCCCGCGATCGGTGAATATGAACGGGGAGCGACCATCGGCCGTTACGGCGACCCACACCATTACCATCGGCGGCGTTTGAGTTCTATTAGCCAATCGCAGGTCTAAATTTTTAGTTGACCTCTTTGGCAAGTAAACCAGATCTTTTTGTTTGTTCATAAACTGCTCAATTTGAAATGGTTTCTCATCGGAGAAAACCTAATTCGGTAACTGGCCACGTTCGTGGAAGCGAAGTAACTCTTGGGTTTTTCCAGTCTAATTTTTTTTCTCATCAGTGAGCTATTGCACTTTTTAGAACTTCAATGGTTTTAGTCCAAGTTCATTTTTCAATATGTGTTGCAACCGTTCTCGCGATAGATTCAGCTCACACGCAATTTTTTTACCACTGCGGCGTGGATTTCAAGCAAATCTAGCCTCCACTTTTCGGTTCATTTCTGGTGTTGTTACCGTTTTTTTCGTCCACTTTTTGGACGCGATGCAACACTGCCAGTATCACGGTAACGAGCAATGGTACAAGAAACAAATAGCCACCTGTGGTTTTCCGGCGAAATATAAAGCAATCACACTATCACGCTTGAATTCCATCACGAATAACTTTTTTCTGAATGCAATAGATCAAAATGCTTTTGAAAGCTTGTAAATAAAACGAACTGGAATAAATCTGTCAGCTGTCAGACGAGCGGTTTACAAATGATAACAACCTGAAGTTGGTTGCAATACATATTAGCCACCCTGTATTTTATGATGAATAGTCTCATGGTAAACAGCCTAATTCGGAAATAAAAAGATTGTCCGTAATTTCAAAGCTTTCAAACTACACTCATAAAATAATTTAAAATTTTACATGATTTATATCGGCAAATCAATGTACAGCTCTGCTTAATTTTGTGCGGACAAAATATAAAATAAAAACAAATCGAGCTGAGACTGCTTCACATGAAAATCGGAGAACCCAGAAGTGACTGTCAAAAAGTCATTTCATTGGGAAATAGTGAATGTTACGTGCTTATTATTGTCTAGAAGTTTTATTGGACAGTATTTTTTCGATTAGTCAGGATTTCGAATTAGCTTCTCACGCCACCCATGCTACATGTTTGCAGATTAGAATTACAGGCAGAAAATGACATATTTTTGCGAAACTTTTCATCGCAATTTTATTTACTCTCGGAGTTTTTGCCAGAAGCTCATGGAGAGTCAGACGCCGAAAGAAATATTTATTTCATATTTTGTTAAATTAGACATGTCTGAGCTAGATATTCAACTACGGACTCACGCCTAATAAATCAAGACTCTACCTATGGGACTACGCCGACTTCGATTGAAAAGCAAGTAATTCATCTAAACCAACCACATCATGGCAACTTTTGACTTCACAGTATTTGGCTGGGAAACTTTAATGCGTCCACTACACTGTCCGAACCTTGGAACATTAGATTATCATTTGGGGCAGTTACTGCAAAACTCTATTATTAGTGTTGATTTAAATTCTGTTGGTTTTTGCCTCAGAAAACACACGACTTTTAAGCTGATGATGGTTTTACCCTACCAAATTAAAAAATGTCTGTAAAATCGCTACATCTTTGGTTGAATAAAAATCTACAAAAAAAGAAGTTTCAATTCGTTAGTAAAATTTCGAGAATTTATAATTTAGAAAGTTTCTAATCTGATCTGACCTTACCAAAACATTGTATTTCGAATATACCATAAATGCTGATAAATTTTTAAAATATACCTTTATTTGGGTGTTCTAGGTAGTCTAGCAGATAGTGCGCTAGACTAATGGAATAGTCATAGTTGCATTATAAATGGAGAATCAAATCGTCAAATATTTGAGAAAAAATCGTCAAATACGTTCATTGAAAGGGTAAAAAAAAAAATAAATAAATAAATTGAAAAGTTTTAAAAACAAAAAACATATAAAGTCAACGTTTTTTTTTTTTTTTTGTTTTTTTCTTAGAACTTTATTTACAATCTGTTTATATAAAACAATTAAGTAATTGGATAGTATAATATTTAATAACATTTTCTATTGCCCCACAGTGCAATAACTTAAAATTATTTATTTATATAAATTTGATTGATATAGAAAAAAAAAAAAATTAATGCATATTTATTTACAATATAATACATCAAAATTCAATAAATATGTATTTTAAAGTAATAAAATAATAATGATATGTATGTGTTAGGTATGCATTTACCTAAATGGTAAATCAAGAACATGTAATCTATTAAGTCTACGCACCTCAGCTGATTCATCTAACAAGCAAATAGCCTAATGGATTAATATGGTTACTAAGTCTCTCAAGGTATCTTGAACTAAATTTTCTTATAAAAAGTCAACGTTAAGCATCAATAATATTCCACCATTTATACTCATACGTGATGTAAATATTAGGGAGTCAGAAGATCATGATGTTATGGATATGAAAATTCAGTGATGTTCGCTAGAACTGACACATTTTTCAGTGCCTTGGTTTCTTAAGACATTGCAATAAATATTTCACTTCATCTTATCTAATTACCATTTACACCATTTATAACCGACCGAAAATTAAATACAACTTTCATGTATCGGATAGCCTTTAACGTCTATTTTGAAGCTTCCCGAACGTTTACAGGGGAGTCCCCAGTAGCTCTTTAATCACGATAGTGTATCCAAATCCATTAATTCATTAGAGCATCGTTGGAATGTGGCTTCTGTTTCACCGTTCTATTGCTACTACAACGGATATTACTAGAGCGAAATAAGGGGACTTCTTTAAGAAAATCATGTATTCCTACGTAACACTCGTCTTTCTCGGCCAACACAACCGTATGTGGTCGGTTGGCCACTGCATTACAGCCAAAGGTCATTCGTCTGATGGACTATTCATATGTCCAAAAAAATATTCAAATTCAATTTCTACAAACACTGCTCCCTCTTTCCTAGTTTCAAACACAATGCCATCTCCTGAGTTTCGGTCATATGATAGTAATATTAGAAGCTACAATAGAATTTTAAAATTGTCTGGAACTGTATATGATAACTTATGCTCAACTACAATGTATTTAGGAAATGAATTTTTTGGCTTTTAAGCAGCCATGGTTGTCGGTAGTCTATTAGTGAGAGGGTTGTGGGTTCGATAGTTTGTAATTATTAAAAACAGATAAATTGTATATTTATTGCATTAATACAGCTCCATTGACATAATTTTCACACTGCATTTGAATATCTCTCTCATTGCTAATTAGTAACAACATTTTTCAAAACAAAATTAGTACGCAAGTACGTGTACATTTATTTGCAAATCAGTGTTACATTTAGTGTTCCAGTAACTGCTCAGTTAATAAAATTAACAGCTCAAGGGCTTCTAATTGGAACTTAAAGCTCAGCAAGCGGTAATGAATAAATTAGGGTAATAAAATAAACCACATGCACAAGTAATGAAGTCATATTGGGTTCAATTCAATCAGTCAGTGCAATGCTACGAAAAATGTAGTGTAAATGCTTTCGAAATGTAAAAACTGTTATAAATTACAGTAGATAGAGAAGATGTAAAGAAAATTTTCCCACTGACCTAAAAATAATTCTTCTTGTTTATATACTTTGTTCTCTAAGGTGGAGGGGTGCAGTAATTGAATTGCTTGTTTACTAAAGCATGAAAAGTTCGTTCAACCACCTAAAAGTTAAACTGGTGAACATTTCAAGACTTTCGAATTTTTTAATTAATATATAAATATGTATACAATGTTACGTATATTTATCTAAGACATGGAAACGACTGAACCAAAATTGGCTTTAAAAATCTGACGCAAACTTGCAAATGCAAAAAAGTATTTGATTACGTTGCATTCAATACGTCATCGAATATATTGTCTAAAGGTGAATACGAACCAAATTTCAAGAGTTTTGTTCACTATAAACTTATTCATTAGTTTGTTATGGTAGTTTCATACCGTTTTGTCAGTATAAGAATTATCGCTAAGAGTAATAAATTCAATGCTTTTACAGCTTCAAAATTTGTTTGCTTACGCCCAGTTTGTACGGTTCATATTAAAATTATTCCTACTGAATGGCACAAATTATCTCTCGCACATTGAAAGTCGTCGAATAAAATCTTCTGTAAACAATTGATTTACCTCGGTTCCGCCGTTACCACCAAAAATGATGATCACTTTTGCCATCAGTTGCTACTACGATCTCAATGGGCAATTGAATAACAGAGACCTCTATCGTACGGCAAAACAAATACTGTTCAAGACGCTCATCCCATCCGCGTTTCTTTATTGCTCAGAGGCACTCACCGTCTTAAAAACTGATGCAGCAGCCTTGAGAGTATTCGAGAGAAAAGTCCTACATAAGATCTTCTGCACAGTGCGAGTTGGCGCAGTTTTCCACATCCGATTTAACAGTGAGGTGTATGAGTTTCTCACCGGCATAGACGTTGTGCAGCGTATTAATATCCAGCGGCTGCGCTGGCTCAACCATGTCGTTCAAACGGAGGAGAATCCTCCGTCGAGACGGGTCGGCGAAGAAGACGACCTTGTATCCGGTGGAAGGACCAAATCGAGGAAGCCCTGTCATCGATTGGTGTGACCAACTGGCGTAGGCGCGGAAGAAGCAGAGGCGCCTGGAAGGATGTGTTGCGGCTGGCAACAATTGATGTGATTTTTCGATATAAATGATTCAGTCATTTGCTAATATCCGCTGTTAGTTGTAAATCCGGTATTTGTTAGTTGTATAGTAATTTCGTTCTTTTAACGTAGTCAGAGAGTTACATAGTTTCGCTACAATTTCCGTATTTGTCTATTAGATTCTTTCTTTGTAGTTACATTGGAATAGTGAAGCACAAGCCGCATTGCGAACCATAGGACAGTAGAGTTAAAAACTATACCTGCTGTTGAGTCCGCGCTTTGGAAGACGTAAAACCGATTTCGAGACACAGACCCATTCATGAGAGTTGCATTTCATTCTCGGTTTATAAGTGGTGTAAGCCGTAGAATGATCAGATGAAGTAGTAGTAGTAGCAGTAGTGTTCTTTTAATGTCTTAAGAAACCATTGCATTTGAATGCTTCTTTCGACTCTTGACAAATGTGCTGGTTTCAACGAACATCATACTGAATTTTCATGGCCAGAACATCAGGAGTTTCTAACTCCCTAATGTTTACACCGCTCATACATACAGACGACGTTATGTTATTGCTGCCCTTATGAGTCAATAAACAACACTGGGTTTTTTGCGCATTAAAATCTGCCCTATTCAGAAATTGTCCCGTATGTTGATAAATATGTGGTAAAAACCGTAGATATAAATAAAATTCTCAAGAAGATTTTTCTCAAAAAACTGTTGCACGAAGTCGACATTAAACAGCAGGACCAGCAACACGTTAAAAAACTCATGACGCACAGCATGAAACTAGGTTGTAATAAAGGGCTAGGATGATCTATTAAGTATTCATTATAAATCCTACATCCTGATGGCATCAATATTGGGTTACAACACGAAACTTGGAAAGAACAACTTCAAACCTTTTCCATGACTAAATGGTTTTATACTAGAATTTAATAGATTGGTTTTTTACATTAAAATTTGTTTTTAATTACAGTCAAACCGGGTTATAACGAACTCCGTGGGACCAGAAAAAATAGTTCGTTATAGGCAAAGTTCGTAATAAACGGGGTGAAGACATAGAGGAAAACATAATATACAAATAATTTTTATCATTTATTAAAAACAAATTGTATTTTTTTTTTATTAAAAACCAAAAATATGTGTTAATTATTTTTATCTATCGACTGATTAAAGATGCTGAGTTATATTTTAATTCTGCCAAATTTAAGTAAATGTAAAGACCATTGCCACACTTCAAAGTTATTTATGAGGGTTCGTTATAAAAATGGTAAAATTTATGAAATTTAATTACTGGGACCATTTAAAGTAGTTTCTTTTAACCAAGAATTCTTTATAAACGAGGTCGTTATAAACGAGTTATAACGTTAAACGTTTGTTAAAGAATATGTAAACTCGCAACGGAAAAATTATGAATTTACAGAAAAATCTAAAGGCAAAAAAATTAAGACAAGTCGGATTATGTTTTCATGTTACTGTATACAAAATGAAATTTTCATTGATTTTCATGAAAGAAAAACAATATTTATTTAGAGAATAGGTTGAAAAAATTTATGTTTTGTTGTCAATTTATTGTTTTAAAACAAAACCAACCAAAAAAATGTTGAATTAAAATCGAAAATAAAACAATGTTTGCATTTCAATGAACATTAAATGAAAATGTCAATTTAATGCAAAATAATATTCAAGGCAACTTTATTCGTTCATATTTATTTGCATTCAACTGTTCAAAGGACAAAACTATAATTCCGTTGAAAAAAGAAAGAAACTACAAAAATCATTAAACAATAGGGAACATAATAATGGCAACAAAAAGTAGAACGAAATAACTTTTTCATAACAAATACAATTTAAGTCCTTAGAAATTGATGAAACTTAACGAAGAGAAAAAAGTTTAAATGATTTTTCATTTTTGTTCCTTTTATGTTCTTGGAATTATACCTTTTGTTGTTGTTTTATTTTGAAATTTATATTGTTTAAGTTAAGTTTCTTATTCAGGTTATAAATGTTGCTAAATATGCATTTCAAAATTGAATAGTTGTGTGTTGGTATATAAAAGCATATTTATGTTGTAAAAAGTATTCCACTTGAAACTTTACAGCATTCGTAAATAAAAAAAAAAAAATTGGGAAAAAATAAAGGCAAACAATTTACATCTATGGAATTCTAAAAATTTTCTAGGCCTTTCTGAATCTTAAAATAAAAAGCATTTTAGACAAAACCGTGATCCACCACATTTGGCCTAACAATTCTATAGTTAAACAAAAACTGATGTATATTTTTATTCTAAGATATTTACATTCATTCCAAAAGGATATTGCATTTGAAATTTAAAACTATTTACCTGCGCAAGGATAATACGCAAAATCGTGAAGCGTTCCACATTTTTTTTTTTTTTTTGTATTGTGATATGAACTTCGTATATTTATCGGTAAACTACATGTTATATTGTTACGAAAATGGAAATAGTTGGGCAATTCACTCGACTTTGTATTGTGTATGTTGTATTAAATTCACACGGTTATTGGTGAACGCTCAGAGCTATGCTGTATTGTGTATTTCGTATTCCAAATGTATTTTTTTGGCATTCAAACAATTTCATAGCTCGACACCAACACAACTTTTGAATCACATTTGAAAACATATACACATTTTTTTGGCATTCACACAATTTGATAGCATGAAACGAATACAATTTTTAAAATCATATGAAAAAAAAGTGTATAAGTGCATCGGATTTTTACATGAAAATTATCAACAACAAGCATACACTGTTGTATAATCGTCTATCAATACAATGAATACAACGATACAGTGAGTTGTGGGAATTGCCCCATGTGTTGTTAAAATAACAAGCAAAGTCTCCAAAAACAACACAATGGACTTGATCATGCATAAAATGATAAACAAAAGTTCCAAAAAACAAAGAAATTCATCTTTATTGTTCTGATAGTATAACACAATTGTTTGTATCAAGGGAAACAAATTAAACATGCTGGTCACGGTAAAATGATAAACTGACAACGTGCCATTATATTTGCGTATTTTCTTTAAGTTCTGATCTAAATTGTAGTCGATACGCTCTTGATTGGTTTTCGGATAATATCTCTCCAAATTTTTTAAACACTGACGCAGTTTCTTATGGTTAAAGAAACAACAGGCCAATTTCATGAGAGAATTTGCAGCAAACGTTGTGTATATAATATAGGCTGTCTTTTCTATAGACGTTTCCAATGATTCAAAAATCAAGTAGAGCAGCATAGCCACCACATCGAAGAAACAATGAAAGATGAGTATTAAAATCAAGAGAATCTGCAAACCCTTGGGTTTTTCGCTTGGTTTCCAGCGATGCACACAAAATCCCACCACAAATAAAAGATTGATTGGAATTTTTGTGAATTCCCCGATATGTGGTACAGATTTCTTAAAAATCATTTTAAGATTTTTGTTTTTAATACAAAATAAATTAAAATTTAATAATAATTTTAATCCACAAACAACCAATTTGTTATGTGCTCCAAAGGACATTAAATTATTATATTGTGTTGATTTTGATTTTATCGTTGAATATCATATTCAATACATTCTTATGCCATGCAATAAAGAAATTGTATTCTGTTGGCAATTGGTAATTATATACAGTCAAACCCGGTTATAACAAACTCCGTGGGACCAGAAAAAATAGTTCGTTATACGTAAAGTTCGTAATAAGCGGAGTGAAGTCATAGAAGAAAATATAAAATACAAATAATTTTTATCATTTATTAAAAAAAAAAATTAGTTTTTTTTTATTATAAACTAAAAATATGTGTTAATTCTTTTTATCTCGGAGCTAATTAAAGATTCTGAGTTATAATTTAATGCTGCCATATTAAATCAAAGTAAAGACTATTGCCACACTTCAAAGTTATTTCTGAGTAAAAAAGGTAAAATGTGTGAAATTTAATTTCCGGGGCCATTTAAAGTAGCTCCTTTTAACCGAGAATTCGTTATAATCGAGTTCGTAATAAACGAAGTTTTTTGCATGAAAATTGTTATTAAAATGTTGGGACTTGAAAATATGTACGTAACAACCAGGAATTCGTTATAAACGAGTTAAGCTGTAATTGAAGTTTATTTGCGTTTTATTGTTTTAAATAATTATGAAAAATAATTTGCAAAATAATTATTTCAATTGGAAAACTAATTATTTGCATTCATTTTAATTGCAAAACGATTTATCGATAATCCAAAGCTAATAATGACTATGACAAATGCGAATCTATTTAATATCACAAAATGAAATAAAAAATGGTATATGGGATGTACTACGTATGTATTGTAGATTATTTTCCATATTATAGTTCTATTTGTATCTTTGGTAAAAATTCTATTGTTTTATTCAGTTAACCCTAAAACGACCACAAGGGACACATATGTCCTAAACTGCAAATTGCAAAAATCCGAATATTTAAGTTTCTTGTATATAGTGTTGGCTGTACGCGAACAGTAACTATGTATATATGGTCACATGAAGTTAACGTTTTTACGCTTAAAATTATTATATTTAGATACATATCAGAGATCAGAAATGAATCGTTTTTTCGTTACTCAGAAGTAGTCATGAAATTTTGAGTATCAATGAGTCAAGAGTGTTGAAGTTTAACTCCTATGATTCATTCGTACTCGCTACAACATTGATTTATAAGTACAGGTTACAATGAGTATGAGTACAACGTTGACATCTAGCTCATAACATCCGGAATATGTTTGATTCATACGCCTACTCATTCTGATTCCTGAATTCAGAAAACTACTTATACTCATAATACTTACGAATGATTCGAGTGACTCAAAATTTACAGTCTTAGTTGTTGTTGCATTTACAAAGTGAGTATTCTTGTATTCGTACCCGAATCATACTGGTTTTGTGCTTCAAGTATAAGTAGACTCATGGAGAGTTGAAATCAACAACATCGTTGGTATTGTCAAGAATTAATAGAGCATTTCTAACTTTGAATACGATGCGCCGATTCCGAACGTTATATGAAGAAGGAATATTCTTCAGATTTCAAGTCTTTGGAAATGTTTGAACCATAGCCTCACATCTAACAATCCAACACACCAAAGGTCAGCAATGAACCGTTTTTCCGCTACTCAGAAGCACTCATATAATTTTGAGTATAAATGAATCAACAAAATTGAAATTCAACTCCTCTGATTCATTCGAATTCACTACAACATTGATTTATGAGTATAAGCAGCAATGAGTTTGAGTACAACGTTAACATCAAACTCACAATATTCGAAATATGTTTGATTCATACGCCTACTAATTCTGATTCATAAATTTAGAAAAATACTTATAAGATATTGGAGTGGCAAATTTAGATCCCTTAGTATATACAGTGAGCGTCAAAAAAACTTGTACATTGAAAAAGATATGAAGTAATAAATTACCGTTATTTTTATTTTAAAACTGTTTTATTGCCAGTTTTTAAAAACGAACAAAAAAATAACTACAAAAAATAAAAAAAAAATTCAAAATATTGTAAAATTTTTCCGAACAATCTCTTTAAGTAGTAAAAGTTAAGTTTGGTGATTGTTAGAATTTTATTCATAGTTTCTTTTGACGCTCACTGTATACTTCGTATAATGTTTATTAATAAAAGATTTGAAAATAATTTTGACGCCTTGCCCGAGTTTGATGGCTATTTTATGTTATATTTACTATAGGGTCTACCAATGGGGAGCCCGACATTGAAATTTGATTACGTCCATCACTTATTCCGTTTCTATTCCCAAATCACAGCGCACGACCACAGACAATGATGAGTATTTACTGAATAAGCTCTGGAGCATGTGTCATATAATTTTCATGGAAAAAGGATCTTATTTGGGAATACAACAATTCACAAGAGCGTGCTGTGCATACCGAAAACAACACTGTTTTGGGCTAACGGCGTCGTCGATCTATATTTGTTCGAGGACGACGTTGTGCAAACCATCATTGACATATGCCAGCACTATAGTTTGGTGTTAAACTTCTTCTTGTACGGTTTTCTGATGTCGTAGATAAATGCAAATAAACCACAAATAAAAGCGGACACATAACCAATGCTATAATTTAAATTCAGCCTGATTTTTCCGCCAGAGACATAGACGTATTGGGGCTCATAAATGATTATGTATGATCGCTAAATGACAACTAATTTGACAGATGTAGTTTCACAAAATTCAGAAATTCGTGTTGGAGGGCGCAATATAAGTAAAATTTTAGTGATATCTATCACAAAAAAAGACTTGGATTCGTGACGTATTATTTATATGAGTTAGAGGTTCAATCGAAGCGATTTTATCTCTTTGCTTTTAATTAAAAATTTAAATGAAATTATAATAAATTGTATTACTTTGTATTTGAATACGTTTCATATTTATTTATACGTCATATTTAATTGTAATTATCTACTGACATTTATAATTTCAATAATTGTAAACAACAATTTAAAATAATTTGAAAAACAATTATCTAAATTACAATATGTATTAGCAATAATTACTATTGGTAATAAAATTGCGAACCATGTAATAATGAATGTGACAATTGTATCTCATCAGAAATGGAAAATAATATCAAGGGAACATTTTATATTTCAAAAAGTAAGTGTACGTATTATTTTATATATCGTTGCATAAAATACAAAACAACAAAAAATATACAAAATTGTAACTACAACTTGTAAAATCAAAATTTATAATTAATTTTGTTCTATCATTATAGTTACTCCCTAAAATTATTTTATAAAATATTACCGCAATTACTTATTTAAAAGAAAAAAACCACATTTGCATTACCACCATACAATAATTCTTAGCCTGCATATGAATAAGTTTTTGAAATACTAATTATAACTGTAATGTTAGTGGTGAGTTCCGATTTACTTTTAACGATTTATTTTCGAACATCAACATAAAACCGCTGTATTCGTATTCCTATAATAAACTTTTTAATAATCAATTACGAAACTATTGATCGTAATTTGAAAGCCTATTGTTATTGTATTAGGTTTTGCAAAGTATATTAAATTTTTTTTTGTTTTTTTTTTTTATTATTTTCCGCATCAATGCCACTTGAATACTATGAAATATTTATTTTAATTTTTTATTACCATTTTGGTTTGGTTATTGTTGGTTTATTTCTGAATGATTTACTCAGCTTGTCAGTTGTGCAGTTGAATGAGTGAATTACTTTCCGGTATTATTTTGTTTGCCGAAATACTTGAAAAGTTTTATTTTCAGTATGTTTTTTATTTGAAATGTTTTCGAACTATTCTGTGATTTCTGTATTTATTAATATTTTTTTGTGGTTTATTTGTTATAAAAAAATTGACCTAGATTTTTTAGCAATTTGCTGAAATGAAATTATAATCAAAGAATTGTACCGTAGAATAATTCCTAGTGTATTTAAAATTTAAACTAAATTTATTGTTCTTGTACATGTACAACTCCTCATAATTTCAATAAGTTTTTATCAATATCTTATGTTAGAAAATTCTTCGAGCTTAGCCTAAAATCACAATATATTCTGAAGCCGATGTAGTCTATTAGGTAGTGTGTTCGTTCAGTAAACGCGACTCAGTAATTCAAGCTGCAACTCAAAATATTCGAACAAAACAAAATATAAAAACTTATTTCTACAGCGACTTCTCAGTAGTCTTCTTGTAAAACCTCAGAGAATAACCAAAAAAAAAATTTTCCAAAAAATATCTAGAATTCCGACTACAGTCGAACTTCTATAAATTAAATCACCATTATACAGAAAAAATTTCAAGTTAAAGAAGTAAAACCTGATAGAATTTTACACCAAGATGCTGTTGCTGCGCTTCTACTTGTAGAAAATTCAAGTAATAGAAGTTCAAATTATAGAAGGTCGATTGTATATTTTATACTGTAGGTCTTGCCGCTCCTGGTAAGTATTCAGATATTAATCTTTCTACACCCTTTGGGTCAATTTGACACAATTTTGATTTTCAAACGCAAAATTTTTTCCTTTAATTATAAGATATGATCGCGAAACTTTAATTTGTCCATCACTATCACAAAAACTATGCTTTTAAATGAAAACTATAAAATTTAAATTTTTCCTCCCCCCTCCACATTTCAAGATACGATATAGGCACGTTTAATATCCTTTGGGTCAATATGGCCCAACATGCGATATTACAAGTTTACCATTCAGGATCATCGATCAATAATTTTTGCAGTCAAATATCAAAGTGTTTACGGTTTGACAGCTTAGAAGATAGAGAAGAAAGAAGACTTCGTGACAAACTAGCACCGATAAGAAACGTTTGGGATAAGTGGAGTAATCAGCTCAGTTCAGTTTTCTACAATCCTCACAAAAATGTTGCTGTAGAAGAACAATTCCTTTCATTTCGAAGTCGGTGCAGTTTTAGGCAATATATTCCAGAAAAATTTGGCAAGGCGAGAAATTTATATTTTTCCGTATTTTTATTTAGGGGAGAGAGTGGTGCACAATTACATGTGATAATTTTCTTACGACAACTTCTTTCTCCGAATATTGCATTAGTTGGCACTGTCCTTAAAAATAAAAATTTTTTGTCATCAAAAATTCAGAATATGAAAAAAAGCCTTAATGCACCATTCCAACCAATCGAAAGCTGGAATTGATGCGCTTGACCAACTAGTTGCGAATTACATATGTAAGCGCATGACTAAACAATGGAAAAGCGAAGGAAAGTTTTGCCACATGGACCATCAGCAAGAAATCTTGTCAAACATATTTGTACAAATAAGAATGAACAAAAATGAAAAAATGATCTCACAAGTACTCCGCAATGTTCTAAGCAAAATAACACAAATACACTATTGTCCAGAAATTTACCAAATAAATGGAAGAGATGTTTCTTTTGTCAACATGGGAGGAATTCAAATAAGCATTCAACTAAATGCGATTCTTGTAAAAAATTTATTTGCAAAGAGCAAACGGTCACTTTGTGTATAAATTGTCACAAAAATTCCTAAATTTGGTTTACGTTAGTATTTAAAATATAAATATTATTAATAATTACTCAGAAGTCGCCGTAGTCTAGTAGATAGTGTGTTAGTTTATTAGACGTAAGACCGGGTTTCAAATTCCAGGTCAGATATCAAAACGCAAATATGAAAATATTCCTTCGGCGACTTCCTCTCAACAGATTTCTGGCAAAAATTCTGAGAACAAATAAAATTGTCATAACGAACTACTCCAAAATCTATCGTTCGGAATCGACTTTAAAACTGTAGATCGCGCCACTCATGTATAAAATTAACGCACATCAACATAATTGGTATGAAAAGCTAGATCGTAATCCTGATTGAAGAGTTGTATTGACCAATTATATCTATAAATTGCTCAGGAATGTCTTATTTATTTTAGTTATCATTATTTTTTATTATACTAAATAAAAAAATCGACAAAACAAATGAATTTCTTATATTAAAATGAAATTTTGTTTACATTTTAATGTTGGGTCATATCGACCCCAGGGATCATAGGAAGGGCACATATCCAAGGGATGCAGAAGGGTTAAATAAATTCGGCATAATTTGATACAGGAACGAATAAATCTTGCTGTCAAATTAATACGTTGACTACCGCAGCAATTTTCAGAGAACGACAATTTGATTTTTTCACATTAGTGAGTACAAGATAACTCGTAGATTGCAGTCAACGGGTTAACTGTAATTTATTCTGGCTTTTTTCACAAATCACCTCGGGTGGATAAAGCGTTCAACAAGACGTTTATTGCATTGTCTTATCAAGAAGAGTGTTTTGATCGGGGAAAATGCCGCGCACTATGTCCATTTTAAAAACGCCATAATCGGCCTACCGAGACGACTATTCCCTATGTGATGGATAAATTGGAGTCCACGTAGTAAACTACGAACACTTACGACCGCCAACGAATGCAACCTTCGCTGAAAACATCGCCGTGCTTGGAGAATTCGAGGCAGTCTATTTCGCATCGTTCGCAATAGTAGACCACTGCAAATGTAACGAAATAATTTCACTAAATTTGGAAGTAGAAATCAAAATTGTATAAGTTTCAGTGCTTCTAAGCGGGGAAATATTATACCAGTGTGCTAATAGCCGATGTATACTGTATTTACTTTGCATTAAAATTTTTAAATTAAATATTCTCCAATTTATATGTTTCTATGCATTTGTTCTCATCTTTAAAAATTGACATACGTTTATAGTCTTGCTCCCAACCAAGTAAAACAATTTCTTTAAAAAGTATGTATTCATATCGATAAATTTACCTACTAAAACATAAACAAAAACTAAACAAAAACTAATTTTATTAGTAACTTTATACTAAAGTTATGAAAAAGTTATTACGCTTGCTTCAGCAAAACAAAGAAAAAAAATTAAGAAAAATTATTTTCTTCTTTTTTGTTTTGCGTCGTAATCAACAGCTTTCATTTGACAGCACTAACGCAAACTTGTAATAAAAAAATCTAAAACGAAAGTTGTAGGAAAAAGGAAAGTTTAACTTTTTGGGTTGCTTGAACTTTATACGTACCCTTAACACATCCTCACACATCTAAGGGATGTGACAGTACCAAAATAAAGCAAATAATGTTGAAGAAGGTCACAATTTCGCCGGAAACGATAAACGAGAGGCATAAACTTTTGGTTACACAGAAAAACTTAGTTTTTAAAACAAAAAAGAAAAATGTTGCAAAGAAAACACATGAGCGATGAAGCCAAAGAGATGTGAAGGTTATAAATGCGAGCAATTTGTTAGTGGTGTTGTGATTTAAGAAGAAAGTAATAATTTTTGCAAAATTTACAATTACTAAGCGCAATAGTTCAACTTTGAAGGTCGTATTCATATGTAAGTGCTTGCTCAGTAAAATAAAATAAAACTGATAGAATATTTTCAAAATCAGTAAAGTAATCAATAGCTTAAATTAAGCATAAAATTTTAATTCAGTGAAACGAAAAAGAATTGTAAGCAATTAGAATGCGCAAAATAGTTGAACTGCTACAAAACATATGGACGTACATAATTGGTCATTACAACACTTCAGTCAGTCACTTATTCATGAGAGGCGGTCCCTACTGTTTAAAGTCAACTCCGTAGGATAGATTTTTGAGAAGTTCTTCATTGCAGTTTTATTTACTCCTAGAGTCTTTGTCAGAAGTCTGCTAAGAGGTAGTCACCGAAGAAATATATATTTTTTTTTTCATATTTCGTTTTGATGCCTGACCTGTGATTCGAACCCAGGTCTTACGTTTAATAAGTCAACTCACTAGCTACTAGACCACGGTTACTACCTGCTAAAAAACATATGCAGGACAAGTCGAGATACCCCAAATTATTTTAACAATTTAATGTATTTTATGTAATACAGCGTACGCGCGCTAATGTGAACTAATTAAAACTGACGTTGTTCACATTTCCTAATACTGAAATTTAAAAACAGAATTATACCATTTTTGAAACAAAAATCATTATTTATGAATTTATTTATTTGCAAAATTACACCAAATTATAATTTAATTTGTATATACATATTTATATGTACGAATATGTTCATAATTACACACATATCTACATACAATAAAAGCACAAAAATTTGCATCAGAACTTCCTCTCGTAGGCAATCAGCCCATTCTAACGCTTTATTAAACACTTCTACGGCTGGCAGGAATTTCCAGTTCAAGATCATCTTCAGTTCCTACTTCCACTTCAGTCTTGAAATTTACTAATCTACATCAGAGATCAGCAATAAGTATTCAAAACGATTAGTAGCTTCGAGTCCTACTTATAATTTCTAATATTTATAAGCATTAATACTTATTTTAATATGATACTCAAAGTTGTCCATATGTCGTATTCATACTTAACGAATACATGATGTTATTAACTTCGACTCGAGACGAGTAGAGACTACTTAACATTTACACGAAGCACAAAATAAGTATGATTCACTTACGAATACTACTATACTCACAAGAAGATTGTGTGCACGCTTTGCTTTGGAAAGACAAAGACCACAAGTCTTTCCATTCTTCTCTGTTTGTAAATGCAACAACAACAAAGGATGTAAATTTTGATGAATGAATCGAGCCACTCGAATCACTTATAAGTATTCAAAGTATTTCTCTAAATTTATGAATCTGAATAAGTAGGCGTATGAATCAAGCATATTTCGAATGTTGTGAGTTTGATGTCAACGTCGTACTCATACTCATTGCTGCTTATACTTATAAGTCAATGTTGTAGCGAGTACGAATGAATCAGAGTAGTTGGATTTCAATTATGTTGATTCACTCATACTCAAAATTGCATGAGTGCTTATGAGTAGCGGAAAAACGATTCATTGACGATCTCTGATCTACATACAACCTTAAAGTCAAAATAGAAATTACATTCAATTGTACACATCTCAAGTCATAAGCAACCTGAGGACTCATGCTGTGTAGCAAATCAATTGTCGTTTCCATCACTTTCCGACATTCTAATATACCTAAAATATTTTTATAACAATGAGTGTTTAATGCTGCATCCATAAAAATAATAGCATTGTTGGGTGATAATTTCTTTATGGATACCAGCAAACCAGACTTTTCTTTTGAAGGGCATCTTTAATTTTTAGGCTTTTTCTTCCAGTTTTAAACAAATTTTTTTAGAAAACATTTTATAATTTAATCTTCAAAAACTTTCTTCACAGTATCTATATAGAAAATGAAGAACAAATATGCAAGCAGATGTACTAACACATACTTACATACATAACACATACTTACATGAACACCTATTATAACGGAGACTCCCGCAACTAATAAACACAGAATTTTATCGTTTCAAATTAAAAATTCTGTTCAAATTAAAGGGTTTTTACGTTTGTTCATCTGTTGAGGGTAGTCAATGAAGCAAAGGAAAAAAAAAAATGTTCACATTAAGCGGTGTTCACATTAGCGTGCGTGCACTGTAATATGTAATAATGTTAATATAATAATGTAATATCTATAGTATGTTATAAAGATCTATTGAACAATTATTAGCGTTGCATATACGCTAATAATTGCACATATGAGTGCAAAGCAAAATAAGAAATAAAGCAATTGTTGTTTTTACATCAAGTTCGTCAACGAACTCATATTTCAAACGTTTTTCAAAGGTAAAAATGTAACAATATATACAGCGTGGCTGATATATAATGCAACGAAGTAAAGCGTTTTATTTTTTTTAATTTTTTTTTAATTTTGTTGTTCAAAAGCAAAAAATGTTGGAAATAACATCAAATTTTAGAATCACTTTACATTTGTTCGAATTGACCACCTTTGGTACAAATTATGGTTTCCAAACGGTCGACAAAGCCATCACAGGGTGTACGAAAGTGGCTCTGCGGTATTTTGGCCTATACGCGGCGAAGTACCGTCTTGAGATGATCGACACTTTGGTATTTTTTTTAGTGAGAACCTTACTCTCCAAAATACCCCTGACGGAAAAGTCCAACGGATGGAAATCCGGAGATTTTGGTCGCAGGTGTAAATTTTCACCTAATGGCTTCTCATCGGACAAAACCAAATTCGGTAACGAGCAATGATACGAGAAACAAAAGATTTATTCACATTTAAATGCTGGATGGCTCTAACGATAGCTACCTGTGGTTTTCCAGCCAAATATAAAGCAATCAAACTATTTCGGATGAATTCCATTACGAATAACTTTTTTCTGAATACAATAGATCAAAATGCTTTTGTAAGCTTGTAAATAATAAAATTAACTGTCACTGGAAAACATCTGTCAGCTGTCAGACGAGCAGTTTACAAATGATAACAACCTGATGTTCGTAGCAATACATATCAGCGACCATGTAAGAACCAAAGAAATTATGAATCCTTTAACTTGGAATACCCAAGTTTAACATGAATGGAAACCGAACTCTTCGAATCTTACAACTAGAATGATTCTACTGACTTTAAACGGTCAACTATAAATTAACATGAAGCTCATTTATGTATGTCATACAGCTCATACCAAATTACGTATTCGGAGTAAATGATTTGATGCCATTAGATTTATTCTAGCTGGGTTTCGTAAGTGTATATATTGGAATCTTTCATAAATTTTTACTTTATCACTGAGATCCTGTATAATACTCCTAATACACTCACAAAAAAGCAAAATTTTTCAGAAATGCACTAATTTTTCACGATGTAGCAGATGATATTTAAAAAAGAAAACAACGGGAAAATATTTATTTTAATGCAATTACTGTTTACGTCTGATAGTGCAAACTTCCCATCCTTGGCGAAATAAACAGGATTGTTCAAACGATGACAAATTGGAAACAGTGGGCGCTGTAGTGAAGATTAAAGCTTTTTTGTATTTTTTTGATATTTTTAATAATTAATTTTTTTATCACTCTTTTTATAACATCCACAAGAATGAAATCACTTTGGCTAATTTTGTTAAAAATTTTTTTTTAATTCATATGTAATTTTAATTGTGATATGTTGTGCGAACAACAAAAGAAATTTAAACTTGTAAAAAAAGTACAATTTTTTATAAAATTGATTGTAAAGACTATATAAATTTTGTGACAATAAATACATACAATGTTAAATCGCGGAATGTATTTGGGGAATGTCGTATGCCTCTGTTGTTCTCAATTTCGGGACACTACAACAAAAAGTAACAAAAAATTAAAGAAATTCCAAAGTCACTAAAAATCACAAATAATGCCTCTCCTTTTTCATTTTGGTTGTCTGTTAGGCTTCTCACAGCTTGGTCTCTGAGAAATATTCTCCAATAAAATTAAATTCATACCAAATCACTCAAGTTCGTATAAGTATTTATTGTCACAAAATGAATATAGTCCTTACTTTTTTTTACAAGTTTAAATTTCTTTTGTTGTACACACAACATATCACAATTAAAATTACACACGAATTTAAAGAAAAAAGATTTTAACAAAATTAGGCAAAATAGTTTCATGCTTGTGGATGTTATAAAAAGAGTGATTAAAAATTAATTAACAAAACAAAAATGTCAAAAAATATAAAGAAACTTTAATCTCCACTGCACGACACAATCCTGTTTATATCGCCAAGTATGGGAAGTTTGCACTATCATACTTAAACAATTACAATTTCTACGTCATACTCAACTACACGTAATTACTTCAAACTGAAAGCTTTATTGTGAACATTTTGCAAAAGTACCTAGTCTTTGCTCATCATTTACTTCCTTCAGACAACTTAGAAGATATAAATTTGAAATGAAATGAATGGTATTACTTAGTAATATGATAGGAAAATGTCACAATATATTCTTACATTTAGATATTGTGGCAGTTAGTAGAACACCCATTTGGCGTTAAGTGTACCTTTTATTTAGATATGGGAACTTTACAAAGATAAGAGAAAGACATTCAAACTTGATAGGACATTAAGATTAAATTACACTTTATAGTATTATTTTTACCGTTACTATATCAGAAAATAAAATACAATTGAGTTTAAAAAAATTTTCAAATGATCTCATGAAATAATAAAAAAAACATTAATATCTTAAAGCCTGAATGCTTTAATTTAATTTAAGTTCTTAAAGTTAAAGTGTATTCTTGAAGTATTCTTTTCCCCAGCATGACAAAGAACAATAGACATGAAAACTTTTTCTAAATTTTTTTCTTCTTTTCGGAAACAAAAAGTGACAAAACAAAGCATAAATTAAGCAACACGTTTTATGGGTGTGGGGGATGGCAGATAAGTTGAACATCTTTTTCGTTTTTCTTTTTTCTGCTGTTATTTCTCATATATTAGAGTATAAAGTAATCAATTTCATTTCATATTATTTTGTCTCTTTCTATTTAAATTTTATTATTTCACTGAAATGTTTCAGTTCTCAGAACGCTGTTGGAAACTAAGACTTTAATAGGTCATCTTATTTGACAGAATATTTTTTACTTTGCTTCTAGCTTTTAAGTATGTTTCTTTTGTTTGGTATAATCTTTCGTTTACCAATCTATAAACTCTTTATGGCATCGTATTGTGTAACCCCCAATCTCGTAAAGTATCCACAAAGACTGTTTTAAGCAACCACATAATACTACTTAAGGGAAATATTTTAAAATGGTTTGGTATGAACTATATTAAATTCAGTATCAAGTGATGATAGATGAAAAACTTTTAAGAGAGTTTTATATTCTTAAGGATTTTGAAAGATATTGTTTTTTAGTTTTTTCATGGTAAAGAAGTTTATTTTTGTTAACATCTCAAAGCAATATAATTTTCAAACGCAAAACTTAATAATTTTAGATGTGCCTCTAAGTAAACATACACAAAGTATTCATACCAATGACAAAGAAATTATTAGAAATTTTTTTACATGAAAATATGTTGAATAATTAGTTTAGATTGATAATAATTTTAATTAATTAAAAAATTAAAAAAATTGTTTTATTATGCCATAAAGGCATTTCAAAAAATGTCATAAATTGAGTTCATATAAAAGGAAGAAGGTAGGGTACTTTAAATAAAAACTATTATTTCGTTTCAAAAATTATGGAAAACGCATAAATTTAAATTTTAATTAAATAATCAAAATATTCTAAAGAACAAATTCGCATAAAGTTCTAAGAATCTAAGAGCTCTGTTCTCTTCATGCTAGATTTTGGAATTTCAAGTTAAAGGATTCATAATTTTGTGATTCTTATATACATATCCATATATTAATATTTTTTACCGTTATCTATATTATTATTGTGTGACATATAATAGTCGAAGATTCACGATCTAGTGTAAATTGGCTTGCATCATTGCATTTGCAAAATGGTATAGTATATTTTTACACTATAATAACAAAATATACTCTTGCTAGAGGCAGAGATCATCAATGAATCATTTTTCCGCTACTCATAAGCATTCATGCAATTTTGAATATGAATGAATCAACAGAATTGAAATTCAACTTCTCTAATTCTTTCGTATTCGCTACTACACTGATTTATAAGTATAAGTAGCAATGAGTATGAGTACAACGTTGACATCAAATTTCCAACATTCGAAATATGTTTGATTCATACGCCTACTCATTCTGATTCATAAATTTAGAAAAATACTAATAAGACATTCGACCGGCTCGAATCATTCGTCAAATTTACAGCCTTTGTTGTTGTTGCATATACAAACAAAGAAGAAAGGAAAGACATAGACAACAAGCAAAGCATACACACAATCTTCTTGTGAGTGTAGTAGTGTTCGTACGTGAATCATACTTATTTTGTGCTTCGTGTAAATGTTAAGTAGAGACGAGTCGAAGTCAATAACATCATGGGTATTGTTAAGTATGAATACGACGAGTAGTTCCAACTTTGAGTATGAGTGGTATGAGTATCATATTAAAGTAAGTATAAAAAAATTATAAGTATGATTTGAATCTACTCATCATTTTGAATACTTATTGCTGATCTCTGTTACAGTTTATAATATTTATTTATTTATTTATTAATGACAATACAATTACAAATTATATTCTAATTCTATACGAGCTGAGTAACTTCGACCATATGCTCGGTGTAGTGTCACAGACCAGAGCCTCTGGTGGGAATCGAACCCACGACCCTCACGCTAATAGTCTAGCACACTACCCACTAGACTACCAGGGCGCTCAGTTTATAATATAAACAATATATTTACTCAACATTTTGCAAAATTTAAGTAAACTGACAGCTGACAATTTATTTATTAAAAATAATAAATTTCGTTGGCAAATGAAGACCCAAAATATAAAAAAAGAATAAAAATGAACGAAATTTTAAATAGAATTGATGAACCTAATCTCTTCGGCAGCATCGTCTATTTAAGACATTTTTATAAATTGTTAACAACCAGTAAAATTTGTTCGCAATTAATAGGAAATATTTGCAATTGCATAAATAGAATTGCAAAAATATATGAGATTACATATATTTACATTTATTTTTAATGCAGTAAAAACCAATTTCACTCTATTTACAGTATATAAGCCATAAGTTTAATGCTGTGGGGATGTATGTATACCGACAACAGGTGGTGGCTGTTTTCAATTTATTGAGAAAATAATGAGAGAATAAAGAGAGATTATCTAAACAACCTAAAGAAAACTTCACCAAAAGTTTAAAAAAATTAAGAATTCTTAATGTTTATTGTTTCCAATAAGTCAATAAAACCAATTAAATTGCTGCTAACCTGAGGGTGTAATTGTGTAATTTCCCTACCAAAGTCAGGCTTAATACCCTTGCACAAAGTCCCAATACATCTCCAAGAGTACATTTAGAGAACGAAAAGTTGTCATAAAATATATAAATAATTCTTGTTATAGGCTATGGGTACGCTTCACTGATTTAGTTGTTCACTTCCTCTAAAATGTCATTAGCAACAGGTAACATATTGTCATTCCCAGACACAAAAGTTTAGAGTGAAAGTGTTGAAATCAAACATTCAAGAATTAAATGAGTTTAAAATGCCTTTTGGCAACGTTACAATATTGTGTCTAATGTGGTGAAAAGTTGCAAAAATGTTTCTAAAATCAAACAAAAGGATAACTTGTTACATTGCAAACTTTCACTCACTTTATGTTTTTAGCAGCATCTTAGCATATATTCCATTGCTGTTCTTATAATATTTCTTTCTATTATTTGTTGATTAGAGCCAGAAATTTTTTTTGGCAAAATGTTATGATAGCCAAAACACAACAACAAAAAGCAAAAAATAAATTTAAAAACACTATTTGAAAAAAATTTCTATAAAAATTCTACAATACTTGTATTACCGTTAAAGTAAATACATTTTAAATAATAAACCGAAAAAAGAAACTCAATATAGTGTGCTGTTCTCAACGAAACACACAAATTTAATTATTGCTTCACTACAGCTAGATTTTTTGTGGAAGAATTTTTTTATTGAAATCGATATGACAGCCTATTCGCGAGAAATTTAATTTAAAACCGCAATTGAATTTTTATTCTTTTGGCTGAGAATCCAAGCACATGTATGTATTAAGAAACGTTATCAAAATATCGTTACCAGTGTGTACTCTTGTTAAACTTTATATGTCCCAAGGAAAGTGTTTAGCATTTGAGTACTAACAGTTTTGGCCTTATTAAATTAAATTCCTGCACGAAGAATAAAAACATGTACGCTTTGCAAATATAAGCGAATGGGAAAAAATTAAAATTTATTTTAAAAACAGCGCTTTACATTCAGATTTTTAGATTATTTCCAATTATATTATAATTAAAATTGTTTTTATTGGTTTCAACTCCAAAGTTAAATTTAATGCACACCCAAAGCCCAATACGTCGAACAGCAAAATACCGCAGTTCACAATATTTGGCTTAATTATTAAAATTATTGAATAAATACATGATATACAAATAGTTATGTCCCTAACTGTATACTGCCAATTGCGCATTGCCAATCAAGATCAAGACTTGGTGTAATATAAAAAAAAAATCAAAGACAAATGTTTTCCACAAGTCGTGATATGATTTGATATGATTCAAAATCTTATTGCCCATACTCTCAGAGGCTGCTACATCACTATATGTACATGGTTTTAAGTTTGTTTTCTCTTCAAGGTACTGTATTTTTTAACCTTTAACCTTCTCCCACAACAACACTTAATGTGTTGTATGTTTTTTTTATTGGATTGTGTTTTTTAAAAAATATAATAGTTATTGTCATTCATAGTACACTTTGTTTTCTAACCAAATACAAAGATATTGCAACTTGTCATTAATTAAAAGAAGGATTTTAACGGTTAGGTTAGGTGGGAGTGGTAGCTCTGATATCAGAGAGCTCACTTCAGCACGCATAGCTGCGCTTTGTGATGACACAGGTGAACGCGGTCCTTGTAGAGGAAGAAGTATTTTAGCGCAAGGACTGCCCATCAAAAGCACGACTGCCCTACGCTATAAAACCAGCTAGAAAGTTTGATAAACGAAACTATATCCTTGATATCATTAGATGATAGCTCCATCAAGCTAACAAATAATGGAGAGCCTATATCTGCAACTAGGGTACTGACAAAGAAATTTTTAACCACGGCATAAGTCATTAAATGGGAGCCGCATCCATTCCGCTTCTAACCGTAGCACAATGACTCATAAGAATGGCCACTGTGGTTAAGATGAAAAGACGACCAAGTACTCCGACTGAAACACTTTTCAGTAATTCGGCAGTGAGGGAGAAATGTTTAGGTCTAGTTTCCGATTTTAATGTGCAAGATAATTTGCTTTTTTTTGACACAGCCATGCATATAAATTATTTTCAATATGTCAACTTCAAATATAAACAAAATGCGCAATAAAAACCAAAGTACATCGTTGCCACTGCGTTTAGAAAAACTTGTTTAATTGAGCAGTGTCATCGACATTGGTCCGGCACTGCCATATTTTTGAAAAATTTAGCTTTATTTTATCATTTTCACTTTAGCTAAAATTACCTTTATTTAAATACAATTTTAATGGTAAGTCGTAATAATGACTTAAATGCTTAAAGTGTGTTTTAGATAAGTTGCATTTTGTTTTGTCGTTAGAACTCCTAAATAAGCTCGGGGCAAATCTTACATAATTAGTCATTACAACCCTTCAGTCAGGATTACCGCCTAGCTTTTCACACCACTTATGTTGTGTGTGTTAATTTTACATATGATTGGTGTGACATACAGTTTAAATTCGACTCCGAATGACAAATTTTTGAAAAACTTTACAAGGCAACTTTATTTATTTTCCGAGTTTTAGATATCCTTCTCCTAGCGGAAATATATTTTAATATTCGTTTTGTTGGATATGCCTCACCAGGGGTTATAGCCCATTTACACTACAGCGAAATCTAGTACTTATGAGATTTCGAGCCAAATCTAGTTGATTTTAACTAGATTTCCCATACAAAACAAAATCTACTTATTTAGTAGATTTCGGCAAAGTCTACTCAAAATCTAGTAAAAATTCGAATGCGACTATGTGTTTTGCCAGATAGTACTTAAAAATACAACGCTGCGCTGAAAAAAATGACATTTCAATTCAAAATAAAAACAAAGAAAATAAAAACAAATTAACCCTTATCCTGTATTAATAGGTTAAAATTGCCCAAACAGTTTTTATTCCTCATTTATTCTTTAAATATTCAGCGGATTTTTTTTAAACTTTTGTACAATTATTAATTTAGTGAATGCTATTCATATTTAAAACATAATTTTTGTAGGTCGTTTCACAAAGCGTATGTAAAAAAACTTACGCAAATGGTACCTTTGGGTCTTGACAATTTCATAACTAGCAACAAACCAAAGAAAAGTAAGTGAAAGCGCAGCATTCCAAACTGTAACAATCCCAAAAAAGAGAATAAGTAGTGTAAATACGAGTATATTATTCGTTTATGTGTTTTTGAAGTTGCTACTTTTGTCCAAATCGTTTTAACAACACCAAATATGCAAATAAATGCCAAAAATGTTTTTGCAGAAAGCATTTCTGAGACCAATGTTGTATGTAATGAATGTAAAATATAAAATGCGTTATATTTTTTAAGTACAGGATAAGGGTTAAAAACAAACAAAATAAGGAACATCTTCCTCCCAGTATGACTCGTGACTAACCTGCGGATTAATATTTTTATTATTACCTATTTTGCATATGCTTACATCTAATACTAATGCATTTGCAATATTTTTTTAAATGTATTTCCTATATTTTTATTTTTTTTTGGTATTAAACTAAATTTTGGAAATATTATTGTTTTCTTTTAAATTTCAGTCAGCTGTTTTTGTTATTAAAATGAAATCTCGCTACTGTCAAATAATTCCAGTGTAAACGATCTAGATTTTGAAGAAGATTTGAAATCTAATCTACTAGATTTGACTGTAGTGTAAATGGGCTATTAGAATCGATTCTTTACGTCTAATAACCTACTGTGGTATGTCTACAATATGTCAGTACTATCAGTATTACATTAACGATATTCTTTGTAAAATAATAACCTGCGGGATTAACAATCAAGCCAACTGCCAATCCACATGCAAATCTTTGCAGTAGAGGATTGTTCCGAATTAGTCACACGATTTTTGTATTCCTTAGAGACATAGAAACAGCTAGAGGTTAATATCCATACTTAAAAACATTCGCAGAATATTAACCCGATCGGGGCTGAAAAAAATTAAACAAATTGCAACAAAGATGTCTAGGTGGACATATGTTTTAAGCTCTTAACTTCTAAAAGTTAAACTTTATTTACATTTTACAGTTGAATGGATAAATAGTTTTGCTAATTTTTTATTTTTAACTAAAAATAGGTTTTCCAAATGAAATCTTTAAAAAAAATTTTTCTTTTTATAACAATTTTGTTTTTAAAAATGTTCTTGTATAATCCACAATTTTCAAATTTTCTCTTGCTAAAATTAAATCATATCGTTTTTTTTTAAATTTAAAACATATAAATAATATTCATATTGCTTAAATAAATTACTATTTATTTTCACGATTGTGTTCCTTCCGGTCATCGCACAATGCATATGGTAATGTATTCTTCAGGGGATATAAATTTTAATAAAAATGTCATAAATTTTTATTACACTTTCGCTATAAATCTATCAACAATTTTTTTTTGGAATATTTTTTCGCCCAAATATCACAGAAGGCCATAAATTTTCAATGGATGCGTATTTTTGGTTTGCAATTTGAAAATAGTTTTACAGATAGCCAACACTACGAGCTCATTAAAAGTGATACAAAAAATTTTATTTCGTTTCTGATGAAAACTTTGATTTGTTTGTATAATGAAAATTTTCATTTTATTTTATTTGATTTTATTTGGCTGTGGAAATATTCCTTGCAGGCAATTAAGTAATATTAAATGATATTAATTCTATAGAACTATGAATTTAAATACTTAATTATTATTCGAGAAAGAAAAATCAATATTAAATTCGTTACACATTTTCCTTACTGGATCAGTACCAGGTAGTTGGATCTAAAAAATTGTATTGATAATGGGGAAAAACCGTGTGACGGACGTTGAGGAAATACAAACGTAATTTTATGAATTAAAAAACTGGAACCAATATCACCAAGAATTACATTGAATATGAACGAGATATTTAAGATAGTTCTGCGGCTTTTAAGTGTCGGAAGTTTGATTAATGCTAATCTGGCAGAATATGAAGGTAAACTTGTCGGAATAAAATTCACTCCTCGGTGACAAAACGTCAGAAATTGCTTTTGTACAGATTCGATGATGTCGGAATATTTTTTATATAGAGGATCCCATATTTTGGATCCATACTCGAGTATAAGCCTTACAAGAATTGTGTAAAGCGATAAAGTTTGAGGTCGCCGTGATCTAGTAGATAGTGTGCTAGCTTATTAGATGAAAGCTTGGGTTCCAGTCCCAGGCCAGACATCAAAATAAAATACAAAAAGAATTTTTTCGGCGATTTCTTCTCAGCAGATTTCTAGCAAAAAATAAAATTGCCATGAAAAGTTTCTCAAAAATCTGTCGTTCAGAGTCAACTTTAAACTGTAGTTCCCGCCAGTTATGTATAAAATTAACACACATAACATAAGTAGTCTGAGAAAGTTAGTCAATAATCCTGACTGAATGACCAATTATGTATACATGTATGATATAGTTTGCCCACCGTTTTATTACAAGTGTAATAATATTTTCTAATATTATCAGCTCCACGAAATTCTGTTTCACGTAGTGGCAATTTTGTACCATGAAAATCTTCATAGAAGTCTGCGATTTGATCCAAATACTTTTCTTGGATCTTGTATCGAGAAGCACCTATGCTACAAAGCTGTTGATTCTTCTTCATGAACAACAATTGATTTATCTCAGATATGCCCAATGATCTATATACAGTACACCAGTGCATTCTTGTTTACATGATACGTCACATTCATCAAAGTATTTTTTTTTTTGTTGACATACTAAGTACTCATCAATACCTCGTGGCAGATTATGTTATTGCATTATTTAGCTATTATAAATATTAATTTTAAAATTATCATGATAAGACAATGGGCATATCTGGGTTATGATAATATTATGGGTATCTATCCCACACTTTGTTGGGTTTTGTACCAGACGTTTGGTTTCATACAATGTTAAAAATTCTGCTATACATACGCAAACAAATGTTATTTGATCGGGATCCCGAAACTGGTCATTTAGTTGACAAATAATTTTTAACATTTCATCAAGTTTCTGAGCCAGAGAATCTGCATTCACTGGTACGCCAAACTGTGAAATGGATAATTAGCGAAATATAATTTAACTTCAAGAATTAAAATTAGTATTACATCAGGATTTCATAAGAAAGCATAATAACCACAATATTTGTATGTCACAAATCATTAAGAACTTTATCGAGATGCTGGTTGTAATGTAATTTTTAATATAAGTTAGTTGAGGTATGTTCATCGGGCAGGTGCATAATTTAAGGTACAGATATAGGCTTACGTCCTTATAAAATACAGGGTGGCTGATGTATAATGCAACAAAGTAAAGCGTTATATTTTTTTAATTTTATTTTTTTAATTTTATTGTTCAAAAGCAAAAAATTTTAGAAATAACATAAAATTTTAGAATCACTTTAGATTTGCAAGAATTGGTTACCTTTGGTACGAATTATGGCCTTCAAACTGCCAACAAAGCCATCACAGGCTGCACAAAAGTGGCTCTGCTGTATTTTGACCCATTCCCGGTGATGCGCCGTCTTGAGATAATCGAAATTTTGGTATTTTTTAGTGAGAATCTTACTCTCCAAAATTTCTCAGGTGCAAAAGTCCAACGGATTGAGATCTGAAGATTTTATTGGCCATTGTGCGGTAGAAATGAAGTGACGAACCTCCTTTTTAAGCCATTCTTGGTTGACGCGTCTTTAGTCCTGTTGGAATGTCCATGGTCTGCGGCCGAAACGTTTGTCTGCCCAGGACTTCAATACTGTCTTTAAGACATTTTTCCGATAATATTCGGCATTTATTTTGACCCAGGGTCGATGAATACGAGCGGAGAGCGACCATCGGCCGTTACGGCGTCCCACACCATTACCATCGACGGCGCTTGAGATCTGGTGACAAATCGTAGGTGTAAATTTTCAGCTGACCTTTTTGGCAAGTAAACCCGATATTTTTGTTTGTTCACAAACTGCTCAATTTGGAATGACTTCTCATCGGAGAAAACTAAATTCGGTAACTGGTCACTTTCGTGCAAACGAAGTAACTCCTTATCTCTTTCCAGTCTAACTTTTCTTTTGTCCATCAGTGAGCTCTTGCATTTTTTGGAACTTTTCACTTTTCGGATCATTTCTGGTGTTGTTAACGTTTTTTTTTTTGGTCAATTTTTGGACGCGATGCAACTCTGCCAGCATCACGGTAACGAGCAATGGTACGAGAAACAAAAGATGTATTCACATTTAAATGCTGGAGGGCTCTAACGAAAGCCACCTGTGGTTTTCCAGCCAAATATAACGCAATCACGCCTGAATTCCATTACGAATAACTTTTTTTCTGAAGGCAATAATTCAAAATGCTTTTGTAAGCTTATAAATAATAAAATGAACTGTCGCTGGAATAAATATATCAGCTATCAGACGAGAGATTTACAAATGATAACAACCTGAATTTTGCTTACAATAGATTTTAGCCACCTTGTACAGGTCGTGTATTTAAATAACCTCAACAATTATACGAAATAATTAGGTATTCGTAATAATTATTACTTGCAACAGGTTAATTATCCCATAAATAGTACTGGAAATGTGATTTGGCTACGAAAATCTCCAAATCCTTTATGCTCTTCCACGAAGTCACTTAACAGTTCAAGAGAGTATCTAGGTGAACATTTGACAAAACTATTGAAGAATCGCTATACCTCAAACAAACTTGCATATCAGTAAAATGCCGCAAATCGCAATAGAAAATACAAAATAAACAACTGATATATTTAATTCTAAATGGGTTAAGTAGAGTGACCTTAAGGTACATCGTTGTACGTATTAGATATTAGATATAACATTTTCATACATTGAATCTTTTATTTTTAAAGTTATAAATTTACCAAAAATATAAAGCTAACAAAAAGTCAAAATAAAACTAAGACATTATTTTGATTTGTCGAATATATTAATAATTTTTTTTGTTTTATTGTAAAAAAGAAATAAATTAATAAAATAAATATAAAATTATTTTTAAAAATATTTCATTAAAAATTCATAAAATTGTGAGGATAAATAGCCTGCTATCCACTGTATATATATTTTTTTTATTTAAAATCTATTCATTGCGTATGCTTTACAAGCAAGTGTTAAATTATTTATTGCATAGCTGCTAGATAAATGAAGCAACAAATCGTCAAATATTTGTGATAAAATCGTTAAAGGTATTTATTGAAACCGTAAAGCAGTCGTCAGAAAAAATTTATAAATAAATTGAAAAGTTTTAAAAACAAAAACATATAAAGTCAATGCTAAGCGCGATAATATTGCATCATCTATTCCTTTGTATGGTGTAAATATTAGGGAGTCAGAAGATCTTGACTTTATAGGCATGAAAATTCAGTGTGATGCTCGCTAGATCTGACACATTTTGCAATGTCTTGGGATTCTTAAGGCACTGCAATAAATATTTCACTTCATCTGATCTGTTCGGCAATTATACCGATTTATAACCGACCGAAAATGGAGTACAACTCTCATGTATAGGGTCTACCCATTTTGAGGCTTCTCAATCGTGCACAGCATGAGGCCGTAGTAGGTTATTAATCACGATAGTGTTCCAACTCCATTGATTCATTGAAGCATCGTTACAATGTGGCTTGTGTCATTGTTCTAGAGCTACTACAATGAATATTGCCCAAGCGAAATAAGGAGGTGGTCGATTAGCCAATGTATCACATACTGCATTACAGAAAAAGTTCGTATGTTAAATGGACTATTCGTATGTGGAACTGCTTCCTGCAGAGATCTTTCATGTTACTTATGGTATAAAAATATTCAAACCTAGCTTCCGTAAACACTGCTCAATCTTTCCTCATTCCTATAATATATTTTTTTATTGTTTTTGGAACAATGCCAACCTCTGAGTGTTGGTTATATGAAAAAAATGAAGGCACTTGCCTTTGTTCTTCCGATTGGCAATATTAGAAGTTATAATTGGATTTTCAAAATTGTCTGCAAAGGCATGTGATAATTTATTATGATCTTTGACGTACTAAAGTAAAGAATATGATGTAAATGTATAATTGCTAAAAATCATCAAAATAAGGGCATAAATCATCATGTCATCAAAATGACATTTTTAGAGCCCAAAATCGTCAAAATGACGATAAATCATCAAATCTGGCAGCTATACATCATACGCAACAGCTGTTAAAGTACTCCGAGTGTAATGTGATACAATCATTCAACTAATTAAATTTAAAAGGAACTCAATTAAAGTTAATCATTTTATTTAATTATTTTTCATCAATAATATTACATGGTGTTACTAGATATATGTAAGTGATATTGCCGCTATTACTATTTCGTAATGCTTAGTTATATCAAAAAAAAATCATAGGGACAGAGATAGTGACATTATCTCTTTTGTAATAAGCAAGTATAACATTGTGATTACAAACGAGCCAATTATTACTTTTTTCACTCAAAAATAGTGAACCAAAAGTGAGAATATGGAGCTGAATGTTTAGAAAAGATCCTCAAATTATACATTGGAAAATGATAATGTCCATTCGTTTAGAGGTAGATATTAACGGAAACTTAGACGAAAATTTAGACCGCGAAATATTTGCGTGAAATGTAGCCGTCATTTATCGAAATTTATTTAAATCACTAGAAAACAAAATTTCTTTAATAGTCGAATGCTATGATATTCACGATCATATAAAATGTTTAACATTTGACTTAAGAACTTATCGAATATATTACAAATTTAATATGATTAGCAGATAGAGTATAATTACAATAAACTTAATTTATACTTTTTGTTAGTACATTTCGCATTGTTCTATTCAACAGACCTTCTAGCTTTATATTTTTTATAAAAGAAAAAAAAAAACTTAATTATCCAATACATAATTAAGTATCTTATAATTTGACCCCTTATGTAAACTTACATGAAGAAGAAATTATTGACAACGAAATTAAGATACGTTTTGATGGATTTTTGTGATGTTTAATATTCAATTAGTTTGCCAGTCAGAGTCTAATTTTTTTTACAAACTAAGCCGTGGAAGGTAAAGGTTCTTCGGTTGCAAAAGTAAAGTTAATCCAAGTTCGATTTTCCACCAATTTGTAGAATATTACGTGAGGATGTTCTAACATCAAGCAGTCCAACATTAAAGATTTATTAGTATAGTCAAGGACTTTCACTCAGTCTCACTAAAAATTCTAACGGTATTAAGTAGTACGATCCTGGTAGCCAACGGACATGCACTCTCTTGTTGGAAACATATGCCATATTAAACTTGAGTTACAGGCCGATTTACATATGGCTATAGCTCACTGAATTTGCAGTATTGGTTAATCTTAGGGACAATTTATAATTACACCTCAATACCATAATTCATGTTAAATAACCACTTTTATGGATGCAACAGCTTTTCCGCAATCTCTTCTAGGTACGCAATGGTAACATTTGGGATAATTTTCTTGTTGATGCAACATAAGCTTCATAGCTAAAGAAAATTTTGTTTGAAAAAATAATATAAAAGCCTGCTGCTGTAATAGCCAATCAAAATATCTACCGTTTGAGTTGTTAAATCATATGTATTGTAAAGTAAGTACAAATACTGAGAACGCTATGTTATCGACAAATTTATAGTATTCACCATATTTTCTCTGCCTCATCACATCTTTAACGCTTCCTGTCTCAACGTATTTTATTACAATCCTGTTATGCAGTATATCGATTAAGACCATTGTCACATTACCGCCTAATGTGGAGAGAAGTGAACGCATTTAAATCATATAACCGTGGAATGACCATGGGACAAATGTCGTTATACGAGATTCTAAAGTTATATCTTTATCTTACATATTGACATATCGACCTACTTTCTCACACCAATCATGTTGTGTGCGTTCATTTTATAGGTGAGTAGCAGGACCTACAGTTTAACGTCGACTCCGAACAAAAGATTTTGAGAAACTTTTTCATGGCAATTTTATTTATTCTCAGAAGTTTTTGCCAGAAATCTTCTGAGAGGAAATCACCGAAGAAATATTCTGTTTCATATTTTCGTTTTGATGACTGACCAGGGATACGAATACGGAATTTACGTCTAATAAGCCAACACACTATCTACTAGACCATGGCGAAACTCATATCCTGAAATTACAATTTTTGTAACAAAATTGCTGCAGCAATTCCTTTTTGGTTATTTAACACCTTCCCTAGACAATTTTGTAACAAGAAAATCTCCATTAAATTTCGTCACATTGCCAACAGATGACTGTTCTCAATGGCTAAACATGGTATGCACTGATATTTATAAACCAAGTTTTGCAGTATACAACGTCTCATATTAAAACACGTATCAAATTGTTGGCATCTTCGAGCCAGTATTCATTCTAGCCATCATAGTAGTGTGAATTACACTAAAAAGTAAATATTTTCATTATTCATTGGCAAGTACTGGTATCCAACATGCACTTTAAATAGCATCACTATGACAATAGTAGATTATTGACGTTGGAAATGTTGAAAATGAAAGTAAAGTAGGACCCACTTCAAAACTTTACCTATTGTGTAAAAAATTAGAACTTGAAAGTGAACTTGGTTGTGAGAATCATGTGACAGTGTGTGTACTTGCAACAAATGTTGTCATTTGTTATAGTGTGATAAATTGTGTGAGTTTTGTTTGTTCAGATTTATTTAAACTTTAAAAATTTGCCTTTATTATTCACAGTGTTGGCGGTTTCTTTATGTGCTACTGTTGGCCATTTTATTGTTTATAAAACATTTACTGTGAATAGAATTGCAAAAGTGTTGTATGTAAATCAACAAACAAATGGTTTTATTATTGTTATACGAATGAAATAATCGAATGACTTTTAAAACAAAATAAAAATACGGGACACAGCCTAGCATTTTATGAACTGTAGTGAAATTTTCAACCGTAATTTTGTTTGAATCGCTGTTTAAAAGTTAAGGAGTTGACTTATTAGGCGTGAAACCACGGTTCAAATTCCAAGTCAGAAGCTGGATCAAAACGAAATTTTAAGAAAATATTTTTTAGTCGTCGTAGTCTAGTAAATAGTGTGTTGGCTTATTACACGTAAAGCAAGGGTTCGAGCCCCAGGCCAGACATCAGAACAAAGTAAAAAATTTCATAATTTCTTTATATTATATTTTTTCTTTATATTTTAACTTAATATTAATTATATTAATTTTGCATTCTTTGTTTAATGTATTTTGTTAGCTTTAAGAAAAAATTTAACCGCACTGATGTGTAGAAAGTAAACGAAACAATAAAAAAAAAAATTATTGTTGATCAGACCGACAAATACAGTAAATTCAAGCATCCTTTAATCGTTGAGGTCATAATAATGAATATTTCATTAAGCGCTTCCTATTTCTAAATTTAAAAAAATGTGTGCGAGATGTAATTGATATTTTTTATTCGTTGGGAAAGCCTCTCTAATCCATTTATGTAACTAGTCTATTATCGTTCTATTGTCTGTAACATGTTTTTTTGGGTAGAGCATAAGCGAAATGGTTCATTTTCTATATCTCTAGATAAATTAAGTTGAATTTGAAAGAAACATTGGTTACGTTGGCTTTCCATAGCGCCTCAAGTTTTAGGTTATTCGAAAACAACCGTGACTTAAGAAAACTTCAAAAAAATAATTTAAAACTTTGTAATTTGTCTTAGGTTGGGGCTGCTAACATTTAATAATAGAAGGAAAGAAAAATGAAACGAAATTTAATTTATTTTTTATTAAAATCATCGGCTTCATTTATTTTGTTAGCTTTAAGAAAAAATTTAACCGCACTGATGTGTAGAAAGTAAACGAAACAATAAAAAAAAAAATTATTGTTGATCAGACCGACAAATACAGTAAATTCAAGCATCCTTTAATCGTTGAGGTCATAATAATGAATATTTCATTAAGCGCTTCCTATTTCTAAATTTAAAAAAATGTGTGCGAGATGTAATTGATATTTTTTATTCGTTGGGAAAGCCTCTCTAATCCATTTATGTAACTAGTCTATTATCGTTCTATTGTCTGTAACATGTTTTTTTGGGTAGAGCATAAGCGAAATGGTTCATTTTCTATATCTCTAGATAAATTAAGTTGAATTTGAAAGAAACATTGGTTACGTTGGCTTTCCATAGCGCCTCAAGTTTTAGGTTATTCGAAAACAACCGTGACTTAAGAAAACTTCAAAAAAATAATTTAAAACTTTGTAATTTGTCTTAGGTTGGGGCTGCTACCATTTAATAATAGAAGGAAAGAAAAATGAAACGTAATTTAATTTATTTTTTATTAAAATCATCGGCTTCATTTATTTTGTTAGCTTTAAGAAAAAATTTAACCGCACTGATGTGTAGAAAGTAAACGAAACAATAAAAAAAAAAAAAAAAAAAAAAAAAAAAAAAAAAAAAAAAAAAAAAAAAATAATTTAAAACTTTGTAATTTGTCTTAGGTTGGGGCTGCTACCATTTAATAATAGAAGGAAAGAAAAATGAAACGTAATTTAATTTATTTTTTATTAAAATCATCGGCTTCATTTATTTTGTTAGCTTTAAGAAAAAATTTAACCGCACTGATGTGTAGAAAGTAAACGAAACAATAAAAAAAAAAAAATAATTTAAAACTTTGTAATTTGTCTTAGGTTGGGGCTGCTACCATTTAATAATAGAAGGAAATTTATTGTTGATCAGACCGACAATACAGTAAATCAAGCATCCTTTAATCGTTGAGGTCATAATAATGAATATTTCATTAAGCGCTTCCTAGTTTCTAAATTTAAAAAAAATGTGTGCGGATGTTAATTGATATTTTTTATTCGTTGGGAAAGCCTCTCTAATCCATTTATGTAACTAGTCTATTATCGTTCTATTGTCTGTAACATATTTTTTTGGGTAGAGCATAAGCGAAATGGTTCATTTTCTATATCTCTAGATAAATTAAGTTGAATTTGAAAGAAACATTGGTTACGTTGGCTTTCCATAGCGCCTCAAGTTTTAGGTTATTCGAAAACAACCGTGACTTAAGAAAACTTCAAAAAAATAATTTGAATGGGCTTAATTTGGGCTATTTCGGTGGCCATTATTCATTACCTTTCAAACGAACTCTTAGTATTTCATTGACATCATCAATAGAAAGAGTACAGTATGGCAAGGTTCTGTTAAGCGGTTTTTGATATGAACTTTTTAGATTAGATTGTAAACCCTTGCCTACTTCTGAAAGCAATAGGGTGTTATCGCAACAGCTTGATATATGACAAAATCAATATGCACGGAATTTGACAGCTGACAGATTTATTCCAGTGACAGTTCATTTTATTATTTACCAGCTTATTTATTCGTTATGGAATACAAGTATGATAGAAGGATTGCTTTATATTGGGTGGAAACCACAGGTGGCTATCGTTAGAGTCCTCCAGCATTTAAATGTGAATAAATCTTTTGTTTCTCGTACCAGTGCTCGTTACCATGATACTGGCAGTGTTGCATCGTGTCCAAAAAGTGGACGAAAAAAAACGGTAACAACACCAGAAATGATCGGAAAAGTGAAGGCCAGATTTGATCGAAATTCACATCGCAGTGGTAGAAAAATTGATCGCGAGAACGGATGCAACACATATTGCAAAATGAGCTTGAACTAAAGCCATTGAATTTGGGTCAAAATAAATACCGAATATTATCGAGAAAATGTCTTAAATACAAGGATGAAGCTCTGGGCAGACAAAAATTTCGGCCGCAGACCATGGACATTCCAACAGGACTCAGCACGCGTCGACCAAGAATGGCTTAAAAATGAGGTTCCTCGCTTCTTTTCAACCGCACAATGGCCAACAAAATCTTCGGTTCTCAATTCGTTGGACTTTTGCGCCTGAGGCATTTTTAAGGGTAAGGTTCTCACTAATAAATACCAAAGTGTCGATCATCTGAAGACGTCGCTCCGCCGGGTATGGGCCAAAATACAGCAGAGCCACTTCGTGCAGCCTGTGATGGCTATGTCAGCCGTTTGAAGGCCATAATTCGTACAAAAAGTGGCCAATTCAAACAAATCTATACTGATTCTAAAATTTGATGATATTTCCAAAGTTTTTTGCTTTTGAACAATAGAATTAAAAAAAAAAATTAAAAAAATATAGCGCTTTACTTCGTTGCATTATATATCATCCTCCCTATAATGAATAAGAGGGAATATTCTAAAGAACAAATTCAACTAAAAATTTCAGAATAATTAAGAATTCGTAATGAGCTCAATCACACCGTTTCTAATGTAAATACGTAATTTGCCTACCAAAGCCCCCACAGGCTTAATACTCCTCCACAAAGTTCCAATGCGACTCTAAGAGAGTAATTAGGAGGTACTTATGAGGTCGTCAAACCTAAAACAAAAGAAAACATATAAAACTATTGGTACATTCATTGATAAATAGGCTAAGTGGAGTACCTAGTCTTAAGGGATACTTAATGCATTGGCTCTTTGAATTCTAATTTACTTTGAATTCTTCTTGAGGGTACCTATACCTACAGTTTTTCAATGCAAAAAGTTGCCTTAATTTCCTTTTTATATTTTTGTATGTGAAATTTATTATAAATGTTTTTGTTTTATAATAAAATAGCAATAAATTAATAAAATAAATATAATAAACATCGGATTAAAAAATACAAATTCCTATTTGAAAACTTTATAAAATTGTTTACACATGTTGGGGTACTAAACCTAAATTTTCTCAATTTTATTAAAAAAAAAGTCAAAAGACACTTTAGGAAACCTAACATTTTCTCATGGGAATTAGTTTTTACTTACTTTCCATAAATAAAAATTGTTTCTTATTTTGTGCTCGAAACGATTCTGTTAAAATTGAAAACTTTCTTGCTTTGCTAAAAACTTGTTTTGCAGCAATGCATATTTACGTTAGAACTTTTATTTCAGGTCAGGCATTTTATTTTCAAAATATTTTTTTTTTCGCATGAAATTCATTGATTGATGATCCATTTTTGAGTAGGAGCCCCTGATCTGAATAATATTCTGAATGAATTTTGGAATGGCCGTAAGTCACTTACTTAAGGCACTTCACTTACAAAAGCATTTGCTTAAATGAAACCAATATAATATTTTGATAACGTCTTTAAAAAATTACCACAAACAAATATTTTTTTATATAAAAGAAAACATACTCAAAGAGCTTCATATATATGTATTTACAGTGGATAGTAAAAATCTTAATACGGCAATAGATTTTAGCAATTTCATGAATTTTAGCCAAAAGTTTTATTAATTTATTTCTGTTTCATTATGAAACAAAGAATTTTTTTAAAATTTTTCATAAAACAAGAAAAAAATAAGGAAAAGTCTCAGATGACTCAATATTAGGCCTTTATTGAGTCATCTGAGACTTTTCGACATCTCCGTTCTATAACATTCTCAGTCCATAATGTGTGTTTTGAGTTATAAGCTTTCAAAGTTTTCTAAGAAGATTTTTTCCTATATTTTGGAACTGATCGGCGCATCTGAACCAAATTTTTCTAAGTGTACTTAGTACATTATACAATGGAGGCGTCGATATATGAAAATCCATTATATTTAGTAGAATATCCCTTTTGGTGAAGTACTTCATTTAACATATTTGGAATTGAATGTACAAGTCTTGTCTAGAGTTTTCTGATGGCAGCGTTAACGATTACGTAACCGTTCTTTCAAATGATCTCCTAAATACTCCCTTAAAGTTAAATCGGGACTTTGTATAAAAGTATTAAGCTTGTGGGAATTTTTTTTTCTGTCAAAATATATTGGAGTACTAAAACTTTACTGCCCACTATACATATTTTTAAAACGTAATTTATAATTTATTTTGCACTCTTCTCCTATAGTATAATTTCCATTATTATCCGGAGACAAGAGTCAAACAAACAAATCCCTACAAACAATTTTCAGAGAATATTTATTTTCTTAAGCAAGCAATATTTATTTTCTTTAAGGCAAGAGAAGAATAATTTTCAATGGCAGAAAATTTATATTAAACATATAAACACTTACATGGAGTTTAAGCTCAAGATAAAACAGTAGGAATATTCCAGACAGCTTGTTAATAAAAAAAAAAAAATGTAAATGTAATGTTTAGTAAATGTGTAAATGTAATGTTTAGTATAAATGGTCAAGTCAGGCAACACGTCAACACATTTAACATGATGTCAGTGCAAAAGTTGTCGTAGGAAAACGTCTCTGAACGTAGTACTACATTAATGAACTAGTATAGAAGAGTGAAGAAGATAAGACGATAACAATAATATAAAGTATTTGAAACAATTACACGATATACTTGAACGGAGTATAATAAGGTAATGTCAAATATCTTACTGTTACAGGGAAAATGAGTTGACAAGTGAAGTCGTAATGCTTACTAGTATACATTTCTTTATCATCATTATCATCGTACTATTTATATTTAAATTTTTTTTTTACTTTTCTTCTTCAGTTGGTGAAAAATGTATAAATATCAACACTTAAATATTAAACTATATGCTAACTAAAATAGAGCATGAAATTTCAATGATACCAATTTAAAGGAATATCTTTTGGTACTCTGTAAGGACCAACATGTCAATTTACAAACGGTCGGGGAAAGAGTAACGAGTACGTAGAAGGTATACTTCTATCTTTGTGGAAATTAAAAGTTAAGCCTCCTTAAATCATTATATTTAGGATCCTCTAGTCAATGGATATTACGACCACTACGCTCTATTGGGAGAATGTTATGGATATTAGGGGAGACATCTCCATTACTCCGTATATGGACTGTCGCAATTATCACTGATAAATCTAGTTTAGTCTAGTTTCTTGCTACAGAAAAACGGCCTGGGAGAATATAGAATGGTTTTCAAATTTAAATGAAACAGAATACCTTTGATATAACACCGGCATTATATTTGTTTAAGTCGTATTGATCCCATTATATGCGAGATGTAACATTGCTCGGCGTATATCTGAAGTACCCAGTGTTGCTATTTTAGAACATTCGGTGATAGATTTAGCATTATGTTTCCATGAACACCTTTTACTATTTTCATGTGTTTTGTTTTTTTTTTTGTAATTTTTAACGATTTGATGCAGTAGCGTAACGTATGAGTGATATTTAATTCTATTAATACCTTATTCATCAAACTTAATATTTTTGATTGCATACTTTTCAGAGTAATTACTCCAGTACAGATCAGATAGTATGGGTACGTATGAGTAATAAATTTTTAATAAAATTCAATATAAACTATACTGTCAATGTAATGTTAGTCAATACCTGTTTTGCCATTTTAGCACTTTCAGTACTAGATTTAGCATTATGTTTCGTGAAAATGCATATATATTTTTGAAAATTATGCTAAATGCTTTTTAACGTAATTTGCTTGATAAAAGACATTTTTTTTACACCAAAAAAATTTTTTTTACTTAAGGAAATGTTTTGGTTATTTTTCATTACTATTACAAAACAAGACTTTAATGAACATTTGAAGTTAATTTCTTTCAATGCGGTGAGTAAATGGACACTGAAAATATTTGCTACCATGTTTTAAAGCTATGTACAGATGAGGTCGTTAAAATAAAATGTCTAAAATTTTTCTTAATTTGGTTTATTCTAATTTTTTATGAACAAAAATTAAAAATTATTTCAAAAATATTAAATTCAGCATAGAAGTAGTATGGAAAAACAAAAAAAAAAAAAAATTAAAAAAAAGGACTAAAATTATATATAAAAGTCAACAACAAAAAAAAAACAAATTTCATTTGGTCATAAGTATCTTAAAGAAACGAAATACGAAATAGAAATTCATACTAAAAAAGGAAAAACGGAAGTATTAAGTTAATATCCACAATGTCCACCATTATTTTTGAGTACATTATTGAATCTGTTGGGAATAGAATCGATAACGTTACAAGAAGTTTCAACTGGCGTGTTGTACCATATTTCTCGAACTTTTTGCCAGTGTTTAGTCTTATTTTGTATATTTTCCTTTTTCCACCGATTCTTTTGATCTAAAAAAATTGTCCATTTGGTTTAGAACCGGCGATTGGCTTGCGCAATTCAGGAGTCGGATGCTGATTTCGCGAAAACAAGATCTTACTAATCTGGAGAAGTGTTTAGGGTCATTATATTGTTAAAAAATCCAGGGCAGTGGCATTTCTTCGCTAGCAAATGGCAGCATGACTTCCTCAAGTTACTTTTGGAACTTTGCGAACTATTTTTCCTGAAAGCTTAATGTCACGACGCCACACAGTTTTGTCTATATTTGATTATCTATTTCAGCTCCGATAACTTTCGAAGATTCGTTTAGTTACATCGCAATAGTTCGCAATAGCGATAGTTTTCCTCACTGCACCACGTTTTTCTCCGACTTTCTGAGGCTTTGATGGCATTAAAAACGAAATTTTTTGATCGTATAACTTTATACGATTATTTCTGTCCTTGAATGATCCTTTTCTCCTTCAATGGATAAAGTTGCGCTCTACCTATTTAATAAAATAAAACAAAAACATATTTGTATATGCAATAAATACTTTTGTTACATTTATAAAATTTAACATTGTTTCTTTTATTCCGTAGAACATTTTAGCATTATGTTTTTCATGTTTTAGCATATTTTGAAATTCATTTTCTGGCAACACTGGAAGTATCCAATTCTTTACAACTTCGGCGTATAAAAGAACTGAATTCGACCAAAGCTGGTTACAACGGCTGTTCTATCGTTTAGTAAAGCCACACAAATTTATCCACCACATTGCTAAAAGTCCCCTCAGTAGGACGAGTATGGCGATCTTTAATTGACAAAGTTTGTTAAAAGAATTTTATTATTTGCACATGTTGTTGAATGCAATATCTGTCCATGGTGATTTGACAAAATAGTCTGACCCTCCAGACAGAATTGCGCCCTAGCATCTCACTCCAATTATGTAGGAGTGTGTTAATTTTATTCATAAGTTAATATCGATTCCGAACCACTGATTTCACTGCTATTTTATATACTCTTAAGAGTTTTTAACAAAAATCTTTTGAGAGAAAGATGTCGAAAAAATATATTCAATGTACAAACTTTTAATATGTAAATGTGTATGGCTGTAAGCACGGAATTTCATGCACTAAAAAATTAAAAATATGTGCACTATAAGAGAGAAAATATGCACTAAAAATTTTGAAAAAATGCAATAAAATTTATTTGTTTGAAATATATTTATTAAACAAATACAATAATAAAATTCAGGTCACACTTTCCTATTCGTAAGGAACATATAAGATTTTAAATGTATTTTTTAAAGGTAAATTAGATAATTCCTTTACATATGTGATGGGTAGATAGAAAGATATTGTTAAGTTATAAATATAATGAACTAGCAAACCGGGCAAACGTTGTTTTGCCTTCGAATTTCATTGTCACTGTAAGTCTAGTTTGATATTTAGAAGAAGAGTGAAAGGTGCACTAAATCGACATAGCAATTATTGTTCAAATGGCATTATATATTATTGATAGCTTGGCCCGATCCGCGTTGCTGGCCCCAAATTTTTCTTCTATTTTGAACTGTTTTTGGAAGAAAATCAAAATCAATGTGGTATCGGGCTAATTAACGCCACTGCACGGTGATTAACGACCCAACGACATCAACAAAATACAGCGTAGTGCAGTAGCTCTTGAGTTACGGTGGAAAAATACAAAAAAAAACTAACTATTGGGCCATCTGTCGGACGAACTTCAAACTGCACAGAAACACTCCACTCGCCCCATAGAGCATGTATATTAAGTTTGGTCTAAATCGTTCCAGTGGTTTTTGAGTTTAGCGTTCACGAGAATACGCGTCATTTGTATAGAGATATTTATACAATAGTTTACCTATTTAACGACCATTCGATTCTAGGAACATCGCATTTAACGAACAGGCAAATTCTTCCTATTAAGTACCTTAAATAGCGAACAAAATTTATCTTGTGTACGCAGTTTAACGAACAAATAAAAATATTATTTGAATTAGATTTTTGTAAACTAAATGTATTGACATCAAAATATTTCTGAAAGGAAATTAAATATACAATAAAATAGTAAAATGTTCTAAATATATGCACTTATAAGAAAAATATACAAAATATCCATTTATTATGAAATATTCAAAAATATGCGACAACAAATCGATGCCATTTTGTTGCAAATTCGTCGATTCGAAAAGATATATTGTCAAAAGTGATTTTGAGTTACCGACGACAAACATGCATTTGCATTAAAATCCTTGCCCTGGCTATAAGTTAGGAATAAATAAATAACAAACTGTTATGGTTTCTTCATTATTCTTATCTTATTCTTATTATACCTTGTCTTAGTATTGTTGTATTATAATTATTGTAATTTCATTATCGTGTCATTTTAAAAACAATTAAAAGCCAAACAAGCCAATTTATTTTCGTTATTATTTTTTAACCTGATGATTGACTTTGGATATGAACACCACCCAAAAGTATTTGTCTCTGTTATGTTCTTTCAGCTAAGAAAAATGCAACGTATAAGGGGGTGCTTACTAGAATATGTTAAGTACGAAACGCCATTTTTCTTCTTGTGACAGTCAATTCACGTTAACAATGTTTCATGCATCGTTTCTATTTAACACAACCATTAAAGGTTTTGTTTTTCTCTCTAATTCTTATTCTCTTATTGTTTATGTAACCTTCATAAAAGAAAGAATAATAAAAAGAAAAACTACATAAAGAATTCAATCTGTTTCGAGTCACATACATACAAACATAATTGGTCATTACAACCCTTCAGTTAGGATTGCGACCGAGTTTATCACACCACTCATGTTATATGCGTTAACTTTATACATGAGTGGCGGGACCTACAGTTTAAAGTCAACTCCGAACGACAGATTTTTGAAAAACTTTCTCCCAGACTTTTTACTAGAAACCTATTCTTTTTCATATTTTGTTTAGTTGGAGATGCCTGACATGTGGTATGAACTGACGCTTCAGTCTAAAAAACCACCACAGTAACTACTAGACCACGAAAACTTAAGAGTCATAATTAACCGTAGATCCAGCCTTAAGAAAAATGCATAATTCTAGTAAAGTTTCACTTTTGACACATACTTGTAGTAACATAGAATTTTCGCAATTATTAATAGATTTTGTCAAAAAATTTTAATGTTTTAATTTATTTTAATAAATCTATTTTATATTAATAATATTATTACCAATTTTATAAATTTTGACATGATAAACGTTACAGTATGGCAATAATTTGACATCTAGTACTCTTGTTTTGTGGCGTTTATGAGTTTCCCATAGCTTAAGTGAGCACTCTCAATTGAGGGCTGGCTGAAACGTAATGGTACAAATCATTGTTATATTCCGTTAGAAAAATTTGTTGTCATCATCACGTGAGGCAAAAAAGTTTCCAGTAGCAATAGAACATCGTTTATGTCAATAATTTGAGTCTTTTTTGATTTCCCAGATACAGGTTTCCCAAGAATAGCTGTAAGTGCTTGCTACACATGTTGCATGTACTTAAATCTAAAACTGCTAATGCGATTTCGGTAGACCACGAAATTTATAATGACCATAAAATTCAAGTAGTTACTCATTTACAGCGAAAAAATTATTGGGATCAATAAAAGCTGAAAGGCTTTCAGGTCGTTATTCGAAAAGGCGTAAATTTATCATTATCTCTATGTAGCACATTATCAAAACGAATGATTCTGTTGCAGTATCAATGAAATAAAATATACGACTTTTTTATAATGTTTGTCTATCATTTAAGATAAATATGAGAAAAACATTAAGAAAGACTCTACAATATTTCAAGAAACAGGGCAATCAGCGTGAAAATTGTGAGTATTTTCTCTTCCCAAACTACTAAAGTAGTAGTAGTATTTCGAGATAAAGAACCAATTAGAATGTTTGCTGCAGCCAATACTTTCGTCAGTTCATAATACGAGCTAGTGTTTTCTTCTTCTTTTGAGTCTCCAGCAGCAGAAATATTACACACATACATATATAATCGATCATAAAAACCATTAGTTGTAAATTGGAAATAACTGACTTGAGGTTGGTCTGACATCTAATAAACTTACACGCTACATACTAGACTACGACTACTGCTGTCAAAACTTATCTTTCAATTCCTTCCCAAATACCGTAAATAATGTGTTATTTACGATAAAACTTTACAAAATCTTTGAAAACTTAAAAAAATTTCAAACACATCACTTAAGAATCTACGGTTAAATTATTAATTTTTTTAGTTAACCAAGGATTTTATTTGGTATTCATTAATACGAGAAGGAAAAACTTTTTTACTACAATATGCCCTAGACGTTCTAATTAATAAAATTTAACAACAGAACATTCTCTTTTAATTATGCATGTGAGAAAGGCTATATTCCCATGTATTTTGTCGCTTTTTATTTATTGTATTTATGAGTATTTATGTGAATACGAATTTATATAAATAAACTCAAAATAATTTCAATGATCCTTAATACAAAAAAACGCTGCAATATCAATTTTATTCATGATCCTTATTAAAAATAGATCAGCTGTTCCTAATGAGCAGTTTGATATAACCCTCGATTATTCACTACAAAGTGCCGAAGAAATAGGAATTGGTGATGATTATTACTGCTACCAAGTCAATGAATCCAATCACGCTGCAACTAATGTGAAGATCTGATGGCAGCAAGAATCAAAAGAAAACACCGACAATAAAATATATTCTATGCGAATTAGGTTGAATACAGTACTTGGCCTTAAGTAATATCCTACTAACTTTAGGTATATCATTTGAATTTTAAATTTACTCTCTTTTTCTATCTATCTCGACTGTATATCTTGTTATTTATATAAACATTTCACGGCAACTTCCAGAACTTAGTAGTTATTTGTATTCATCGAGCTGTGTGGGATTGTAATTGAAATTTCGTGTTTTCACATTCCATTATGAAGAGGATTTTAATGTCGTTCATATGTTTGCCACAGCTTTTTCAGTAATTCCCAATTGTCCAATTACTCGTAAATCCCATTTATCATGTTGAATTTGACTAATTAGGGTTATATTGGTGTTTAACAGGTTTGTGATTTATTTGCAAGCACCCGTTGCTTAAGAAAAACTTCAGTCCAACGAGGTCAAAATGCAGAGTGGCACGTAGGACGTCGTATTGAAATTAGGGATCAGCAATTAATTTTTTTTTCGCTACTCATAAAACTCATACTCATTAAATTTTGAGTATGAGTGAGTCAACAGTATTGAAATTTAACTACTTTGATTCATTCATACTCGCTACGACATTGATTTATAAGTACATGTTGTAATGAGTATGAATACAACGTTGACATCAAACTCATAATATTCGAAATATGTTTGATTCTTACGGGTACTCATTCAGATTCATAAATTTAGAAAAATACTTATAATAGACTTAAGACTTCTTATGTGTGAGAATATAATATTGCCTCAAATTTGACAATTGACATTCACCCCGAAAGGGCAGAATTTCTGAAGATGATTTGTCGGTGAACAGTTACTGTGTTGCACATTCAGCCTACACACATCGTTTCTGTAGTTGTTTATCTTAAGTTTCTGATTTTTTATGGTTGCAGGCGAAACTCACAACGAAAAGTTTGCGAAATTGTGTTCTGCGAACGTTCGCGTTCTAGGAGACTTCCACGAATTATTCTGCGCACTCCTAGGGACTGGAGCAGAATGATTTAATGAACCTATCAACAACCGGAATTATTAACGGCATTGTGAATAGTCCTCTTGGTTTAGTAGGACGATTATAACCACCGTAAAATTGTTGGACTGAGCGATCTGTGACCCGAAAACAGCACCAGTTTTGATCAAATAATTTTATTCTTTGCACATATTGCTGAATGTTATATCTGTCCACGATAACTTTATAAAATAGGAAGGATGAATGACAAGTCCCCGAAGTCTAATAGATAGAGTATTAGACGTAAGACTTCGGTTCAAATCCCAGGTCAGCCATATCCAGCAAAACGAAATTTGAAAAATTATTCCTTCGGCGACTTCCTCTCAGCAGATTTCTGTCATAAACTCTGGCAACAAATAAAATTGCTGTGAAAAGTTTCTCAAAAATTTGTCTTTCGGAGTCAACTTTAAACTGTAGGTCCCACTGAAAGTGAATAATATTAACACACACAACATACATAGCTTGAGAAACTAGGTCGTAATTCTGACTAAAAGGTTGTAATGACCGGTTATCTATGCATGTATGAATGACAACAACTATTTTAAGAAAAACAGTTTGGACATGATGGTCATTAACAACTGCTAAAGTTTGAAAATCTCTTTTGGAAGACCCGGTATTTAGTTTAGTTACTATAATTTTATACTTTGTTTATTTCTATTACCACAGTTTCTTTATTGTTTTGTGATTGTTGTTTTTTTTCTTCTTTTCTTACAGAATATGAAAATACATTAGTTAATATCGATTTATTTGAATATATTTGCTGGTGATGGAGACGTGTTTTGCTTGAAGGACATGTAAAACAATGTGTTTGAGCAGACGCACGTGTTATACATCAAACCTTTGAATGTAAAAACAAAAAAGTCTTGCCAAATTTCCTAACAAATAGTAGAAGAATATGTATGAAGGGGTTGTTTTCAATAAATTTTTATTCGCTCTCTTTTAATATTACTTTAATACGCTGGAATTTCGTATACCAAATGAATGTGGGTAGTCTTTTTAATATTGAAATAGGATCTTATAGGTTTTATCACTGACTGACTTGTGGCAACTTTTTAAAACACTGAACCCAAATACCATATTTAAGAGAAATGATGGATGATGCTTTGAATTTTATGAGCCTTTGTATTATAAAGCGTTATTTTTTTTTTTATTAAACCAGCACTCAGGGGATGACCCCTACTCCTGCAGTGCATTGTGCAAGTTTAGGAAAGGTGGAAAGAGGGAAGGTGCGAATGGTAAGGCAACGAGTTGCTGCTGTTGACTATAGATAGTCTACAGCAATCGTCCCCAACAAGCCCGCAGTTTCTCACACCACTTTTGTTGTCTGTGTTAATTTTTAAAAATTATTAGACAAAATATATGAATGAAAATTCTATACTCGTTTATAAACTTTTTTTTGTAAAGCAAAAGGATTTTAAAAATTTTTTGAATATTAAGTTCATACTATTTGAAAGCACGAAAACACTGACGAATGTAAATCAATTTAATTTTGTAAACCGTAAAATTTCATTTCCGTTTAAAGTTCTAGTTTTTGTATGCCTTTCGATTTTATGGTTTCACTGAATTATAGCGATTTGTTGTAGAATTTTATAAGCTTTAAAGAACAACCATCTGGGTAAATATCGACTTATGAAAACCACGAAATCAACTAAAATGTAAAATTCTAATGCAAATATGAGTAATTATTCAATTTGTTAAAGATGTGGATCATGTGCCTGAGTGCATTGGTAAAATTTTACCTTAAAATATTACTACGTATTTGTTAAATATGTATCAGAAAACTTTTCCATACACCTTAAATTTGTACGAAATGATTGTGGTTTCAAGTGATTTTTATATTCCATATAAATATGCATTAATTATTTTGGACATTCAACTAGTTAGGTTATTCAGCATTCTTTTTTTTCGCACTAAAAGCCATAAAAGAATTATGCAACTATTTGCATCAATTTTATTTTTGCGAAACTATTCGAGGCCCTCTGATATACAAAAATTACCTCGGCAACCTTAGCAAATAAGCCACCGTTTTCGCTACAAATTAACGCAGTGCCTTTGCGCCGAGTTGCAGACAAACGGTTAATAAATAAATATCTAAAAAAGCATTGCTTTCTATGAATAATCATATCAGTATTAAAACAAATGTTATCCGTAAATCAGCAATTTATCTAAAATAGATGGACACGATGATATTTCATTGTTCCCTAGTATTGGATTCACGTAGTATTGGTTTTGGTTTTTCTTAGATATGCGATTTGATCACTTATTTAATTAAGGACCGAACACTATTTCAGTAATCATTTCTTATGATATATGGCATAAATATAATCTATCATTAAGGGTTCATTTGCAGAATTTAGGCACATTTACGCTTAAAAACCAACCCATATTCAATGTAGTGCAGTTTACAAAAGAAGCTCGTACAAAAATGTCGTTACACTGTATTTACATATGCTCAGCAATACAGGGTTTTCCAAATAGTTTTTTAACATTTTTCTTAAACCAAAAACGTGATTCATATGTTCTATCGAAGTGCTTACAATACTTAATCGAGATAGAAAATTATGAAAATCTAATGTTGAATAAACAAAATGTTTCTGATATTTTGTGTTGTGTTGCTGTAGAAATACGCTTTGGAATATAACTTAGCACGTAAAGATTAAATGCAAATTTTAAAATCAAAATATTGATTTGCTAAGAAAATCAATTACTTTGAGCAGGACACAATAGTAGCTACAAACAATAGCAAAAATACAAGAACTAAAATTATACAATGCCAAAGTCTGATGTCATATTCACACTATCAACGAGTACTGTGAGTAATATTGTGCAAAAGAAAACAAAACAGACTCTAACAATAGAAGCAATGCTTTAAAGATAATAAAGGTAGGCATTGTGTTTTTTTATGATGCGGCGTGAATCTTTGTATTGCCTATAGTTATGCAAACGTGAATGCAATTGTATATTACGTCCACGTAAGGTAAAAAGCGTCTGGTACTCGTAACACTTGCATTCGAACATGAATACAACTGTTCGTGCTTTAGGAATGACGTGACAGCATATCACAATAAGACAAAAAATTTACTGATGCTTACAATTTCATCTAAAAGAAAGATATGGTTTTAGTATTCATAAACTTAGACATTCACGCAGTGATGCCAAATGTAGGGTTTTATCCCTTTTGTAGGGGTTTTTTCCAAAAAATTTGAGCCGTAGGGAAAAAAGGACAGTTTTTTTTAAAGCGATTTGTAGGGTTTTTTTCTGTTTGCCAATTTTTTTGGAAAAACATTATTAAAGTTTGTTTACTAAGCCAAATGCTAAGCAGAAATCCTATATTTAAATTTAAAACAAACTGGGCATCAGAAAAAATGGAGTTTTTAAATCCCGAATTAGCTATTGGTGGTACAAATAAACATATGATTCAATTTTAGCTTTTGTGCGAAAAATTTAAAATAGATATAAACAAGCATTCAGAAGAGTGGTTAACAATGGAGTATAACTTCTCTGAACAAGAATTACTGAAGCTTGACGTCGAAACATTTTGGTCCAAATTATGTAAAACCAAAGATTTTATTGATAAGCTCGTGTTTCCCAATTGACAAAAAAGAAACAAACTTAGTCATGATATTTTAAATACAATTTGAATCATAAGGTCATACTTGCAATCTAATGAATCAAATTGCATTAGTTTTATGTGTACGACTAGTCACTTTAGAAAACTTCATTCTAAAGATTTACATGTACAAATTAATTTTTATATTAATGTGGTTTAAAAATGTTATGCATATGTATATCATAAGATCTCATTTTTAATGTTAATGTACAAATTTATGAATACTACTACAAGTCGTTTTAGAAAAAAAGTTCTTTATGGATGTTTATTAGTACATAAGTAATAACTTTTTATATATTAACTTTGTTAAAACCATTTATTTTTTGTTTTGTTTTTAATATTTTTTCATAAAATGTGAAATAAATAAATAAAATTTACAATATTTCATTACTGTAAATCTTTTGTTTGAAGATAATGTTTTTCCTTAATAGTTTTTAAGGAATTAAATTAAATAAATTATAATTTAATTATTTATGGGCACTTCAAACAATGATCGCGAAGACCAAACTTTGCCAAATAAAAGGACCGTTCGAGTTAGATTGTATTCTTCAACTGATTTATTCACTTTCTTTTCTTACTTAATTCTAACAGTTGCCTACCTATTTATCTTATTCTATATATTCAATAACCTTATTCTATGTATTCATAAACTTTAAATTTACTTAATATTAGGGTGGTACCAATTTGTGTTTAAATAATTTAATTGTAGATACATAAATAAGTATATACAAAATATAAGCATATAGAAAACAAATACATCAAATGAATAAATGAAGCAATTATTGCGCAACAGATAAAAAGGGAATATTAAGCTTAGGGAGAAATGTAGGATTTTTTTAAGCGTAGGGAAAAAAGGGAAATTTTTTTAGATACATAGGGATTTTTTTGAAACTTTTACTGGCATCACGTTCCATTTGAGAGTAACAAAATTGCGCTTGCTTTTCTACGTTTTCCTTTATTCCTTACAGGGATGGAAAAGTTGGTACAATTGTACTTTTTTTTAGCACTATTTGGAAGTTCAAAACACCATAGCACCTCAATGACTTATTTAGCACTATTCAAAAATGTTCTCTAATTTATTACATCACTCAAAAATTCTGTCTTATCACTGTGTAAGTTTTTGTTTTCGGTTCATTTGTATAACTTGACATATTAAGAGTTACAAAAGGAATATTATTCGTTCCACATCGTCTGCAAATGTAGAAAGGATATTTTCATACCAAAATTTAATAAAAATCAAAGTGATAAATGGGCTGTTGCCTTTGACTGTCTCTAATTGAATCCAAACAAGGGATTTATTGAAGTCATTTAATTAGTGTTGCTACAATTTTGAAATAACAAATAGTTTGCTGGTACAAAATTTATCACAAATAGTGATTTAAAATTTAGATCTCATAAACTTTCTTATTCCTTTATAGTTAAGTATTAAAATCAGTTGTTAAGTTTACCTATTATAAATTGTTTTTCATAATTATAGCACCACCAACATTTCAATAATAACAAAGAATGAATTGTCTTCAGGTCATATTCTCTGATGAAAAAAAGTGGAACTTAGAACAGATGACTATCGATACTACTGTTGTGACCTTAGAAATTCAAATTTTGGGAAGATAGTGGTCTATTGCTGGAGGGTTATTTCTTTAAGTGGTTGCCTCGAATGTCAGTTTCCATCTAAGCGGATGTATAACACAGAGTACATTACTGTTCTTAGCTGTAGTTTGCAGCCCTTCTTGAGAGAAAATAATGAATAATGCCAGAATTTATGTCAGCAGACAGAGGATGGAATGGTTCCGTAAACAAACTATTGAGGTTTTATCTTGGCCAGCTTGCTGTCCTGATATGAATATTATTGAAAACGTTCTATCAAACGAATTCCCCATTCTTGACCGAAGTTTATATTCAAAATAACTGACAATTTACCAGTGCTGAAAATATGAAATTAAAAATGATCGAAGAGTGTGTGAAAATAGACGGAGAAATATTAAATAATCTTTATAAGAATATCCAAGCCGTCATGATCATATCTATAGGTAGATCGTACTAGAGTAGAGGGTAGGGGATATGATGGAATACATTTCCAGTCGTGCACAACATGCTGACTTCCAAAACAATCATTGTCTATCCCATCGGGGGTAGTATACTAGCACCCAATATATGTTTGTTAACTAATAAGTGCAATGGAAGTTGCATTAAAAAGAAATGTCTAGCTTACACTTTGATAAATGTAACAAAGAGTCTCTTCGAATTCGACTTTATATATTACCAGAGACCGTAACTGTTATAACTTTTACCGCAAAAGTCAGAAAATAAATGTTACTTTTTGACTTTTTTTTCTAGTAAAAATAAAAGTGTTTAAACAGAATAATTATCAGTAACATCTTATTTTATTATTTACATTTTATAATCTGAAGAAAACACTCTTTTACTTATATTCTGTGTCTCATATATATTTAAGTAGTATTTTAATTCCTCAAATTTTTCATCTAAGTGAAAATAGGTACTTATACTAAAATACTATCTACGTAAGCAATACATATTATAACGGTGTAACATTATACTAATTTTTATGCAGTTGACTAAGTTGCAAAACTTCATTGTCTAATTATTATCGTTTGATCGTTTGAAGAGATAAAGTTGTCCATAAAAAGAAAATTAATTTTTACCAATACAAAAAGCAGAAAAAAAAGTTATTTTTGTTTTAATTTATGATGAATTCATAATTGGAGTACTCACACGGTGTGCTATCAAGTCTTATTGTTATAAAGTACTAAAATTTTATGATAGTTTAAAAAAATTGTTGTTGTGCTTCAAAGAAAAAACTCTTAAAATAATAACACCTTTTGTGATGTGTTTATTGTTTTGTCATAACTAAACAGTGTAAATCTAAGTCAAAAGGGAAAAAAACTCATCATCGAGTGATAATATTTAAAAGTTGCCGTCATTGAAAATTCGCAACATGGACGTAAAACATGCTATTAATTTCTGCATAGTTCTATAACTTCGAGATTAATTCCATTTTAAAAATGTATTTATAAAAGTTATTAACTTAATATAGTTAAATAAAAAAAAAATTGAAAAACATTTAAAATATACAAGAAAATTTTGTTTGTATACTTTGGCTGATTAGCAGCACCCAGCATATTTGAAATAATGGCAGTCAGAAGTTTATACCGGCTTAGTAATCAACAACAGCTGTTTATGTTTTTTTTTAAATATTTTCTTTTGTTCCAAGAAAATATTTAATAATTTTTATAAAAATGGATTGTTTAGAAGATTCATGCCATAATAATGCCCAATATGTATTTTCCGCACAAACCGGCTACTATTTCAATATTTTACTTGTTTTTGGCATTTTTAATTAAAAATATTTGTAATTTTTTATAATTGCATTTTTCTTTTATCAGCTGACTCTAATTTGACATAGCACACTAACTCGTGTTATTATTTTATAATATATGATTTTATAACGACCATGTGAATACCCCAAATATTTATTAAAAAATTCTTTAAAACAATAAAGTAATTTATGTTAAAAATTATTAAAAATAAGGTTTTTAATTATAATTGCTTTCAAATTTGGGTTAAAAAATACAGAATTAACTTATATTTGTTCTCAAAAAAAATAATAATCAAAACACCACTTTTTTTTTGCTCGAAAAAATAAAAATTAAAAAATAACTATTTTTTTTTTTAATAAATATCAGATCTTTAAAAAGCATCGCAATTTACAAAAATTTAGTCCAAGACAATCAAAATTGTATATTTGGTTCCGTTCTCCGACAATTCTTTGCAGTTGCTTTTTTTAATCAAATCTTCAAAAATGACAGTTCTTTTCGGTACCTGTGTATTATAAACATGTCATCTGCGTGGCCTTGACAGGAGATGCCCATATCAATCAAATGCAATCCCAATCAGACTTCACATTAACGCTGAGATATCTCTGGTTTTACGAATTCTCTTTTTTACTTAAAAAGTCGAGTGACACAATCCAGTGTTTTTTCTTCTTTGATGTTGGGAAAAATTTTTTTTAATATTGTTATGTACATCGAAACGACCTAATATTGTTTAACAATAAACACGATAAACAAAAGCTACACAACTACACTAACACATACATCCTACTTAATATAAGTAAACCAACTACAACAAGTATGATAGAAAAAGGAATAGGCAAGTAAGCAAACGCGACAACAAGCAATGTGCCGCGAAAGAATACTCGAAAAGGCGAAATCCCGAATATTCCACTCCAAGAATATTCGTTAGACTGATCTCTTGCAGGGCACGACAAAGCAGGCAACGAGTCAATAGTAATTCAGTCAATTTTGTTTGAAGTTGCATGTGAAGAAAACAATTGTTAGTGTTTACGCGAGTAGAAGTGTTGTCCTTACAAAAAGGTTGTGAGCTCAGAAGAAGAACAAACATGTGTTGTCACTTACAATAAGCAGACAAGAATATCGTGGTACAAGTTGGAAACAGTAGCACATAAGATAATGCGGACAATAAAGAGTTATTGAAACTAAACACATATTTGTTTTTACTTTATTCGCCATCAACAAACTCATATTTAAATGTTATTAAAGAGATAAAAATTTAAAAATATATAAATATAGCGTATGAATGATGAACAAATGTTGTATTATTTATTACTCATACGCACTTATTTTATCAAAAAAAAAATAACAGCAATTTCAATACAGATTGCACTGTACATAATAAGTGTGCTTTCTAGAACTGTTTGTGAGCAAGTATTTTAATTTTTATTATGATTTCATAAACGTGGGTTCAAGAATCATTAAGCAATATTTTTTTTTCTTAAGATTTTATGCTAAACCAGGTAGTAATATGATACTTAACCAAGAATACTTCTTAAAAAGGTTTCACCCTCTAAAAGGGTGCTATGTGATATTCTAAATAATTCGCACTTACCAATGGTAGAGGGCTTTACGGTTTATGCCCTTTATAATTCGAGAGTACTGATAATGCCCTGTAAAGCATATGACTTTTGCCCTATAGGCTACCAGGCGAAATTTAAAGAAGTCGCCTGGTATTGTCTTAAAATGGCTCTCAATTTTTAAATTGTTTTGATGAGTACCTTAAGGAAACATTACATTATTAAAGCTACATGGTCAGAATATAAAAAACTGCATTCAATGTTAGAACAGATTTAAAATATTTTTTTTTTTTTTCTCTCTCAAAAAATTAAGTTGAAAAATTAGCGGTCTGGCAACACGTCTACATCTATTTTATTTGAGAAAATTGAAATAAATCAGTTATTAGATTCATCTTCGCCATCTGATGAAGAAGAATTACTGAATTTATTTCAACTTAGTCAAGATTTTGGTTGTAAGTGGTAAACACAGGGCATACCCTTTTTTAATATTATTGTTATGTTCTTCTCAAATAAAAAATTACATTACAACTGGGTTGGTTAGTTCCCAAGAAGACTTATTAATGCAGCAATATAAGTAATTAAAAAATTTATGAGTACAATTTGATTAAATTGTTTTCAAGTAAATGTTGAGTATAATTTGATCAAATTGTTTTACATCTTTAAAATTTTAAGGGGTTGTTGCCAACAATTTATATTTGCATATACAGTAAATTTTTTTATTCTTATATTTTTATTAAAAAATTCATTTTTCAACAATGTGATGCAACCCGATTATTAAGTCCATGTACACAATTTAGACTATTAATTTTATTTTTATTGCTTTATTTCGTTTTATCCTTATTTTTTGCTGTTTCTTTTTCCTATCGACATCAAACTTACAGATGTTTGCGATAAATCATTTCATTTAACTATTCCGGCTCAAGAGGATACAAACAGAAAAAGACGTCTAGTTAGGTTTGCCAGATTCCGATTCGCAAAAAGCTGTACATCGGGTTTTGAAAAGCTGGACATAAAACAATACCGAGAAAATGTCAATTGTACCTTAGGCCGTGGACAATATTGTGATAAACACAAAACAGTTCCGCTTTAGTGAGTGGTGTTACAATTTTTGTCTCTGTTGGGACTACAAAATTCAAAATAGTTTGAGACAACTTCTGCGGCATCTCCATTTTATTATGTTTTTTGTGTTTATCAAGCGAGTAACTACCTTCATATTTCATTGTATTGTCTGTTTGGCACAATTTACACTCTGCCGTGTAATTATCTTTTTTTCTTGTCCAATTAGCATATTTTGCAAACTCTTTCCATCTATCGCAGTTGAGAGACGTCTTTTTGTATGGATCAGCTTCTTCATCAATATCCATTTAAAGATTTTCTGCAAATTATTTTTATTTTCAATAATATTTACTATGACATCAACTGTTCATGTGTTGAGACATGTTGTCAGTGATGATAAAAGAGGGAAATCATAACTTAGTTGTATAACAAATGAAATGTACAATCAGAGTTGGCTAACATAATTTGACAAAGATAATATGAAAATTATTGCCCAAGTGTACTAAAAAAATTCTATTTAGATGGACAAATTAAATTTTAGCTTGGAACTGGACATGCATTAAATAAGCTGGACAATTCAGCCAAGTCAACCCTACTCCCAGTGGAAGAAAATGGAAATAAATTTGATTATGTTTATGAATATTTACAACAAATTTTTTGTTTTTAAATTTAGAGTTCTTTGGTGTTTCGAACATTGAACATTTCGTTAGATATCAGAAGCCTGAATTTAATTTGATGGTGTTGTTGCACTCACTACTAGTTATAATTATTATAGTTGGTACTCCTTTAGTGTGATTTTTTTTAAAGCAAATACACTTCTATTAATTTTCATTTATTTTTTATTTTATTTATTTATTATTAGTTAGTCATCGCACAACAAGATATTAATCGTATAAATGAGAGTGCGATGTGAGAATAATGTGGAAATAAAAGTGCGTTAGAATGTGTTTAATTTCAGAAAATATAGCAATCGATTCAAATAATTAGGATAAAAAAGAAATGAATATATTGTTACAAAAATGGAATTGGTGTTACGTCGTTTAACATTAAAACGATAATTAAATGCTACAAATGCAAAAACAATGGATTTGTTTACATGATCAGCGAATAAACAAAGATATACCAACAACATCATTATAAAAAAGGGCGATAAAGAAGAAGTAACAACAACACTGCAAGGACAAATGTAAACAAAATACACAAATAAAAATAAACAACATGCTTCCATTTATAGATATTATATATAAAAGGCAAGGCAAAACAGGTAACGGATCAGCAAGAATTCAGTCAGACTTGTGTGAAGACACGTTGCGAGTGAAGTTTCCGTTATAAAGATCTATTGAACAGTTGTTATTGTTTACGCGAAAGAGTGAAAAGAAGAATAACCAAAAAAAAAAATTGTTGCTGTTACATCAAGTTGTGAACAGTGACACACAGAATTGTGTGAACAATAGAGAAATTTATTAAAACTGAACACAAATTTATTTGTATTTTTATTCCAATCAATCGAATTCATATTTCAAACGTTTGTAAAATATAAAAACGAAACAATGTGTAAAAAATAAAGAAGGAAAAATATCCCTTCATGAAATGCCAATAGTAAAACTCTCCTGACTTACAAAGTCACCAGTACTAGTGACATTTTATACCCCAGCCAATTTTATTTACAATAAACATTTAACAAGTGCGTATCATTGAAAATCTACTTACTACTGACGTAGACATTAGAACCAGTGAATCAATAGTACAATTTAGCATTTCTAGTCTACACTTTTGGTACTTTTCTGAAGGAAAAGTCGACAATAAAATTCAATTTTTGTAAATATTTGAAATTTTATTAAAAAAAAAATAAAAAGGTACGATTTCTTTGGTACAGCCTTTTTCAAATTTAAATATAAAAACTAAATAAATTCAATCTATCTTATTTATATAGCAACATCAAAATAACGTTTTTAATTCTAAAAATTATTAATTCTCTTTGGGAGGGTCGTCTTCTTCATGATTTACATTATTTTTAGTTTTTCTGCAACCCATTTATTTCGAATTATTTTTCTTTTGGCGCTAAAATGTTGTTCAAAGTTGATACTAAATTTGGATATTAAAAAACCGGAACGAATTATTAAAATATTACAAATATTTATGAGAATACAAACAAGAATTTTTACCTATTAGACCTTTAGAAACATTTGCCAAAAGAGCTATCAACTCTATCATTAAAATTCATGATAATATTTTGGACAAATATTTCATGAAAGTTTCGTTCTGCATTACCCACAAGAAGTGATATCATTTGGAATATTTTGTTTATAAACAAAAAATGAAATTTTATTCGTTAAAGTAATTCCACAATAAAAGTAAGTATTTGTTACGTATGAGTCTGAATGACTTTTCCAAATAGCATCAAATTGTCTTTGTTCTTTTTTTAGAGTCGATAGGGAAGAATTCCAAATTCTATGTCTTGTCAACTTAAATCCATTTCATTGTTCTTTTTAAGGGATTACTGCGTTTGCTGTGTTGCGTTTATTACGTTTATGGCGTTAGTTTCTCGAATTGTTCCAAAAATTGGTCTTCGAAGTTAATCAAAATATGCTCATGTTTATTCGCGTTAATATATGGAGTCCTCACATGTTCATTCACATATGAATTTGATAGGTAGACGGTGACAGAACATAAAGAGTTGATGTCATGCCAAGTTGTTTGATTTTAACAATGTCGGTTTCTTACACAGCAACGTATGTAAAACAAACTTAAAAAATAGCAAGGCTTTAAGGTAAATGTTACTACATTGACACCTTTACCCCCGTTGCATGCATTTCATGTATTGAAATCGCTTCAGTACGTATATTTTGGTGTTTTATGATACCGTGGAATAGCAAAAGAAGAGTACAAAACGTTACAATACTTCTCCATTAAACTATGTGCTACTGAGGCTCCATGGTCTCCAAAGAAACAACAGGATATACAACAACATATGGATGTATGTATGCCGGCGTCATGTTAAAATATTTCATGTTTTTGTAAAAGTCGTTTTTGGGTGTATTTGTGTACATTTGTTTGTTGTTTGGCTTGTTGAAGCGTAAATTTAAAAAGTGTTCTTAATTACAGAAAGACGAGTTGAAATTCATAAATAATGGAAAAAGTTTTGATTTATTGCGCAAATAACAAACATTTGATGTATATTTTATGAGAGAAAATATCTTAAATTTTACAACCTAGATCTCGTTACTTTCTACTAGCACACGTCTACTATTTAACGTCTACAGTTAAATAAATTGAAATTTAATAACCAAACACTACTGAGTATCAGTTGAAAGCAAAATATGTAGAGACGTATTATCAGCAAAAACAGTTAAAATAAGTTCATAAGAATGTCTTCATGTACTTCGTAAGCCGAAATTTACCAGTTACGTTGGCCAATAAGTCATTTATATCAGTCAATGATGTGGAGGACATTCTTTAGGTGTGAAAGATAGAACTGTCTATAGACTATTGCTGGTTTGAATTGATGACTATTTGAATATGTGTTTAACTTCACGGACATCCGGGAGAAAAATAGTAGGGTTCTTTAGGGCTAAATTTTTTAACACCAACGGGATGGTACTATGTGCCACACATTCCATGCCCCAAGAGTATGCACCAGCGATTTTTCTGAATGTTCATGTCAAGTAATGTGAATAGGCCACCGAGATCGTGCGGTTTGACTTTGTTAAATTTAATTTTATGAAGTTTTTTGAATAGCAGTTATATCAAGCTATTGCAACAACATAACCTATCCCATTAGGGAAATTCAACTTGTTTTATGCGTTAAATTCATGGAAAATTAGACATTTTGGATGCATTCTACACAGAAAAGCCATGATGGTCATTGGAATAATAATATATTCATTTCACATACTAGTATAATGGCATCAATATGGTTTTAAAACGAATAAAAAATTTCATTGATATCCACTTACAATTTGCGTAATTTAAACTTAAAATATTACTTTACCTTACCCTTCAGTAAGGATCAGCGTTGCCACAAAAAAAAAATTTTCCCTACCAATATTCTTTCCAAAACATACCAAAATTAATCTAATCCTAGCAAAATTTTAATTTAAATAATACATCTTGACGACAAGATGTAACGTATTAACTATTTAGCAAAACTTTATAATTGATTAACCGTGCTACCAATTTAATTATAAGATCCCTTTGCTGAAAACATCCAAATTCGCGACTTTAAATCTATTCAATGTTAAGTATTACAACATTACATCCCGAGTCTTTAATTAAGCATTTTCTCTCACTAGATTTCTGGCAAGAACTCTGAGAGTAAATAAAATTGCCATGAAAAGGTTCTCAAAGAAATCTGTCGTCCGGAGTCGTCTTTAAACTGTAGGTACCACCATTAACACACACAACATAAGTAGTGTAAGAAACTGCTGGCTTCTTGGAGACGATTGCTGTGAAGGTATAACACTGGACATTTTATAGTCAGCTAGCAGCAACTCGTTTCTTTGCCGTTCGCACCTTCCTTCTTTCCACCTTTCCTAAACCTGCACAATGCGTTACATGAGTAGGGACCATCCCCTGAGTGCTGGTTTTATAAACATAGAATAAAAAAAATTTTAACCACTCAAACTACATCACAGATGAAGATTCCGAAGAAGAAGTGAATTTTGAAAACTATCTCCCTTTTATTAAATGCTGAGGCTGAGCTGTTTCGAAAATCTTATTCTACTGAATCGGATAGTGAAGGCGACATTCCACTTGCGTCATTGTAATAGGCCAAGAAACGCAAATATATATCATTAAATGGGTAAAGCACGATGTGGAAGAAAAGGGAGCCTAGTGTTACAGCATATAAACAGGAAATCTTATTTACACCTCTTTAACTGTTCGAAAAATTTGTTGATGGAGATGGTGCAAACTATTACCTGTGCGGTCAAACAAAATGCAATTGGAAATATAACTCCAGGCGAAATCAGGTGCTTTATTGGAATTTTTCTACTAAATAGCTACAAAACTGGAACATTCCTAAATAATATCCGTAAGGAAATGGGACTTGGTTCAAGCGTAGTGTTAACGTGGAAAATGTAAACAGAAACGTTATAATCATTGCCACAATAAGGACACTACACGCTCCATATAAAGTGTAATGTTGAGCACCACCAAATTATTTTTTTTTTATTAATTTGGGTTTTCTTTACTGATATAGTACTAGTAAATAATAATAATGAATAATAGAATAAATACCAAGAAAATACTGCATTTTGCTCCCATATGTGTCGAGCGGACTAAATTTCTTTTTTTATTTTTTCTTCAGTTTTGTAATATAATCAGTCAGAATAAAGCTACAAAGATTGTTCCAGTAATATGCCCGTCAGCATATCTGGATTAACAACCTGACTGCCGCGGTAATTTTCAGAAAATTGGCCAAAAAACGACAATTTGATTTTTTCACATTAGTTAGTATAAGATAAGATAGTACAAGCGTGGAAAGGAACGCCATCTACGAGTTATCTCATAGTTGGCAGTCAACGTGTTAAATAAAAATGCATTTCGCGCACTTTGATAAGCATTAACGACTTTTGGTCACCATTATCAATAGAATTGTGTGAAAACTAAGTATGTAGGAAATATGAAAACGATTGTACATGTTTGCCCAGTTTGTTGTAGCCGAAAATATGGCTGTTGATTCCGATAGTGTGGCAACAATTAAAAACCTAGCGAACAACAGCGTTGCGAATTTGGAATAAAGTTTTGAATTTAAACGCCTTATTTCTGCGATGAGGCACACTTTTACTTCAATATATTCATGAATAAGCAGAATTGTTACAGTTGAGCAAATGAGAATTTACGAGGAATTGTTGAAAGCCATTACAACCACAATGAGTGACTGTTTAGTGCAGTTTAATGGTGTCCTTTATCGCGAGATGATAATGAACTTCCAGAGAGTGAGTATATATACAATAAGCCGCTGCAACGCAGCCAACGAAGCAATGACTCTTTTGCATATTCAATGGCCGATATTAATACAAGAACTAAAGGATGATATCCTTCGGTATGTTTATAACATTGAACTTCAGTTATAACTCTGAACCACTAAGTAAAATATGGACCATCGACTTAAGGTACTCTACTGTAGTCTTAGCCAACATTTAGCTGATATTTTGAGCCTTTCCTGCTCCACTCCATATTATTTTAAAGTAATTAGCCTAAAACTAAAGTAAAAGAATTTCTTCTGGCTTTAATTGGTTTCTATTTATATCCTTCGTAATTTAGCAAGAAAAGTAGAGAAATAAAAATTAAGAACATTACGAAATAAAAATAAAATTTATAATTAGAGAGAACGTTTGTAGTATTTAAAATATCAATCTCCTGACATTTTGTGTTGGCTTATAAACGGACCTCTACAGAAAGCTCCAAAAATGTTTATAAAAAAGGATAATTAAACTCTTTTAAATGTTTTTAAAAGATAATTAAATAACAAATTTACATGAATTGGGGATTTGTAACCTTTTCAAGGATATTTTATGAGAAAGAAATCAAATAATTGTTTAATTTGTACAAGAGGTCCTTTACGGTAAAATAAATTATAAGTACTTCCAAACAGGATGATGATTTTTACAAATTTCTTTCTTATGTCAAGCGATTAAAAAAAAGAGAGTAATTTGTGAGGTAATTCGAGCTAGAAAATTTGTTTAAGTGATAAAGAAATAAAAAGAAAAAACAACGAGAAACCTATTAGAATAAATAATACTACTTACTACGCGAAAGTAGTTGGCAGCCCTGCAATATAACTTACATTATCATTAACCAATAGCAAAATAATGAAAACAATTTTCGTGACGTCATTGATTCAACATGAGCAGAAAGATTTAATTTTGTGTGCGTGATGGTATAATCTTTAGTTTATCATTCGTGAGTATAATGACCTAAATTCTTGCACTACCCAAGTTATGCGTTTCAGTTTTAGTATTTATCTCAGAGCTTTCATCAAAGACAGGAAGACGTCGAAATGAATATTTTTGTTTTTGTAAATTTTTGTTATGTTCCAGAAAGTTTGAGCTGGATTTTAAACCACAGGCTCTTGTCTTATGTATCAACATACAACCTCCTAGATTACGGCGACTTTATTTTTATGTGTGACTGTTGATATAAGATTTTAATGGGTTCAGTTACGAAAATAACTTAGTAATTATACAGTGAAAGACATTTGAGTCTTGCATCAGACTATATAGCAATAACAGAAAGAAATGCTTGAGTTATCTTAACTGAAACTGAGATTTGTGAAGACATTAAGGATAGTTCCTTGGAAAGAATAACACACTAATAGGCGGTAATATGTAGTATATAGGTATTATATGGTCATATAGAGATTTGCTTTAAAAGGATCAATCTGTATTTAAATAGCAACAATGAATTTATGAAAGTAATCAAAGTCCTAGAAATCGATCTCTACCACGATCAGCGCACGTAAGGAAATTAGAAATTTGCTTTAGCATATGAAAAACAACTCTGACGCAGACATAAACCTATTAAACTAAATTTCATCGAAAAAAAATCAAAAAGTATAAAAAGCCCTATACCGTGTGTTTGGAATGCTTTAGAAAATTGTGGAATTCAAACAAAATAGTTTATTCACGGGCAGTTGTATGCAAGTGTATGCTAAGAGTGCTTGCAATACGTCGACTTCTGATCAGATTTTAACGCCATTGAAAGATATGAAACTTCAACGTCTTTCCGAAAAGAATAATAAGTCAAGAGGCGTGTATATACTTATATACTCGCAAGTAGCTTTCGGAAAAATTTCCGTAAGTATATGAAGTGTTTACATTTACAGTGTACAGTTGTCAGCAAGTTGTAAATGTTACCTCAAGAAGCAAACACATGTTTACACATAATAAAATAATTTCTGAGAGACTTGACTTCTGAAAGTTGACTTCTAACACGTATTTACATGACTTTTGAAAGTCATATTTTGGAAGCAACTTTCGCAAAAAAATCCCAGGCCAGACATCAAAACGAAAACATGAAAATACGTTTTCGGTGACTTCCTCTCAGCAGATTTCTGGCAAAAACTCTGAGAGTAAAAATTGCCATGAAATGCTTCTCAAAAAATGTGTCATTCGGAGTCGACTATAAACTGTAGGTCCCGCCACTCATGTATAAAATTAACGCACACAACATAAGTGGTGTGAGAAGCTAGGACGTTGCACAATGGGTCAATTCGACCTCTGGGTACTGTACTTGCCACAATTGACAAGTACACGTCCTCTAACCTAATCTAAGCTCAACTAATCGCATAGATTAAATGATAATTCGCAGATGGCATCTGTCCTATCGCCGACTAGCACGATAGCGTCCAGGATAAACTCAATTCTTGTTCGGAATTCGGCGATTGCACCATTGACAAAATTTCAACTGATTGAGATAACCACATATTTTACGTTGAAGCCAGTCGTCACTAACAAAAACATCAGCTTTGGAAAACCCCAATATACCGTTTATTGAATAAAAATATACAAGGAGAGCTTACACATCCACATAATTTTACTTTACAATCTTGGGCAACAAAGATAAATTCCTATGTTCTAAATGGATTAGATGTAGAAAAATTAAATATTATGAATGTAAAATGACATGCAACAAAGTCTAAATGTAAGTAAACCATCGTAACAGATGCAGAGTTAGTTGGTTAGCGGCCTAAGTTCACATTGAACGTGTTATTAGTTTGTTTACTAAAGAAACTGATGAAACATGGGGAAAAATAACTCCTTAAGAAATTTATTGAAGTTTGATGATTGCATGTATTCAAACAACCTTAAATCCTTAACTATGTGTATGTATACATAAGTTTATAAAAATTTATCCTAAGTATGTTCCATCGACTTGCTGCAGGTATTTTGAATAATTTGAAATGGAGATTTTCACTTGTAAAGCAAAATCGACCAGGTCAGTCAAAATTATTCAAGGAATTGAATTTTTCAATTGCATCTGCAAACATTAGAAGCCTTTTCAGCAGCAAGTACTCATTGTCCCTGCAACTGTTGCGGGTGTCTTTGATCATATGGCCACTGCGTATCGCGCGAGTATACAGAATGCAACATTCAAGCATTACCAATCTCAAGTTTGCGGGTTCTCAATGTTGATTAACGGTTACCGATGTAGATAATTCCCTCGAGATTTTAATGGTTGTCGCACGTCTGCAAAATTGACCTACTCTGCAAATTCCGAGAATACCACTACTTTCGTAACTGCCGAAATCCAGCTTTGAACGCATTCTGGTAAAACTCAGTATCTTAACAATCGTACTAGTTAGGGTACTGTGATATTGTAATTGTTAATAATCCTTATAGGTTACCAACTCCACCTTTAAGATGCTGCGATAAAGCGATTTTAAATGACCTCTCATTATTGTATGAGTGTTGCTTCCTCAATAGGAGGTTCACATCTAAGGTGTGGCGTTGACCGATCTCAATAATGTTCCTCCTCTCTGTCGATCTCTATCAGTCTAGTAAAAAGAAAAGTGGAAATATTGAAAACTCTAAGATGCTAACGAGTGTTATTAAAGGTACCCACTTCTACTGTACACCATTTTCATTGAAATATAATATAATATAATGATGAATTAATATTTTAAATTTAATTTTAAACTTATAACGATAATAATAAAACTATAATATCTATATTGTTACGCATAGCGAAACGCCTAATATCGTTTAACATTAATGATAAACTAAAGCTACAATTCACACGACACAAAGATACACTAACACATACATCGAACTTAGTATAAGTAAACTAGCAACAACAAGCATAAGAGTAAAAGGGATGGACAAATAAGCAGACGCAACAACAAATAATGCAGTAGCTAAAGAATTCTCTAGAAGGCGAGAACGCGAACCTCCTACTTCGAGAACCATCATCAGACTGAAGACGTTCGCATATCAAAGGGCAAGACAGCACAGGCAACTAGTCAGAGTGAATTCAGTCAGCCTTGTGTGCAGTTAAGACAAGTTGCGTCCGTAGTAAGGTCTACAGAACAGTTGTTATTGTTTACGCGAGCAGAAGTGTTGTGCTTACAAAAAGATTGTAAGCAAAGAATAACGAACAAGTGCTGTTTCTTATAAAAAGGTTATAAGCAGAGAAGAGTATCGAACGAGCACATATTGTTATAGTTATTGTTGTGTACTTTGTATAAGTTTGGACAGTGGCACATAAAAGTAGTGTGATTAATAAAGAGTTTCATTAAAATAAACACAGATTTGTTTTTACTTGGTTTGCAATCAACGAACTCATATATACATACATGTATAATTGGCCATTACAACCCTTCAGTCAGGATTACGACCTAGCTTCTCACACCACTTATGTTGCGTGCGTTAATTTTATACATACGTGGCGGGACCTACAGTTTAAAGTCGACTCCGAACGACAGATTTTTGAGAAGCTTTTCATGGCAATTTTTACGCTCAGAGTCTTTGCCAGAAATATGTCGAGAGGAAGTCGCCGAAGAAATATTTTTCGTTTTTGATGTCTGACCTGGGATATGAACCCGGGCCTTTCGTCTAATAAGCCAACACACTACCTACTAGACCACGGCGACTTCTCATATATAAACGTTTTTAAAAAGATAAAAACGTAACAATATTTATACGGGCTAGAAGAAAAAACAAAAAATATTGTGTATCCCAAGGCATTACAATAAGAATTATTTAGTTAAGATAAAAGTATATATTAAATTTTAGTAATTAATTACTAAACAAAAAATTTTTTTAATTATTATGTCTATAATTTCGATGGGAGTAACGAAGCACATCGGAAATTAGCTAGTAAAATAAATAAAACAAAAAAATATTAAACTGGCACACATCCAGGAAACCAAAACGATTACATTTACATTTACTGAAGAGATTGCAACACATTTAAAATCTTTTCAAAACCCATATTTGAATATTTAATATATGACACGGATATGCTTACACTACCAAACAGCAAACATTTTTATGCTAATACTGGTAGAAACTCAATTTTTATTTCAACGGTATTATAGTATTGTTAGAGAGGTATAGAGAGAAGTAAGAGTTTTTAGCATATTGAAGAATATTGTACACAACATTACTGATAGTTTTATTGCATATTACTGTCCCTCATTTTATGTTTGTCTTTATTTTAACCTCTAGTGTTTTCTAAACGCCAAATAATATTTAATCGTACAAGGGATTTGGTTTTGGTCTTGCATATTTGCCATTTTGTCTAAAGCAAAACAGTTAAAATACAAAACAGGTTTTAAAGGAACGTCAGACTTACTTTATTTATGTGATGTTTATTTAGTATTGCTTTAATTTACGTGTAGCTTGAATTTACGAAAAGTTACTGTTGGCGTAAATTGTCGATTGGTGGCGCCATCAGGCAATATTTCTTTCAGAACGACATTAGTCTTATCTCTATAATTTCAACATCGTATGACCTGAATTGATTGGTTTGGACAACAATGACGTATGGTTTCAAGAGGACAACGCTACGTGCCACACAACTAATATCACATTGGATACTCGCCACGAGCGATTTGATTTCATAGTTATATCACGTGAACTGAAACCGCTACCGTCATCGTGCGACTTAAAACCATCAAAATTTTTCTTGTGTGATTTTCAGAGGTCGCAAATTTAGCCTGATTTATGCGTCAAGGCCATTGAAAATACTCTCCATTTAGAAAAGCCATGTAGGATATTCGAATGATGTAAAATATATACACATCTGTACGTACATATTCTATTCTAATAGAAAAGGTCGAAGATATCTCACACATTTTGTTTTATTTAAACAAATCGTCTTCTGATCACACATTTTCGGTGCATTCCATATTAGTTTGTACGCCTTTTCGTTTTCTTCTATGCCCTGGTAGCCCAGAACTGTGTAGAGGCAGATGTTGAGTCTACGTGTACGGAGTAGTCGAGTTGACTAGGTGGGACCCTTCTTGGCCATACACACATATGATCAAGTTCGTACGAGGTAGGTTCCAGGTTTCAGTCATACAATTCAATAGCAAAAATATCTGACTGAAATACGCTGGTCTATTTACGAAATCTGTATGGCGCGGTCATTGTCAGCTTATTCACAAAGATGTTTACATCAACATTAACGGTGACTGCTTTAGCAAGTCGTTAGTAGTATATTCGTCCGAAAACAATCGACCATGGAGTCACATCTAAGACCCTGACGATTCAGTTCTACTTCGTACAGTGTTGAAGCGTGCCTCAGAGTATATGATCTAAACATACCAGAAAATTTAAGCCTCAGTTCAGTTCCAAGAGTCATATTTTGGAGGAAGATGTCTATCACCGCGAGCAGCTTCAAGCGCCCGTGATGTCCAAGCATTTTTATTTTTAATTGCCAATTTTATTTACGCGCTAAAATCCTGTAATTAGTTTTAATTTCCTGTAATATATTTTTAATTTTTTCCACTATTTTCCTTAAACTTTAATATCGACTGATGCGTGTTCGTTCAAAAGCTAATTCAGCACTAGTGTACCTACGGGGCACTGTACAAATCCACTATCCTCGAAACTTGAACTTAGATTTGTAAGATCTTATTATTGTTGTAGACTTTAATTTTCATGTGATCGACCACATTAAGAAACAGCTAAGTACGGCTGCATTATACACATACGGTATACATATCGACGCCTCCGTTTAATAACGTTCTAAATCGAAAAAGTGTGTTTTGAGTTATGAGCTCTCAAGGTTTTCACACGCTATACGACTTTATGTGTGTTCTAAGTAGATTTTTCCTTATAACTTCGGAACGGATCGGCGGATCTTAACCAAATTTTGGCAGTATTTAATGAATGGAGGCGTCGATATGTACAAACAGTGTAAACATGTTGAAATGAGTATGCTAGTGAAAGTTAAAGTTATAAATTTATCGATATTTGTATGAAATTGTTGCATTTATTTTTTCCTAAACTCTAAACTTTTGTTGAAAATTCATTTAATTTTATTTTTATTGCATGTGACTGAAATCGTCTGTTACTTTCATTATTTTATGGAGGAGTTACATTTGATACAGTTTTAATTGACGCGAAATTTCCGCGAACAGTATTATTTTTTGTGGGACTATTAAAGGGATTTTAGTTAATTGATCTACAGGGTGGCTGATATATAATGCAACAAAGTAAAGCTCTATATTTGTTAAATTTTTTTTTTTAATTTTATTGTTGAAAAGCAAAAAATGTTGGAAATAACATCAAAGTTTAGAATCAGTTTAGATTTATTCGAATTGGCCACCTTTGGTACGAACTATGGCCTTGAAGCCATTCTTGGTTGACGCGTGCTAAGTGCGGTGGTGCTGAGTCCTGATGGAATGTCCATGATCTGCTGTCGAAATGTTTGCCTGCCCAAGGCTTCAATACTGTCTTTAAGACATTTTCCCGATAACATGCGGCATTTATTTTGACCCACGGTCGATGAATACGAGCAGGGAGCTACCATTGGCTATTACGGCGGCCCACACAATTAACATCGGCGGCACTTAAGTTCTGGTGTAAATTTTCAGCTGACCTCTTTGGGAAACTGCTCAATTTGGAATGGCTTCTCATCAAAAAAAAAACAAATTCGGAAACCGGCCACTTTCGGTCAAACGAGCTAACTCGTTTCTAGTCTAACTTTTTTTGTCTATCGGTGAGCTCTTGCACTTTTTGGAACTTCAATGACTTTAGTCCAGTGAAGGGCAAACACATACTATTATAGTTTTGGTTGTGTTGGTAAAGCAGCGGAGAACAAAATTCGACGTAATTTTTGAGAGTCGTACACTGGGAAAATAAAAAAAATAAAAAAAATTGGTTTTTTTGTTGTTAAGCCCGGTTTTTTGTTTTTTGATTAAAGCATATTTTTATTGTTTTCAAATGTTTATAAATTATAGTTTATTTTTTAATTTGGTTAATATTTTATTTAATAGGGACCTTAACATTGAATTCTTTCTCTATATTTTCTATTTATAATAGAAACTATATGTCACATAAGGAATTTCAAGCGACAAGATGAAGTAACTCTTCACTCGAAAATGTTATAAATAATTAAATAACTTCAAAATTTAATACGAAGTTGCTTCTCCTTTATTATTTATGAATTCCCTTAATCTTTTGGACACACTTAGCACAAGGTTCTTCAAAGTCCTTGTAGGAATTGCCCTCCATTCACCCTGCATTTTATCCAATATATATATTATATTGCCAATTTTCATTAAACATTTTGCTGCGTGTATTTGGAAAAAAAAAACCATTCAAAAAAGTTGCGTAGCGAGATCCTGCTTCATCAAGTGCTAAACGTCAACTGAATTGATTTTGTTCTCTGGTATCCACACAAAACAACAAACAAAGCAACAAACACACGATCTTCATACGAAATCACACGAGTAAGCTTATTGTGTACGTGTGTCAACGCAGCGTCAGCAGAAATTTCTTTGCCTATCACATGTGATACAAAATTTCTAATATGCCCTTCACTGCTTTAGTCCAACCTCATTTTTCAATATGTGTTGCATCCGGCGTGGATTTGGATCAAAACTGGCCTTCACTTTTCGGATCATTTGTGGTGTTGTTACCGTTTTTTTTTTTTTTTTTTGGACGCGATTCACGGTAACGAGCAATGTTACGAGACACAAAAGATTTATTCACATTTAAATGCTCGAGGGCTCTAACGATAACCACCTATGGTTTTCCAGTCAAATATAAAGCAATCACACTATCACACTTGAATTCCATCACGAATAACATTTTTTCTGAATGCAATAGATCAAAATGCTTTTGTAAGCTTGTAAATAATAAAATGAACTGTCACTGGAATAAATCTGTCAACTGTCAGATGAGCGGTTTACAAATGATAACAACCTAAAGTTGGTTGCAATACATATCAGCCGCCCTGTATAATGTGAGTCAATTATGTTGATATATGTGAAATCACTCTTCAGTTGATGATATTTTACGTAATCTGATTATCATTATTTAATAAAATTTGATTTCAACCGGTGAGTTGAAGATATACAACTCATACAAATCATAAAACTCTTGAAGAAATCTTTTTTGGGCAAAGTCTGTCTTTCTAGCGTGTTCCCATGGTAGCATGTAACGCGACTTTGGGAAAATTCAATTGATAATGTTTTTAAAATGAATTTTATTTTAATAATTTGCCCCATTTGCCCTTTAATTTTCCTTTCCTATATTAAATTAACTCATACTAATTTTTTAAATATTTTTTTCCTTGTTATTAATAATAAAAGCAACATTTTAATTTATGATTAATACATTATTAACAATAATGTTTAAAATCCATATGTGAGAATCATGCCACATAGAGATTATTATAACAAATTATAAAATGTACATTAAATCAGCAGTTAATCATAAGAATTGAAAACAACAGGGAACATAATTTCAGTTTTTACTCTTAATGAAAAGTGAATTCAATTTAAATGATAATATACATACATTAACAGCAATAATAATATGTAAAAACTTAATTTAAACAAAAAAAAAAAAAAATATGAAGAATTAAAATTATTTTGCTTTTTTGCAGCTGAAATAAAATCCCAATCGTTATTAAATTTTTACTGTGAGATTTGTACGCTTTGAATAAAAATTTTCAATTATAAAAATTTAATACATAATTATGTAAAATATATTAACACGCGGGTCAAATAACCCATTTTGAACTTCTTGTCAGAATTTCTTGAAAAGAACATTATCACATCGCCATTTGCCTTTACGACCTTTATTACGAAATACATCGACTGTGTTTCTCATGATTTACTCCTCTTTTGTTCATTATTTTTACCGATAAATATATGTAATCTACCTTAAATACCGCAAGGGCTCATTTGACCCCCTTTGGTAGGAATAGGAATACATAAAGTATCGGTAGGTTTAGTGTTAAATCATTAAAAACTTACAATTACGATGCGTATGGATTTCCGAAATTTTGATTTTTCTTGCCAGATTCTTGTAGTTGCAACTGGCTAATTAATAGGATTTTTTTCTTTTTTTGAGACATAAACTCAAATTTAATTCTATTCATTCATTGTTAGAATACACAATGGAAGAAAGGAAAGAGCAGGTACTGCGACAATTTTTTTTTGTTTCATTTTGTCTATTTTGATAAATCACAATGAATCTCTTTAGCATTCAATTGCACGTGCAAATAATAGGATTGTTGTATTTAAAGTAAGTATTCTGTTCAGGTAACTAATTTAACGCTTAACGATCGTAAACGTGGTACCTCCACTTGTAAGTGGTGGATAAATTTAAGTTCACCAGTTTAGTAAACAATCCACCAATACGTCTGTGACAAAATGCAAAATCTGACGAAAACACTGCCGCTGTCCTTTAAAGTGTGCAAGAAAATTCGAGATAGTCGATTTAGCAATGTTCGCAAGAACTCGAACTTTCGCAGACCATCACGTATTTTATATCATGACTTGGGTGTGCACTCTTACAAAATTTATCTGAATTAAGAAATTTATGTAAACACACAAAGTCGCCGTGGTCTAGTGGGTAGTGTGTTGGCTTATTAGACAAATGGCCTGGGTTCGAATCCCAGGTCAGACATCAAAACGAAAAATATTTCTTCGGCGACTTCCTCTCAGCAGATTTCTGGCAAAGACTCTGAGAGTAATAAATTTCCATGAAAAGCTTATTAAAAATCTGTCGTTCGGAGCCGACTTTAAAACTGTAGGTCCCGCCACTCATGTATAAAATTAACGCACACAACATAAGTGGTGTGAAAAGCTAGGTCGTAATCCTGACTGAAGGGTTGAAATGGCCAATTATGTATGTAAACACACAAAAGCAAACGAAGTCTGTTTACTGAAAGGGCATGTGAACCCTTTTCACCGAAAAATCAACCTCATCAACCAAATTATCGGACGATACCAATCCACGCAAGCGTTAACTAAGTACATAAATCTTCAATCTGGTTTATTGACATAGTTTCTCACACTACTTATGTTGTGTGTGTCAATTTTATACATAAGTGGTGGGACCTATAGTTTAAAGTCGACTGCAAACGACAGATTTTTTAGAAAACTTTTTTAGCAAGTTTATTTACACTCAGAGTTTTTGCCAGAAATCTGCTGAGAGGACGCAGTCTCCTCTGACCACGCAGTCTCCTCTGACACGCCCCAAACTTCCCATCATAAATACCAAATAAAGGTTTTTGGGTGAATTTGAAAACAAATGTCTACAGGAAGAAAAAAAGAGAGCTACAGACAAAGTGGATCAGGAAGTTCGTGCGTAAGATGCATCAGAATATTAGAAAATTCAATTGCTTTGTTAATAAAATAAGCTAAGATTGCCAATTTTAGTATAACATTAAAATGTAAACAAAACTTCATAGTTAATATAAGAAATTAATTTCTTTTGTTGTTTTTTTATTTAATATAATAAACTAAAATAAATATGCCCTTCCTGAGCAATTCATACATATATAATTGGTCATTACAATCCTTCGGTCAGGATTACGACCTAATTTCTCACACCACTTATCTTATGCGCGTTAATTTTATATATGAGTGGCGGGACCTACAGTTTTATATTTTATTTGCTCTTAGAGTTTTTCCCATAAATCTGTTGAGGTTGGGGACTTTCCTTATTTCATATTTTCGTTTTGATGACCTGGAATTTGAAACCGGGCGTTACGACTAATAAACCAACACACTATCTACTGGACTAAAGCGACTTTTGAGTAATTTTTATAATAATTATACTTTTAATACTAACGTATACCAAATCTAGGAATTTTTGCGACAATTTATACATAATATGATCCTGTGCTTATGTACATAAATTTCACACTTGTGACGTTTATTTGGTATATTTCTGGACAATATTTGTATTATTTTGCTTAGAACATTGCGGCGCACTTGTGAGATCATTTTGTTCTTGAATATTTTTAGCAAGATTTCTTGCTGATGGCCCATGTGTTAAATTTTTTTTTCGCTTTTCCATCGCTTAGTCATGCGCTTACATGTGTAATTAGCAACTAGTTGGTCGTGCGCATCAACTTCAGCTTTCATTTGATTGTAATGATGAATTATTTCAGGTTTTTTTTTCATTATCTCTTACATCGGCTGAATGATGAAGAGAACTGAAGACGAGAACGAATTAATTTTTTAAGGCTTTTTTTCATATCCAAAATTTTTGATGACAAAAAAGTTTTATTTTTACGGACAGTGCCAACAAATGTAATATTCCGAGAAAAAAGTTCAATGGCAAAAAAGTTTAAATTGTATGTAGTAAAAAAAATTATCACACTACACTCACATAAATTGCACTACTCTCACATAAATTAAAAATACGGAAATATAATACGATGTACAAAAGTCTCTGTGTATTTCTCGCGCTGCCTCTGTACACTTCCATATTCCAGGCATATTTAGTTGTGAAATTGCAAAGTGCCCAAACTTTTGTGTCACATCTGGTGGGTTTTTATGGAATATATTGCCTAAAACTGTACCGACTTCGAAATGAAAGCAATTGTTCATCTACAGTAACATTTTCCTGAGGATTGTAAAAAACTGAACTAAGCTGATTACACCACTTATCCCAAACGTTTCTTATCGGTGCTAGTTTGTTTCCAAGTCTTCTTTCTCTCTATCTTCAAAGCTGTTAAACCGTAAACACTTTGATATTTGACTGAAAGAATTATTGATGGATGATTCTGAATCATAAACTTGTATTGTATTGGATCTTATTGACCCAAAGGATATTAAATGTGTGTAAATCGTATTTTGAAATGTATTGAAAGGAGGAAAAATTTAAATTTTATTGTTTTCATTTAAAGCCATAGTTTTGTGCCTGTGATTTCTAAATTAAAGTTTCACGATCATATCGTATAATTAGAGGGAAAAATTTTGCGTTTGAAAATCAAAAATGGGTCAATTTGATCCAAGGAGTGCAGAAGGGATAATTTAAAGTTGTTAGTGTTTGAATAAACAATTTTTTGCTATTAATTTGTTAGTCCATATTTCATTGAGTATAGATAGGTTTAACTTTCTGAATTCAATTTAATTTGAATTGAAGAACTCTATTTGTACGCTCAAACTTGTTAAGCCATTTAGAAGCAAATGGCTCCTCAAAACTTGTCTCTCTTACACGAATGTACAAAGAAAGTGGGAATTTCAATATGTTTTAATGTGTACGAAAATTTTCTCTTCGTATTGGGCATGTAGTAGGCATAACTGACGCTACAGAAATTAATTCGAAACGCAAGCGTTCGAAACCCCACTGAAAAATGTTAACAGTAAAGGAATTAGGCTGCAGTGCTATGAGAAGATTTTACTGCGTATTGTCTTAAGAAAATAAATTCCTAAATTGTAAATTAGTAATAAATACTAATTCAAAAACTGTGTATTTATTATTTAATCCCTCCATTAATGCAAAATTAAATTGCGGACATCTTATATTCAAATGTCTTCATTAAAAATGCTTGAACAAATTATGAAAATGGAACAGGTGTTTGCGATTGAAGAGAATATTTTAATTAAAAGTTTGTGTGTGTAATTATATTTATTACTCGTATTAAATTGAATATTTTTTCCATTTATAATTAATTAATAATTTTGTTGCTGTTTCACATATTTACACCTGTTTATCATATCAAAAGACTTAAAAAAGTTTCATCATAGTAATCTTTTGGAAATTCATTTAATATTGTCAGAACTTTAGTCGTAATCAATATTATTACATGAATATTAATGAATTACTTTAATATTATAGATTGTATCATGTTTATGTATTTCAATGAACATTTTATGTTAAATATTTCATGAATATTATTCGACTGTAGTGCGTTTTCATTATCAATTAAATTGTACTTCACAAGATTTCATGTTGAATTGAGATAATAAGATATAATCCAAGATTATCTCTGTTCCAAGTAAATACAATAATCGCCAATTTACAATATAATTTGCAAGGTGTATTCTTTTGCAACATACTTGATTGCAAATGTCACTTCATTTTATCATTTGATTACTGAACCACAGACAGAACATAAGGGCCTGGTTTTTGTCAGCAGTGATGAAAATATCAATGCGAGAGGTACCCTCAAAGTGAAAATTTATTGCAAAGGGCAAATGTTTGACTTAAATGGATCGTACGAACTGAAAGAATTTGATTTCATAGGCTTTTTATTACATACATACATACGTAAATGATCATTACAGCCCTTCAGTCAGGTAGGGTATACCTTGTACACATTTTGGTGTTATTTTCTCAGTAATTTGTATAAAATTAATTTCTCTTAAATATAAAAAAGTCACAAAAATCTAAATTGAACCGATATGACTTTATAAAAATAGTACAATTTGTGGCGATTACCGAATCAAAATCCATTCATACTTTAAAGGCAGTTCACATACAACACTTCAGTCAGGATTATTGACCTAGTTTCTCACACTATTCATGTTGTGTGTGTTAATTTTATACATAAGTGGCGGGACCTACAGTTTATTGTCGACGCCGAAAAAAAACTTTGTATTTTATTTTGCCCTGGGACTCGAATCCCGGCTTTAGGTCTAATAAACCAGCACACTACCTACTAGACCACGGCGATTTCACTTAAGGGCAATTCAACATATTGACAGAACCAGTCAATATATAGTATAGTGTTGATCCGATAATAAAGAGTGATTCCATAAAGGATCAACATTTAATCAAACAAATTGCGATGATTCATTTGATTCCTGTCGCTCATGAAATCTTTATGGGAGATAATGATGTTTAACTTACCGCAGTACCAAATAAAATGTTAAGATAACCAATATGATGATACATACATACATTATCTCATACAGCTCCGATTCTAAAATAATTCATAGAATAGTGTTGAGGCAAAATTTGAACAATAAAACTAAATAACCTTCAAGATCTCTAGAAAGTTTTTCGAGCTGTACGGAATGATATCTAACTTGTAAAATATCAGACTTTTTGAAAGTCTTCCAGGAAGTTTATAATTGATTATTGTACATAAAATACTAAAAAAAATCGACCCAAAAAATTATGATAAAATCAAGAAGGATGTGATAATAACGATACTAAGGAATTTACCGTTTTTATGACTAACTTCATGGCTTAGTACGAGTATAAGAACACCATTGTATATCTACGTCATATACAGGTATCCCTCGAATAACGCGGTACTTCTACAATGCGTTTTCGATATAAAAAAAAATAGTTTCATTACAACGCATAATTTTAACTCGCCTAGTAACCTTATTACGAAATCGAAAAACTGTTAGAAAAAAAGCAAACAAAGGTTGATAACCGATTTCACAATAGCACAGTCACTGGAAGAACGACCAACAAAAGGTTTTTTTTAGGATTACAACATAGCTTCTCACACCGTTCATGTTGTGAATGTTAATTTTATCAGTTTAAAGTCTATTCCGAACAAACGATTTTTTCATTGCAATTTAATTTAATCACAAAGCAAGTCTTCCAAGAAATAGTTTATTTAGGCTGGTGCCAGAATCGCCTTATGTTTAATAAGCCAATACACTACCTACTAGACTACGACAACTACTATAAAATACAGCGACTTCTATAAAACGCGGCGACTTCTATAATATACGTCTACTTCTATTTAACAACATCAATTTTCATGTGGACTTGGTAGCTATTATCGAGCATTATTGTAAAATAAATATAAAAATTATATACATACATACATAATTGGCCATTACAACCCTTCAGTCTGGATTACGACCTAGCTTCTCACACCACTTATGTTGTGTGCGTTAATTTTATACATGAGTGGCGGGACCTACAGTTTAAAGTCGACTCCGAACGACAGATTTTTGAGAAGCTTTTCATGGCAATTTTTACTCTCAGAGTCTGTGCCAGAAATCTGCTGAGAGAAAGTCGCCGAAGAAATATTTTTCGTTTTGATGTCTGACCTGGGATTCGAACCCGGGCCTTTTGTCTAATAAGCCAACACACTACCCACTAGACCACGGCGACTTAAAAATTATATAACATTTCAATTTATTTGTCAAAAAAATAAATAATTGAAAGAATTATTTAAAGTATGCTCCAAAAGAGTAATTCAAATAATGTATTTTCAATCCACTTGGAAAAAAGAAAAAACTTAATTAAATTGATTACAACTAATGTGGTTTTCTTAAGAAAATAAGATTTATGTGGCGTATGTTTTAAAGTGGTAATTGAATTAATTAACTCATACACATGTAACACAATCAAACACAATTATTAGTGAAATGGGTATTTTTCAGGTTTATTACTTACATATATAAGGAGTGCGCACAAACAAAACTAGACTAAAATTTTTCTTATAGAAATAAAACTAAGTGACGGATTTTTTTCGTTTTATATTTCAATTAAAGTAAATTATATTTGAATTCTTTTGTGCATAAAATTGTTTTCTTACAAAGGTTGAGACCTCAGAGCATCCAACTTTTTGAGCCACTTTTCTCCAGACATGTTAGGATGTTTGAGAAAAATACGTATTATTTAACTTGCTTTGTTTTGGTCGGGAAGTCCTATTTTTTTTCTTCCACTTCGCGACGCGGTTTTAAGTTGAACATTTCAATTATTTTCTACGACATTCTTGTTGGGTGCCCATTTTCAAAAAACTTTTTTTGCTATTGTAATGACATTTAGCACGTGGATTTTGAAACAGATGACGGTATTCATTTTTTTTAATTATAATAAAAGTTATAGGCTTAAAAGCAGGCCCATTTTTTGTGCGCGCTCCTTATTTACCCATGTGTAATTCAAAATTTGATTTAAAGTAGTTAATCCTGTGGTTTTTCAATTCTCTACAATGAAGAAAAACAAAATCTTTTCTTTTCTTTTATTCGGTTACAGATATTTGTGACAACAGTTGGACAATAGAATACGAATGCAATGTTTAGCAATAAAGAAGATTTTATTTGTATTGAGGTAATCAATAATTAAAAAATTAGACTGATTGAAGTGTATTGAAACTTTATACCCATTTATGTACATATTAGTAATTTGTAAACTTCGGAAAACAAGGTTTGATTGCAATCTTCAAGATACATAATTTGGTCATTTCAGTTGTAAGTTTATGAGTCGTATATATCCCAATCAAACTTAATTTCTAAAATTGCTGTAAACCACAAATGTTATTCTGAGAATCTATTGCTTCGATTAAATAAACATTAAACAATCAGTTTTCAGTAGTATTGATTTTATAAATGCCACCGGGTAAAGAGGTATTAAAATTAATTCCAAAAATTATGACCGAATACTGTGTACAATTTATAAGAAAATCTGAAAAATTTTTAAGATTCGTCTGTATGAGTAAAGAACGTTATTAAGGCGAAATTTATTTCCAATATTTAATTTTATACATAAGTGGACAGGCCAACAGTTTACAGTCGACTCCGAATGACAGATTTTTGAGAAATTTTTCATGGCAATTTTATTTGCTCTCAGAGTTTTTGGAAGAAATCTGCCGAGTGGAAGTCCTGAAAAAATATTTTCCTTTTATATCTGACCTGGGATTTGAACTCGAGCCTTACGTGTAATAAGTCAACATACTACTTACTAGACTACGGCGACTTCTGTCAAATTCGTGACCTTTTATTCAAAGAATAACATTATTTTAATAAAATGAGTGTTCGGAAAACGAACCACGTTCTTTGCCCCTTTTACGATCGCTAAAATGGCTGGTGGACCACTGTTTCAGTTAGCGATTAGACAATATACGCACCTTGATATCGCTGTCACTAAAATCTGAGGCAGTCGATTTCGTGGCGCTCTAGAAATTGAAAATTTCACAGACGACAAACTATATCTGCACAATTACTAAATAAAACTTACACAGAAACTGAAGGTAAAGGACTGGAGCAATTGGCTCGCCTTCAGCGATGAGGCCCATTTCTGGATTTATGTGTATGTGAACAAACGGAATTGCTAAATTTGGTTTGCTGAATCATGGGTCCGTATATCTTTGAAGACAATGTAAGACAGCCCATCACTGTTGACGACGATGATTAAAAACTGTTTTTGGCCTGAATTGCATGATTTTATTCAACTACTAATTGACCGTTTAGAATATGGGATTCAACTGATTCCCGAAAAAGATTATAAGTACTATTTAAGTAGTTCCTTCCAATCGTTATTAGACAAATATATCATAACAAGTTAAATTTTTTTATTTTTAAGATAAAAAATATTGGACAATAAAAAATATTGAATATTGCTATGGGAGTGACCATAAACGACCCCACCATAAAGGTTTTGTCTGTATTCTATAACCGCATGTAACAAATAGTTCTTTAAAAAGTTATGTATGCTGTAGGTAGCTAATAAATTTAGGCAGTATTGTGTCACCGATGGTCTGTGTCTATTGTTAATGGTTGCTAAGTTACACATGTCCTAAACTATATGTTTCATTATAATGACATAGGTATTGGAATGAACAGGCAATACACATGACTTTAGCTGCAATAGTTTATCAGTTATATGATGTTTAGTATTTACTTTCTGTTTAAGAATTCTTATAAAAATAGTGTCCATTTATGTATTTCCATTAACCGAAATGATACACATATGACAAAGTGGTTCATGCTAGATTTTAGCTGTAATAGTTTTCCATGTACACGAACTTTATATGGGAAGTACCATGCCCATAACGAATTTTTATCTAAAATATTCATATTGACACTACAGTGCATTCGACAAAATTTTAGGCCCACTATAGCCAATACACCCATTTTACTCATATAAACGTCAAAGTCGTCAATACAAAATTTGAGGACTCCAACTGTTGAAGTATAGGAGAAATGCGATATTAAATACTTATTGGGTACGTGGGCATGGCACCTCACCTACTTGAAATTTTAAAGTAAAAAATAGCCTACAGTGCCTTCCAGACAAACACGAAAGTACGGTTAAAATTCCGAGAAAATCGGTCCAGTCGATAACACACATTCATTTTTATATATATAGACTTCCAGGGCACCCATTCACCCTAAATAAAATTTTTCCATAGCGTTAACATACCAGACTTATTTTTGGTTTACAATTTTGAAAATGCAATAACGAATAATGCGTCATAAACATATACTTATGCAACCAAGGGAAAGAAAAAGTATTTAAAACTCATCGTCTATTCACCATTGTAAAGAAAAAATTGTTCTTCAAAAAAGAAAAAAAAAACTGACAATTAAAGAAAGAAAAATAAATAAAAATAAGGTTACATTTGTCACTGTTTTTCAACCATCAAGGACAAAATATCAATAGACATTATGCTACTTTTCCAAATCGCACACGTATACTACATACAAATGAACAACAATAATCCCTTGAAGAATTTGCAAAATTTTCCGATTCCAAATATAAACATTTTAATAAGAAGTATTATAACAAAAAAAACTCCCATTACCGACTACCAACTCTAAATTCAATGAACGATTTAGTACGTACATTTTCCCCGTTGTGGTAGGGATGTCTATTCTATTTTAAAATTCTTATGATGCTTCTATTTTGCTTTTTGAACAATAAGTGCAGATTCACTGTTTCGGATTTGTTTCACGTTCCACGTTTTGTTTTTTGTTTCGTTTGTAATATTTTGTCACCAACACTACTTATTTACTGTGTCATGCTGGTGTTGAGTCTATTGTATGCAAAATTTCTTAAAAAAAGAAAAACAACAAAAAAATATTAATATTCCGTAGCAGATCTTGGATGTGTTTTTGAAATTGATTCGGATTCTTAAAATGTTTTTGTCACATTGAAGTGGGTCATTGTCGTTCATATTAAGAGAATATTTTCATTTCAACATACTTTTCTTAGCTTTATTGCCTGATATTGTTCTGATATTGTATGTACTCGTATTTCAATTAAACAGGCGATGGCCTGTTGTATTATTTTCAATCTATCATGGATTAGATCCATGATATCCATCCATCTATCATGGATTAGCATATAATTCCTATGTCATATGGACTGATATGAATCCTGTCTGGAATTTCAATAAAAACTTCAGACGCAGGCTTTATTTGGTAGAACCTGCAGATCAGCTAATAAAAGAGGATATTTTGCAAAGAAAATTTTTGTCACTTGGATCATCTATAAGAAATCTTGCCAAAAATATTAAAAAAAAAATGATCTCAAAATAATACAAATCCACTATTGTCCAGAAATTTTCGAAATAAACGACTGAGATGTTTACTTTTGTCAAGATGGAAGGAATTCAAATAAGCATTGCACTAAATGTGGTTCTTGTAACAAATTTATTTTCAAAAAGCACATGGTTACAATGTGTATAAATTATCACAAAAATTCATAAATTTGGTTTACGTTAGCATTTAAAATATGATTATTATTAATAATTGCTCAGAAGTCGCCGTAGTCTAGCAGATAGTGTGTTGGCTTATTAGACGTAAGGTCCAGTTTCAAAATTCAAAATATAAGCTAGGTCGTAATCCTGACTGATGGGTTGTAATGTATGAATTTCTTAGGAAGAGCTTATTTATTTTAGTTATCATTATTTTTTATACTAAATAATACTTATAAGCAACAAAACAAATGAATTTCTATTTATTAAATATGAAATTTTGTTTACATTTTAATGTTGGGTCATATTGACCCAAAGGATCATGGGAAGGACACATATTCGAGGATACGGAAGGATTAAAAAAAAGTGAATAAAAAAGCAAACGTATTTTAAGTATGCAATATATTTAAGTATGCTATTTTAAGTAAGATATCTATACTTAGATTTTGAGAATTCTAATACGAATATTAAACAGAATTAATTTAAATTTCAAAGGCGAGGGTTCGATTTTGCGACTCTGCGTGTTTGTGATTTTCTGATTGTTTTTTTTTTTTTTTGGCATAGCATGTGGTTACCCGAAATAAAAAAAAGAAAGTTAGAATTATTAATAAAAAAAAAAACATATCTCCGAAAAGAGTGACTGTATAATTCCTTTATTCTAACAAAATACACTGCATGAAGTCAGGTCTTGAGTATTTAGCCTTAAGAAAAAGGAAAACTATTATGAAAAGCAATATAAGAAAGTCAGTTATGGACAAGACTGATAAACTATATTTTGTGTGTGTGATGGCGTAATCTTTAGTTTATTATTTTTGGTTATGGAGATGAAAATTGAAATTTATTTTAATATACGAAATTTTTTAAATTACAAAATTTTGATGGAATGAGAAGCTTTTGATGGAATTAAAAGAGTTCAAAGACCTGTTAGTAGCAGACTAAATTCGAAATCCCGTTCCCGAAGATTTAAGCATGGAGGTGGAATGTTATGGTGTCTCATTCCATTCGAATCCAGAAGAGTTCGAAAACCTGTCAGTAGCAGACTAAAGCCGAAATACTGTTTTGGATTAGTTAAGCCTGAAAGTGGCAATGTTATTGTGTGGGGTTGCTTTTCTAGGGAAAACTTAGGACCTTTACACAAAATCGACGGTATTATGGATAAATAAATGTATAAAAATGTATTGCTGGAGAAGATGTTGCCACATGCCCGTGATAAAATGCCACGCCAATGGATATTTCAACACGACAACGACACATCCAAATTTTTGGGACAAGAAGGCGTCAATGTCATGCAGGCGTCAATGTCTGCACAGCCACCCGACCTTAACCCTATAGAAAATTTATGGGAAATAGTAAATACAGAAGTAAATCCGTATATTGTCATCCAAATAAATTATAACACGCTATAAATGAGGCATGGTGAGCTATTCCAATGAATAAAATAGTGAATCTTATTAGTTCTATGCTGATAAGATGTGCTGTAATTTTTAAAAATCGCGGTAATGCAACAAAATATTAGATCATGCTGCATGAACTTTTCATCTTTATTTACCTTTTTGCTTAATTTTTAATAATATCGTAATAAATTCTATTTTTAACTATACAATGGATGTATTTTTATTTTAGTATGTATTTGTTGTTTCTAAAATATCTATTTTTTTTTAAATCGTGCAAAATACTATATCATGAATTTTGCCCAATATGTTTTGAACGACACTGTATATCGAGGAAAGTAAGAAGGTTTTTGCTTATTGTTCGTTTAGTAATTATTTGCCAGTAGCAGCTGTAATAAAATTGTTGCTGCTTTACCACAATCGCTGTATACACAATCTACTTCAAGGTGTAGCTATGGATATTAATTACTGCTGCTCCTTGCTGCATATATATTGTATAAATATTCTCAACTTTAGAAGTTGCTGTCATGTTCATTTCTTTTGTATCTCTTTATTAGATATTTTTTATTCATTCTTTTATTGCACCTGGTAACCTGGCAATTAGAGAAGTGTGAAGACATGATTCATACATGGAAAGCGTTCCTTTTTTAAAAGTTCTATTAAATTTTTCAGATTAAATTAATATAAAAACAGAATTAAGCTCTGACAAGAAGATGGTTAATGTTTAAATGAAAAGGTTCCAATTGTATGATTTAGGTTTCATTACATAAATTAAAAAATAATAAATTTTCAACACAACTAAATTAATTGCAACATTCTAATGCACCCTTTAAGATTCGAGAAATTTTTTGCATTATCACCGCCATTGGTTGCGTGTTAAATATTCTGCTCTCTTGTATATGTTTAGGAAATTTGCTTAAAGACTAACACATGGAAGATGGCCCCTTTTCATGCAGTGCATTGTATTGGAATTAGGAAGATAGGTTATCACCAGGTTGACAAATACTACATCCGATTGTGAACATTAGATTTGAAATTTTTGTAAAATTTTGCAAGTAGTGAAGTATACTTGCCGATAGTCCGTTAAAGTACAAATTCTGTCTGTAATGCGGTGAGCTATACGTTGGTCAACTGACCACAAGCACGAGTGCCGTAGAAGAAAGAGGGATGATGAGTAAGAACATTTAATTTTCGGGAACAAGTCCCTTTATCTCGCTAAAACGAAATCCGTTGTTATAGCGAAAGAACGATGCGATGATGCTCCGATGAATCAATAGAGTATATGAAACTAATTTAAATGAAAAATATATACAAACATACGTGATGAACGAGTCAAAGCAATATTTGTGAAATATTTACTTTTAAAATCTTTGCATTCACAGCATTACGAATGATTGTCAAATAGTCAAGGGATAAGCATTTCAATATTGTAACGTCTTTAAGGAAGACTGATTTCTTTAATTTTTTATTTGTAACGTGTAACGTGACCTATACATTGCAAAGTACTTGGTATCGTTTGTTATGGACATAAAAAGTTGTTTTATAACCGCAAGTATACATGCTGTAACAGCACTTGACTCTATTCTCTTTCTTCGTCTAAGTTTACAACACTTCAACACTATAAGCAGGAAGGAAAGCCGATGACAATTATATATTGCTTGGAATATTTGCGTAACGGCATTTGTTTTGAAGGTGAATAATAATTTTGAAAAAGAAAAAAGTTCTTGTATTTTTTAAAAAGTATAAGGTCTTCCAACAGGGATTTCACAACTTTGGCAGTTGATAATAGCCGTCTTGTTGAAGGAACAACTATCAAATTAGTTGTCAAAAATGTAATTACTAATTCGATATATTAAGACTGTTATTATACATGTAAATGAAAATGGTCATGTGTAAAAGTTAACGTACATTAAACATAATTTTTTTAGACGTATAAAATGTTAATGATTTCACCTTCGAAAATGTATCTTCGCCCAAAATTGTTTTTAATTTCCCAAATTTTTTTTTGAAATATTTGATTTGGTGTCACTGACATGAAAAGAAAAGCACTAGGCACTGACTTTAAAAAGTACTAAAAACAGTGCTAAAAGCACTGAGTTGACAACGCTGATGGTATTGTTTTGTTTATTTTTTATTAAATACTTATTTAGAGCTACGTATAGTGACATGTTTATTCATCTGGCATGTGCTGCCATATAGTTAGTTACAAATTCAATTATTTTGCCTTATACATACAGTTGTGTTCAAAATAATAGGAGTGCCCTTCATTTAAAAGCAAAGTTTAAAATTAAGAAGAATAAAAAAGTAAATATCATATTTTTAACTTAAAATTTATTTCTAGTTTATTTTCTAATTTTTTAACACTTAATTATTTAGTTAAAACTACGAAAATAAAAAATATTTCATGTAAATACAACTTACTCTCAAAATTATTTGTTCTTTTTTTCAGTAGAATGCCAAACTTATTACAAAAATTTATGTGAATCACTGTAGAAGAATTACATTTTTCCGTAATTACTGCTCACATTTTTTAAAAAATTTAATGCTATTTTATTTTTAAAAGAACACTCGCACTCCTTTTTTTTGATCAACTGAAATCAAGGGCAAACGCACAAATGAATAAATTTCATCGCAAATATTAAAGTTATTACGAGATTATTTTTTGTATTTTATTTCTTACATATCGTTGCAACTACCAATGGTTGAATATCATATTTTGCAAATTGGTACAATAAAAATTTTTAACTTTGAAAATATTACATGCTAGCACTCCTATTATTTTGAGGACAGCTGTATGTATGTATGTATGTACGTATGTATGTAATTGAATTAAACCAAATGTTGTATTTGTTATTTTTTATTGGGTTAAGATAAAATTTATTTCGTATTCGTTCGACGTTAGATTTAAATAGTACTTGTGATTGATATAAAGTGAGATTCTGATAATCATAGTTTTGTTTCAAAATTATTATAATTCAAAATGTTTTTTTTTTTTTCAAATGCCTTAAACTTAAATTTATTTGTTTTAATATCCGCTATAGACATGAAACCTCTGTCTTTTCTTTTTAGATAACTAAGTAAGTTCTTTGCCCATTGAAGAGTATGATTGTTGTGTAAATCTATTTGTATCATGTAATCCAAAATATATGTACTACAAAATGTCATGCAATACGCTCATCAATTTAAACTAAAGTAGTGGGCAAAGAATATTTAATTTCTCTATAGTACAATCAAACTCGTTTATAACGAACTCGGTTATAACGAATTTTTGGTTATTAAGTACATATTTGCAAGTCCCAACGTTTTAATAACAATTTTCATATAAAAAACTTCGTTTATGACGAACTCGTTTATAACGAATTCTCGGTTAAAAGGAACTACTTTAAATGGTCCCAGTAATTAAATTTCATACATTTTACCTTTTCTATAAAGAACCCTCAGAATAAATTTGAAGAGTGGCAATTGTCTTTACTTTTAATTATTATGGCAGCATTACATTATAACTCAGTATCTTTAATCAGCTGATAGATAAAAAGAATTAACACATATTTTTAGTATTTAATAAATAAATACTTTTTGTTTTTAATAAAAAAATATTTTATTTTATATTTTCTTTTATGATTTCACCCCGTTTATTACGACCTTGGGCCTATAACAAACTATTTTTTCTGGTTCCACGGAGTTCCTTATAACCGGGTTTAACTGTATATAAATAAAAATTAACGTGTAAACGTGTAATAAAATAAATAAGTGAAATGTAGTTAAATGTAATTACTCTTAACGATAAATAATGTAAGGTCTTCTTTTAAGTGTTTCCCATATTAAAATTTAGCGACCCTATGCTCAATAGAGGAGTTAAGGGACATATATATATAAGGGATATATATATATATATATATATATGTTGAATATATATTTATTTATTTAAATTTAAACTAAACAATGTGCGATATCGTCCACATTTTTTATTTGTTTAAAATGCCTATATTCCGCTGTGATTTAAGATTTGTTCGCCTACACCTATGACTTAAGACTACCCACAAAAGTCTACCGTGAGATGGTCGTAGTGTCAAATTTAATGCGCAGAATATTCAATGGGTCTGTATTTTACTGTTATAATCACATGTCGTTGGTGACCAGGTCATTAAATTCTGAGCAAAAGAAGTTTGTAATCATCGACCTATAATGGGTGCCGTTGACAGTGATGGTCTTGTCAACGTGAATTTTAAAGAAATATGGATTCATTTCATTCAATTCACTCCTAACGAAGACCACGGTTCAAACCTCCAAACAATACAAAATATGAAAAAATATTTCTTCGACGTCTGTGAGAATAAAATTAAATCGTCATGATAAGTTTCCCTAAAAATTTTAATAAATACTCAGACTTACCCTAAAGCTTTATTATAATTAGTAATTTAACTTTATTAATGGTAATTAGCATATTTTTTACAGAATTCAATGCATAATTTTTATTTCTATTTCTTCTCTACTAGTTTTTCTACATGCTCCCACCTTTTTTTGCTTTTTAAGGAGAGAACGCTCATTTACTCTCAATGGAAATGGAACACGAGTAAATATTACTTCTCAGCAGTCTACTAGCAAATACTCTGGCAGGGAATAAAATTTGTCAAAAAGCATTTTAAAGATCTCTCCTTTGAAGTCGATTTAAAACTGTAGGATCCACCACTCATGTATAAAATTAACGCACACAACATAATTGGTGTGAAAAGCTAGGTCGTAATCCTGACTGAAGGGTTGTAGTGCCCTATTATATCTATGAATTGCTCAGGAAGGGCTTATTTATTTTAGTTATTATTATTTATTATTATACTGAATAAAGATATTGACAGAACAAATGAATTTCTTATATTAAAATGAAATTTTGTTCACATTTTAATGTTGGGTCATATTGACCCCAGGGATCATAGGAAGAGCACATATCCAAGGGATGCAGAAGGGATGGGACACAATGCCATAAAATTGTGCTATGAAGTTTGAAAATATTAAACATTAACAAACTTTATTCATTTGATATCTGGAACGTATTGAATCTTGTTGAAAAACTTTTTAAAGATTATTTCACCAATCGTAGTTGAAATGGTATCCTCTAGGACTGGAAGATATAATATTAATAATATAGGACGAATTGCACGATCGTCGCGGCACAAACCGCTCCAAAACCTAAGATTGTGCAGCAAACATACGGTTAGAACTAGTTAAAACCATTCAAGTCCAATTATTCCATTTTAAGTCGGTAATCAACGCATAGTAATTTGCTCTATGATTTTAATGTTGTGGTTTTTATCGTAATTGATGGCCCACAGGTACAATAATGTCAACGTAGATCTTGAAATGCCTCCTCGCTAATCATGTCCCGATTTTGTATAATAAATTTCAGTGATTTCAAGTGTTTTTCGATTTTCATGGTGTTACCTTATACAGAATTTTTCGCATTGCCACATATTAGGAGTAACATTTTTACTCTGCTATTAGACTTATAACTCTTAGGTTAAAGCAAAAAATTAGTAGTTATCGTATGTGTGGGCCTGTGGGACCTCGAATATAATTATTTATTCCCATTAGTCTGTGTTAGTGACTTGTCAAACGAAGTGCGTGCCCATCTAAATTCCCATTTACTTGAAATTTTATTAAACAACCAATAATTAATGATTAAAACAGTTTAACCAGGATTACGACCTAGTTTCTCACACCACTAATAGTCTGTATGTTAATTTTATACATGAGATGCGGGACCTATAGTTTAAAGTCGACTCCGGACAACAGATTTTTGACAAACTTTTCGTGGCAAGTTGTTACCAGAAAACTGCTGAGAAGAAGTAGTTTTTTTTATTGTTAGAGACGTCCGACCTGTGGTTTGAACCGCGACCGCACTCGAATAAGCCAACATACTACCTACTAGACTACGGTGACTTCCAAATTACTTACTTATCTACTGTTTAATTGTCGAATTTGGGAATGAGATTTTAGAAGGAAAAAAATCACTGTTTGCAGTATCGATATAAGTAAAGTTAAATTAATTAAATCTCATGACTTTAGTCCACTCAAATCGGTTTGTCTGCATATAAAAACGATAAAATAATTTTAATTTAGAAGAGATTCTTGAATAAATTTATTGAATAATTTCTTAAATATTTTCTATGTGCCCTTGTTTTAATTCCTTATTTACCCCAATAATTCAACGTCTTTATTTCCATTTATAAAGTAAAGATTTTAATTCAAGCAAAAGAGGAACATTGAACAAATTTGTTATTCTGAAATCTAAAACTACACAGAAATTTAATTTGTGCTTAAGAATTGACAAAGTCCGACAGTAAATTATATTGGCAGCAGTAACTCCTATCCCAATTGTCCTCATTATTTATTGATGTAAAACGACCATACAGATGGAAGGATTGACAAGGCAGACATAGAGAATGATTTTCAATAAAAAATTTTATATTTTGTTTCTTTTTATTCTCATTGTTTTCGTCCTTCTTAGGCCTTCTCTCTTATAAGAGTTTAATGAATGAAAGTAACCCAAATGATACCACTATTGGGCCACTGCCTTCATTAACCTCAAGCACGGTTCATTGACTACAAATTTATGCGGTGGATAGAGGGAAATTGTTTGAAATCTTTATTGAATTTCAACACAGGCGAAGTCAAACTAGTCATTGCTATTGTAATTGAAATTTGTTAAACAATAATTGATAACGACAATAATGAAGTAATGTAAATATTAAAAAGTATAAATATCATTTATTGGAAATATATCTGTCAGAAGACCAACACAACTTCTCTGCAGTTCAAAAAACCCCAGAGTAAATAGTCTAACGTCGCCAAGATCGCAAGATCTCGGTGTTCGATCAGTTCATGTCATCTAAACGTAACTGATGCCATTACATCGCGCGTAAAATATATCCAATACGGCATGATCTGAATATTACTCAAATTTCTTATTCGTTTATTGGGAATACAACATCTTTTAAAAGTTCAACACAGCTCCTCCAGAGCTCATCTAAAAAACTCCACAGTGAAGAGCCTAATGGTGTTAAATCTCACAATCTTGGTGACCAGTTCATATTATCTTTACGTGAAAGACACCGTTACAGTGCTCGAGCAATATATCCAATGCGGCTCTGGTGCCACCACATATAGTTGCTATCCACATTATTCAAACCTGGCAAAGAGCAGTTATGGCCTGACCAAATTGTTCTCATACAAACGTGGTCCGCTGACATCCCCAGTCTAAAAACCATATCGAACTGCGACTTTTTGAGGAAGTATTAGACATTCTTAGATTTGATAATCAAAATTCTATAACTTTGTATGTTTACGTACCTATGTATCCAGAAATTGACAGAATTATTTGCAGATGAATTTTCAATGAAAAACTGCTCCAGAGTCAATACTGCGCAGTCACGTCGTTATCTATGGTTGTCCATGATGATTTGGAAAAACAATCTGAACAAATGAAAACTAATTTCGCCGATGCAATTACAAAAAGATGGTCGTTACCAACTGGCAAGGTTAGAAGACACAAGGTATTGTTGGAAGGCCATACATATATAAGTCCACTACAATAAAGGTTCAATATATCAAATAATTCACTCTTATTACATTTGGTGCAGAGAAATGTGTTACATAGAATCGTTATCATTGGAAAATTTTAGTAACGTAGTTTAAAATTATAAGCTTGAATTAAACATGCATACATATCTGGGGCATTAAATAATATAAGCTTAAGTTAAAATTTCGTATATAGAAATATTAAGGGGTTTTAGAGTACTAAGACTTTTGTTGTCCACTTTATACTATGTTAGAACGCGGGCACCATATCTTTACTTTTTGTAATTTATTGGTAAAAGGAAATTAAACAAAATATATGGTTTGATTTTTATTCTTGTATAAATGTGGGATCGCATCCGAAAGGATTAAGAAGATCCTGTAGGGTTAAAAGAAAGCTGAACTAAAATAATAATAGTAAGCGGACTGAAAAACATAAAACTTAAATACTTGATCGAGTTGGAAAAAATAATAGTTTTCAATATAAAAAACATATAAAATTTATTATATATTTGGCTGCCGAGTCAGGCAATTCAGTTTTGTATTTTAATTTAAAATAATTATTTTAAATATAATTTATTCAAATTTAATTTTTTTATTTCAATTAATAAATTTAACAATAAATGGATTTAAATGAATAAATTTAAATCTAAATACTACTTAAATGTATTGATTTGAATCATACCTGTTAAGTAATGATTAGTAATCGTAATTACTAATGATTAGCAATCGTAATGATTAGTAAGTTGTTTCCTTTTTTTGAATGGTGAAATAATAATTACAAGTACGATTATTTTTGGTTAAAATAGTTAATAATTGATTGCGATTACAATATAATCAAAACATATTCAGGATTACAGGCGATTAGTCTTATAAACAAAAAGAATCAAAAGTAATCCAAAACTAATCAAACCATTTTCAATAATTACTTTCAATTTCTTTTTAAAATAATCAAAAAGAATTATTGAAAACAATTTAATTACTTTTGGATTACTATTAAATATTTGATAATAATCAAAAGAAAATAATTAGGTTTTTTTTGATCATGTTGTAATCGTAATCAATTAGTAACTCAAAAAATTGTTCATAGAATTATATAATCAATACGATTTAAAATACATTTAATTTCTGATTTTTTGATTATTTCCCTAAATGGGCAGCTATATAATTAAACGAGTTTATTACGAAAACTCAAGAAACTTTCCTAATTTTCTATAGTAATCTGCTCTTATCTCGACGCAATTATCCCATCGAAACAGATTTCTCCAATAATCGCTAACTTTTAATAAAAAGTAATTTTTTCCGAAAAATATTCTGCATGCTAAAGTTAAAAATAGAAACTAAATAGTGTAATCCAACTATAACAAATAAAATAAATTGTGGAGTAATTTTGACTTTTGTTTTAACGATCTATTTTATTTTAACGAAGACGAGTGCACTGAGGAATGGTCTTGATGAAAACTCATTCATATCATTCGTGAAATATGATATTTCCCTTTTGAAAAGCTGCAATCAGTCCTTGCCGTTGATGATTATTTCTGTTATAATCGATAAAAACTTTTCCGCAAATATTTTAAACTATACATTACATGACCTTGTCTGCAGTAAAGGTTTAGCCTTCTTTCGACACAATTGTTCCACTCTCCTTAATGCTAGGTGTGAAATCAAGACGAATAACAAATGTTATTTAAAACAAGCAATTAGAATATGTAATTTTAAGTGTTGATGTATAAAAAATGAGTGCTGCACTAATAATAGTGGGCAGTTGATTTTGTTTGTATTCAATAGGATTTCATATCAAAGTGCTTTTGAAAACATTTGAGGGTCAAATTTTGTATTTTTTGTATTGATTTTTTATTTAAGAGTTTTCATCTGACAAAAGCCTATTTGCAGTCCATTTTACCACATATTTTTCTGTGGCACCTGTAGTTAAAGCTTCATTGAAAATCACTCAAATATACAGGAAACCATAAGCACAAACAAAAGCGGTGTTCACTATTCAGTGCAAATGGCATTGTAAAAGTGCAAATGCAAAACATCGTTGCTTTTTATTGCAATCCAATAACAAAATATACACAATTGCATTTGTCATGCAATACTAAAATGGTATAGTTTTTCCGTTGCGTTTATTGCGTTTGCAACTCTAACATTTAATCCTAGAACCCTACCCATATTTTATATTGAATTTTCCTACCCTGGGTACTCGAGCATCCAATTTCACATGAGTTATAAATATAGGAAAACAAGTTGCAAAATTAATTTTTTTATATTAATGTAGTTATTGTTTATTTATTAGTTTTATACACATTTCGGGCCCATTTTAATTTGATGCTCTCCACAAATAGGCGTTTGGCATTTGTTGCAAAAAGTCTTACTTTTTCTATCTTTCGAGGTAGGACAGAATCTGCACCGTCCCTGTTTTTTGGCAGTACCCTCTGGTCCATTAAGGTGATTTGTCGTTACAAGCATGCCATTTATCATTTCACAAATATTTGTACTCAAAGTGGACCAATTTCTACACTGCTTTATACAAGGTGTTATTAGCTGTAGCGATAAAGTCCTCAAAAAAGTACGTCTATTCGGTATTTTTTCTGTATTTAATGCTCCATTTTGGTTTAACAATATTATAGAGTTAATACCCAATAAAAAGGCATAAGGGCCAACGATGAGTTTTTCGTGATACTGAATGACAACACTTTAAATATTAAGGGTAGGGTTAAACAGCTGACTGATGTAAACACTAATAAAATAAATAAAATTTAAAGAATGCAGCAAACAATTCAATAGAAGAAAATAAATAGAGAAAAACCAAACAAAAAGTGGACTCTTGAATAAATAAAAATAGTTTTAAATTAATTGGAGGAGGCCATTAATATTTTCGCATTTTTCACGGCATTTTTAAAATACTTTTAGAAATTGTTTATTTAGATCAGCTGTTTTAGTGCATAAATTGCATTAGTATTGCAAAGTACGGAATAAATAGAGCGTTCACAATCAATGTCAAAACATTTGCAAGTGCAAACTTTTCCAACACAAAACGCATCGAACATCGAATACCACTAAAATGAATTTTATGTCATTCACAAAAAAAATGTGTTTGAAAGCAGAACAATGTACTGAAATAAAGCTTATGAGTTATCTGACAACAGAGATGAGGGAACAGTTGTGTTGTAAATAATTACAACTGCATTTAAAGTTGTTGTTAATAAAGCTTCAGATAAAATTGAAAGGGCTTTATCTAATAATGAAGCTTTTTTTATAAAACCAGCGCTCAGGGGATGACACCTACTCACGCAGTGCATTGTGCAGGTTTTTTAGGAAAGGTGGAAAGAGGGAAAATGCGAACGGTAAGGAAACGAGTTGCTGCTGGTGACTATAAAATGGCCAGCGCCATACCATTAGACAGTCTACAGCAATCGTCCCCAAGAAGCCCACAGTTTCTCTCACTACTTATGTTGTGTGTTTTAATTTTATACCTACAGTTTAAAGTCGACTCCGAACGACAGATTTTTGAAAAACAAGAAGAGAAGAAGAAGAAATCGCCGAAAAAATACTTTTTGTATTTTTTATTTTGATGTCTGGCCTGGGACTCGAACCCTGGTTTTACGCCTAATAAGCCAGCACACTACCTACTAGACCACGGCGACCCCCAAAATCGAAATTCTGAAAACAATATTATAGCAGCAACTCAACTAACTTATTTTTTGGTTAATACATGCAAGAGCGCCTTTCTCTTTGCTACAACATGAAATTGGATTTAAAAGCCTAAGAATCCCAGACAAAACTGGTTGTGGCACAGGCATAGATAGGTCTGGCTATGGAGGTCAGGTAAGCTTTGTCCAAAGAATACTAGAGAGGACATGTCAACTCATGCAAAAATGGAACCTATGAGGTTTCACTGCACACTCGCATCGACAAACTATAATAGTTATTTAAAGTGCATTAAGTAAACATAAAAAGTAGCGTCAAAGGTGAAACTCAAGCGGCGGCAATATAGGCAGGGAATGAATAATGAGGGAATTTTGAAATTGTTTGAAATGCATTCGAGATATTAACGATGTCCGCCGTTGGATAACACTCTAAATCGTCCACCTTTCCATGCAACAGTGAGAGTGAGGCTCAGCTAAAAAAATACGACGTGGTAAAACAGACTGACCAACTATGGATTATGTTCAGTTCAGAGCCGCTCAAACAGCTGTATCAACTTAGGTTGTTATTTTACAGCGCATAAGGCTGTGCGAAGCCCAAGCTCCTAAACGTGGTCAAATCAATCTCTTTGTCCTTTGAAGACAATGAAAAGATTTGTATTTTGTTTTATTTTTATCTAATTATAGCAATATTGCAATATATATAGCAATCTTATATAGCAATTTCATCTGTTTATCTTATCACGTACCCTGATAAAGGCACCATTGCAGAACATATTTTTCACATTGTAAACATCAACTAATTTCAAATGATATGAAATGTTTCATTGTAAATTGACTACTTTATTTAGAAGGAAAATCATATGAATCTTAACCATTAAAAAATACGAAAAAATATAAGCTAATACTGATTGCAGGAGTTCATATGATAAAAGGTAACATGTTACTTGACTATTGAGGCAACAGATTCTTTGAGAAATTTTTCAATGTGATTTTATTTACGCTCAGAGTTTTTGGTTGAAATCTTTCGAGAGGTAGCCACCGGAGAAATATTTTTTCACATTTAGTTTTGCTGGCGATTGTCTGATCCGGAATTTGAAACATGGCCTAATAAGCCAGGTAGTGTGCTGGCTAGACTATGGCGACAATATTATATTTAGTATCGGTTAACTTCATTAATGGTAGAGTAATTGTGTTATAAGCATAGAATATTTTCAAAGAAAGTCTATTATGTGTAAGATATAATATCGTTCAGACGTCTAGACAATCAGACTCAGAAGTAAATGTCTAACGTGGTTAAATCACTCGATCTGGTGGCCAGTCCACAGTATCTTCAGGTGAGATTATCACACCATCAAATTGTTCGTGCAAAATATCCAATGTGCCATGAGTTGAGTGACATGTAGAGTCGTTCTGTTGAGACAACATATTGTTGGTGTCTAGATTATTTAATTCAGAAGTTGGTATGCGCGACTTTGTGAGTAATCGGTTGTCCACCTTCGTGCTCGTTCTTTCGTACATCTACCAACCCAAAATCAACACAAGTCAGTAACTTTTTTCGGGATTCATTGGAGGATCTTGGATCTTATAACAGACTTATTATCCTGACTGATTCGACAATTTAGTTTGCTTTTGTACCCATTGAAGTATGTTTTTCGATAAAAATAGGGTCAATTGCTAACTACTCCAGAATCCATTCAAGGAAAATGCGACGTTGTCTATGGTCACGCGATTTGGCAATGACGACTAATTTGACAGATCTTGTTTCTCGAAGATGACCGCTAGTAAACTGGCAAAACTAGAAAGTCGCTGTTAGTAGATCAGGGAAAACATTTGAAAGTTGTCTGAGGAAGAATTAAGCATTTATTGGACACTTTACGCCACATGCAGAAATAATTTGCTGCTGATAAAGTAAAATAAAGTTGTGGTTCTAGTCTCTTTAATAGTGTGCTGAATCTGTTTGCCATTTTAAGGTATTCAAATAACGCTACCATGAATATTTTGATAACAATTAAATGCTTGATATGGTTTTTACACTTGTTAAGCACAAATAAGAATCATTAAATGTTGCATCTCCACAAATTGCTTTGAAACTAACATCGCTGCTGTTTCCTCCTACTAGTCATATGTGTATAGCATACATGAACGAACAATATCAGTGTTGAGTGTTTGAATGGAGGCATCCAGCTGTTGTAAATTTAAATTAAATTTTTAATAAAACAATAGCGAAAATTATATGCACAGTTATCGTTCATTAAACTAAACGATGTATATATTGCATAGAATTTCGAATAAATTCTATAATTATGGCCTGGGCATGCGGTTACAACTCATGGATTGATGTAAACTAAATAAACTAAATTTTTTTAAAACAAAATTAAACACAAAAAATAAAATTAAACATAGAAATTATATGTATTGGAATAGCGTAAAATTTCTTTACCTTTTTTATAAATTTTTTTACATGTATGTATGTGTAATATCTGGTAAAGTGTCATCTATAATATTGTTATGAAAATGGAAATAGTGTTGCTAAAATAATAAACAAAAGCTCCAAAATTAACACAATACATTTGATCATGGATAAAATGAAAAAAAAAAACAGCGCACTGTTCACGTGATCTATGAATGAGTAAAAAAATATAGCAACAAAAATAAAGCGCTTGTTTACAAGATCGATGAATAAACAAGAATAAGGGATAAAAAACATAAATAACCAACAACAAAATGAAGGGAACAAAGAAGTAAACAACCAACAACAATGTGGAGTATAGAATAGCGCGGATAGACAAATAAACCAACAGAAACTAATCTGCCTGACGAATGTAAACAAGAAACAACAAAAATGAAAAGAAGTTGTTTACATTTTTAGAATATTCCCGAAGGTCCTCATCATCCTTCAAGGGCATTCATCACACTAATAATCCAGTGATATAAAAGGCAAGACAATGCGAACAAGAAGGATTCAGAGTTCAGAGTCTGAGTTAAATCAGTCGTGTGTGCAGACGGCGCATTGTATTCGGAGTTTAAATTAAGCTAGTCGTTTTTAACGACGTTACGTTGGTTGAAGTGATAAATCAATCGGTTGTGTGAAGACACGAGATCGAGCTCAGCGTTGTCAACTTTTATCACTGTTTTTAGTGCTTTGTAAAACTTTCGATGCGGAAAATTTTCGAGATAGTGCCTAGTGCTTTTTTAGCGCTTTTCTTTACATGTCAGTTTTACCAAATCAAAAATTAAAAAAAAAATATAGACTAGACTAAAAATTAGTCTATAAACTGTTCTAAAAGTCTATAGATTAGACTATAGACTATACTATACTATAGACTCGGATAATTAGTTTATAAACTATTCTGAAAGTCTATATATTAGACTAATTTTTAGTCTAGTCTATATGTAGGTAAATGTATATACTAATTCGATTCGATTCGAGACTGTAGTTTTGCATGTAAACGAAAGTATTGATCTGTGAAAGTTAACGTACATTCAAAATAATTTTTTTTGACGTATAAAATGTTAAAGTCATTTACTTTTTGATTTGTAAATTTGCATACTGATTATATAAAATGGTGATAAAATAAATATTATAATGATTTAGTGTTTTTTTGTCAAAATTACGCGTTTTTTTAACGAGTTCGGTGCTTTTTGAAAATTTATAGTTGACAACGCTGATCAAGCCATAATTCGGTTAGACGTATGTGGAGAGAAGTTGCGTCTGAAGGAAGCAGTTATTAGTGTTGTGCTTACAAAAAGGTTGTGAGTGACGAATAACTAACAAGTGTTGTTGCTTACAAAAAAGTTGTAAGCAGAGAATTATCACGAACAAACACATATTTCGAAAATTATCATTGGATACGTGAAATAAGCTGGAACAGTGGCACAAAAGCTGTGCAGATAATAAAGAATTGATTAAAATTAAACAGAAATCTGCTGAGAGGAAATCGCCGAAGAAATACAAATTAAACACACATTTATTTTTATTTTATTTGCAATCTACGAACTCAAATTTTTAAAGTAACAATAAGTTTTGATCGCCACCTCTCTTACATTAACTGTGCACCTATACGACTCAACTAATTCTGATCGGTAACTACTGCCTGAAGATGCCTTTTATCAGCGTGTAGTCAATCTTATCAATGTCTGAGCTATATAAAGCCTACCACAGAACATTGTGGTAATTTAGATTACCATTTGTTATAATTCCATTAAAAGAAAACATCGATTTTGGTTTCGATGCAATGCATGGCAAAGTAGAATCGGTATTATATCGAAAATACGTCATTGTTTTGACTTTTGAAATAAATTGAAATTATTGCATAGAGGTAGTGAAGTACCACTACTAGACTATTTATTGTACTGCCCGCAAACTACTATACATACACATGTCTTCCAAGTCCATGTTCGGTAATGAGTTCTTCTCATCATAGGTAGAGTATTCCCTCGATTTACGTCGTCTCGATTTGCGTTGTCATTCGATTTACGTCGCCTCTGTTGTTTATGAATAAAATCAGGGGAATTCTCTCTTTAAGAAAAAAATTCAATACATAGAATAAAAATGTAATTATTTTAGTTTTTTTTTTTGGAAAATGTACATAGGCAAATGCACCTGATAGTACAAGTTATTTAAAATTCAATTTAAGTCGTTTCGATTTACGTCGCCTTTTACCTGAATCAAGGAAATACTGTACTGCATATTGGGCTTATATCGATCCGTATTATAAAATAAATATTCATTAAGTCGACTATGACATTTTTATCAGTTGCAATGCTAAGGCTAATTATTGATAATAGGAAACAAAAATCGTTAAAAATAATTGGCTGACAAATTCGATTTGTCAAATCTGTCTGGAAACAGAGCCGGAGGCATTGTAAGAGAACAGATTTTTATTGAATCACTGCCAAGACCTCTGTATAACTCATCCAACTGCTGCTGAGATGTTTTCAAAAATGTATTTATAAAGCTATTTATTACATTTATATGTGAACAGTTATTATGGATTAAACTAAATGGTCTATAAATATTGCACTGAACTTCGTGTAAAAGTTCTTCTATAACTTTGGCCTAGGCATGCGGTTATAGCTCATGGTTTGGTATAAACTGATTACAATGCCGACCAATTCATTTCAGTTTTAAGTTCACCGTAGTATAGTAAATAGTCTGTTACCTTATTAGACGAGGGTCCATGGTTCATCTCCTGGCACAGGTACATTGAACAAAATATGAACAAAAATTTTATTTGATATTTATCAGCCTTGGAAAATTCCTTAAATGCTCCGTTTGCCTTTGAATTTAATACAACGATTGTTTTGACCTTTGCTATAACACTAGACACACAGCATTGTATTTCTTAATGCCACCTGCAACGTTCCTTTTGCTTGTTTCATCCATTATATCTTTTGTACATGATTCCCTTCTGATCGTTCACAATTATTCGATTTCTCAATGAATCGATTTCCTTCCGCTTAATCATTGAATCGCTAAACGAAATTCGGTTCATTCGGTTGATTTGTAAACAGCTTATGTAACGGTCTTATATTTGTCGATGATTTTTTTTTTAGATACTGATCGAGCGAGGTTCACATTTAAAATCAGTATTATTAGTTTGAAAACGAGCAATCCACCTATTTGCTGGTTTTCGTATTTACATTTCTTCTATCAATAATTATATGCAACTAATTCTTGAAGATGGTTTTAGTTATCTAGTTTAGACTATCTAAATGGTTTGATTGGTTTGCATTGAAATAAATCTGCTGCCTATAATATTTTGAATCATTTCAATCAATCATTCGGGCATACCATACAATGGACAAAATTGTGAATTTATTAGAACTTAATTGCTGTCCAGTTCTAAAATTGACGTGATTCTCGTCCTGAACAGCTTATTTTGTAGAATTATTCTTCAGACAAGACATTCTAGCAATTAACAATTTGCTCTGTTGTAAGTCCATTTATAAATTTATGTAAATTACGACCAAAACTCCATATATTCCAAAATAAGTTTGAAATCTCTTGGCTTTTGACCCCTTGATCTGGTATTAATTGTTGTATATTCGACAATAAATTATTACTTTTTGACCTTTATATGGAAAACATGAAACATCTAGAATGAACATATTCTATTACAAACACATTCTATTACATAATCTTCATAATAATGACAATATAAAGAAGAAACATTGAGATAAAGAAAATAGGACAAAAGGAAATATTCTAAACACACAATGAGTTATGCATTCTTATGACTTCAAAGTTATTCATGTTTAAGGAGTATACTATATAACCCAAAGGAATGTTTGCATATTACATGCATGATGCTCTATCTTTGATACATTTTTGTACTTGCTACAGTCCTGAGAACTTATAGATTAAGAAAGACTTTAGAAAATTCTTTTGATTTTGAAGTAGGAACATTCATAATTTGAGAAGTACAGTAGCCTTAGAATTTCAAAGTTAAGCTTTAGGATAAGAATTTCACTTTTCATTTATTTATTTTTTTTATTAATTAGAACACAATTACAAACGTTATTTTAATTACACTAGAACCCCGACTTGCGTCGTTAATGGGGACCAGAGAAACGCGACGCAAATCGAATCACTTTTTCCTAAATGCACTAAAATTTTAATTTATTGGGGAAAATATTCAAAACAAAGCAAAAAATTTTGTATTTTTGATAAAAACAAGTGTGAATACATTTTTATTTATTTCACTTACTTGAACAAATGTTTATATTTAATTATTATAAAGAGATAATAAAACAATAAATTAAGAGAAAACTTAAAAATTTTATTCATTTACATATGTATGTATGTATATTCAAAAAAGTAGGTGCATTAAATCTTCTAATTTATTTAGCTTACATTGAACTATCTTCATATGATAAATCTAAATCAGGAACACTTATACACTTATATCCATTTGCTTGGATGGTTTTACTGTTTTTTTTTTTAACAAAACTGTCCAAAGTTTGTAGAATTTTTAAAGATTTTTTTGTTGATAAAGTTTTTTGTAACAACCAATGGCTTGATCAACTGATGCTGCTACGCCCGTGTCACGATTTTCGTCAGGATCGTTTTCAGAAAATATATTCATTGCACGGGAAATAATTTGCAAAGCTTTGGAAATATTGGCGACTGTTATTTTTTTTTTTTCTTCTAATGTATAATCTCCTGTTATGACAGGAAACAATGATGCAAATAGAATCGACGCAAATCGGCGTAAAAGCGGCGCAACTCGAACCGACGCAACTTCAAATTACAACGACGCAAATCGAATTTTTCCAGTTTCAAAAAAGCGACGCAAATCGAAACGACGCAAATCGGGACGATGCAAGTCGGGGCTCTAGTGTATATATGAGCTGAGTAACATCCGACCATGTGCTCGGTGTAGTATCAGAGAATAGAGTCTCCGGTGGGAATCGTACCCACGACCCTCACAATAATAGTCTAACACACTACCACCTGGATTATAAGGGCACTCTTTAGCTTTTAAATTTTTTATTCAAACGCAGTTTAAGCTTAGTGGTGTAGTGGCTAAAGTACGAGAAATCGGTCTTTAATTGAGGAAAAAGTAAAAAATCTTCTGTTTATGCGTTTAAATTTTCTAAAATTAAGAGAGATTAGTCACCTACGAAACAATTCATCTAAGAAATATTATCTTACCTCAATCACAAACATCACAGAAGATCCAGAACTCTTCTTCTTGAGAAAAACAATTACCCATTGAACAAATATGATCTCCAACAAACAGTTGGCAACTCTATCATTCTAGAACCGGCTTAAAACTTAATTTATAGAATTAGAACGAGGCAGTATTAAAGTAAACAAATAAATATATTTACTTTTTTTCCACTTCATAAAAATCGCCTGATGAACTTTGAGTTTAATACTGAATCCTTAAATCAAAAAAACTAAATATTTCTGTGGAAAATTAAACTTTATTTGATTTTGTTGGAGACTTGAGACAAAAACATTCTGTTACCTAAAAATGTGTATCATATGATGAAATACATGCGCGTTAAAAATTATCTATTGCCGCTGGGACAATAATGGCAGGTGTTGCCGAACAATTATTATTTTTATATGCGAAATTTGAACAATTTTTGCAACTGGCAACACATCAGAAGGTCTTATTGAAAATGTCTTTCGAATAATACAACAGCAACTCAATTATCAAACTGGTATGAGCTCCAAGACAATGTAAATAAGAAAAACAAAATTTTTGATTTCTCTTGATTTGCTTGGACTAACACCGCACACCTTTCAAGTTTAAATTGGACCCCCAATTATTAACTTCGTTATTCAGCCGTAAGTCGCAACATTACGGGTTAGGATTCCGTCATTTTTGTAAACTTTTATACTAACATACATTAATACTAAATACGTCGTTAACGTCCAAACACTGTAATTTTTTTTTTTTTAATGTGAATATAATTTAAGGATAACAAGAAGTTCATAAAGTTGTTGACCCCTACAGCAATAGCAAACAAGGCATAACATAACATAAGAAGTTTCAAAACTTTTAACATTTAACCCCTCTTTGGAATATTAATTTTTAGTTATTTTACAATAAATTCTCTCAAGTATAACATGAAAACATGCCATTAAATCGACATCAGTCTGTTGCATGCTTAACTGGCAGAGTTCCTTATGAGGATTTCTGTACTAAAAATATATTTTAAAATTAAGAAAATGGTACAAAAGAAATTTTCTACAACCTCTAGAAGAAATGCCATATAAAGATATGCAAGATATTATCATTACGTACAAATAGATGCACATATGGGACGTAGCATACGGATAAGTGTATGTATGTATCAAGAGTTTGTGTAAGAAAGAACAATAAATTTCCTTTGATGCATTCAAATACTTGCTACGGTGCTGAGGGCACTTAAATTACAATTTATTTTTTTTTTTTGAAAATTCTTGTGGTTCCTTTACTGGAATATTCAGAATATGATGGGGAATAAAATTATGAACGTTTGCTTTCAAACTTCAATTTCAAAAAATTAATTCTCCAACAATAGATGTTTAATTTATGAAGAAAAAGCGAATTAATGTTAAAAAATTATTATATTTCTACACTCTATCATGGTAAGGACAGGTTAAGTAGTATGGCGGGAGTCCAAAGGAGGAAAATCTATCAGTTAGGCCAGCTTTTAGGACATTCCCTAAAGGCAGTCAAACTTAATCCAAAATAAATCTTGCTATTGCAGCAATCCTTATATCTTTCGGTCAAACAAATCAAAAAGTTTGATTTTTTTTTTTGAATGAATCGAAATCTCGCAATGAAAATTTCGGTACTCATAGACAAGGACAGACTTTGGACCTATATTTTATTCGACAAGCATTACGGCACTATTTAGTTCTACGATTTATGAACTGGTTTCATTTCAAAAAAGTGAGACCTAATGCCATGATTGACAGATTATCCTCATAGCAATAACCTTATGCATAAGATAGCATCAACTTTCGTGCTTCTCTATTTACTTCTCTTTCATTTCATCTTCTCTGTTTCTTTCTTTTCCAATAGAGACAGTAATGATTATTTTTGTTAAAATTTTTCTCACGACTTACACTAACATTTCACTTATTATGAAGCCTAACATATGTAAGGAGTGCGCACAAAAAAAACTGGACTTACACTTTTCGTTATAGAAATAAAATTAAGTGGAGGATTTTTTTCGGTTTATATTTCAATTAAAGTAAATAATATTTGAATTCCTTTTGTGCATAAAATTTTTTTCTGACAAAGTTTTCAGAGCATCCAAATTTTTGAGCCACTTTTCTTCCAGACATTTTAGTGTGTTATTGAAAAATACGTATTATTTTACTTGCTTTGTTTTGGTCGACAAATCCTTTTTTTCTTCCACTTATACGCTTTCTCTCAATACTCAAAGAGTCCTTATATTGTTTTATTCTTACCTTAAAAATAGTTTTTGAGTCAACACCTGTGAGCCTAGCAATCGTTTTTTGTAAGGGGCGCGGTTTTTCATTGAAAATTTCAATTATTTTTTTACGACATTCGTGTTGGGTGCCCATTTTCAAAAAACTAATTTAGCTATTGCAATGAAATTTACCACGCAAATTTTGAAACAGATGACTAACAAAAGCAATGTTACGGTATTAATTTTTTTCAATTATGATAAAAGTTATAAGCTTAAAAGTAGGCCCATTTTTTTCTGCGCACTCCTTATATGAAAAATATTTCTTCTGTGACTTCCTCTCAGAAGATTTCTAGCAAAAAATTTTAAGGGGAAATAAAAATGCTGTAAAAAGTTTTTCACACATCTACCGTTCAGATTCGACTTTCAACTGTAGGTCACCGCCACTCACTAATAACTGGAAGGTTATAATGGCCAATAAGTTAAGTTATGAAAAATATGGAGAGTACCAGCACACAATTTGTTTTAAATAGTCGTCGTATTCTTAAGAAAATAATTTGAGTTGTATTTTATTTTATTATTTTTACATCACATTATGCAGAATAGTTACTTATGTGTGTAGAAGTCTTTGAATGAAAAAAAAAGTTGTTCTTATATGATGAATTAATTTTTTCTGTTCCAGTTCTCTATCCATTCTTTGAATTTCTATTGATTTCATGAATTTTAAATACCCAATTAAGTGCAAATCAGGAATCCAATTTATTATATCAAATGTTTACACATGCTCTCCAAACGTAAGTGAATGTTTCGATCTTTTCTTTGCTTGGTTCACTGCCAATGTTAAAATGCAATGCCACACAGGGTAAATGTCAAATCGAATATGTTTTATCCTGTTTAAATATATCATAAGTATGTAATGTGTAAAGAGTAGAAGTGTAATAGAAAACAATCTATTATTTTTTAATGTAATTTAAAAATGGATTTCATTTTACCAACATTACGATGATTCCATTTGAAGGACCGTATTGAGGTTCTTGAGTAAACTATGCACAAAGTTTTATTGAGACAATTTGTTCATCAAAGACGGTGGTAGGTTACCGTATGCCAAATATGTATTACTGAGATGAATGCATGTTCGCAATACTGAGTTTCGTCATCCACAAAAACAAAACCATTCAAGCAAATACAAAAAAAAAAAATTAATTTTAATTCTTTATTTTATTCTTAACAAATAGCAGTAAAAAAAACAATAATTAATGAAATGAATTCAATGAGTTTGAATTTAAAAACGAAAATAACCCACATATACTCAATTTTGCACGTTTCAAGAAAATGCAAGAAACGAACCAATTTTAATATTTGTTTCTACTAAATGATAAACAACATCTTTCGGAATTCGATTCCATTTCGCATTTAAACGATCCCAAAGTTTGTCCATGTTTGTTAGGGCTGATTCGTACTGTCCGAGCCGGATTTTCACGAATGACCAAAGATTTTCAATTGGATTGCGGTCGGGACTTTGTGCCGGCCATTCCATCAATTGAAAATTTTGTTTCCCACTCCATATCTTTACAATTTTTTTTGTGTGCTTCTAGTCAACATCCTGTTGGAAAACAATTTCTTATTGGGGTTAAGCATATTTGTCTATGAAATTCAAAAGATGGGTTTGCAGAATCTTTAGATAGTCTTTTTTCGGATGATACCATCCTACTAAATATAGAGGGCAACAAGCCACCATATTAAGCGTACCCAAACCATAATATTTTCACCGCTATGTTTAACAGTATGCTTCACATGGTATCTTTGAATATGTTCCCTGGAAAGCACTACTGCTTTCCATCTGATTGAAAATGTGTGATCTTATCTGATGAGACCAGATGTAACCACTTTCAGTAAGATGAAAAGCAGTACTGCTAGCGCAGATCCAGGGAACGTTTTCAAATATAACTTTCAGCCACTTTCGGTATAGATATTGTTTAAGTAACAATTTCTCGGATACAGTAATGTGGAGATTTAAATAAAAGCTGATTTTAAATACAACAGAGAATGGTTAATGGTTAAGGCCGTCTTGGAATGTAAATATGAAGAGTAAATAGGAGAGAAGGAAGTGAATATTCTGGATACTATGATACTACATACCATAAGCTTAAACTCTCCCTGAGTATTATGGAATAATTGCATATTAGGAATGATTATAAAGATACTCTAAGGCGATCCTGATGAAGGGAAAATTACGAGTATTGTAAGACTGAATAACGATGATTTGAGTACTCTAATTAACGTTTCTCAAATGACATTGTATTAACACTTGAGCCGTATTGACGTGATGGCAACTGATACATGCTGGGCATGTAGAGGTAACATCTAAGCAATGGAACATTTTATGTCAATGCTTACAAGCCAACCTAATGTGTAATGAGAGGTGTGGAGAGGTACTATCCTCAATGCATATACTCGTACGTTTACATAAAGCAAACAAAAGATACTTAATGAATACATTTTTACTACACTTTGTGTAACCTATGCCTGTGCAGTAGAAGTGGTATTTTAATATTCCAAATATTGATTACTTTTGAAGTGGAGAGAATGTTCTCTTCTTATTTCTATATACGACTGTAGTTTTTAATGTTGTTTTTATGATACTTATTGATGAAACTCATTGATCTTTTAATATTTGCCCTTAGGATAGGATGTTCAATTTAGTAAAAAGAAAATTCATTTTAAAGAATGCGAAGAAAGGGCAATATTATGTGAAAATCACATAATTTTCCTCATCAACAAGAAACTCATAAACTCCTCATAAACTGCTTACAGAAAAACTGTTTAACTAAAAAATAAAAAAAAAATTATATAAAATGTTGAAAGATAACGTCAAAGTCGTATAATGGAAGAATATGTTATATAATAAGGATTTTGTTGATCTATTGAAAAATGTTGCCAGAAAACCTTAAATGCTTTTGGTCTTTTAGAAGAAAATTTAAACAGAATCTAGTCTTGAAGTCTTTAAAGTTCAAAAAGTGTTTGTACATAATTTTCTGAAAAAGAAATTCAATCAATGTAGTCTAGAAAATATTATATGTGGCCCATAATCTGTACATGTGCACATTTGTGAAATAAATATTCATGCACACAAAAACTTACAAAATACCTATTCGTCTCCCTTAATATTAGAGAGTTGTTGAATACTCGAAGTCGCCATGGTCTAGTAGGTAGTGTGTTGGCTTATTAGACGTAAAGCCAGGGTTTGAGTTCCAGGCCAGACATCAAAACAAAAATACAAAAAGTATTTTTTCGGCGATTTCCTCTCAGAAGATTTCATGGTAAAAACTCTGAGAGTAAATAAGCATTGCCATGAAAAGTTCTCAAAAATCTGCCATTCAGAGTCGACTTTAAACTGTAGGTCCTGCCATTTATGGATAAAATTAACACACACAACATAAGTAGTGTGAGAAACTAGGTCAATAATCATGACTGAAGCGTTGTAATGACCAATTATGTATGTATGTATGTTGAATACTTGAAACAATTAGATCTTCCAAATTTAGACTGTCATCATTTTGAATTTACATATTCAGTCAGTTTTGACAAATCCCAATAGACGGCCACAGAAAACGACGGGTGGTTGCTGATTGAGCTCTAGAGCATTTCGCAGCTGATTTTAATTTTCATAGAAAAATCATCCTTTAAAACTAAAGCCCGTAACAATTTAAATTGTCGAATTTGGGTTGATACACATATACTTGAGATCTAAGTATCCTAATTTTAGTATGCCGGTATCACCAATTCATACGACATTGACCAGGACATCACTTTCAACAGCGAGCACTATATATTGATGATTGCTAAATTCTTTTGGTCTGAATTGGATGGTATGGACACCTAAGACTTGTGGTTTAATAAGGACATTGCCACGTGTCAAATAACTTATGGGATATTAGAAATTCTGCACAGGTTATTTGAGAGAATAGTTTATCTGAAGTGCAGGAGATTAGAATAAGCCACCAGCATCAGGATCGTATACCAGAAACGGCCACGTGAGTGGAAGTCCTGACAGCTGCTTAGTTTAGGAGATTCTACTTTTTAATCTGTATTTTTCAGATATACCACTGTAATTAAATTAAATTCGCAGTATAAAGAAAGGAAAGTCTTATAAAAGGTAAAGTCTTATAAATAATTTATGAGACTTGAAATAAAAGTTTTTTAATATAAAATGCACACATGCACAGAGGCTCCAACACGCTTACAATTGAATTTATTTTGGATTAATTTCCACATCCTTTTTATGTTGTTTTCCATAAATCTTAAAAAAAATCGTTTGCACTTCAGCACAAGCAATCTGGGTAAATTAAAAAGAAAAGCTGGTGTTGCAAATATAGAATATTTGATATCTGTTAATCACATTCAACACAGAATGTTTTCATAATTTGAAGAACATTAGAATTTAATTCGGAGTGACGCTTGACACATTTTCAGTCACTCCAAAGTATACAACATCTGGAGTTGTTTTCTCAATCCGAAGGCCAGTAACTTAGCTACTCAATATAATGTTCAGGCCTATTCCCGGCGTATGTCAAGATGGTAATAGGAAGGGATGTATGCTTGGACTACCTACAACTGAAAATTGTACCATAATATAGTGTTTTCCCAGAGAAAACTAAAAAGTAAGTTAGCCTGTAGAAAAATTTGAAAAGCATTTATCATATAACAGTCAGTCCCCATTTTGGTTCGATACATTAATATTGTCTGTCGAATTCGACCTTGTGTGATTGAGGTTAATAAGGCAATAAACCCTATATCGGTATCGATTAGTTTATGTGTTGTAAATTATGAATCAATATACTTGAGAACAAGACGGAAAATGCGCTGGCTAGAATAGGTTCATTTTCTGAAAGCGATTTAATAATTAATCCTAAGTCTACAATCTGTCATTTCTACGAACTTGTCACTAGATAGGTCAGACGAAAGAAATAGATGAGTTGGATGGATAGTTCTGGTTGACATGTGTCTAGGAGTTTATGGCCTTTAATAGAAAGAACACGTTATTGGGTTTGAATAAAGCCAGCGTGAGTGAGTTACATGCTGACACTGCGAAGTTTGAACAATTGCAGGGTCTGAAACAAACCCTAGCTACATTATTAAAGTGTAAGTTGCGATGATTAGGACAGTTATACTGTGACTGTAACCTTTACTAAAATGCGGTTGATGACCCTGGGAAGTGAAATTTTTGAGGAATGAGGTTGTCTATCGAGCGTAGACATTAGGGTCCTCTTGAGATTAAAATGGTATTGAACTTTGTTTTATTTAGCTTATATTTCTCAATTTTCTTCTACTTCTCCTTCATCTGCTTTTCAGACACGCATTTTATGTATTTTATGATATAACGGTATGCATTTTATGGGCTTGTGGTCATCATGGGGTGATTGAAAACGAGAAAGCGAATATTCGGGCTGAAAGAGTCGGAGAAATACACACGATTAGTTGCAATAAGCCGAATGCATATCAGTGAATTAAAAGCCAAGGTGAGAAAGTAGGCAGTCAGGAACATCATAATGACTGCTATGGAATAATGACATAGAAGGAGAATATAGAGACATCTGTGTGCGCTAATGAACCTACTTACAGACACTTCCGCTTTACACGTACACCTGAGGTGCATTTGACTGACGAATACAGGTCATGCTATGAAGACATCTAAGCGATGGAGCAATTTTTTGTCATTGTCAAGCTCAGAGGAATGCACTGGAAGAAGATCAGAAACACAAGTACGACATACGAAATTTTTATGGAGCGTCCTTCGTACGCGCTACAACATTGAATTATAAGTAAAGGCTGCAATGAGCATGAGTACAACGTTGATATCTTATTCATCAGATTCGAAATATGTTTGATTCATACGCCTACTCAGTCAGATTCATAAATTTAGAAAAATACTTATACTATTTAGAAATGATTCGAGTGATTTGAATCATTTATCAAAATTTATAGTCTTAGTTGTTGTTGCGTTTATAACATTCTAGTAAGTATTGTGGTTTTCATACTCGATTCATACTTATTTTGTGATTCTTGTAAATGTTAGGTCATGGAAAGTCGAAACCAATCATATCATGCGTATTGTTAAGTATGAATACGATGAATACTTCAAACTTTGAATATGAGTAGTATGAGTATGACATTAAAATAAGTATGAATGTGTATAAGTATCAGAAATTATGAGTATGTTTCGAAGCTACTCATCATTATTACTGTTTTCTAGAGATGATGATAATTCTAATTTTTTATATATAAGACGAAATTGTATTCAAATTTTGACAAGAAATATTAACGGTTTCACTACTGATTGGTTTGTATTTCGATATTCCCTATAAACTGATTGACGTGTTATTTCTTGTCTACTATTTTATTGTTAAAAAGAAAATTATAATAATAAAACAAAATATTACTCTTCACCATAACATGGCATACCACACAGCTGTAATCATGTATTCACCCCATTGATTGTAATGGCAATTTGGCAAATTTGTGTTCAAATAAAATCAATGCAAAGCCGCAAATATAGTTATTTAAAATACTACGAAAACAATATATGTATGTATATGGTAAAGTACTTTAAAATAATAGATATACAGTATCGATCAAAAGATTTTGGATAGAGAATTCTTTATTTCTTCAAAAACTTTATTTTTTATAATTCTAAGTATAACTCTAAGTATTTGACTGAGCATGGTGATGCACATTTTAAGTGTAGGTTTTCTTCTAAGGACACTTACACTAAATCGGCGGGATTATTGACAATCATTCCATATATTTCAATACGATAATTGCTCTAAAATTACATCGAAATTAGTGATTAGAGTTGATTAAAACAAAAAGCTGCGATCCGTCCAGTTACTTATGCATATGAAACCTTATTAGCTAAAAGATCTTATTGCCTGAAAGATGTTATGATAAGAGACGTGCATGAATTTCAATTAAACATAAAATTGTGTATTCACTTTATATTAATTTATTGCTGTGATCTCATTCATCTTTTTATGATAGTTAAAATATGAATATACAGTGAGTGTCAAAAGAAACTTTACACAAAGGGCGAAATTCTAACAATCACCAAACACAACTTTTACCACTCTAAGAGAGTGCCCGAATAAATTTTACAATATTTCGAAATGTTTTGTAATTTTATTTTGCTTCTTAAAAAGTGGCAACGAAATAATTTTTAAATAAAAATAAAGGGTAACTTTTTTATATATTTTTTTTAAATGTACATCTTCTATACCCGCTTAATGTATTTTTTAATACTGTATGCCAACAATAGTATTCATTATGTTGTTCATTGTTTTAGGGGTTTGTTTTGTTTTTAATCGGATTAAAGGTGATACCGATTCTGAGTTTTTGCTTTGTAACCTGAATTTCAGCATTCAAGCAAGATTTTCACGGCACTATCGTCCTCTTTCTTTAGATTTCTATAGAACGAACTATGTATGTAATTTTCCTTTTCGTAGATTATGTAATAATTTTAACTTGCCTTATGATTTTATAGATTTTAATTGTAGTGTTTGTAATATAAAACATAGCTTATGTGCTGGCATTAATTTATAAATTATTGTATAAAAACGTATTTTTGTTCTTGTCTTAGATAGTTGCGCTTTTTTTTTTTTTTGTTACCTTATTCAGCTTGTGATAAAGTTCTGTAGCTTGTTTTATGTTCCCGTTGCCACAACTTTCCTTACCCGCTACAGTCCGGACTGTAGTGTGTACGTGTCCCTACGTAATGGGGACGAGCCCTTCGTGGTTGGGTGAGGGTGGCTAAGTGTCAGGCCGGGGACGTTCGAATATGAGTATGTATAGGGAATCATAAACACACCTAAAAAAACCTGTATTTAATTCCAGTGATGGCAACTCTTAGCACACCAAACGGGTGAACAAAAATGGAAAACGGGCTAAAAAGGGCTAAATTGAAAAAAATTACGTTTTTGGTACAATACAATTTAATTTTTTTCAAAAAAGCCCAAAAAGGGGGCTAAAATTAAAAAAGTCTTTTCAGATAAAAACACCACAATTTTTAAAGAAAACAGTTGATTAATAGATATTATTGCTCTTGAGATCATTTTACGTTCAATAGAATTGAGGTACGAGATTAGTTTCAAATAGAATTTACATTACAACCTTTCAAAGTTGGTCATTGTTAAATACGATTTTCACTTCTTGATCATCCTCTTCTTCATTCATAAATTACTTTCTATATGGTATTGACACTGATCTCTATCAAGTGTTCTATGAAAGTAAATGATGAATGAATTGCAGTATATAACGATTGCGTAGCCTGACATTTCATTTCCACATAATTATTATGTAAACACAATTTTAAACTTTCAGCAAAGCTTGTGTTTCCCGGTACTTTTGATAATTCTATGTAAATGCCAAAGAAGAAATCGAGAAATAAAAGAAAAATGTTCTGCCAAATTGGCTTACAATTCGACATTCCCAGAGAAACATAAGATAATATGGCCGTACAGAGTTAAAGGAAAAAGGGGCTAAAAGGGCTAAACAAAAATACTGAAAAGCGCTGAAATTGCACGTTTTTTAGTTTAGGGCTAAACATTTTTTTTCGCGTTAAAGGTACTTCAAAAAGGGCTAAATCTAGCTCGAAAAGGGCTAAGTTGGCATCACTGTTTAATTCACACAAACCAGTGTATCATCATTCACTGTGCTTAAATTTATTTTTTTATATTCAAGAGAAAAACGAAACTTAAAAACCCTTAAAAAACAAATGAAAGCCATTCTATATTGAAGTTATTAAACAAATCAAATTTGGCGATATTAAAACCACAATCTTCTCTTGTCGAAGTAATTAAAAGTGAATCCTCTTGTTTTCTAATGAATGCATGTGTTTTGTAATGATTGCAAAATTGATTCTAATAATACGCTGCGCAGTGATGTGAATTCGTACTTAAGAGAATGTAACATTTGGTCAATTCACACAAGCAGTTGTATCGTTGTAATGAGTGTATTATTGGACGAATATATGTACAACAGTGTCTGTATGTTGTTGATAATTTTCATGTAAAAATCCAATAAACTCATACAAACTTTTTTCATGCTTTTTAAAGTTACATTGGTTTCGTGCTATCAATGTGAATGAAAAAAATGTGTACATAATATGTTAATATGTTTTTAAAAAGTTGTATTGGTTACTTGCTCAAACTTTTTGAATGTCAGAAATTATGAATTATTAAAAATTCATTAAATTCAAACTGATAGCTGAATATTTATTTACTAAAGATAATAAAATTCGTTGGCGAATGGAGACCCAAAATATAAAAAAAAAAGAATAAAAAGGGATAAACTTAACAATAAAAGGTCCGAAGAGGATGTTAATTCAATATCTCTTCGGCAGTCTCGTCCAATATTTGTTCTTTCAAACTTCCTTTAGACATTTTTATAAATTGTGAACAAATATCATAAAATCAAATATTAATTTTTTATTTTTGACAATCAGCTGTGCTCATATTTGTGTTTTACATTTTGCGATTTTGTTATTTGTGTCATATGGAATAGTAAAATAAATATTTGTTTTTTTAATACTAAGGAATTAATTTTAGAGCATCTTATTAGCTACTTATTAGTTCATACATAACACAATTAGTCATTACAACCCCCCAGTTAGGATTTCGGCCTTGCTTCTCACGTCACTTATGTTGTGTGCGTTAATTTTATACATTAGTGGCGGGACCTACTGTTTTAAGAAGCTTTTCATGACCATTTGATTTACTCTCAATGTTTTTGGCAGAAATCTGCTGAGAGGAAGTCGCCGAAGAAAAATTGAACTCGCACCTTACGTCTAATAAGAAAACACACTACCTACTAGACTTATTAGTTCACTTTACTTTTTTTAGAGAAGAGTCCTTTTCAAATTACTCCCAAATGTTTTGATCAACACTTCATAAATTTTCAAATTATTCTCCTTTTACCATTTTTCAAGGTAAAATTCCAAAGAATTTCCTGTGGATTAAAATTTCAAATAAAAGAAACGTTTTATCTATACCTGCTGTTATTTATTTCTTTAAATAAATGCTTTATTTATTGGAATTTAACAAATCAAATTTACTGATAAAATCTCAAGATACTTTTACAACGAAAATCAAGCTTCACAGTTCTAAATTTCGCATTGTACGTCGCACTATTTACTGATATATTCTGGCAGCGCTTTTACTCATTTTCGGTTGGCAAGTTCTCTTGTCGTTAATTTTCGTTTTTCTTGTCCATCTTTCGTGGTCTTTCTAAGCAGTTTTTTGTTTGCTTTATTTTCGTAACTCTTTAATTGTTTTGTTCTTGTTTCATTTCTTGTTCTGTTTTCATATTTCCAGAATAACCATATATTGGTCATTACAACTCTTCAGCCAGGATTACGACCTAGCTTCTCATACCACTTATGTTGTTGACTCCGAAAGACAGATTTTTACGAAACTTTTCATTCTAATTTTATTCACTTTCAGAGTTTTTGCGAGAAATCGGTAGTTGCCGAAGACAATTTTTTTTGCATATTTCGTTTTGATGATTGACCTGGAATACGAATCCGAGCTTTACGTCTAATAAGCCTACACAGTACCTACTAGATTACGGCGACTTTGTTTATGTAGATTAAATCCGCCTTTGAACGACAGCTTTTTGCGGAACTTTTCTTGGCATTTTCATTCATTCCCAGAGTTTTGACCAGAAATTAGAATTTTGCCAAGAATTAAACAGTTTTCGGACAAATATAAAAAAATAGATTGCATACAAGTTAACAAGTACTTTTAAAATAAAGTAATATACATCTAGTTAAAAAATTTAAAAAATTACTGAAATAAATGTCTTTTATAATTTTCACTTCCGTTAAATTTTTAGTTACTCTGAGCGATGTTGTACGTACCTTTGTTGATTTCAAAAAAAATTCCTACACAAATTGCTGCAGGTGATGACACTAATTTCGCTAATTACTTGGTGTTGCGAAAATACTCTTCCTAAGTGAATGATTGACACTTTTCTCGTTGTTAGCGTACACGTTTGAAGTCAGACATTAGAGTAAGAGGCAATGATTGATTTATAAACCAACGTTTAGGAAGTTGCTGTGATTCTATTGATGTCACCATCCTTGTAACGTAATTGAAATTAATTTGACTATTGGTAATGAACATTGTACGCCAACAGAATATACATTAAACAGAAATGACAATTTTTTAAATAATTGAAAACAAATTACATACAAACAAATGTTGTATAACTTGAGGTACCGGAATATGAAATAAGTACACTTAACCCTCCTACAACGCGGGTTCCTATAACGCGTTTTCGCTACAACGCGGTTCCCAAAATGCGGACATTTTCTTACAACGCTACTCTTACATCGCGATTTTTAAGAAAAATTTTATGTACGAAATTTTTTCAAATTTTTTTTAATTTCGAAAATATTTTCTTGCCCAAATAAAATTCTTTGCATTTTGTTCATATTTTGATACCTACTAGTTTTGTAGAATTGCCATCCTACACTGCAACATGTGTTTACAAAGTGACAATCAAATACGTAATTGTCTTGTCTTGTCTTGTCCAACATCTTAAGAGCTGTCTAAATAATGTACTGCAACGACGAAATTAAAAAGGGGGTTTCCCCGCGATTATAACATCACACAACGATTTATGGAACTTTCATTTTATGTAGAGTAGAAAGTTATCGTTCTATTTTGGCTATTTTATGTAAAATTGAAATTTGATATTATTTTGTTGAAATAAATGAAGTCTTATTAAATCACATAATATATCAACAAATAATTTCATTGAAAAAATTTTTTACTTTGGAACCAAACTTTTTTTGTATGAAGTTCATATCTCCTACAACACGATTTCTTACAACGCTGCATTTTTTACGAACCTATTCTTCGCGTTGTAGGAGGGTTAGACGTATATTAAATTGGAGCTCATTAATTGACTACCTACTGCGTACTTTTTGGTCAACGTTTGAATGGAATAACTCTCGCTTCTAACGAAAAATTTCTGTGGTTTTGAATACTGTTGCTGCCTAATGCATTCAATGTTTCAATATTGAGTGAGTATTATAGAGGAATCATATTTTAAATCTGCGCATAATATCACTTGTAGCTAAACGTTTCAAGAAAATAACTACTCCTTTTAAAATCATTTGATTTGTTGGCAGATATTATATTCATTTTCGCCGAGGTCTAGTAGGTAGTGTGCTGACTTATTAGACGTAAATCCAGGGTTCGACTCCCAGGCCAGACATCAAAATAAAATACAAAAAATATTTCGTCGGCGATTTCTTCTCAACAGATTTCAGGCAAAAACTTGGAGAGTAAATAAAATGCCATGAAAAGTTTTTGCCAGAAATCTGCTGAAAGAAAGTCCCCGAAGAAATATTTTCATATTGAAGTCTGACTTGGGATTTAAAGCCGATCTTTACGTCTAATAAGCCAATACACTACCTACTAGACTACGGCAACTTTAACATCGTATGCGTCTATTAACAGTTATTCGAGATATAATTTATGAGTTTGAAAATTAAATCAGGATTCTAATTCCTAAGATAGTTACTAATGTTAATTATGGAAATATTTATAAAATTATTAATTTATTTATAAATTCATATGTTGATGCATTATGAAATTTGACACATCTTAAAATTGTACGAATATATTTCGGAACACAAATGTACTGTTCTTTGTGTGTTTATGTAAACTTAAATATTGATTTCCACTACGTGTTGTAATAATAATTTAAAATACCAAAAAAAAAAAAAAAAACTTTTCAAACTCTTATGTCTGTTAAATATTGACATAGTTTCTCACACTATTTATGTTGTGTGTGTTAATTTTATACATAAGTGGCGAGACCTACAGTTTAAAGTCGACTCCGAACAACAAATTTTTGAGAAACTTTTCATGGCAATTTTGTTTACTCTCAGAAATCTGCTGAGAAGAAATCGCCGAAGACATACTTTTTGAATTTCATTTTGATGTCTGGCCTGAGACTAGAACCCTGGCTTTATGTCTAATAAGCCAACACACTACCCATTAAACCACGGCGACTTCGACTTCTTAAATACACTCTACCGAATATTCTAATCTGAAGTAAACAAAACTAATTTATCAGGCATGTCACAGATTCCGATTGGAATGGTTTTGATTCCGTATATGCAATTCCGATCGATTTTGTTTTAGGGTCTTCAGATTTCGAACGTAAAAAAAAAGATTTCACTGTTGTGCCTGACATAAGGAATAAAGAAACATAATTAGTGATAATAATCAGAGATTAGAAAATTTTAATTCAAATCAAAAAAATTAAAAACTTTACCTGGAAAATGTTGGGAATTTAAATTTTTGCTGTTGTTGAAGCCAGGAGATGTCAAATCGTTATAGAAAAAGTATGCCGAAATGCATTGAGGGAGTAAATTATTTAAGCAGAAATTTGAGCTAAATACTTTGGAAAACTATATAATACAAAAATATATCATTTTGTATTTTAGTTTGACTAAATTTTTTTAAAATTATTCTTTAATAAATCATCAAAATTATTAAAACAACTTTGAAAATTTGAGGTGGCTTCATTCCGTAGATAATTTTCGTTTTTCGTTTTCTAAAAACTCAACTTTTGGAATTGAAACCACTCAGTATCGGAATTGCCTTCTGTGACATGGCTGTACATCAACAAATAATTTTTTTTTTTTAAATGTAGGTGTTGTTATTATGTTGTATTTAAATGGAACGACAATTTAAAACATGTACGCATACACCTGAGAAAAAAAAACCCACAAGAAAAAGTCTAAAGGATCCAAATCACACGATCTCACGGCCCTCAAATCACTTATGCAGTATATTTAGTGTGGCTTAAGACAAGTGGCACGTAGCACCGTTCTATTGATACCGTATCGTTGGTTTCCAAGTTATCTAGTCAGGTCAAAAGAAGTTGGTAATCCTCGAGCTTTAGTGTTCGCCACTGACTGTGGTGGCCTCAATAATTCCTTAACGAAATATGAACTAATTATACCGGCAGCTAAAAATTCACTCTGAACAATTTATTTTTTTTTTTTGGATGGTATTGGACATTTATGTAGATTGTTGAAGTGCCAAATTTCGCAATTTTGTTTAATGGCATACCTATTTGTTCAGTTATAAGGTTCATATCTGAAGATGATTTTTCGATACAAATGGTCGTCAGTTTTCCACAACTCCAGAGACTGTTAATGAATAAGACTTTGTCTATGGGTTAGTTTAATTTATTACATGTGCTGGCCAGATTTTTTGTGAGTTGGTAATTGACCGACTCGTTTTGTCCTATATACTCTCAAGTTAGCGGCAAAGTTTTCTGATTTAACATTTGGTCGATGTGCGACTGTTTTTCTATCGTATACTGAAGCAGTAAACATTTACTCACCACATTACGAAAAGTAGTTTGGATAGAACGATTATGTAAAACTTAAAATAGGCGAAGAGCGTGGCTCGTTACCCAAACAGAACACTCATATTGGCGAAATAGTTTTTTTATTTGAACGTCAGACTGAATAACACTTAAATTAAATAAATTTGGATAAATTGGAAAGCCGTACACACATAATTGGTCATTGCAATCCTTCAGTCAGGATTACTGACATAGTTTTTCACACAACATATCTTGTGTGTGTTAATTTTATACATAAGTGGGGGGACTTTCAGTTTAAAGTCGACTCCGAACGACAGATTTTTTTGAGAAACTTTCCATGGCAATTTTATTTACTCTCAGAGTTTTTGCCAGAATTTTCTGAGATGAAGTCGCTGAAGAAATACTTTCTGTATTTTGTTTTTATGTCTGATCTGGGGCTCAAACCCTGGTTTTACGTCTAATAAGCCAACACACTACCTACGAGGCTAAGGCGACTTCAATTGGAAATGCATTGAGCTTAAAAAATAACTTTTAATTCCAATTTAAAAAGAATTGTTTAATTTGCTACGAACCTTATAGAAAGTTTTATAAAATATGTATCAAATTAATTAAATAATTAAATTCAGTTAAAAAAAAAAAACTTCTGCTTATCCTTGATCTTCTTATCCTACATCAGTGCAACTATGTCAAAGAAAATTGTTCAGCAAGTCTTTATGAAGGTAGATAAGCTTAAATAGATAACAACTGAATTTTTCTACGATTATATAGCAGCAAGCTTTTGTCCTGTAAATTTCAGAAAATATTTTTAAAGTAATATTAAAAAGTTTTTTATTGTATAAAAATTTAAATAAATGTATCTGTCTTTACATAGCAGAGAAATTCAATCAGGCATATGATTACTTTTTTTAACCATCAAAATGATAAGCTTTCTGCTGTGACCTGAATTCAATATTTTTTTTATTGATGACATTCATTTTTATTCATTGAATTTTAAAAAGCGCCATTTTTGTTCACAATAAATACGGCAAATGCTTTTCATATTTTATTTTCATCTTTCTTGCTTAATCATGCAGCTTTTTTAGTCAATATTTTTCAGCTTTATGATTAAAACAATGACGAATTTTTTCTTCTTCCTTCAAATATTAATCAATGGATTCATCATATTTGGCACGTATTACGTAAATTGTAGCATACATTTACATACATACATAGTAGATTATATATCGTATAACATCATAGGCAACGTTTTATTCTGGATCAGGGGTTGCCAAAATTTTTTTGTTTTGTGTTTAGTAAGAGAGAGAAAATAAGTTAAGAGCTTGCTGTCATAGAAAAATTTTAGTAATATACACTATTCGGATTATGATTACATCAACATACATAAAGTAATACATGTTTGATTTAATAATTAGGTAATCTTTTTGAAATATTTGCTGGGCACTAATTTTGGTTCATAAATTTCCTCTCCTTCTAATAACCGACCTTTTAATTTCTCCAAAATATTGATTTACGTCTGTAAAAAAGTTCTTCTGTTCTGTTTCTACATCATCTGATTTATTTAAAACAAATAAAATGTGTTTTAAGATTTTGAATTTAAAAAAATCTAAAAAAAAAAATTTATAGCATCCGTTGACATGTGTGCTTGTCGAGATCTGATCGACATTTAAATAAATGAGCATATGCAATGTGTGTGAATTCTCTCTGCTCAATTGTGCTATGAAATGATAATCGCTGCTTTAGATGCATATATTTCATATTAAAATTTGTCATGAACTTCAAATTTGATCGAGAATCTAACATATGTGGCGGCCCATTTTAGTAGTAATTTTGTGCTTATAACAATACTGCCCACACAATCACACCCTCACGACCACGTTTAACCGTTTTAGTAGTGCAATTTGAGGCATGCTCCAGGCAAACAAAATCCCAAGCGCCAAAACTTCGACTCGTTACACTAAGGTATGTTTTTCCAAAATTTTATCGGCCAAGGGAATTTATTTTGGGTATAAATTATTTTTTACATCATTTGTTGAATCAGATTTCGTTTATTAAAACTGGACGCACATGTCAAATTTTCTAATCAAGTATTTTATTGTAGTTCAACGTTAAATCGAATAAAACATTCATTACTATTGTCGAATATCGCTTATTGACGGGTAATGGGCTAAGACCTAGTATCCCATACTACCCATATTATTTTTAAGTTAAAACAATTAACAACTTTGTATTTAAATGACATTTTGTTACGAAATTCTAATTGATAAGATATTTACCAATAAAGTAACTACCAATTATTTTAAATACTTTATGAAAATAAGTTTTATTACGATTAACCTTTATAATCTTAATCGTTTTTATAGATTGATTCCTTAGTATTTTCATCATTTAACTTGTAAAGTAAAGGTAACTTTAGATAAAGTGAACTTTAAAGTCACATTTAACTTGTCAATTAAACAACAATTGTATTTTGACGTATTGAAAATAATGTATAAGTTTCGAACATAAATTTAACTTTAACTCGGTAGGAAGATCCTTCCTTTAGCTTAACGCTCACATCTACCATATTGTGCACTTATAATAATGAACAACAGTTTATCTGCCCGTTAAAATCCTCCTTTTACTTAACGGCAAGCAGTGTTGCCAACTTGTGCTTTTCGCACTATTTATGGTGCTTTATGAAACGTCGTACGCGTACATTTTTTCTTCTAGAGCCTTTTAACGGAGAATCACTATTATGGTGCTTTTCAAATTTCATTACTTTGGCTGGAACTTAAAACACATTTCAATATTCTTAAGGACAGTGTGTATGTTTCACTTAAGGATATGTACAATAATAATAACAGTTTGTGTATCTCACGTAGTTAAGTTTCCATTTTGGGAGAGGTTGATAGGTTCAATTTAGCATTTGAAGCATGCAGACCACGTTAATTTGTATAGATTGCTAAAAAAATCTGATTAACAAATTGATAATAAATTGTGAAAATTTTTATCATATGGAAGGTGATATAAATAGTAATTATAATCAATTTTGCTGCATTGGTTATAGTTTTGAAAAGGCCTGCAATGAATACCAAAAACAGAAACCGGAAAAAATATTATTAATCAAAAATGTGTTCTTTTCACTAAATACTCTATTTCTGAAATAAGAGCTAAAATTCCAGCAATTTGAAAATTTTACAAAAAGTTTCCTTATTCAGTTTATATAAAAAATGTTCAGTTAATTGAATTTATAAGCAACTTTATAAATGAGGTAAATACATTAGAAAGTTTAATTTAATTGCTAAAACAAAACTAGAACCGACCTTTTTTGGAGAGAAGTTAGTTAATTTAAAAACTCGTTAGGAGAAAAAACATTTTTAGTGTTAGTACAGTTTATTCTTCGAGGTTGAGAGACGAACTTTATTAAACTCAGTTAATTCGATTTTACACATAAAATATGGACAAATTTTTTTTGTAATAATTATAATTAATTATAATTGTGTACCTTCCGGGTACTGCAAAAATATTTATTCAAACAAAACTATTGTGGGCAAACGTGGTTGGGGAGGATGAAAATGCAAACGATATCAGGGAAATATTTGCCGAAAATTTAAGTAACGTTTTTAATAAGGACTTCTGTATAAGAGTCGTATACCCACATACTTAAAATTTTTTAAATTATAAATGTAAATTTTATAAACTCTACTGAAATATTTATATGAATTGCTTTCTTTTATTTTGTAACTATATTTTATTAATTTAACCATAATATTTATTTATCAAATAAAGATATTCCTTACAAAAAAACGGTAGTGCATTTGTACCTTTTTTAAGCTCAAAAAATACACGTTTTTACCCGTTTATTAATATTATGTGCGCATTTTGATATACAATCGTTGGCAACACTGACGGCAAGTGGTAATCAGAGACCTGCGCCGATCGGCTGACAGCCGGCTAAGCCGAGCCGCCGACAAAATTTAAAAGCCGCCGCCGCCGAAAATTTATTCGGCTTGATTCGGCGTAAATTCAGCCGCCGTTTTATGTATGCAAGAAAATTAAAATATATGAAAATATGTTTTTAAAATTGTATACAGTAAATTTAAATTATATATAAAATATGATATTTATATATTTTTATTTTACTTGACTTAAATACATTATTGAAGTTTTCCTTGTTCATTTTGTGATATGTTAATAGAAAAATTTTTAATTTTTTGATATGGAAATTTTGAACACCTTTTCTTGTTTTTGGTGAATGTGGTAACACTTTTAACTTTACGTTAAATTTTTTAAAAGACAAAAAATTTAAATGGAGAACCAAAGAACTACAAATTTCAATAATTTAAATGAGTTAAATTCATCTGATTCCGGAAGAAATACAATATAATCTTCCACATAAATTTTAAGGGGGATTAAGTAATTATTAATTGAAATATCTTTGTAAATATATTAAACATTTGCGTTAAGCATTTAAGCAAATTAATACAGAAATACATAAAGTTACTTATACCGATAACAACCTTGCTATTTAAGCAAATTAATACAGAAATACATAAAGTTACTTATACCGATAACAACCTTGCTATTTTTAATGGTATTGATTTCCCAAAACAATAATTGAAACTCCAATTTCAATTAGCTTTTAGCCAAATTTTTTTGGAAAATTTTATTTTGAATACTTATTTCTGATAATTGTTTTGTAGGTGTTATAAAATGCGAAATAATTTCAGGTTTGGAGTTTCTGCGTCGACATCAAACCTCTGTAACCATTTACGTGCCCACGGTATTGACTAGGGATGCCAAACGGGATCGGTTTTGAAAATCCCGGAATTCGGGATTTTGTAAATCCCGATCCCGAAATCCCGGGATATTTCGGGATAATTCGGGATCCAAAAATCCCGAAAAATCATAGGCTAAATCGCGATTTTCTCTTAATAATAAAAATATTTCATTAAAAAATCATTTGTATTCCAATTAAGTATGTATATCAGAATTATATACATACATATACATACATAATTGGTCATTACAACCCTTTAGTCAGGGTTATTGACCCAGTTTGTCAGTATGTTGTGTGCGTTAATTTTTTTACATAAGTGGTGGGACCTACGGTTTAAAGTCGACTCCGAACGACCGATTTTTGAGAAACTTTTCATGGGAAATATCAGAAGTATAAGTCATTAAAAATAAAATTTTAGAACAGCAAGACAAAAAGTACCAAAAAAAAGCGTAAAATAACAAAAATAAAAATTGTTCACACATATGCAAATGCATTAGTTTTAAGAAAATTATTTAGATTCCAACAAAAAGATTAAAGCATCTAAGATGTGATCCGATAGGCTTGAACGAATTTAGTTGTAAGCATACGCTGCCGTCGGAAAACATTTATCGCAATCAACATTTGTTGGTAAATTAGTTCCAACATAGCTGTATGCAGCTTGTAAATATTCACCTCTACTACCTCCTGATGTAAATAAATCTTTTTCTTTGGACAGTTGAGTATCTAAATCAGTTACCCTATTAATTCGTTTTATAGAGATTTTGCATTCTCCGATGGAATCAAATAACTTTTTATCAATGGAAATGGGGTTTTCCTCATCTGTTATCGAAGTCAAGTGATATAGAATTTTTTTTTCAGGAACTTTTGTAGGTCAAAATATGTATGAATTCACAATCCCGAAAAATCCCGGGATAAGTTTTAAAAAATCCCGGGATTTGGAGTTTCGGGATTTCCCGATTGGCATCCCTAGTATTGACGTAAAATCAAAAAAATTTTAAAATTCGAATGCCAAAATAAAATCCTTATTGTCAGGAAGTTCTAAAAATGCAGAAAACTTTGCTAACGCATATTGTGTGTAATTTTTGATTCTGCGTGTAGCATGTGTGTAATTAGCTTCGTGTGCAATTTGTGCGTAATTTTACTTTTTGTTCTAATTTTTTCTTTAATAATCGATTTGCTAACAATGATTATTTAGTAAATTTACTGCAATTTTTGGCAAAACCTCTGAGAGTAAATAAAAATGCCATGAAAAGATTCTCAAAAATCTATCATTTGGAGTCCATTTTGAAACTGTAGGCCCCAACACTTATATATAAAATTAACGCACTCACATAAGTGGTGTAAGAAGCTAGGTCGTGATCCTGACTGAAAAGTTGTAATGACGAATTATTTGAGGCTACTGTTTCATACATGGATTTACACGTCTTTTTTGTTCTTTATATAAATGTTGAAAATGTTGTATGCATATTATTTAAATAAATAAAAGCGCCGCCGAAACTTTACCATATTTCGGCTGACAGCCGACTTAAAGCCGCCGCCGAACCTTTTCAACTTAAGCCGCCGCCGCCGACAAATTTGCTCGGCGCAGGTCTCTGGTGGTAATAATGGCCTTTAGGGTATTAAATTGTTTACTTTGTTCAAAATTGAGGTATTAATACTTGAGATCGACACCAATGTAAGTATGCTTGATGCCAATACTCCAATTCCATATCACTCATATGCCGTAAACACAAACTTTTATTTCCAAAATGTGCGCAGTTTATAAAACAGCAAAAAAAAATTTGTTTAGTTGTAAAACATGCAGGTTAGTGAAGAGTTGATTAGAATAAGATATTTTACATATTAAAGTCTTGTATACAATTTTGCTTCCGTTAGTACTTGACATATTATATTAGTTCGACGCTTTGTTGAATATTCTGCTAAAAGCTTGGCCATGTTATCGACGCCACCTTTATATTTGTTGTAATCTAAGATCATGAGTGGCTTTTTCTTTTAATCTTTTGCACATCGCATTAATAATGCATTGTCGAAAGACGTACAACCGACTTAAATTTTTGGGATGTAAGAGTACACGGCAATGTTGTTACTGAAACCAAATGTAGTTGACTCTACTTCCCGTTCTTTAGACAAAGCGAAATATGGTGGTAGAACCAAATACTCTGTACCTAACATTGATAAACTGCTGAACATTTCGGTAAGTTAGAAGTTGTGGAGAAATGATCACAAACAATATTACGTCCATTTCCACGAAAAAGATTGACGAACAAGTCCTTCACTACCCTCTCGCCTAAGTTTTTTTCCCGTTCTTCTCGGTTGCCGCTAATCCAGGATAAATTTGTTCCTTCGTTGGATAGGATGGTATGTATTGGGTAAACCTAGTACCACCACGTTAGGGATACAACTACTCATCAACTGTCAGGTTTGGAACTGATACGTAATTGCTGCGTAGATTATCATTCAACATTAAATATAAGTTGGTTTTGGCTGCAGCTTTGTCGGTTTTTACGTTATTGACAGGTGTTTCCGTTGTGGAAACTTATAAACCGGTTTACATCCCAAAAATGCAGCACACTCAAGGAAGAAATACAATATAATCATAAATTTTTAAGGGGGATTAAGTAATTATTAATTGAAATATCTTTGTAAATATATTAAACATTTGCGTTAAGCATTTAAGCAAATTAATACAGAAATACATAAAGTTTCGAAAAGAGGATTGTCTGCTCCGCACTAGTAACCCAGCCATCTTTTAATTTATACATCCCATCGATCTCCGCCACGTTGAGAGATATTTTGTTGCCCAAGAGTGACAATTCACAGGAATTCCATGATAATCATTTGCTCTCACGTCCCAAGACAAATTAACATTAAAAAAGGAATCTGCAAGGAATGCCATGAATATCGTGACTAATCTTGAAAAATTTCCAATGATGAATTAGTAGTGTCTACTTCAAAATTATCTTTATCGTAAACTTAAAATTCAAGTAGATCTAATGGAGTCACCAAATACCCACTGAATTGCCAAGATTTTCATCTTTAAAGCACGGCGGGAGTCTAGTGAACTTGATATATGTACTCGTTATCCCATTTTCCATTTTAACTTTGACCTATTCCATCATTCAGCTTTTACTCCTGGCATTTACCAACAATCGCAATAGTAGCCATAATAATAAAAAGCCTGTTGAGTATTAACCTGAAGCTGTGAGATTACCTTAAGTGTTTTCCTTTCGAATTTTCTCTAAAAATGTAAAATACAAAAAAATTTTCGTATCGTATTCATTTCGAAAAACCAAAGTGTTGGACCCCTATTGTGTAGTTAGTAGTGTGCTCTGCCGAAGCCGTGCGTTCGGTTCCCACTAGTGACTTTGGTTGGTTATGATTGTCTAATTGTTTATCTGGCATTATTTTTGCTTACCCACAAAGTGAGTTCCGAATTTCGTCATTAAAAAAAATATCAAAAATAAATTTTTCGTGCACTTCCCTTCTTTCCTTCCCACTATAACTATCATTCCTGTATTCCAAACAATGCGCTGCATAATTAGTGTTGACTTAATAAACCGTGGAATTGATAATTTGATTGCATTTTCATAAAAAAAGTTCAAATTTTTCAATTTGGAAAAAATCGTTTCTCTTGTTGTGGTTAAAATAATAGCAAAATCTTATTTATTTTTAACTAATTACAAAATCAACAATTAAATTAATTTGACAAAAAAAAAATTGTTAAAATATATTAATTTTTTCTCTTTTGTTTATTAATTTGATTCCTGTATGTAAAATTTTTTTGACAAACTATATGACAAAATAAACAAAACAAGCATTACAATATTTTTGCTACTTAGGTCAAATGCTCTCTTTGGAACGTGAGATAAGTGTTACTAAAGCAGTAAGGATGAATCTTAAATACTATTTATGCGGATGAAAGGAAAGTTTGTAAGGCATAAACGGAAATAATTCAAATTCTACAAAATTTCGAGAAATAATTATTATTCTGGGCGAAAACTGATATTATATTCTCTTCCCATCGGCATACAGTAGCAAACAAGGTATACAAGAAGTCGTCATGTTAGGCGGGCTATACTCTAAGGGCCATTATTACAACTTGCCTTAACTAAAGGGAGGATTTTGACGGACAGATTTCTTCTTTTTCATTATTATGAGTACCCAATAAGATAGAAGTGATCGTTAAGCTAGAGGGAAGATCATCCTATCTTTAATATTTAAAGGTCACTTAATGTCTGAACTTGCCATATCATGTTCTACTTTCAATATGGCAACTACAAATTTAAACAAAATAAGTATACATATACAACAAAAAAACGAAGTCCGTTATTGCTACTGCGTTAAAAAAAACTTGTTAAATTGAGAAGTTTTATCAACTTTGCTCCGGCACTGTCATATTTTAATTTTATTGTATCTGTAAGATGCAATAACGAAAATCAGTTAAAGATAACTTTACAGTTCCCTTTACCGAAAGCAGCGGTCAGGGAACTTTTTTAATCATTACCCCAAAATATTTTTGTGGAAGTTAATATTACCCCATGGCGAAGAGCAAAAAGATAAATCGCCTCATTTTAGTATCTTTCATATTGTTATGCAAATGGAAACAACCCAATATCATTTAACATTAACAATAAACAATACATCGTACTTTAAACCAACAACAACAAATATGAGAGAAAAACTGATGGACAAGTAAGCAAACGCAACAACAACAAGCAATCAAAATAAAACTCATTTTCTACAATAGTCCCAACATTTTTAAAGGAAACTCCGCGGCCCTATAACCTCTGTTTGTGTTTTTTGCTACTTTTACCCGGGGCTAATAAAATACACAATATTTGATTCCAAAATGTACAAGTTTCTCGTTATTATTATTGAATTTACTGAAAAAAATTTTAAATTTAATTTTGTCGAAAAAACTTGTTTTGTTAGAAAACAAATTTGATGAAGACTTTTTCGCATCTGAAAAAGCTTGGAAAAAAGGGAAAACTTGCCAAATGGCAACGCTGGTTGGACTATAAGATGGCAAGCCAAAGCAAACGATAAGTCAGTAGTAATTCAGTCAGTCTTGTATGAACTTTCATGTAAAGAAAACTGCTGTTAGTGTTTACGCAAGCAGAAGTGTTGTGCTTACAAAAAGGTTGTGAGCAGAGAAGAACATCGATCAAGCACATAGTGTTATAGTTATTGTTGTATACGTGGTATAAATTGGAAACAGTAGCACATAAGATATTGCGGACAATAAAGAGTTTAATTGAAACTAAACAAATATTTACATTTACTTTGTTTGCAATCAAAAAACTCATATTCTAAACGTTTTCAAAAAGATAAAAATGTAATACTTTTTACCCACAAAAGTAATTACCCGGCTCCCCGACCGCTGATCTAAAGGTACTTTTAACTAAACCCAAGTTTAGCGTAAGTGGAAATAATGGCCCTTAGTCTTCTAACTAAATAATACACAAAAGATAAAACTAGAAGGTAAATTCTATGGTACTCAGCAGCCGAAACTTCTGTCCTATTGCCGCTTACCCTATTACATGTTTAATTTTAATGCGGATATATTTGTGACATGGTTCTAAGTAGAAATATATGTAATTATGTATATAAAGTTAAAGTGCGAACAACTTTACTTAATTTTTTACAAACTTTATACACTAATTTAACAGCGGCTTTATTTTACTTGTAAAACTTTCTCCTGTTGTAGTCTAGAACCTTCCTTAATGCACAAATCTTAATAAATTAGATGCTTTTGTTACATTTTTATTGCTTTTATATGAAGTTAGTTTTATATTTCCCTTGAGAAATTCTTTAAGTGCCTGTAGCTTTGTTTACATTTTTCTTTTTCGTATATGAACGTTGAGGTAAAATTTATTGAAAACGATTTAAAGGCAAGTCAACAACACACATGTCACATTTGTGTCTGCAACAATTGAATAATAAAGTAATTCGGATTGTGTCAATATTTATGGCTCCAAATTTTTGGTTAAAATTTAAAACCAAATTTAATTTAATTTTTTGTAGCTATTTAAAGAAATCCATATTCCTTTGATACTTATAACTGGAGAATGTATTCTTTCCTCTTTATTGCCACGGATTGCCTTAAAACCCCTTAATCGTTATATAAATTGTGTCGTTATTAATTGTAAAATTTACATAAGACCTCTTCAAGTTTGTCATGGAGAGTATTCTGCGAAGGGCATGAGTACATCGCATGGCACTATTTTCCATAAAAGTATTGGGTAGCTTAAGTATCCTGGTAACATTGATATCTTAGAGCGTACCCAAAACAAAATATATGTCAGAGACAAGTAGGTTCATGCCTCGTATCTGATCTCGTATCTGATTACGGCCGATATTTTATGCTTTATTTGTAGTAAGTGAACTGTTTTATCTTACCTCCACCATTATCAACAAAAATGATGTCAGTCTGGAGATCAAGCATACAATTGCTCTAGCCAACAGGTGCTATTATTGTCTCAATAGGTAATGGAGTAGCAGACGAAGAAACTAGTATTTTAAAAGTCGTTTATCTTGCTGTGGTGCAGAAAGGAGAGAAAATTAATATGTAATATATTCGGTTCAAAGCGAGTTGGCGATACGATCCAATAATGAGATCTATCTACGGAATGAAATTAAAAAAGTAAAAAACACTTTCATTACAACGCGAAATTTTGACTTGTATAACGCGTCTTATTGCTAGTGCCCTATTACGAAATCGAAAAAAAGCAAACAATCACTGAAAGAACGTCTAACAAAATGTTTTTTTTATCAAATGACGGAAACTTCTCCCATTAAATTTCTTCTGATGAAGTTATACGCTCACTTGGGATGCCAATCGGGAAATCCTGGAAACTCGAAATCCCGGGATTTTCGGGATTGTGAATTCGTATGTATTTTGACCCTACAAAAGGTCCTGGAAAAAAATTCTATATCACTAAACTTCGATAATAGATTCTCAGATGAGAAAAACTCCACTTCCATTGATAAAAAGTTATTTGATGCCATTGGAAAATGCAAAAGCTCTATAAAACGAATTAATAGGGTAACAGATTTAGTACTCAACTGTCCAAAGAAATAGATTGATTTAGATCAGGATGAAGTAGAGGTGAATATTTACAAGCTGCATACAGTTATCTTGGAACTATTTTACCAACAAATGTTGTTTGTGATAAATGTTTTCCGACGGCAGCGTTTGTTTACAACTAAATTCGTTCAAGCTTACCAGAATCAAAATAATTTTCTTAAAACTAATGCATTTCCATATGTGTGAACAATTTTTATTTTTGTTATTTTACGCATTTTTTTTTTTTTGTTTTATTTTTTGTATTGCTGTTTTAAAATTTTATTTTTAATGACATATATTTTGATATTTGCCATGAAAAGTTTCTCAAAAATCTGTCGTTCGGAGTCGACTATAAACTGTAGGTTCAACTACTTATGTATAAAAATTAATACACACAACATAAATAGTGTGAGAAACTAGGTCAATAATCCTGACTGAAGCGTTGTAATGACCAATTATGTATGTATATGTATATATATAATCCTGATATACATATATAATTGGAATACAAATGCTTTTGTTAACAAACTATTTTTATTATTAAGAGAAAATCGCGATTAAGCCTATGATTTTTCAGGATTTTTGGATCCCGAATTATCCCGGGATTTCGGGATATTTTTAAAAACCGATCTCGTTTGGCTCACTATTTCGACGTAATAAGATGTTCGTAGTAAGTCACACAGACTCTTAAATATTTATGTTTTCCGATTGCTTTTTATTGTTTTTTACTTTATTTAAAATTAAACCGTTAATTTAGTACCGATTTTATTTTGTAAAAAGTTTTTTGGAACATAACCCTTAAATTTATATGGGAGCTAAGTATTTTATAACGCGAATTACATAATGCGGAATTTTCTTGGAACGTAACTACCGCGTTATACGAGGGACAGCTGTATATGTTTTCATAAGTTTTTAAAAATTGTTTGAATGCAAAAAAAAAATACTTTTGGAATACGAAATACAGAATACAGCATAGCCTTGAGCGTTCACAAACGAGCAAGTATAATCAATACAACATACACTATACAAAGTCGTATGAATAGCCCAGGTATTATTTAGTCATATACGATTATGTGGTTCCCCAACTTTATTATATATAGTACCTCTTAACTACGTCAATTTTAGTTTGTTATTGAGTTTTAAGTACAAATAGGGTTTTTTTAAATACTTTGTATCTTTAAAACTCAAAACATCGAAATTGTGTATTATTTGGAAAGGCCAATTGATGCACTTATGTGTGGAATATTACATCGTTCACATTATGGTCAGGCCTACTTTTATTAGAGCTCATCGGAAGAGTCCAATTTTCTACGATTTTAGTGGATAAATCACACTGACTGATGTCAAATTAAGCGGTATCGATTACTAGTTCATGATACCTTCACATAAGTGGATCCTGACCTTAAATCGGAAGTGTACCAGATTCAATGCAGCGTTCGCTGAATGCCACACGGCGTTGTCTTGTCGTTGATCTCCAGATCATCCTATTCAGGCATGGTTAACCTATCGTGGTCAAATATACTTCAATACCTTGTGATATTCACTTAGTTTGACCAGTCAAGGACGTTGTTAAAAATATCTCCTAGATTTTTGGCCTTATGTATGAACTCTGTGTCATATGAATTGATGTCAACCGTGTTGTAGAGTTTTATATCCTTGGCCTTAGATTTCCTTCTATTGAGGCACAAAACATTCGTGAACTCCATTTAAATACAATATATAGCCCACGGTTTATTCTGTTTATATAATTTATAATAATAGGCGCCAAATAACTACTGTACAGTTGAACGGCATCTGCAGGCATTAAGTATATTGCAGAATCTTAAATTTTATGGGAACCATATACGGAGCTTTATAGCACCCCTTTAAGTAATGAAAAACTATTTTATTTACATACGAACTGACTTTTCTCCCATTAATATTATGAAATAAGCTTAACAGTAGAATTCGAAACTTAGCACATGTGCGTTAATTTTTGGCATGGAGTCGTATGGTCAGCAGTGAAACTAAAAACATATCGTATTCTTCGCCCTAGATCCGTGTAACATAGATATTGATATTGGAAGATGGTCTAGTCACTAACGTGTTGGCTTATTAGACGAGCGGCCACGTTTCATACCCTAGATTAGACATCTTAACCGAAACAAAATATGAAAAATTTACTTTATACAATAACTCTGAGAGTAAATACAATTGCCATTGAGAAGCTTCTTAGTTATCAGTTACACAGTGTTAACTTTAAACTATAGGTCCGACACACGCCATAAGTGAGGTAAGAGGCGTAGGTCGGGAAGGGTTATAGTGACTAGTTATGTAGGTAAGTTAGGCACAGGTTTGAATTTGAGAGAAAACGAATAGAATTTGTAATACTACTTTCAAATTTAGAAATTTAAATCACTTTAATCGCTCTCCATGTCATAAATTAAGGAAACCATTTTATGCTAGAAAAAATTAATGTCTTCAACAAAAATCTTAGCAACACATGTCGGATAACTTTATGAGAAAAAGTAGATACGGGTCGAGTAGATAAAACACCTGCTTTCCAGCAACAGCCTGTTAAAAATTAACCTGAGCAGTAGTAAAAAAATAAGCAAATAAATCAAATTTCTATTTTTAGCGTAATCATAATGTCTATTGTTGCCCGATTAATTTCGGAATTTAGTCACACACTGTATATGACATCATCGAACACCTAATGTTGAATGTTTCACATTTAAAAATTAATTTTAAAATGAACGTAACAAATTTGTTAAATTCACTTTTTCTTTTTCCAAGTTTCTTGGCAAATTTTAAACTATCACCAGCCACAATTTTGTTTCGTAACAATCAACTGGTGTCTCGTATGTGAAGTGTTGTCAATGACAAATAAATTGAACAAACGCTTTAGAATATTAAGCAGCTGTTGTGGACATTTGAACAATTGCTTATTCTAACTCTTTCAAAGACATTTTATACATAAACTTAGGCAAACTAATACAGATAAACATGCTCTATATCTCAGACACTCGAAATTAAAGCAAAACTCGTTCTCGTTTGCGAATCAAAATAAAGTGCAGTAGTACGTGCACTGCTCAACACAATTAAGGTGTAGAAAATGAAATTAATTCTTAAAACTTCTTGGGTTTATATAAGCAATAAGAATTTTATGTTTTAAATAGAAGAAAAGAATAATACGAAAACAAGCCCAATTCTTTAAGCAACGAGTATTGTTCTTTCAAGGATTTACTCTAGCCTAGTTAAGGTGAAAGGTATGTGGTATGTGATAAACACTCAATTGCTAAATAGTAAGAAAAGTAGTTCCAGACAAACTATACGAAACAAATTTATTTCATCGAATAAATTTTAATTCAATAGGATTCACATTTCTCTGTGACCAAAAACTATTATTTCGAAAATGGAAACGGTGCAACGTTGTTTAACATTCAGACGATTACCAAAAGCTACACAAACGAAAACCATCAGTAAGAAAGAACAGGGAATAGGCCAGTAGGAAGAACAGCAGCAGCAAACAACGTAAACCAAGAACACAAACAAAAAGGAAATCGCGATTAAATTCGACTTCAAGAACGTACATCAGACTGTTTACGTGAGCATATAAAAAGGAAGGACAAAGCATGCAAAGTGTAGTAAGAATTCAGTCAGTTTTGTATGAAGACGCATTGCTTGTGAAGACAACAGTCTTGGTTTGAAGATCTCCATTGTAACAAAGAAGAATAGCGAACAAGCAATTATTGTTGTATACGTCAAGTTATAAACAGTGGCAAACAAAAATAGTCCGAACAATAGAGTAAATAGTGCGAAACTAATCACCAATTTATTTTTTATTTGCAATCAACGAACTCATATTTTAAATGTTTTTAAAATGCTAAAAACTTAGCAATATTTTTGAAAAGGCCACTTTCTTTTGGCAGATTTCTAGCATTATGAATTATGTACTATGTATTGCTTGCGTCTGTACTAATGTTCGTGTCTATGCTAATACTGTTGAGCCCAAGACCATATCAAGTACAGAGAGAAGCGGGCGGTATAAATCCGGATATATCCATTCGTCTAACTGGGGCGAACAACCGGGAGCAGAAAAAGAACTTCGTATCAACCTCTACGAGCTGTGCGAAGGCGCTTCTGAAACTACAGAGGATCAGAATAGGCTGGACAAACTGTAGGATAATGGTCAGAGAGGAACCTATACGATGTTTCCGATGCTTCGGAAGTGGTCACAGACGGTGGGAATGTAATGGGCCGGACAGATCAAGGCTATATATGAAATGTGGAGAAAAAGGGCATAAAAGGAAGGAATGCCGAAACACACCAAGGTGTTGTATTTGCTTTGCGGAGTCGGGAAAATCCCTGCAACACCTCCCGGGATCGCGGGACATGAGCTAGCGAAAGGCAGCATGAGGATATTGCGGCTGAATATGCACAGAGGGAAGGTGGCTTTTTCTTTGCTATCGCAAATAGTCAGAGAGCAGGAAGTTGACGTAGCTATCATAAGCGAACAATATGCGCCGAAGAATAGTGGATTCTGGCTGGGTGATGAAACGTCTACGGCTATGTCTACGTCTCCTCGACCGAGGAGATCAGGCAGGGGAGATTGGTTCACCTGGGTACAGTTTAATGAGATCATTCAATGAGTTGTTATTTGACTCCCAATGATGACATGGGATCATTTGAGGAGAAATTGGCCAGAATCGAAGACGCAATAGCGTAGATTGGCGGCAATCTCATAGTCGCAGGAGACTTTAACTCTAGAGCAGTAGAGTGCGGTTAGCGGAACCTCAACCCAAGGGGCAGGCGAATTGTGGAGATGGCAGCTCGAACCGGACTGGTCTTCGCGAACGAGGGGAGCGTAGCTACCTTCAGACGACCAGGCTGCGAGGGCATCATTCCGGATATCACTATGGTCTCGGAGGGCATGTATCACAGAGTCGAGGACTGGAAGGTCCTGGAAATATACACGGGCAGTGATCACCAATACATATCGTACACCTTTGCTTCAAGGAATATAGTAGAGGAGGACAATCACAACACGAACAGTCGAAGATGGGATGCACGGAAATTGAATGCTAATCGGCTAATCTTGGAAGTGGACAGACTGTGTAGCAGAGTGGAACTCTCGGACAACGCAAGGACAAGAGTAGAACAAACAATGGAGATAATAAGACGCGGATGTAAAAAGGCAATGCCCTTGCTGAGACCCCCGAATATCAGAAAGAAAGCAGTGTACTGGTGGGACGACAATATCGCAGCACTCAGGCGAGAGTGCCTACGTCTACGGTGGAGGTACACGAGAGCCAGACTCGATGGACCAGCCGCTAAGAAAATGCGGATATATAAGGAAGCAAAGAAATCTCTGAAAAAGGCTATAATGCGCAAGAAGAATCAGGCATTCCAATAACTACGCGAAGAAACTTAAACTCGTACGGACTTGGATACAAGATTGTAATGGGCAAACTTAACAAAAGGAAACCAATGGAGAATATGAATGAGCGAGTAATGAGAAATATAGTGGATACACTATTCCCCACTCACGATCCGGCGAACGAATGGCGACAGAACATGCCCAATACGGAATTTTTACCATTTTCCACAGAGGAGCTGAAAGCAGCAGCGGTCGGATTAAAACCCGGTAAGGCACCAGGGCCCGACGGCATCCAGCCTGAGGTAATACCGGAGATTGCTAGTCAAAGACCGGAACTCCTACTGAGAATGTACAACGCGTGCCTAAGGGAGTGTATTTTCCCCGGAAGTATGGAAGAAACAGCGGCTGGTCTTAATAAGCAAGGGAAAAGGTGACTCGGAGGACTCATCCGCGTACAGGCCATTGTGCATGCTGGATACGACGGAAAAACTGCTCGAGGGGCTTTTGAAGACACGGCTTACTGCGGCTATTGAGAGAATAGTGGCGGATTGTCTGCACGACAATATGGATTTCGACTCGGTCGGTCTACGTGTCATGCTAAGGACGGAAAGATGGTTGGATTCCCACGGCCTAGACCTGGCCAAGCATAAAACAGAATTACTGATGGTCACTAGTCGCCGTATCCCCTTACAGGTGGACATGAGTATTGGAAGCGAGGTAATTAGGACCAAGAGCTCGGTAAGATACCTGGGAATAAAGCTGGACTCCAGGCTGAAATTTTCATACCAGATTCAGTACTCGGCTGACAAAGCCCGGAAGATCGTCGGGTAGCTCAGCTTGTGATAGCAGGTACAATCCCTGTCGATCTACTGGCAGCAGAGCGGATGAAGATTTATAAGGCGAAAGCGGCTGGAAACCACATAACCGGTCACTTCAGGGAAAACACCATTTCAGAATGGCAACGACGATGGAACGACGAGGATAGAGGAAGGTGGACGGCGAGTCTCATTTCGGAAATAAAGCCATGGATCTGTCGGAAATTTACACAGATGCTATCGAGCCACGGATATTTTAGGAAATATCTCAACTGCCTTACGAAGAAGGGGAGATAATAGATGATGCGGAACACAATATCTTCGAATGTGCACGCTGGCAGAGCTATCGCTCTGCACTGACGTCGATGATCGGGACGATAACAGTCGCTAACATTGTCGGGGTTATGATTGCGAGCAATCATGGCCACTGGGCCACAGTGGCGAATTATGTGGAGGGCATTCTGAGACTGAAGAGGAGAGATCTGAAGGCTGTGGAGGAGGCGGGCACGCCGGCATAGATGACACTAGCTTACGTCTCAAACGAGGTCCCAGTCGGGAGCTTGGACGGAGTGAAGACAATTAGAAGTCTCCCCAACCTTCTTTACGTAGTCCGGACGCGGATGTGAGCATGAAGGTGGCCAAAGGGCCAAAAAGGACTCCACTCCGAAGTAATATCACCGTATATCCGGAGTGGACACAACAATCCACGGTACGAGGGGAGATTTAGTGGGTGAAGGCCCCACACACTGAGGACGTGATGACTTCCTCTATGGTGCAGTTAGGTACATTTGCCCCTCCTCGGCGTAAAAAAAAGACCATATCAAGTGGATTTGAGGTAATTAAAATTCTTACAAAATTGCAATAAGAAGAGTTATGCATCAATAACAAGCGATTTCAGGTATCGAACCCAATATGTAGATTTCATGAGGATAAGAATGAATAATCAGAACATTTTATTGCCATCTTTAAGGCACTAATGCATTCCGGGTGAAAACACCTAGGATAAATATTAGGTACTTAACAGTATGATAGGTATAATATCAAACGCCATGGGGATTGATGACGTGAATTCATCCAAATTTACTACCCTACATTGCAGATTTTTTTCCGACAATATCCGATTTCCAAATCAAACATTGAGTTTAGACCAATTGTCTTTCGTTCCTTTTTTTCTATGGTACTGATACAATTTTCGGCAGCCAATTATTTATGTATAAGGAAAGGTAGAACAGTTTACTTATAGGTGTACTATAATTGATGATTTACGGTCACCATTAGTTAATAATGTGATGTCCTTTCTCATTCTTTTCAGTGTTTGTCTGTATCAAGCTATCATGGCGACAGAACGAACATACATTTGAAATATCAGGTCTTTTATTAATCGATTCCTTATACTCAAATTTAAGAAAATAAACAATTAGGCAAGACTACGGCGCTTAAACCAGGTGGAATTTAACCGGATGGAGTGGTTTAGTTATGTTGGTTTCGACTAGCACTGTGGTTATTGAAGAAATAAGAAATACTCTTAAGAAATCGGTACCCGATTAACGGTACCCGATTTCGGCCAGCCGCAACACATCCTTCCAGGCGCCTCTGCTTCTTGCTCGCCTACGCCAGTTGATCACACCAATCAATGACATGGCTTTCTCGATTTGATCCCTCCAACGGAAACAAAGTTGTCATCTTCGCCGTCTTTCGCAGATCTCCGCATCAAATACTCGTCTCGCCGGAGCATCCTCCTCCATTCGAACGACATGGTCAAAACAGCGCTGTACAACATCTATGTCGTTGAGTAGCTCATACAGTTCACTGTTGAACTGGATCGAATACTCTCAAGGCAGCTGCATCAGTTCTTAATAGGGTCCATGCTTCTGCGCCATAAAGAAGCACGGGTAGGATGAGTGTCGAGAGTATTCGTTTCGCCTTACGAGAGAGGTCTCTCCTACTCAATTGCCTACTGAGATAATAGCACCTGTTGGCAAGAGTAATCCTGTGTGAGTGGCGTAGCCAAGATAAATGAATTCATTGACTGTATTAAAAGCATAGTTATTGGCCGTAATTTGAAAATCAATACGCCGTACGGCTCTATTTGTCTCATTTACTGCTAGACCCTGCAGCAGTGACATCTCGTTCAGTACGGTCTATGATGTCGATGTCGTCAGCGTACGCAAGCAACTGGACTCTTTTTTGAAAAATATTGCTATTGCGATACGCTCCCGCCTTTCGCAGAACACTCTTCACAACGAAGTTGAAGAGGTCGCATGATAAGGCATCGCTTTGCTTGAAAAGGTTCGGAGAGGTACACTGAAATACTCTCCTTAATAACCTCTAAAGTCAACATTAATACGAGCTGACAAACTTCAAACTTATGTTCGGTGCAGTGAAATAGACTAGAGCTGCTGGTGGAAATGGAATCCAAGCTAAGAATTAAGCTAAGAATTTGTTGTATTTGTTAAACAAGGATAATTGTGTGTGAATCATTTTTTATAACTTTTGGTTTTATTGATTTTCCATTAAATTTTTGGAAAAATATCAGTTTTACGGAAATAGAGAAAAGAAGAAGACAAATATTGAATAAATGGTCATAATTCTTTTGGCCTTAATATGATTTCCTATGACTTAGCCTGACGACTGAGATACGAAAACAATTTGAAATACTTCTGGCCACATCAATAAAACCAAAGAGAATATGTATCCATAAAGTGTTACAGGATTACAATAAGAAATGATGAGTGATAGAATCACATTTTTTTCGACACTTCACGTTATCTTCACTGTTTTAAATTTTAAAGCAAATAAATCTTCAAGACGAAAGGAAACGAAAAAAAAGTCTTGAAATAAAATTTATTCCAACTCGTAAAAAATGTACTTTCTTGCGCTTCTAGTTTTAAAATGATACAGCAAAAGTCATGAAAATAAATTGTCCATCATTTTCATTTTATGCTCGTACATAAAAACCACAGTTGGCGTGGACCACAAATAAAGGGTGTGGTGAGGTGATACTGTTTCAAAAGTGTGTCAAGTATGTCGCACAATTCACGTTTATTTTTAACAGAAAAATCGATGATTTAGTTGGGTGGCGTACATTTTAAAGGTTTGACTGATTTATAGCGATTGATTAAAAGGTGCTTTATTTGTTGTTGAATTGCATGAAAACTAAGGGGCCAAAACCGTTTCCACCTACTAAAATAACAGAGCTATACTGCGGAAAGCATAAGTGTTGAGAAAGACACGTAAAGAGATAAATATGTCAGTCATCTTGGAGGAAGGTGGGCATCCTGTCATTTGCTTCAATGGCTTGGAAAAGTTATACCTTGAGATATTGTATAATACAAATTTATAAAAAGCCTGCCTGCGGACATATGTACATTTGTAGCGAACAAAAATCTTAAATTTGTGCAAAATAAAATAAATTAATTGGAATGAAAATTTTCCCAACAAAAAATAGTTGGAATGCAATTGTGTATGTTTCGATGTTATTCACTATTTTGACCACTTTCAAATCTAACATTGTATTTAAAAAAGAACTTAGAAGTAGAATAGCACTTCTAAACCATTTGAAATGAGCATCTATAAACCGAGATCTGAAGTCGCCGTAGTCAAGTAAGTATTTCTTGTGTGACTTCGTGTAAACAGGTTTTAGTCAAAAACTCTGAGAGCAAATAAATTTTACCAAAACTTTGCCGATCAGAGTCTACTTTAAACTTCAGGTCTTATGGATAAAATTAACAGGCATTAATATTTACCGCCATTAACTCATGAGTTAGTTTTTCAGTTGATTTTTGTTTGAAGTTATTATTATTGGAGTCATATTGGGACTTTCTGCCAGAATATTAAACCAGTGAAGTCTCTGATAAGGAAATAACATATCCAAATATTGGATGAAATAACTATTACAAATTTTTATTTTTTTCGAAATTTAGGTGAACATATTCTTAAGAATGAGGGCAAAACAAAGTATATGTTGTCGACAAGTATAGACGTGCGGCGTATTGATTCTCAGATTACGGCCGATAACTATACTTTTGATACCGTCAAGGAATTTATTTATCTTGGCTCCGCCATTACCACCAAAAATGAAGTCAGTTTGGAGATCAAACGCAGGATTTCTCTTGCCAACAGGGTGCTACTATGGTCTCAATAGGCAATTGAGCAGTAGAGACCTCTCTCGTGCGACAAAATTAATACTCTACAAGACGCTCATCTTACCCGTGCTTCTTTATGGCGCATAGGCATGGACCCTATTAAGAACTGATGAAGCAGCCTTGAGGGTATTCGAGAGGAAAGTCCTACGTAAGATCTTCGGTCCTATGCGAGTTGGCGATGATTTCCGCATCCGATTTAACAGTGAGCTGTATGAGCTCCTCAACGACATAGACGTTGTGCCGTGTATCCAGCGGCTGCGCTGGCTCGGCCATGTCGTTCGAATGGAGGAGGATGCTCCGACGAAACGGGTATTTGATGCGGGCATCTGCGGAAGTCGGCGAAGAGGACGACCTTGTATCTGTTGGAAGGCCCTAGTCGAGGAAGCCCTGTCATCGATTGGTGTGACCAACTGGCGTAGGCGCGCAAAGAGCAGAGGTGCCTGGAAGGATCTATTGCGGCATGCCGAAATCCGTTAATCGGGTTGTTATGGCCAATTAAGTAAGTAAGTATATTCTTAAGAATGATTAAACACTCTATCTTACGAATAATATCCTCAGTAAATTCTAAATTGGCCATACCTCGTCCAGACACTCATTACAAAACCAACGATCCTTTTCGAATGTGGATGGGAATGTGTGACTAGTTTATAAGATAAAAACCACCGAAGAGATTCAGATCAAAGATTGGCGATCATTGTGTTGGGATGGTATAAAAAATCCTCGAAAAATAAAAGTAATTTTATAAATAAATAAAAACAAAATACGAAATGTACATGATTTTGACTAAAAATCAAAAAATACACCATTTCGCCTTTGATTACAAAATTCTGTATTTATCTCAACATTACATATTATGAGTACTAGAATCCAAAAAAGAATTTGAATATCATTTCAAATGATATTTCTATACGTACATCTTGCTGATATGATAAATCTCATTGCGATCGTGTTCTTTCCCTTTCTAAACGTTCATCACGTTAAACTGGAGTCTTAGCAGCTCTAGATGTGGAGGCTGTAGAGTCTACAGTGTAGACCTTTCAACACTCAGACGAACATCACGCTCTTCGGGAGTTTCATCAGTCCTTAGTGATAGTAAATTAACTGCATTTTTGGTGCGTTTAGAAAGCGAAGATTTTTAATGTAGCAAAATAAATGTTTAACTCGTTTAGAATCTGGGATTCAAAAGATTTGCGAAAAAGATTGTAAGTACCATTTAAGTACTTCCTTTCAATCATTATTAGACAAATATCCATAACAGGTGAAATTTTTTTGGTTCTTTAAAAAATTATGTATGGTCTAGGTAGTTAATAAATTAAGGCGGTATAGTGTGATCAATGGTCTGTGTCTACTGTTAATGGTACATAAGTTACACATGTCCCTCTATGTGTATTTTTAAAAACATAGGACTTTAGCGGCAAAAGTTTAAGTTTTATGCATATAAAATGGAGTCCATTTATTTCCCTAAGCCGAAATGTTCATATGTGAGTCAAAGTGGTTCATGCTAGATTATAGCTCTAATAGGTTTTCATGTACACCAACTTTTGTATCACATTTATATGGGAGAGTCTCGCTCTTATTGCTGTATGAAATTATTCATATCAATTTCAATGTTGCCCATGTACAATTTCATGATTTCTCAAATATAAGAAGTTTTAAATTTAATTCATATGGAAAGTACCGCGTCCTCTTTTCCTAGTCAATCCATTTTTTATATACACATATTCATAGCATATTCACATTAATACTAAAGTAGCTTCAAAACCATTTTATCATTCTAACTGTTATATATATATTCTTAGATATACAAATTTAATATTTTTTATATGTGAGGTGACACGCCCAATATAGCCAATCTGCCGATTTTGTTCATGTATACGTCAAAGTCGTTCATACAAAATTTGAAGGTATGTGGACGTGGCACCTCACTTACTTGAAATTTTAAAATAATAAGTAGCCTTTAGTTCCTTCCGCACATACAGGAAGGTAATGTTAAAATTTCAAGAAAATCGGTTCACCCTTTTAGCCGTCTATAGACTTCAAACAAACCTACAAACAAATAAACACACATTAATTTTTATATATGTATATCGATTAAGTTCTGCAACAAAAAAAAAAAAAACAAAAATCATTTTTGCTTTTGTTTAATCACAATTAAAAGGTCAACATATTATTCACCACATTTGTTTGAACGGTTTATGGAAAAGATGATAAATATCACCACCGTCAACGCCCACACAACTGTTCAATATGTCAGTCAAAATCTTCACCTTTTACAAATACTTTGAAAATGCATGACAATAGGTTTAACAATCACTGTGTACAGAAACCTACCTAAGAATATTTGTTTTCGGTTGTTCGTTGTTCACTTTAAATTATCATGATGAAATAAATTTCAAAGTATCCGATAATAGATGACATATCGCTCCTTTATAGCAACATAGTCATATCTCAAAAAAACATTGAACTTGGCAAAATGCGACATAAGTCATATGATCTAATTGCCGCAAACATGTTTTGCTATAACTTCGATTCAGCTTGGGATATAAAACTGATTTTTATTTCAACATGTACAGAAAGTCTAAAAGAGCAGTTTTGCTTAAGTAACTACAAATTTTTAATTTTTTGAGATATTACTACGTTGCAATAAAGGAGCGATATCTATAGTTCAATGAATTATGAGTATGTCTTCATTTTGATTTAAAAAGTCTTTTTAGAGAGGAGAATCTTTAATAAGGTGAAATTCAATACAAGAAAGCCAAAAGAACTTGCAAGCTGGCGAAATTTATAGAAATCAAGGAGAAACACAAACATGATATCTAAAATACAGAAGTGAAAGGAATGCTGGTGTCAGAAGTTGCTCTAAGAACACACCTTAGGCGACTGACCTACTGACAATTAAAGAATATTTACTGGGAATGAAAATTCAGTGTGATATTCGCCAGAACTGGCACATTACTCAGTGCCTTAGCTTCTTAAGACGATGCAAGAAATTCATCACTCCATCTGGTCTCCTTACTATTTACACTACTAAGATCCTAAAGAGAATGAATGTATTCCTACGTAACACTCATCTTTCTTGGCGAGCACATCCGTATGTGGTCGATTGGCCAGTGGATCGTGCACTGCATTATAGACAAAATTCGTTGTTTAGATGGACTCTTCATATGTCGAACTTAGAGATTGTAATTTTTTTTAAGGGATGAAGAAGACACGATATACAGAAAAATCGTCACAAGTGTTTGCAATTAACTAAACAATTACAAATACCAGACTTAAAGCGGTTTTTAAATTCCTAAAGTAAACAATATGATGAAAATTTTAATATCTGAAAATCGTCAAAATAAAATCGTCAGTATGGTATTTTTGCAGCTATGTTCTTATTACTAACTAAGTTTTTGGTAGTGCTTTCTTCAATTTTTTTTAATTCTCCTAAAATTGAAATATTAGTGGAGCAATTTCATAAAATTAAGGGATATTGAATTATAGCCATCTGCGAAATACGCTGGCCAATCCTATACTTTAATATTTTTCAATATGAACTAATTTGCAATGTAAGAACTGTTGTGAATAACAGTGTAGTAATACTGAATTATAATTTTTTTGTGGGATTAAATAATAAAAAAGGCTATAAAATGACTTCCAGAGTTGACGAATTGTTGGTACTCTTCGTTGAAAATGATAGAGGATGAATTTCTAGAAATCTGCCTGCATAAAATACTGTCTATATTATAAAAAGGTACCCCTTAATTTATGTTCAAGAAATTTGCAATTCTTTTACAAGAAATTTGCAATTTTCGCATTAGAAATTATAATCTTGGCTCTCTTATGGTACAGAGAATGAAATTTTAATTTAACAACAAAAATTTTGATATTAAATTTTAATGGAATGTGGTATTATTTGTGTGACTTTTTAATGACATGAGTCCCATCTGTCTGTCATTAAACTCCTGTGGCACTCATTTTCCAGACCTATGGATATTTTCCATAGCTTTCAAGCAGTCTGTTATTACTGTTCAACATTCATCATTTCTGTTCACTCAAAGTGTTGTCTTCAGACAATATTACTTTCATCTCGGCGTCTACACAATTCTGTTATCCTCTATTATCGTAATTTATTACTTCGTAATTGTTCAGTATGTTATCAATTACTTAGGTTTAACTATTTCGATAGTATATTTATGAATTTGAAATTCTGCAATCGTAATACGCCTGAGAATCTGCTATTAATGAAAAAAAACCTTGGATAATTGAAAAGGTCTGCCATTTTAATTCAATTTCCTCGTTCTTATACGCTTAAAAAATTTAGGTTGTGTATTTCTAACCAAATTTAATATACCTTATATGCTTAACTTGATAAATACCCTTTAGACTTTAATTAATTCGAGTATTGCATGCTATCGCACATATGCAGTGTATATACACTATATACGCTGTAATACGTGTACATGAAAACGTATACATAAATATACATTACATGACATTGGTCAATTAAATAACATTTTTGCGGAACTTTTATACTGATTATCTAAATACTGATTATACCAATTACTAGTTGTGATGATTTTAGTATTTGAGTGTTCTCTAGAGAAATCGTAAGACAACCGTTATAGCCTCTAGTAAGCTGTTACATACATAATTAGTTACTGAAACTCTTTATTTAGAGTTACGATTATGATAATTTGATTGGAAACGTGTTATCTGGTCTGATGAGTCCAAACGTAACCACTTTCAGTAAGATGGAAAGCAGTACTGCAAGCGCAGATCCGGGGAACGTAGAAGGTACCATGTAAAGAAATCTGTTAAACATGGCGGCATAAATATAATGGTTTGGTGACACTTCATATAATGGCATGTTGGCCCTCTATATTTAGCAGATGTTATCAAGCGAAAAAAGACTATCCACAGATTCTGCAAACTCTTTTTCCGAATTTTATAGACAAATGTGTTTATCTTGAATAAGAAATTGTTTTCCAACAGGATGGTAATCCAAAGCACACAACAAAAATTGTAAAGATATGGAGTGGGAACAAAATTTTCAATTAATGAAATGGCCAGCACAAAGTTCCGACCTCAATCCGATTGAAAATCCGGCTCGAGCAGTCAAATGGGATCGTATAAATGCGAAATGGAATCGATTTCCGAAATATGTTATTTATAATTTAGTAGAAAGCATCTCTAACCGCGTAAATCAAGCTATTTCTAAAAAGGGTCTATGGACCAAATATTGAAATTGGGTTAGTTTCTTGAATTTTCTTGAAACGTGCAAAATTGAGTTTATGTCGGTTATTTTCGTTTTTTCATTCAAGCTCATTGTTAAGCTATTTGTTAAGAATAAAATTAAGAATTAAAATTTTTTTTTTGTATTTGCTTGTATGGTTTTGTTTTTGTGGATGACGAAACTCAGTATTATTAACATGCACTCACTTCTGCTGGCCACTGTATGTAGAAAACGTCGATAAACCTGAAAATCCTGTACGTTATGCCGCTCATTCAAGTAATATGCCGCAATGCAAAAAATGCATTTAAGAAAAATTAGTATAAAAAATGTCTTTATGTTTTCTTACATTTGATTGAATTTTATCTTATTATGAAAAACTTGTAAATTTTACTCAATAAACATCCAATATCAACATATTTGCATTATACATACTCAGGTATGTAACTATTGACGTAAGGGATAGGAATGAAAAAAATGGGCATATCCTTGGCCCCCATCGCCCATTTTTATTCAAGTCTAAGAATATGGTAGAAAACACTACTAGTGTGGATATCACGAAATTTCAGGTTAATACAATTATTACTTTCTGAAATAAGGCGATTTAAAAACACAATACATACCCGGGTATGTATCTGTTGACATAAAGGTTAAAGGCGGCTCCGAACGACAGACTTTTGAGAAACTTTTCATAACAGCTTTTATTTCCTCTCAGGCTTTTCACCAGAAATCTGAAATCTCTCGCATTGGAATATGAGCCTAATAACACAACTACCTACTAGACTACAGCGACTACATTTTCCACATCTCTATTGGCTCCAAGTAACAATTATTAGTTCTCAATCTATGTTCTAAATCTAATGCTTTCCTAATGGCTAAAAGTGTTAAAACGGACCCAAAAATATTAGTTGACACTAGCCCTGACTATACTTAAACACTTATTAAGAACTCTGCCGATGATTTTTTCTCAGTTAAAGTGTTATCTCTCTAACACTACTTCTTCTAACACTACAGTTTACTAAAAATTGCCCATCAGTGCGTATAATGCTATATCTGCCGCATTCAATTAAATTTATATTGTTTTCAAAGTTGTTTGACCTTTTCGCCAATGTTTTTTATGCAAATTTTCCTTAATCGACCAAATTGTTTATGCAAATAAAATTTCTAAAACAAATAAAACTTCATTATTGTTGACAAGCAAAAAGGGCTTTTTTTGTTATCAAAATATTCAAATTAACCCTTAAATTTTCAAAACAACATCCTTTTAATACCCTACACTGAAACGTCTAGTATGAACTCCAGTTTCGTATTTAAAGTGATGCCAAAACAGGCTCACTCATATTAAATAATGTTATACCAAGCATACAACTATGGGTTTTTTGATTCTAAAGCATTTACAGATAAATCCTTATTAAATTTTCGATAATGAAGGAGTCATCAAACGATAGTTTGTGGGGATAAAGATAGATGTTTCGGTTTTAGATTCCTATTAACCTCAATTGTAAGCACGAAGGGAATAGGATACTGATACCCGTAATGCCCTTTATTCGTAACGCCCTATTTTGTGATTACCTTCTCTGCCATATCTGAGAGTAAATTACATTCTATGTCTGCATATTAATAAATTAATCGAATTTTATGCCCAAATGTCTGAAAGAAATAAAATATCTTCGCCTTATAATACGCAATGTCTTGTTAGAATCATCTGAAATTTAATAATTTTTCCTTTCACACAATATCGATTACTAACCGTTCTCATACGATCTGTCATGACACTTATAGCCTTTTCAAGCTATAGGTAATCGTACATAGATTATTGGCAATTACAAATCTTTAGCCAATATTAAGTCGTGGCTTCTTGCAATATCCACGTTATCTGCGTTAACTTTACACATGCAACGTGGGACTTATAGTTTAACTTGTAATTCCAATAACAGATTTGAGAAGTTTAAAACTTTTGCAAGAAGACAGTTTTTTCTGTAATCGGCCACAGTAGTCAATATTATTGTTGCTTCAAGAGAAAGTCGGCACAGAAAGTAAGTCACAGAGAATTGTCCAGGTTATCCAGGTTGATAAAATTACTTCAATTCGGTGGACCATCGAGTTACGTTTGAACCACTTTTTTTTTCGGCGTGTGATATAGGGTTCAAAATGCCTTCGCACTTGCAGTGATCGTCATCAGCTGCGTTGAGTGGTGATTCCACTTAAACCATCCCTCCTCCTTCTGGGAATACTCCCTTCCCGGGACGGCTATCTGCATTACTTCGGGAAGGGCCCAGAACGACATCCAGTTAAGGACCGTTGTCTACTCTCCCACGTCTGGGTTCACCATATTTGAAGCCTGCTTCATGCTATTGGCTCGTCTTCTCATGAATCATTCCGTTGTATTGTATCAAGGTCGAACTTCTTTCAACGGAGTACATATTCAACGTATCTTCTCACAGCGTTCCATTTCATCTCACTTTCGACCATTGCGTTCACAATGGTGTCGGGTGTAAATTCACTAATTTGTTCCATCAACATGTTCTTCTCGTCTTGCCATTTAATGCAATGGAAGAATGTGTGTTCAACTTCGTCACTCATTTCCTCGCAATAAATGCAGCCAGGATCAGTCACCTTGCCCATACGGTATAGGTATTTTCGGAAATAACTATGACCAGAGAGAAACTAGGTCAGAAAATAGTTAGTTTCTCAAAAGGTTCTCCATATCCATGCCTCTATAGATGGAATAAGTTTATAAGTCCATCTTCCGTATGTTTCCTCGTTTCATCTACTTTGCCATCTCCGTAGTGTTTGAGATCTGAGATCTGCGCTACTAATGGGAAGATTTTCTCTCTTCGTTCTCCAAGATTTTCTTCGCTCAAATGCCTGTAGGTCAATAGGTATCTTACCGGCGATCACTAGGACTGCGGCGCGCGATACTGTGCGGTAGGCCGAGCCAACTCTTAATGCCGCTGTTCGCTGCACCGCTGCTAATATTTTCCGCTTAGATTTAATCTCCAGCGCATCTCCCCATATCTCGCTTCCGTACAGCAATATCGAGTTCGTCGTCGCCATAATCAATTTTCGTTTGGCCTGTGTTGGTCCACCAATATTTGCCTTCATCTTGCTTAGCATGCCCGTTAGTTTCGCTTCCTTGGTAGCTGTATGCTGTATTTGGGCCCAATAATTAAGTTTGCAGTCGAGTCTTATGCCGAAATATCTAACTGCCCTTTTTGTGACCAGTACACATCACCTATTTCCATACCAATCTCGAGTGGGATGTGAGCCATTGTCATCAGTATCATCTTGTTCTTTGCGAGCTCTAGACCATGATCTTCAAGCCATATCTGAGTCCTTATCATGACTCGATTCAGTTTTTCTCCTGGCATCCTCAATGTCGCGCGCTGAAATGACTGACACTATATCATCCGCGTATCCCACGAGGTATGTGTCCTCTGTCATGTCTATACCTAAGATTTCGTCATAGCTCAGGTTCCAGAGATCTGGACCAAAAATAGATCCCTGAGCTGCACCAGACGTGATCTCCATGGCCCTTCAGCCATCGGGTGTGTCATATAGAAGCTTGCGATCCTTCAGGTAGCTGCGTAATATTCTCAGAAGGTATATAGGGAATACGAAATCTTTCTCGTAGGGCCTTAATAATATCCTCCCATCGTAGGCTGTTGAAAGCATTCCTCACATCGAGCGTGGCAAGGACAACAATGCCCTTCGGATAGTGCGGTCTGAGCCTTGTCCGTTCAACGCATTCCACTACATGCGCTATGGCACCAAGCGTTGACCTACCTGGTCGGAAGCCATACTGCCTTTCCGATAATCCACCAGCTGTCTCAATGGCGCTGGAGAAGTTTCTCCAATAATTTACCGGCAGTATCCAGCAAACAGAGGGGGCGATATGATGATGGATGTGTCGGGTCTCCTTTTCCCTTGCTGATTAGGGTTAATTTCTGCAGCTTCCATTGGTCAGGGAAGACACCTTGGCAATGCAGGCATTGTACATTTCCAGAAGTGCATTTGGTCGATTTTCAGCAATTAATTTAATTACTTCGGCCGGTACTCCATCTGGACCGGGAGCCTTGTTTCCTTTTCATGCCTTGACCTGGAATGCGAACCGGTCTTTACGTCTAATAAGCCAACACTCTACCTACTAGACTAAGGCGACTTCGGTGGTGTGTACGTTCATAATTAAAATAACCGTATTTGGTGCTCAGAAAACAAACGTGTGGTCTTACATTACGAGTGACTGTTTTGTTCGGCTTGTGACACACGGCTCAACGGTTATTGGAGACACCTGTAGAAACATGATAACCGATTTTTTTGTACCCGCTCTTCATGGTATTAATGTGAACGATGTTTGGTTTTAACAAAGTGGTGCAACATGCCACATTTATTGCGTTAAACGTTGTATGGCCGTTTAATTAGCCGAAATGGTGATGTCAATTGGCCGTCGAGAACTGCGATTGGACACCGTTGGACTGTTTTCTGTGGGGCGATATTATGTCGCCAAAGCGGACAGAATTGTGCATTTGTTGCCATTGCCTGAGATCCGACTGCATACTCTCGAGAAACTGCATGAAAATGGGTCCGATTGAATTAAGTACTGTGACGCCTGCAGCGGCAACCATATGAATGAAAAATTATTCCATTTCTAAGCGGAAAAATAGTACCTCTCAACAAAAAAAAAAAAAAACAATATATGGACTAAATTTTAAACCGATTTTGTTTTATTGTATTTTTAAATATAAACTTCTCAATCACATACCTTATACAACCTTTTAGTTGTGAATGAGCAAATTTAGGAGAATTTACACGCTTATTTACATCAGCGACATAAATTCTTTACTGCTGTTTTTATTCGTCTGGATCAATTGTGACATATACAAACGTATACAATAGTTGTATACGAAATAGCGTCCATAAGAAGATTTTACACGGCTAGGTACCATAGAAGGGATTTTAGTAATGTAGTCTGAAGAGTTGCTTGGTTTCAGATGGCAACATAATGTTATCGAGTTGATGTTTAAAATGCTTTAAAAATTTTTCGATTAGATATACTTGTAGTTATAATTTCAAAATACTAGAGAATATCAATTTTGTTTGGTTTTAATGACTTTTTTTGACTGTAAGCATCTTCTTTAAGAAAACAGTTCAAAAGATTTCTTGAGCCTGAGTATGCATGTCGTTATTGGTACTGCAAAACTTTTACAAAAAAATCTCAATTATTACTACACTTTTAAGTCAGTGCGATTGGCTTGACATAATTTTAATTTATTTCTTTCTATTTTGCTTTTGTATTTGGCCTATGGCTAGACATTCAATTAATTATTCGAATTTTAAAAATAAAATCAACCTTACAAGTAAAGTGGAACGTTTTTAATTTTTACATTAAGACTCATTTAAATTCCCAGATGAAATTCCATCACTGAAACAACTTTTAATTTTGATACAAAAAAAAAAAAAAGAATGTTGAGGATAATAAAAAAAGCCAAAAGTCTTTTATCAGACAACACTGATTGAATGCGCTGTCAAAAGTTCAATGATTGCTTTTTGGGAACATTTTGAAAATTTAGTATTAATGATCTTTGGGAGAGATAAAGTTACGAAATAATAAAACTTTTTATTTATGATGAAAATGGCTAAGGCGTAGTATGAGATATCATTTTTGATTTGTATTAATTTATCATTAAGTACTAAAGTATTTTCGAAAATACGCATATAATGTAACAAAAAAGTTAATTAATAGCAAAAATTTCGACACATTTCGCCAATGTTACTATAAAGTTATCTTAACTAGTAAATTTCTCAAAATTAATTTTGGATTTTTATCATACGTCTTATTTTTAACTTTAGTTTGCAAGTTCTCAAAAGGATTGAGTTCAGGGGATTGAGCTGCCCACTTTAAAATATTTCTCTTCTTCGATCTCTTCTTCTAAGCAGCTTTTCACAAATCGTGAAGTGAGCTCAGGGTTATTATCATGTGTAGACGTTCCACATTAAGGACCATTATTACAACTTACCGTTAAACTTGGGTTTAGTTAAAGCTACAGTTACATTTAAGTTTGCGTTATTACAACTTACAAATAAAATTAAATAAACATTTTCAAAAATATGGCAATGCCGGAGCAATGTCGATAGCACTGCCCAATTAAACAATTTTTTTAACGCAGTGACAACGAGTTGGTTCTTTTTTTTTTTTTTTGTGTTGTATATAATCATTTGGTTTAATTTTGAAGTTGCCATATTGAAAATAATATAATATAATATGGCAAGTGCAAACATAAACTTAATTTTAAAAGTCAGACATAGGATGATCCTCCCTTAAGCTTAATGCTCACTTCTACCATATTGTCAACTTGTAGTAATGAAAAACAATTAATCTTCTTGTAAAATTTCCCCTTTAGTTAATGGCAAGTTGTAATAATGGCCCTAAAGGTACGTCTTCCTCCGAGTATGGTATCACTTAGGGATGCCAATCGGGAAATCCCGAAATCCCGGGATTTTCGGGATTTACAAAATGCCGAATCCCGGGATTTTTAAATACTTGTCCCGGGATTTTCGGGATTGTGAATTCATATGTATTTTGACCCTACAAAAGGTCTTGAAAAAAAAATTCTATATTACTCGACTTCGAAAATAGCATCTCGGATGAGGAAAACCCTACTTTAATTGCTAAAAAGTTATTTGATGTCATCGAATTATAATTATAATACTCAACTGTCCAAAGAAATAGATTTAGAGGTAATCATTGACAACAAAATTCGTTGAAGCCTATCAGATCACATGTTAGGTGCTTTAATCTTTTTGTTCGAATCCAAATAATTTTCTTAAAACTAATGCATTTGCATATGTTTGAATAATTTTTATTTTTGTTAATTTACGCTTTTTTGTTACTTTTTGTCTGCACTGTATTCTGTCTATATCATGACGAGAGGAGCACCTCACACAATAATACATATCTGTTTTGATGGTATACTTGGAATTAAGCGGTTGGTCAACTGTACGCCATATTGATAAAAATATATGTATTTTCAAAAACTCATTTGATTTTCATGTTTTGTATGATAAAATACTGTTACGTTTTTAACTTTTTAAAAATGTTTAAAGTACGTGTTCGATGATTGCAAACAAAATACGAATAATACAAATGTTTAGTTTCAATCAAATTCTTTATTGTTCGCATCATTTTAATGTTAAACGATGGAACACCGTTTCACTTTTCGTAGCAATACATTCGGGACTTTAAATTTTTTTTTATTTAGTATTCAAAAGATCATCGCTATGCTTCTATGTAAGGAAGATTCATTGAGCCGACTTTTAATAGTTCTAGATGATATATTACTTCAATCTGATGGTGCTAATTTCACTCCTAGCTGCTTATAGATATTTAATACAGATACCAAAATTATATTGTTAAAATAGCAAAAACAAAAATATGTGTCTGGAATAGAATAGAAAAATGAAAAGGAATCCTGTACAAAAGAGATGAAACTTATCTTTCTAGTAAAAATCAGTTCAAATATCAAAAATCAAACAAATGAAATTATTATACCGACATTTTAATTACTTGGCCTATTTTGAGCTATAGCTTTCTTTATACAGTATTATGCCCTATATTAAGTAGAAGCTAACTTATCACCCACAGATTTCTGAAACATTTTTTTTTTTGAGCAAATTTCTTGTTTACTGAGATTTTTCTCCAATATGATTCATCCATTTCAGAAACTTTGTTCATAAAAACAGTGCTGCCATATTTAATTGAAAATTACGTAAATAAATGTGCGTAAATTTTTATCTGAAGGAAAAAGAAAATATAGAAATTATACCGTAAATTGCTTTAATATTACAATTTACCTAATGTAATATTTTTCAATTTTAACTTTTTCTCTAAATTTTTTTTATTTTTTCTTATATGTTTTGTCTTATTTGCTTTTTGTTTACATTTTTTAGCAGCCTTTTCTAAAATGATTCGGACCAAATTTAAAATTAAATTAATTCGAACTGAGAGTGGTTCGCACAAAATAATTTCTCTCGCTCTCTTAGAGAAACGTCAAACTACATATCAAAAAATTTTGTGCGAATCAGAAATGTTTCGGAAACCAGTTGGTGAACCCCAAACAGTTTATAGTTATAGTTTATAGTCGACTCCGAACGACACAGTTTTGAAATATTTTTCACGAGAATATTTGCATCAGACTTTTCGCCCGAAATCTATTGAGAGGAAGTCGGCTGAAGGAATATTTTTCATATTTCGTTTCGCTGGAGATCTCTGATCTAGTGTTTGATCAGTGTACTAATGGACCAACGCACTACCTACTAGGTTACGGTGGGTACAGTATATGAAAAGATAAATAAGATTTCAAAACGGAACCCAATCGATTTCAGAGTGGTGATCTATACAACAAAATATCAATACAACAAAACAGAATTTGGAAAACATATGTATTTCACAAAACAATTTCAATTCAAAGGGTCAATACTCATTTCAACTAGAGTAAATTAATTCTGAAAATTGATGTTGAATTGATTCATTTTTTTCACAGTCTATTCTCCCTCTTTTGCTTCCCTAGTCAAACCAATAGAGAAATGTAATAATCTTCGTGATTCAAAAATAATTGTGTGTGCTTTTCTTTACAATTTTGTTCAAAGTTTTCTTTATACCTTCTTCCTAACAATATCTATTCAATACAAAACCAATTTTTTTCTTTTCAAATTCTGCTATGAAAATTGCCACAAAATTCTGTGGTATTTCTGGTTTTCGAAACAAAGCCGCATTCAGAAAATAATCTGTGTTGGTTTTTGAGGAAAGATAAAACGGAGAAAAATATTATTTTTATATCGTGTTTAAAAGGAAATGAAATTATTTTCTTTAAATTGAAATTTTAATTGGAAAACAATACGAACATTTAAGTTGATGCAGAAGGGAATGTAATGAAGTATTTTTTGGTTTTTGTTTTTTTTTTTTTTTTTTTGTAAATCTGTAATTGCGATTTTATTACTTAACAATTGTTGGTAAATGGTTCAGATGGCATAAAACAGAAGGAAACTAAGGAATAAAATGTATATAAAATTATTTTTTTTTATTATTATTAAATGTTAACTACGAAGTAAACCCCTAGTTGTCATTTTTCTAACATAAAATAAAAATAATTAATAGAAATTTTATTAAAAATATTAGAAATCATAATATATCATACATATTTACATACATACATACATATGTTTAAATGCTTTTATAATACTTCTTTCAATATAATGTGACATTGAGGTAATAACATGATCAACGTTAACTGTTTGTCTGTACGAATCCTTAATACAAACAAAAATAACTTTAAACGTACGCACTCGAGAAAAAGCCACGTATAACTGCCCATGTGAAAAGACCGGTTCTGGTAAATACAATACAATACTACCGTTTGAAAGGTTTGACCTTGTGCTCTGTTTATCGTCATAGCAAAAGCAACTTTCATAGGGAATTGTTTTCGTGTCATCCGGAAAGGCACAGTTGAATCAGAAGGTGTAAGGTTGATTCGAGGTATGAGTACAGTTTTATCGGTATGAATAATTTTTGCTGATATAATGTGCTCTCCCAAGTTTGCTACGATTAGCCTGGTACCATTTATTATCCCCTGTTTAGCATTAAGATTTCTGATTAACATTATAATTGCATTTGTCTTTTCAAATACACGTTATTTATATTCTTACATTGCACGTTATTTTTATTCGTATTTTTCTTAAAACCTTTTTAACTGTTAAATATCAGCTGACACTATATATATGTATATATTAAAATACGCCGTATTACTATACTTCACATAACGACATTACCAAAATGGCTTTTACAACTTTATATATTATTATGTGGAATAGCATTACAATTATGCGATCCCTGTTTATCGCACTCTATCTAACAACTACTGCAAAGTATTGCCAAAACAGTTTTTTACAACTTAATATGCATATTATATTTAACTGACTTAGTAGTAAACGACATTATAGTAAATAGCGGTATTGCCAGAATGAATTTTAATACATACTATATTATGTAGAACTGCATTAAGTGATCCCGTATTACCACACTTGAACAAAAACATATAATCATAATGACAACAGTATTATAAAATATAATTTTTATCAATGAAAATATTAATTTTTCAATTTCTAGTTTTTTTTGTCATTAGTGTTAGATAAATGAGATATCATTCATTAAATTTGATGCGGTGGTATGGGAAATATTTGCAGCCGACAAAAAAAGTGCTTTAGAAATAATATATATGATGATAAAAGGGGATATTTTACCACTTTCCAAAAAATAAAATCTTTGGAGTTTTAAAACCAGTTCAAAAGGTCTGAGAAATCAGTAAATTTGTGTCAAAAGTTAAAAAAAATTGATTTAATTTATAAATAAAACCACTTTGGAGAGTTCGACAAATAAAAAAGAAAATAAATATATCATGTAGTTGGATGAGTGTATTTTACTCTTCCTCATTCCTTTCAAGTTTTCCCCTTTTTTGAGTCATATTGAACCAATGTGAGTTTTTAATAAAAGCGAAAAGTTTTTACTTTAATTTAGTTGTTTATTCTATATTTATCACCTATTATAAAAATTAATAATTTGAACTATATTATAAGACCTCTTTGAGAACAACACAAGAATGAAAATTTCATTCTTTGGTAAAAACTAAATTTGAATGTACTATATATATAATGGTTTGGGGATGCTTAATATGGTGGCATGTTGACCCTCTATATTTAGTAGGTGGTATCATGTAAAAAAATGCTATCTACAGATTCTGCAAACCCAACTTCCGAATTTTATGGAAAAATGTGCTTAGCCCGAATAAGAAATTGTTTTCCAAGAGGATGGTGAAAGGTGACAGGTGGGAAACAAAGTTTTCAATTGTTGGAATGGTCAGCACAAAGCGCCGACCTCAATCCGATTGAAAGTCTTTGGCCATTCAAGAAAATCCAGCTCGGGCAGTACGAAATAGTCCCAACAAACATGAACAAACTTTGGGATCGTATAAATGCGAAGAGGAATCGAATTCCGAAAGATATTATTGATAAATTTAATTTTTTCATTAATTTTTATATAAAGCTAGAGTATCGCTTTATTCGAATTCAATTTATGCATTTTTTTGGAACGCATCTATCGCATAAAACGAGACCTGAGTGTATCTCGAAAAATTGGTCTACCTTCATGTGATTTATACATTACTTATTATTAACAGTGGTGTTGTCGAGCCGGAACGCTCCGGATCGTCGTTTCGGTACTTCCTTTTTGCACAGGAACGCGTTCCGGAACTAAAGATGATAACGAGAATTGGTTGACGTTTTGAAAAAAGCTTTTTTTCTAATTTTTGACGAATTTTTGCATGTATTTTTATAAACAAAGGGTTTGAACCGAACCTGAACCGGAACGAACCGACTTGTTTCTCCGCACAGTGAACCGGAGTCCGGAACGCATTCCGGTAAAAAAAATTAGCACAACAAAGCTGCTAATGTATAAATAATTACGTATAGACAAAAATTTTAATAAAATTTTGAAATGATGACGCTGATGCTATAAAGGCTAATATGAATAATATCAAGGAATGCAGAAGAATTAATTTTTTGTCATAGTTATATTAAGTGTTTGTTATATTATTAGTGACGTAATTACAACGGCGTATGTAGACTTTTTTCTTTGACTATATATACATATAAAGCATTCATTTGATTAAAAAAAAACTTAAATTCAAAACAAAACCAACTTATACATACAGTAGCGAGCACAAAAAATGCAACGTTGGGTAAATACATAATTGGCCATTACAACCCTTCAGTCAGGATTACGACCTAGCTTCTCACACTACTTATGCTGTGTGCGTTAATTTTATACATGAGTGGCGGGACCTACAGTTTAAAGTCGACTCCGAACGACAGATTTTTGAGAAGCTTTTTATGGCATTTTTTACTCTCAGAGTCTTTGCCAGAAATCTGCTGAGAGGAAGTCGCCGAAGAAATATTTTTTCGTTTTGATGTCTGACCTGGGATTCGAACCCGGGCCTTTTGTCTAATAAGCCAACACACTACCCACTAGACCACGGCGACTTCAAACGTTGGGTAAAATTATCTTTAAGTGCGATAATTTTAAAAAAATGGTGACCAGTTTCAAAATATTTCTTTGGGTTATTAATCCCTACAGTTATAGATACCTATTATCAATAACATTATGTAAATATTTTTAATTAATGGTATATTATTTTGTCATTTATTAAAAAGAGTGCGAATTTCATGGGAGCAATAAAAATGCAACAGCATAAATTTTAATGTGTTTATTTAAATTAAATACTAATTCTTACAAAAAAATCTTAAAATTAATATTTAGTGGCGTAGCCCTTATTTTTTATGACTTCTTGCAACCTAGAAGGCATAGAGTCGACTAAAGCTATTAATGTGTTAATGGATATTTTCTCCCATTCACTTTTCAAAATTTCTTCTAATTGCCTCTTATTTGACGGATGTTTCCTCTTAACTTCCCGATCTAATAGCTCCCATAGATTTCCTATGGGGTTTAGATCGGGAGACTGTGAAGGCCAATCGAAAACATTGACATCATTGTCGCTTAAAAAGTTTCGAGCTAAGCGACTTGAGTGCTTTGGATCGTTATCCTGTTGGAATATGCTACCAGGAGGCATTTTTTCCCGCAGATGAGGAAGCATGTGTTCGCCAAGGATTTCACAGTATTTCTTGGCGTCCATTTCTCCTTCGATTTGAGTTAAGGGACCTACCCCATCACTGGAAAACGCACCTGTAAATACGTGACGTAAAATCAATAATTTTTTTTAAACATATCGTTTTTTACCCCACACCATTATTGATCCACCGCCATGTTTTACGGTTGGAAGTTGATATCTTGGAGAATATCTCTGTCCAGGCGGTCTTCGAACAAAATTTATCCCATCGGAGCCAAACAAATTAAATTTGCTTTCATCGCTCCACAAGACTTTAGCCCATTGTTCATTTGACCAATCCTTGTAATGTTTTGCAAATTCCAGGTGCTTCTTTTTATTGATTGCACTGATGAGAGGTTTCTTTGCGGGTCGTCTCGCAAATTAGCCTCTTTCAACCTACGGCGAACAGTGTGAACGCCTATAGAGACTCCCCATTTGCTCATTTGCGAAATTAGCAACGTCCATTGCGGTCTTTCGTGGATTTTTTTTAACCAGTGCAATCATCTGGCTGTCTTGGTGAGAGGTAGTTTTTCGAGTGTTACCATTACCTGGTATTCACGCATGGATTTTCCTTCTTCTAAGGCTTTAATGATTGCTGTTTTGCTGTCAGCTGAGAGCTGCTTCTATTACAAAACACATGTTGTATAACTTATTTAAGAAATTTTCAATTATAATTAAATAAATAACTTACTTTAACTATTTTTTTATTATGTTGCATTTTTTTTGCTCGCTAAAAATTTGCACTTTTTTCACTAATTCAAAAATATTTAACTTTTTAAAGCAGAATTTGGAATAAACTGTGGTTACTTTGAAAACTTATAATTGAAAGAATTAACAGCAAAAGAAAATAGATAAATTAGTTACCGTTATTTTGAAACAGATCTTATTAAAGATCATATGGCACAGTGTTGCATTTTTTGTTCTCGCTACTGTATATATAACCGCGGAAAACCAGCAAACATGTGCATGTGCATCAGCAGGGTCTATGGCAAGTCATCTCCAATTCATATAATAGTTGTCTAAAGTGGCTTAGCAACATATAGAAGCGCGAAAAAAACTTTTTTAATAATAGACAAGGCAAAATTAACTTTGCAGAGGACCATTTCTAAATGGAAAACTATGTTCCATTATGACAAATCAAAAATTTAGAGCTCGTGCGTAGACTAAAACATCAGCGTCTTAACCCTCAGTATATTAAAGGCTCTGTTAGGCCTGGATTTGGGAATATACTGGTCTGAGGATATTTCTCGTGCCAATGCAAGGCTTATAATGAATTGTTTGATCTACAAGGATATCAGCGGACAGCAGAAGTCTAGGTATGCCAATTTATTTATTGGCAATTTCATGAATTTTAAAGGAAACTTTTCTGGTGACACCATATTGTTACACCTTTAAAGTGTAGGCACCTTCCAGAAGAATTAAGAGTAAGTTTAAAATTAAAAGCCTCAATATATTAAAATATTATACTCAGCATTTAGTAAGATATCCCATAAAGGCAAGTACTCCATTTAACCCATTTGGCATAGAATATACCAATTTCCTTTAGCGTTTCCTATTGATACTTGCCGCCTTTCACTCATGAGCATGTTTTTCAGTTGACTTTTGTTTGAGAATTAGTGCATACGTAACCGTTCTTCCACATGATCTCCCAATGCTCTTTTAGAATCTTATTGGGACTTTGTGCAAGAGTATTAAGCATGTGGAGACTTTGGTCGGCATTGAGTTCATTGAGTTGTTGGAAATAATAACTACTACGAACTCTTAATAATTCTGAATTTCAGGTAAGTGTATTTTTTAGAATGTTTAAATACACTCTCTTATTCATTATTTTCTCAATAAATTTCAAATTGACCACACCAGATGGAGGCTCACACGCTCACATATACTATCGAGGCCATACTTAACATTCTTAAGCAAGTTTTTTGAGTTGAGCTCTTAATTTTCGTTCCTCCAGTCTTAAAAATGTCAAACAATTTTTTATCAGACGAGTCAAAATATGTAATTTTTAACACGTACAGATATACTTTAGTGTGGAAGCAAAACAAATGAGGCGCTTGATCTCAAGAAGCGGTTAGGCATGGAGATGGTACTATAATGCCGTATATGCGTGGTCAGTTTGTAATTTATTGAGGCTTTTTTTAATAGGAAAGTTTATTTAAGCATTCGAAAAAACAAATCTTGTTTAATAAGTAACTAAATCTTTTGAAAAGCAAATATATTTGAATTTAAGTTATTACGCTACTATTTAATTACAACAAAATGACCTTGTAACAAAATTTTATCACGGATTGTGAACATAAGAAGTGAATTTAAAATTTTGCATCCGTATATAACAATCCAATTCCAAATACCTTTATTAAAGTAAGTAAAATAAGTTTGCTCACTTTTGCAAAATTTTTTTTGTTAACTTTCTGTTTTAGCCTGCATCCCATCAAATAGTCAACAAAAAGTAAACAAATGTTATAATATTTTCCCCAAGTGAGTCATTCTGTATTAAGACGAGATAAAAAAGACAAAGGGAAACCTTTTGTTTAAGTCAGCAAATATTCTGGACTAGTTTAAAAAAAGAATGAAAACAATCAAGAAATAAACCTCATAACTATGTATGTTACATTCTATATACAGTGGTGGTGTTATAATTAGCATACATACATAGCATTAGCATATGGATTTTTTTCCAATAACCCACATACATGAAGTATTATATACTTATATACATACGTAATTGGTCATTACAACCCTTCAGTTTTGATTATTGACCTTGTTTCTCACATCACTTATGTTGTGTGTCTTAATACTAATATGTGTCTTAATACTAGTTAAAATTAAAAGGGTGATTTTCTCAGAAAATTTACGTGATGGATTTTTTAGTATTTTTGTCGGAGCTTAGTATCTAATATGTATCCAAAATCCTAATTAGTTTTTTAAGGGGAAAGGCTTGCTCAACAGTAATTGATGTTACTATTTATTTACTACGTATTATTAATTACTGCTAATAAGTTATTTTAACCCTTCCCTTAACCCTGGGTCAATTTGAACCAATTTTGATTTTCAAACGCAATATTTTTTCTCCTTAATTTATATTATAATTTTATTTATTCATTAATTTAATTATTAATTAATTTATATTGAAATTTTAATTTATCCATCACAGGCCCAAAAACTACGCTTTTAATGAAAACAATAAAATTTAAATTTTTCCTTCCCCTTCCACATATCAAAATACGACTGGCACACATTTAATATCCTTCGGGTTAATATGACCCTAACATGCGATATTACAAGTTTACCATTCAGTATCATCGATCAATAATTTTTTTCAGTCAAATATTAAAATGTTTACGGTTCAACAACTTTGAAGATGGAAAAGGAAGAAGACTTCGTGACAAATTAGCACCGATAAAAAATGTTTGGGATAAGTGGAGTAATCAGATCAAAGTTTTTTATAATCCTCATGAAAATGTTTCTGTAGATGAACAATTGTTTTCATTTTAAGGTCAGTGCAGTTTTGGGCAATATATTCCAGCAAAGTCCACCGGAAATGACATAAAAATTTAGGCACTTTGCGATTCCACAACTAAATATGTCTGGAATATGAAAGTGTACACAGGCAGAGCAATAAATTCACGGCCATAAAGAAAAACAAGGCGAGACTTTTGTACATCGTATTATATTTGTTATATTTCTGTATTTTTAATTTAGGTGAGAGAGTGATACATGTGATATTTTTTTACTACATACAATCTTGCCATTTCTCGGAATATTACATTAGTTAGCACTGTCCGTAAAAATAAAACATTTTTGTCTTAAAAAATTCTGTATATGAATAAAAGCTTTCCAAAAAAAAATAAATTCGTTCTCGTCTTAAGTTCTTTACATCATTCAGCCGATGTAAACGATGATGAAAAAAAGCCTGGAATAATGTATCATTACAACCACACGAAAGCTAGGTGGATGAGCTTGACCAACCAGTTGCGAATTACACATGTAAGCGTATGACTAAGCGATGGAAAAGCGAAGAAAAGTTTAGCCACATGAACCATTAGCAAGAAATCTTGTTAAAAATATTCAAGAACAAAATGATCTCACAAATGCCCCGCAATGTTCTGAACAAAGTAATACAAATACACTGTTGTCCACAAATTTACCAAATAAACGATTGAGATGTTTTCTTTTGTCAACATGGACGGAATTCAAATAAGTATTCCACTAAATGTGATGATTGTGTATAAATTGTCACAAAATTTCCTAAATTTGGTACATGTTAGTATTAAAAATATAATTATTATTAATAATTGCTCAGAAGTCGCCGTAGTCTAGTAGATAGTGTGTTGGTTAGACGAAAGGCCCGATTTCAAATCCCCGTTCAGGCATCAAAACGAAAATATGAAAATATTTCTTCGACGACTTCCACTCAACAGATTTCTGGCAAAAATTCTGAGAGCAAATAAAATTGCCATAACGAGGCTTCTCAAAAATCTGTCATTCCGAATCGTCTTTAAAATTGTAGGTCCCGTTCCTCATGTATAAAATTATCGCACACAAAATAAGTGGTGTGAGAAGCTAGCTCGTAATCCTGACTGAAGGGCTCAGGAAGGGCTTATTTATTTTAAATATCATTAAAAAACAACAAAACAAATGAATTTCTTATATTAAATATGAAATTTTATTTACATTTGAATGTTTGGTCATATTAACCCAAAGGATCATATGAATGGCACATATACAGGGAATGCAGAAGTCTTAAATAATATGAGTAAGTTCAAATATTCCTTTTAAGAATAATATATTCAAAACAATTTTTTGTGAGCTAATTATAAGGCCACCACTGTACATATGTGTCTATATATGAAACTGTATTAATACATATAAAAGTTATAACAAAATCAATTTTTTTTTGGCTTGTGTTAAACTGCTATACTTTTTACCCAATTCCTTTGTAAAAGCAAGTAAACAAACGAGTGTGGTAAAACCTAGTTGTAGTATATATAAAAACTTTATTCCACTAGAAATAACACTAGAAGACAAAAAAATTCACAGCATTCAAATTTTTATGCAGAATATATGTATAAATTTCACAGACCTGCTCAGCTGGACAAATTTGAGTAATGGAACTGAAACTTATTGCGATATGGCAGGAAGTGTAGATAAACGTTCTGGATTTTCAAAATATATCTCTACTAAAACTAAATTGTAGTCTATATCTCCACCACCGCTACGTTCTTCGTGCATCCACTACTACATATTTATCCACTATTTTATACACTACTGGGGTATTCGCACGGTGTGCTATCAAATCTTATTGTCATAAAATACTGAAGTTTTATGATAGTTTAAAAAAATTATTGTTGGGCTTCAAAGAAAAAAGGCCTAAAATAATAACACCTTTTATAATCTCTTCATTGTTTTGTCGTAACTAAACAGTTTAAATCTAAGTCAAAAGAGAAAAACTCTTCATGCAGCCTGTAATAATATTTAGAAATTATATTTTAATAATTTAGTTATAAAAGTTATTAGCTTTTATAAAGTTAAATAAAAAAATTGAAACACATTTAAAATATAAAAGAAAATTTTGTTTGTATACTTTAGCTGATTGGCAGCACTGAAAGTATTTAAAATGACCGCCGTCAGAATTTAATACCGGGTTAGTAATCAACAACAGTTGTTAGGGACCTGAGAAGTAGAATTGTTTGACGCCTCGAATTATAGACAAAACATATCTAGCCAAAGGCGATTTGGGGAAGTTTATACCTTCATAAGGGCGGTAAAGGCCAGATTATTCAGTCGACGACCCGAAAAAAATAGGCCGAAAACTTGAAAAAAAAAGCTAAAGTTGAATACGACAAACCCCATCTCGCCTGGAGTGTTCAAAAATGGATGAATGTGCTGTTTTCTGACGAATCTAAGTTTAATTTAAAGGATTCAGGCATAAGGCATCCAGTCGCAGGCCAAACGGAAAACGTTTGAATCCTAAATATTGCTGGTTGTCTATTGAATAATCCGGCTTCTACAGTCCTTCTGGGAATCGTACGTTCGCTAATTTTTAAGTCTGATTTTTAAATGTAATCATTTCGAATTATCCTTTTAATTAAGGAGTCTTCATGTCGTGTGACCTTCCTCCAGAATGGGTAGGAGATGTGCTACCAGTCTGTAAAAACTTTTAAATTAGCATATAAATAATTGATCTATTGATGGAATATTTTGGCACTCAATTGATGCCTCGATAATCAATTAAAAATCAACCCAGAAAATTGCAAAACCAAAGGAGACATGTTTGAAGCCACAAAAATAACCTGGGAAGCAGTATCTCCTGAAACAATTATAAATTTAATATCCCCTATGCCTAACAGATGTGCCTGTGTTATCCAAAATAAAGTATTCGCAACGAAATATTGATTTCAATAGTTTTTTGTGCACCTTAATTTGGAGGTGCTTTAGTTTTGTTCGCCTATATTGCGACTTAAAATATTTTTTGAATTTAAAATTTTTTTTGTTAAATTCTGAATTCCTTAAGTTTGCATTTTTTAATAATAAGGATATAAATAAATAAAAAATAAATAAAAAAATTTTTAATGGCTTTGTTTTATTAAAAAAATTATCATTTAAAAAAAATGTATTGAGGGGTGCTTTAGTTTTGACCAATACAGTATGCTCAAGCCGTGACTTTGGTATAACGATTGATATACAATGTATTACCATGTCTGTTTCTGTAGACCAAAAAACTTTAAATGAGGGCACAATTTGATAATTCAAAAATAAATTCATACCAAAAAATGCTCTAATTTAATGATTTTCAATTAAGAGTTTATCGAGTTAATCTTTCCAACATTTTTGATCCTGTCAAAGTTTTGTAGCTAATAGGAAAACATCTGAATAATCGGAGTGGAAGCTCACTGCTTCCATTTAAAAACAGGTTAATCATTATTTAGTGGCACATGAAACGAGTTTAGGTGCCAAAATTAATTGCTGGCGGATACATATATGCAGTCAAACTCGTTTATAACGAATTCTCGGTTATTACGTACATATTTTCAAGTCTCAACGTTTTATAACAATTTTCATACAAAAAACTTCGTTTATTACGAACTCGTTTATAACGAATTCTCGGTTAAAAGGAACTACTATAAATGGTCCCAGTAATTAAATTTCATACATTTTACTTTTTTTTATAACGAACTCTCAGAAAAAACTTTGAAGTATGGCACTAGTGTTTACTTTTATTTAATATGGCAGCATTAAATTACAACTCAGCATCTTTAATCAGCTGCTAGATAAAAAGAATCAAAAATATATTTTTGGGTTTTAATTTAAAAAAATACTTTTTATTTTTAATAAATCAAAAAAATTCTTTGTATTTTAAATTTTTTTCTATGACTTCACCCCGTTTATTACGAACTTTTTTCTGGTCCCACGGAGTTCGTTCGGGTTTGACTGCACTATGAAAATTTAAATTTATTGTAAATTTCATAAAACAACACATCTCTGATGATGAGTAAAATCATGCAATAAAATTTTAATTCGAATCTTCATTAACTGCACAATTTCTAGGCAAATTAATGAGAATATTTTAAAAAGGAATACAGAATGGATTCCTTTAGAGTCCAGCAGCTGGAACATCAAGAACAGATTCTCTTTACTTTTATCCAACGTATAACTTCAATTCCTTATTTATTCCGAAAAAAATGTATTATTAACGATAAAGACTTCACAAAATCTTTAAAAGCTTCAATATTTATAGACGCAACACTTCAGAATTATTAAGAAAGTCATACGTATCACAAACGATAAATTATCCAGGATTATGAATTTTTAGAATTTTTAAGTCCTGTTTAAAATTTTCTTTTTTATTAGGTTTAAAATATCGGCAATAATAATAGAATAAAATCAAAAAAAATTCAGGCATCTGGCTTTTTCTGAATTAAAATTATCTGTCTAAAAAATTTAAATTGAAAATCGATCTACAAAAAAACTCGATGATATCTCACAAACATTCAGTTTGGTTCAAATATTAAATAGAAATCTTTTAATAATAGGTGGGTGGGTATTTTTAACAAATTAATGTTTACAATATACGTTACATTTAACGGCCTTCCATTCAATATCAAATTTTATATGATCCTAGATCTTTACATTGTTATAGCCACTAATTCATATATTTAAACATCTTGTATTAAACTTGTTTCGGTGTATATTTTTATAAATCTTTACAGATACATTAATTTATATGAGAAATTAAAAAATTAATCAGAATCTGACCCCCATTTTTTTTTTTTGTTTTGTTCATTTGTACGTAGGTCTTTATTTAAATTCAGTAATATTTTCTTTTAAATACTTGCACAAAAAATGTCTTCTTTAAGTCAAAGCTAAATTCAATTAAATTTAATGTTTCTTTATTTTCTTTTAAAAACGTCCACTTAATCTTTGAATTTCTTAAACAGATTTTAGCAAATAGAGAGACAGCAAGTGTCAATATTTAAACACTCTGAAGTACTTTCACATCAACATTGTCGTTGTGTGTTAATCTTCTATTTAACTTTCCTATCCTTTTTACTTAAGTTTTTATTTTTCTCTCTACTATTATTTTGCACCTTTTTTCTGAATTTTCTTTTACTTGATTACCATGATTTCTCTTGAATTTTTGTTTTTTTCTTTTTCGTTCTTGTTAAATAACCTGCGTCACTTTAACGAGATGTTGACACGGTGTATTCACACCATACAAAAGCAATAAAAAAACTGCTTAGCTCCCTAAATAATAAAGACATTAAATAAAGTAGAAAATTTAATCATAAAATTCATTTTACTACCACGCAAAAGTAAAGATGGAATGGGATGTATACACATAAAAAGTAAAGTTTCTGATTGTAGCAACTTGGCCGCTAGAACGAACTTTGTCTACAACAAGATCTCCTCAAAAGTTGACGGCTACGGACAAACTGTCGGTATCTGTCGCTCAGATACCACGACCTCCAACGGAATGAGGCTGATGGATTTCGTCGCGGCGACAAACATGGTAGTATGTAGCGCACTTCGATATCCACAAAGATACTTGGTTGTTTCTGATCGATCAACAGCCAACAAGATTGATCATAATGTGGAAGACGGAAGGAACATCTCCAATATACTTGACTCGCACCATTACCTTCTCGTAGACAAGATTCGATTGCGCATTAGCTCTCCGATGTTTGTGCGACCTAGTACACTGCGATAGCTGGAAGTCACAATGCGATATCAATGGACAGTTGAGGCGTTCTCGGCATAACTCCGTTTATCTGCAACCAATCTCAACTATATTGACGGACTGTAGACCAACATCTCGCTTTCCTTGCTCACTGTAGAAATGGTTCTTTGTCCATGAAAAATCTCTGTGGTATCACAATGTAAGTTATTTATTAGGTGATTTAAATTGTGCTGGTAATCACACAGCAAATTATTGATATAGTGGACTAGTCAGTATATTCTTTTCTTAAACACTCCATGATACAAGCACGGTTTCTATCCGCTAATTTGAATTCAGTATACATTCCTCCAATTTCAAATACTCATATTGGTCATTATCGTCAAATATCCTAGGGTGGCAATGGTAACGCTGTGAAGGATAGCACGATTACCTTGTAATAATATATGCCGCTAAATAATCATTCAAGTGAAGCCATTAACTCCGATCTTCGATAAACCACAAGTTTTAATCTCTTGCAGAAATTAACAAGAGCAATTTTATGGAGGTTACGCTAAAATCGTCATGGTTCAAATCCCAACATCTTTCTGGTGATCCTATTTTTCATAATGTAGGTCAAAGTTAAAAGTAAAAAAATCAATAATTTTTATGCATTTCCATTTATTATAGAGTACGGAATCAAATCAAGAAGAACAACATTTACTTAGGCTTGTAAACATTGAAAATAATACCGTGTATACATTCTTCATGTATGTAACCCTTGATGCGCACAACTATATTTGCGTAATGTTTTTACAGTTTTGCTTCCCTCAAATATTATCTTCAAGTTTACTCATAGAAATGTAAAACACGTGTGACGTTTATTTTTTTGTGTCTTTTGTCCACAAGAAGTGCTTAAGGGTAAAATAAGTTAAACACTGAAAAAAAATTGAAAGATGTAACAAACAGATTCAGGAGTAACATCGTTTTTCTGTTTGAAATCATTTGAAACAAGCTCCAGATGAGTATTTTATTTTAAATAATTGAGTTTAACTATTTCTGTCGACTGGATACTTCAAATAAACATAACATCCACATTTGAAACGGAGATAGTCCTTAAGCCTTTAACGAATCACCATTACGCACAATAAAATGAACGGTTTAATACTGTTTACATGCAATGCCATTTTGGTAACAGTTTTCCTTACAGCATTTGTTCTGTTCGCTAGTCTCTCTATTCGTTCTAGCTAACGTTTTTTAATAATTTTAAATGAGGCTATGTTATCACTCGTTTATGTGTATCGACCATCACTGACATCAAAAATTGGATCAATTGTATTTTATATGTCAAACACCAGAGCCTGTGACAACCAGGGCAATTATTAACTTATGGTCATTCAGTTTCATAAAAAAGTATTCGATAATTAATATTTCCCTTGAATGTACGTACATTCCGCCCTGAACTTAGTGGATCTTTTTTGAAAGGAGTTGGAAAAAAATTTTAACACAATTTTTAACCTTAGAAATTAGAAAAGTATTCTCCGTTTTATGTGGCGGATACCTCTCGTCCTGATTATATCTGCCCTACATTTATTTCGTTTCATAGGAAAGTGGTTGGAACAAATTTCAAACATTGTTGCTTACGATAATTAAAATTTGCATTATATGAGGTATACTCCTCTCCCTGATCTTATCTACTAAATCAGTTTCATACGAAAGCAATTGAGGCAAATTTTAAAGACTCCGACTGATATAGTTATTTATATATGCGATTATAAATATTTGGTTTATTTAGGAATATCTCTCCTCCTGGCCACGTTGGAAGAAAAGTAGCCGCCTCTGTAACGCTTCAGACAAGGTAGACATACAAAGTAGACAGCAAAAGTCTGGGTTTTCCTATAAATTTGAGCAATTTCCTGAAATTTAAATAATAATAAGTACAATTTATCGATATTTTTTTTATTATATTTTATTAATTTATTTCTATTTTGTTAATATGTTTCTCATCTCCTATAAAAAAAATAAATTATTAAAATTTTTTATAAACTAAAAAAAAGAGGAAAAATGTTTGGTGCGTTTATATTTTTATATTGTAAAAGTGAATACTCAAAGGCCCAATATATTAAAATTTTGATACTCAATACTAAAAAGGATATCTCTCAAGGTCGAACATTCAATTTAACCTATTTGGCATTATCTGTGTTTCCTCATACGCAATTCCCTCATCAGTTTTTCAGTTCACTTTTGTTTGAGATGAAGCGACTATGTAACCGTTGTTTCAAATGATTGCGTTCTAGGAGCCATATCAGGATATCTTTACATTAGCTGCAGTACATAAGATTGTGTTCATCCACTTCTTGCATGGTATAACCATTTCGAATTCTAAATTCTTTCGAACTTTAGATGAATTTTTTCTTTAGAATTCTTAAATGCTCTCTTTTATTCATTATTTTTTTAATAAATTCCAATTCTAAACAAATACTGAAACTCTCAAGCAGGTGGCAATGTTGAAGAATCCGAAGGCACACAGACTCACACTAAATATATGTATGTGTGTCACCTTATGTCACCGATGTTGACAAAATTTATGAAGACGCAATTATTGTGACAAAAGATAAAAGTTTTCAAACAAGTGCCTGCATAGGCGGGCATTTAAAACTTTATTGTTTGGAACAGTAATCCTGCATCGATTGATTTCTTTTATTCATCAAAAATTACAATTATAACTTCTCCAGACGAGAAGTCTCTTGGAAGTTAGTCAAACGTTTAGTCTGTTCTACTCCATTACTGTTGCTGTTAATTCTGTGGTGTCCTCTTCCTACCCTCTATTTGCTGTTCATCTTAGAAATTTTCTTTACAAATTTCTGTTTCTTCTCTTTCATTTTCCTAGCTTCATTTTTCATTTCATTAGATAATAAGCAATCTTCATCAGACAATTTTCTATCTTTCAATTACATTTGACTCCTACAACCTTTGCAGCAGTTTTAATGGCCTCCATTATAATCTACATGATGTCTGCTTTGTCTTCCTTGCATATTTTGTTATATGAATTTTCATTATTGTATCCTTATTTTTAATGAACAATTTGGTATTCAATTTAGTATGTCTACAATGCAATTAAGCTTCTCGTTGTTAGGTTTCTATTAATTAAGTAGTGATTATAGTCATAGCCTTCATAACTATGTGAGAGAACACTGGTTTGGTTTTCCATATTTGTCAGAGAATTTTCCTATGATTAAATTCTATATTGGTAATGGAAAATTGTAAGGTTGCAAATTATTAAGTCACTTTTACTAAAAAAAATAATAAAAATCATTACCTTACAACCTCACTTACCAGCAGAGTCTGTTAAAATGTTGCATCCCTTAACTGTCTTAAGTACAGGATAAACAAATGGGGGGGTCGTAAAGTGTGTGAGTATTTAAGTTTTGCCTTCTGCAAGCTACCCAAAGCAGCGACACAATATCGAATTGCCGCTACTATAGATTTTAAAAAATTGTCGCAAGCTACCCACTCTTTTCTTTCTCTTATTAATAATGCTTTCTGTATTCCGGAGCTATGCACTGCTTGAACAGGAATTATCTCTAGAATGTTGGTCTAAAAAAATTAAAAAAAGGAAGCGAAACAAAATTCACTATTAAGAAATAATATCTGAGAAAGGTACTTCGCATTATCTAACCAGATGGGATTTACAATAAATGCCTGTGCAGTTAAGAAATTATGATCCATTCGAAAATAATTTCTGAAAGTAAATTGGATTTGTTCTACACATTTCAGACAATCACAGAAGAAATGTGAAGTATAGCTTCTGAGTGAAACCCTGAAGAACAGAGCCATCAAAGAAGGCTATGTAATATTTATATATGATGTGCCAGAAAACAAATTAAACACTCGATTTTTCCAGCACCACACCAATGACATTTTTAATATTTTCTTACAGTGCTGTAATAGTGGATGGCTTGTTTCTGTAGACGCCGTTTTATAGTAGGTAGTGTGTTGGGTTATTAGACGTTAGGCCCGAGTTCAAATTCCAGATCAGACATTAAAAATAAAAATATGATAAAATATTCTCTTCGGCGGCTTCCACTTTGCAAATTTCTGGCAAAAACTGTGAGAGTAAATAAATTTACAATGAAAAGCTTCTCAAAAATTAACGCACACAACATAAGTGGTGTACGTAGCTTGGTCGTAAACCTAACTGAAGGCTTGTAATGACCAATTACAAATCTGACAAAAACTTTCCAATAACTTGAAATCCTATTATCTTGGCGCCCAATTTTATGATCCAAAACGTGTGGAGTGTGTGATATACATAGTCATTTGGTAAACACTACTGAAGTTTAAATTTTCTATTGCATACAAAAATATAAAGTGCAAAAGCGTCGTATTATTCTTTTGTCTATTCAACTGCTATAGGATCAAAGGAAGCATGGCCAGCAATAAAAAATTAAACTAATTATGTTCTATTAGTTCTAATTTGTTTGATTTTGAATGTTTAATTCTCTATACTTGTTTGGCCATTGAGTCTAATGCAGTTGGTACTGAAAAAATTCATGCCATATTTTTACCCACTTTCCTATAGTCACCTTAATTTTTAATACAATATTAACTGAAAGCATTTATCTGAAAAACTGGAAATTTGCAAAGAATATATCTATTCTGAAATCTAAAATGATCAAAAGTATTTGAAAAATTACTTTACCAGTAGATATATAAATTTGTAAATGAGAACTGTATTCTCCTTGAAAAATAAGCTTATTTTCGACTTAAGCACATTACACAGCTGTTGTATTAAAAGTTGTATTTAAGTCAATACCTAGTTAGCTACATCAATCAAAGAGATATTACATATTTAGTTCACCTCGATCATTCGAAATCTTTCGATATTGTTTTAAATTAAGCTAGATGATCAACTTTTTCAATAGTTTTATCGGCATATCTAGCCGATCACCATCATGCAGTTTTTCTCGCATTTTACGGTCCCCAAACGAGTGGCGCATGATCTATTCTCGAGCGGCTTATTTTCGTCCAATACAATAATGATTTAATCCAATATCTGACGTTTAGTAAAGCACACATATTTGCCGATGATGTAGAAATTTATGTAAGCACTACAGAATAGTAATCGTGTCCAAATCTAATCAAGTGCAAATGGTCTTTGTATTAATCAAAAAGTCAGATTTTTAAAATTTAATACATAACCTTAATTGACTTGGGCTAACCATATAAACTATGCTTCAGAGAAAACTTTTTGATGCTTTGTTTTTAATGGCAAACACACTTTTTTACTCCCCTAAGAGTACGGCTATTACTCGCAAAATAAAAGTCGCAGTACTCTTCTGTATTTTGTGGCTTATAATGGTGTAAGATATTGTTACATTTTTACCTTTTTAAAAAAGCATAAAATATGTGTTCGTAGTATATAAAAGTATAAATAAGTTCATGTTTAGTCAATTAAATTCTTTATTGTTTGCAAAATCTTTCTGTGCCACTGTGCCCAACTTGATCTATACAACAGTAATTTGTTTGTCCGGTATTCTCCCTTACTTACACCCATTTTCAAACTACCACTGTTCTCTTCATACGCAACGCGTCTTCAAACAAGGCTGACTGGATCCTTACTACTCGTAGCCTGCTTTGTCTAAGGTTTGTGTTTTTTTCTTCTCTAGAATTTCATCTTCGCTTCATTTGTTGTTTGCGTATTTTGGTTGCATTCTTTGTTGTTGCGTTATCGCTTATTTGTCTATCCCCTTTTCATTCATACACATGGTTTTGTTTTTTTCTTCTCTAGAATTTCATCTTCGCTTCATTTGTTGTTTGCGTATTTTGGTTGCATTCTTTGTTGTTGCGTTATCGCTTATTTGTCTATCCCCTTTTCATTCATACACATGGTTTTGTTTTTGTAGTTTCTGGTTATCATCATCATTAAACGATGATACATCGTTTCCAATTTCGTAACAATATGTTTATTTGCTATCGAAGTAGAACCGTATATCTAACTTTGCATTCAAACTTTATGGTGTAGCATTTAAAATTAGAGTACTTTAACATTTACACAAAATCATATACAACCGTGAACATATTTATCACTTTAAGAAAAAAAAATAGTTTTCTTCAGCCTCAGAGACTAAATGACGCCGAACTAGGTCAGACGCCGAACTTTAGTTGCAAATTTGTTATCTCTGCTTTTTATCTTTGGAATTAATTAGCTACGGGGAGAACCCTACTGAGCAATGCTTTAAAGTGTTAAATGGTTCGTGAGCAATATTATTCTTCATCTTTTTAATAAAATAATTTTCATTTTTGCCACCTTATTATTTAATAATATTCCTTTTATAAATATTTTTATTCTTGTTGTTATTATTATATTATTTTTTATTTAATTTATATTATAAACATAATACAAGTTCTGTATAGGACATCAAGCAAATAAAGTATTGTCCACCGATGCCGCTGGTAAGTAAGCTGCACCAAACAGGATAAAATTCTAGTCCTGAGTGCTCTTTAAACTTTAAGTTAAATTATTTTTTCCTATTGAAAACACATTTGTTTTTTCATTTCACTTTTCGTTCATTAGTCTCTTCACTTGGCATGACTGCATGCCACGAATATCTTTTTTTATACTAAAAATATTTACACTGACGAATCAAATATGAAAAGGTCCCATTCTATAGCAAATTGTAATCATATAGGTTGCGATAAAAAATATAAGTTCAAAATATATACACGCTCGGCCACAAAAGTATACATACGGTAAACAAATTTCAGAAAATTTTTAAGCAATCCGTTTTCGTTGAAAATCTTTATAATTCTGTGACAACTTTTCTTCTTTTTCATTAGTTCAGAAATTTGTAAAATTTGTTAATTGTTTGTATACTTTTGTGGGCCTTTGTATGTACATATATGTATACATAAAAATATTTACATAAGTATGTATATATAGACGAAGGGAAACAATGAGAAGGATAAGAATTGAAATGAACTTAAAAATAATTGGGAGAAGACTGCCTAAGAGTGTAAAAAAGGGCATATATTGGCCTCTATTCATATTCATATATTCTTCTTTCAAAATAATAATGCATTGTTCCAGTTGAAATATTATGCAGCACAGAGAAAATAAATACGTATGTACGGCATGTAATTGTGTATACGTGAGTGCAATCATATGCAAGTAAAATAAGAGTAGTTTTTTGTATTATTCCAGTATATTTGTGGGTAAGGGTATACGTGCAATACTACTTACGTGATGTATCAGCATTACAAAAATAAAAACAAAGTTGCTGATGACAACAATAATTTTCAGTCACATTTACCTATGTAAGTGTTAAATTTATGCATAACACTCAGACCTTATTCACCCATACCTATCATACAGAAAGAAACAAAGAAATAAAAACATAAAATTACGCTGAAATATTATTTTTCAGCTCTCGGCGTAAGACAAAATAAATTTTATTTTTTCTCCTTCCATGTACATTAGGGTAGCTCCATATAAAAGTGTTTGTTACATATCTTAAATAATATGTCTTAAAAGTCTCTCTAAAAGGCTTATAATTTTTGTTTTAAAATCTAATGCAGATTTCCTTCGAATTCATTTTTATTATTTCCCAGCTAGCATTTGGTAGATTGTTTTTATAAATATCACCTTGCTGAGTCTTTTTAGAGTACTTTTGGTGATAAAAAACTTATTAGTCAGTTACACAATTAAAAAATGACTCAAAAATAATTCGCGTCAATGAGTATAATGAGTTCGGTATAAAATACAATAAAAATTTGTATAGCAATAAAAAGTGACTATTATTTCCGTTATTTATTATTATACTCTACTTATATTGAAGATTGAAAACGCTTAATCAAAAACAGATCATACAGCGAAAAAATTAAATAAATTTATGTCTGATTTACATACATTACGAATATAAACTGAATATTCTTTTTTTCTTATTTAATCGCGACAGTGTAAACGTTAGATTCAGAAAATATGACTAATAAAATTATAAATATGACTAATAAATGACTCAAATTTGAATTGTAAATGACCAAAAACCAATTCAATTCAAACATGACTCATAAATTACAATAAAAGGACTCATAAAAGACTCGTATGCGATTAAACGATGACTGAAAGACAACTCGAAAAAAAAAACCATAAGCGAAGGTTAATAAGACTAATAAATGATCAAAAAGCGATTCGAAAATTATTATAAAACTACTCGAAGAAAGGGTTGAAAATTACTCTCATATAACATAGAAAATAACTCATAAGTGACTTTTTAAGAAGAGTAGCTCATAGTCACTTTTTTCATTCGACGAAAGAGTCTTTTATGATCAGAAAATGAGCGCATATTCGAACTTTTTAATCGCGCAGAAAAAAATTTTCAAAAAATGCTAGCTGGGTTATTATTTATTAATTTTTATTAATTACAATACTATTACAAATCATATTAATTAATTTTTATTAATAAAAAATATTGAAAAACAAATGGGGTGATGCGAGAATAGTTTCCATTTAGTAATCCTCGTACTGTTGGTTTATGTCAGACATTCCCCATTTAACGGAACTGACTTCAGTTAACTTTGTCCTGGGGTTTTGACGCAATTCGAGAAGAATAAATTTGATTTTTCTGCTAATAAACTGTCTTTAGGCGATATTGTGAATTTTGTAATCGACTGGACCCTTGTAATTTAAATTTCATATACTAGTTTACACCGTCTATCGATTTGAATTTCTAATATTTACTATTTGATTATAAAATTTTAAGTCATATAATCTCTAAATTTTTAATCTTCAACCCATTTGTACAATGGGTTAATTTCGATCTCCGGGTACTGTACTTGTCTTAACCGACAAAAACCGGTCCCCTAACCCATTACCAATATTATTCATCCACTTTAGGCACTTAAAACCCTTAGTGACGTTTAAAATGATGTGGTAATTTTTTGAGGATAAGTCTGGAAGAATTAAAAATTTGTAAAAGTTATTACTTCCATGTAATTGTGTAGTCGTCGTAGTCTAGTAGGTAGTGTGTTGGCTTATTAGACGTAAGGCCCGGGATAAAAAATCCCCGGGATAAAAAGAAAATATGAAAAAAAATATTTCTTCGGCGAACACTCTGAGAGTAAACAAAATTGCCATGAAAAGTTTCGCAACATTTGGAGTTGACTTTAAATTGTTGGTCCTGCCACTCATATATAAGATTACTGGTGTTAATGTAAAGATGTGATTTGTCGACCAAAAACCGCAACAGTTGTAATGCTTTTGCACAAAGTCCTGATATGTCTTCAAAAGAGTATTTAGGAAATCATTTAGAATAATTACGTATTCCCTTAAACAAAAGACAACTGAAAAAATTGCTCATTAGTGCATGGCTACACAAAGCAGGTACATTCAATTCCAAATGGGTTAAATGCAGTGATTGATTTTGAATGCATTTAATTTGATTTGATATAGGGTACAATATTTATATTTATTGGACCTTTGTATTTTAAATTTTCTCTGAGTTCTCCTTGGGAGTTCTTCGAGATCCAAAGGGAATGATGAAATTCTCTAGAGTATTCTTTGTACTTTAAGACTTCAATTCAATAAAATTGCACACTTGCTAATCTCCAACTGCAGTCAAACAATTCTTCTTAATTTTATTCCAAGCTTCTCTAAATCTGTTGAATATTTCAAACACTGGTCCCTGATAGTGTTTGTATTTCTCATCCAAAAAAAAAAGAAAATATTAAAATAATTTCATAGATGTGAAATGTGTGATGACAGCATTTAAAATCTAATTAGACGTGAGGCCGACGTTCATACCGCAGGTCAGATATTTCCAACAAAAATAATATATGAAAAACTTATTTTTTAACAACGTCCTTTCAGCAGGTTTCTAGCAAAATTTCTGGAAGTAAATACAATTGCAATGAAAAGTGTCTTAAAAACTCTATCGTATCGTATTATAACATTCTAAAGCAAATAAAAATCTTTTAATTTTGGTTCTTTTTTTTCAACAAAAACCACGACTTACCTTAACAAAGTTTAAAAAATTTTCTTTCATTTCTCTAAAAACTGACCACCCTAATGTACATACATATGAATGTAAATACGTCCGTATCGTTCTATGTGTGAGTGTAATGGATGCAGGTTCACGTTTAAGGTGTAATGGGACTGAATATGAACAACTTCAAACAGTTATTAGAGCATGCAGGATATTAAAACAGAAAAGTATGCGAGACAAAGAGGAAACAAAAACGGAATAAGCAGAAAATATAAAATATGTTCATAAGACAGACTTTTTAAAACAGGCATTTCAGGAGCGTATGTGGTAAATTTTAAAGTGTAAAATTTCAGAAAACAAAGCTCCACTCCACTTTTTTATATATTTGATAACGTCCTATTAAAAATCCTGGGCTACTCTACAAGCTGAAAGTGTTTTACCCTATGTTCTGAATAATTCTAATAATTCGTTTTTAAACACTTAATTGGCCACTACAACCCTTTTACGACCTACTTTCTCGAACCACCCACATTGTTTGTGTTAATTTTATACTTGAGTGGTGGGATCTATCGTTTAACGTCGACCCTGCATTTGCATGACAATTTAATTTACCCTAAAAATTTTTTCAGCAGATTGCTAAGTGGAAATTGCCGAAAGAAATATTTTTTCCCTTTTTATTTTTAATAAAGGTGAATCCATTCCAAGTGTGCTCATGTAACCTTCACCCTCAGAAGACAAGATTGCGTACAAATAAAAATAAATAATATTGATGTACCTGTAGAAAATCACTGCAAATATCTGGGAGTCCACTTAGACCGACGTCGAACATGGTCTCGCCATATCGAGGCTATTAAGCTGAAATATGCTCTAATATACTGGATTATTGGTCTTAATTCAACACTAGACCTTGAACACAAGGTTCTTTTATTCAAATGCATTATAAAGCCAATATGGACCTACGGTATCTAGCTTTGGTGCAGTGCTTGCGCGTCTAACGTTTCGAAATTACAAAGAAGACAGTCCAAGCTTTTACGACAAATTGTCTGTGCTCCATGGTATATTCGTAACAACAATATCTATAGAGATCTCAACATTCCTAAAATTAAGGAAGAAATTAAAAAATTCGCCATAAAATACGTCGATAAACTGACGATTCACCCTAACACACTGGCAAGGGACCTGCTTCACTTCAGGACTTCTGTTGGGTCAAACACACTAGCCTCTGTATCTTGTAAGTTTCATCTGTATCTTGATCTGAGTTCCATACTCAAGATTACTTTAAAAGCATTCTGCATAAAATCGTGTATTCTCTGGCTTTTCCTGAGATGCCTTTTTAATAGATGATTTTATTTTAATATCCAGAATTATTCCTAGATATTGGACCTCCATTTTCTGGGATATCTCAAATTAAAAACTTTTCTTCCGTTTATAAATGGTGCCATTGTAGTCTTGCCCGGGTGTATTTTCAGCTTTTTCCTACCGAAAACTAAGGTTATATCCGCTCCTGTTGCAAGTCATTATATATGCGTGTGGTTCTGAATAAATTTATTTAGATTTCATTTTCATTATTTGTTTTGTCATCGTGGCTGTTTTTTTTATTGTGCTTTGTGTCATTTACTTCAACAACCTCCAAAGAAGTATGAAGAGTTTATGCAATTTCAAGTCTTTTGCTTTTGTCTTCTGAACATTAGGGTCTTCAAATGTTCAACTGTAAATCAGTACGTATATTTACGGAAATATTTTTCGTTCATTTAACTTTTCGAACAATTAATAAATTTCATGAAATAATTTCAACTGGTAATTTATTATAATTTAATTGCGGAATTATTGGAAATGTTTCCAACCAAATTATATATAATAATTAAATTCAAGGATTACATTACATAGTTTCATCGGCTATTTATGTTAAAAAATATTTTCTTAACATAAGTCGTCGAGAATAATGTATACAGGTAGTCCCCGATTTACGTCCGTTCGACTTACGACCATTTTTTTCCCCTAAATTTTTCATAGAAAAGACTTAAAAAAGACCAATATGTAGGTTCGGGGAATCCCTTAAATTATAAGAAATATAAAAATTCAAAGTAAAAACATTCGATTTACATACATATTTCAGTACATTACATTAGCTAAGTCCGAAATTTTTTAAGTGAATAATTTTATGTCATCTCAAAAATTAAATAAAAAAAGTTTTTTTATATGAAATTCGACTTACAACCGATGACCAGGAACCTATCTTGGTCGTAAGTCTGTTACGACCGTACTTGGTAGGTAATTTATTAAAGACTTTGTTAATTCGGTTAATCGGTTATCATATTTCAGAAGGATTTCAAGAGGGGATTATAGTTTTGGAACTCTCAATATTTAGACTTTGATCGGCTGTGGAAGTGTTGTCAATTAATATTTATTATTATATTTATTGATGAAAGTAATCCCGGTGATGGCAGCAATTTAAAGTCACCGTAGTCTAGTAGATAGTGTGTTCTTATTGGACGCAAACTGGTGATGCTAACCACAGCTCAGACATCTGAAATAATAGGAGAATTGAAAAATATTTTTCCGTTTGTCTTTGGCAAAAACTTTGAGAGTAAATAAAATTGCCATGAAAAGTTTCTCAAAAATCTAAAGTTTAAGCTACAAGTTGTGCACTCATGGATAAAATTAACACAAACAACATAATTGGTGTGGGAAGCTATATTTAGGATATTTATACGTCATAGTTATGTTAAAATAAAACTTTGACTTCAAATATTGTTGAAATGTACAAATATATTATATACAAATATTCTTTCTCATTTAATCATTCTGCTTTTAAATTTGATATTACAAATTTTTATTTATGACCAGTGTAAAACGTCTGTCACTTCTTTTTCTTACTTTCTCTTTTATACAATAATTCATCATATATAATGTCTGAGTATCAACTAACAATCACAAACATCCAGAATCTTTGGCGGAAATTAATACCTACTATGTTATCGTGATCAAATCATCAAAGATTGTGGATTGAATGTAATTTACAGCCGCTGCCAAACGACCCAAATTTTTATTGAAAAATCAATTTCAGCAATATGCTCATTTCTGGTTCAATTGATAAATAAACAAACAAAATAATCGAATTTGGGTCCGTAATTACAGTCGTCTCAGTCAGAGGTAGTGTGAACTCCGCACAGACGCCATACGTTCAACTCCATCAGACTTTTTCTTTAGTGGTTTTCTTCAGACTGCAGTAGTCCTCAAAACCAACATAATCCATTCCCTCAAAATTTGCACTGATTTATTCGCTAGAATCGTGGAAGAGTGGGCAGTTCGATGTATTCCCCATAGTCGTGTTTATATTCGTCACATATTGGCATCAGTAGGTCGAACGTTTTATTGTTTTATTTAAACTTAAAGATAGAAAGCGCTTAAAAATATACCCTATATTTCTAAAAAAGTTAGTTAGTTAGTTAGTTTCGCCGTGGTCTAGTAGGTAGTGTGTTGGCTTATTAGACGGTCAGACATCAAAACGAAAATTTGAAAATAATTTTTCGGTGACATCCTCTCAGCAGATTTCTGTCAAAAACTCTGAGAGTAAAAAATTGCCATGGAATGCTTCTCAAAAACATGTGTCGTTCGGAGTCGACTTTAAACTGTAGGACCCGCCACTCATGTATAAAATTAACGCACACAACATAAGTGGTGTGAGAAGCTAGGACGTTGTACAATTGGTCAATTCGACCACCGAGTACTGTACTTGTCAGAATTGACAAGTACACGTCCTCTAACCTAACCTAACTTTCTTTAATTTACGCTTGTTCCCCAGAAAGGCTTTAATTTATAAATTTATGGCAAACTTATTGTGGTTTTATCACATTTGTCGTATTTAGTTTTGTGCTAAATTTTCTCTTACAACTAATTTCTATACTGCACTAAGACTTTTTCCCAATTACATAGCCTTTGGTAGTAAAATGCGTTGAATTCAAAATTTAAATAATTTCTTTAAATTCTCTTTTCTTTGAATGATCAATTCTCGTTTTTGTACTGTCAGAATAGTTACAGAGTAGGGCTTTCGTCAATATTTTATCGAATTTCTCATCAAATTTATAGCATTTGTTTGGCTAAAACACTGTGCAAAAACACTGCTACACTTATCAAACTGCATAACAAACATCAGAGATTGCTGAACACTAAGCACTTCTAGTTCGTTAAGTCCATGAATTTCTTATTCTACTTAGTTTAATCTACGTGTTGTTTTTATTCCGATTAATATTTCTAGCAAAACTTAAAATCAACTTCAATTAAAGTGCAAATCTTTAAACAAATTTCAAATTCTACTTTGCCTTTACATTTTTAATAATGCATCACTGCAAAGGGTAAATGTCAAAATGAATACATTTCATCTTCTTTCAAATTGTCATAACTTCTGTGCAAGTGTTTAACAACATTTTTATTAAGAGTACGTGCCAGTAGTAGAAACGGTCACCTAACAACGAAGGACTATGAACTAAAAGTACGTATATTCTAAAATAAGTCCCATATAACACATATATATACCGTAGTAGTCAGGGCTCCATATGTACATTAGGGTGGCCCCAAAATAAAAGTAGAGAATGTTCCCGACTAAAATGAAAGTTTGATTCATTCTAAGACTACGTTTCTCAAAATTTTTATCCTGGGGTCAATATTTGATGAGCTGGATCAAAGGATAATAAGGTCCTTTTTGGAGGTATAATATATAATATATATACAATATAAATATATATATATATATATAAAATTCATAAAATTTTTAAATAAATAAAATTCACATAGAGGTTTAATTTATATATATATGTGAATTTTATATATATATAAATATATATATATATACATATATATATAAATTAAACCTCTATGTGAATTTTATTTATTTAAAAAAGGGAACCGTCAAAAACACAAAATGTTTCATTTCATTTATTTCTTATTTATTTATTGATCTTAATTCACATTAACACATAATTCACATAAAGATTTATTTTATTTATTAAATTACTTCTAGACCTATTTTATTTTATTATTCCATTTATTTAATAACTTATAGTCAACATCGCTTTCCTACTATGAGGATCGCTTAACAAGAGTCTAGAAGTAAGAGAGGGAGAAACTAAAATCTAAAAGCCTTTTATGGGATAGAAATAAGAATAGTTAAAATGGTAAAGAGAAGAACAGAGGTCAAAATAAAGTTATAGAGATAGAACAGTAATATGTAATTATATGAGAGAGAGTAAAGAGCATAAAACTAAAAGGTTAAAGAAGAATAGAGAAAAATAAGGGTGAGAATAATTATAACAATTATTGTTATAATTGTTAAACAATAAATTGTTATAATTGTGTGTTAACTTATATAATGTAATTTTCTTGTTATTCCGTAATATTCCGTTATTTTTATGCCCTTTACATATATGAATTGAGTTAACAGAGGTTGTCAGATAGAGAAGAAAATAGGTTTATAAAAATTTTAATAAAAATTGAACTAGATTGAATTTTTAAAAACGAAAAAAAAAACCATTTTGGTTAAATTACATGCTCTTTATAATCAAGAAATTTCAATAATTTAGTTAAGTAAATTCTAAGAAAATAAAAAAAAACAAAAATTTTTTCCAAAATTTGCAAATTTTTTGAATTTTCTAATTTTGTTTTAAGATTTCTGATAACCTTATGAAAGCGCCTCCTAAAGACCTTTCATATGATTCAAAATGTATATAGTCCTTTGGAAGAAATATGAAAAAAATTCAAAAAACCTCACAAAAGGACCTTTTTATTCTTTGATCCAGCTCACCAAATATTGATCCCAGGACAAAAATTTTAAGAAACGTAGTCTTAGAATGAATCAAACTTTTATTTTAGTCCGGAACATCAATACCTTATTTTTTCTCCATACAAACGGGGCCACCCAAATGTACATACATCCATACTAGTTTCTCTTTAAATTTTGTTTTCTATTCAATAGTTTACTTATGTGTTTATTTTGTGTGTTGAAAAGGTATTCATTTCAACTGTGGTTAAAAGGTGCATTTTAATCAAAACAGTAAACGAAGAATGTCAGAAAATATAAAGAAAAATGATGTATAGTGTGCATATTGATACTTTTCGTATGAAGTCAGATATTATCATACAGTGATGGACATAAAATTAAAGAACGTTGGGAAAGTAAGTTATTTTTAAATCTAAACATTAAACCGGTTCTTATACAATAAATATATACAATAAATATAATTAAAATACAGGGTGGCTGATATGTATTGCAACCAACTTCAGGTGCTATCATTTGTAAACCGCACGTCTGACAGCTGACAGATTTATTCCAGTGACAGTTCATTTTACCACTTACAAGCAGAGTCACTTTCGTGCAGCCTGTGATGGCTTTGTCGGCCGATTGAAGGCCATAATTAGTACCAAAGGTGGCCAATTCGAACAAATCTAAACTGATTCTAAAATTTTATGTTATTTCCCAAATTGTTTGCTTTTGAACAATAAAATTAAAAAAAAAAAAAAATTAAAAAAATATAGCGTTTTACTTTGTTGCATTATATATCAGCCAACCTGTATGTTCGTGGAGGTAACCTTTATTTTTGATAACAAGCAATACTGGACATAAGCGGCGTAAAATGTTTCTTTCTGTAAAAGTAGAAAGTTTAGACCACCCACGTCCTTCAGGGGCAGATCATCTTTGCCTTTTTACACACATAGGGCACGAACATTAACAATGTTCTTTAAAAAGAGCATAAAGATCGTCACCACATCGGCTTATGCTGCAATTACCGTACACCTTCGATTATCTCATTTTTCGGTTGAGTTCTTAATTGCAGTCTGAATTGGAAGATATAACAACTAAAAATATATAAAATTTCTCGAAATGTGGGTTTAACAAAAATGGTCCGAAGTGGATGTCACATATTTTCAAGAACTAATATTAGTACAGTTACACTATGTGGGATTATTTTTACCAAATTTTTGTCCACAATGTCTGTTAAAACACGTACTTATTTGTAAATATAACAATAAAAAATGGTTATTTTCTTCTATTATTTGTTTTTGCATTGAATTTCGTTTCTAAAAAATTAAAAAGTTTTGAATCATTTATTGCTACTAACAGTGTAAACAAATTTTATAATTGAAAATATTTATAAATATAACAATCTAACAATCTAACTATGAAATGATTTTGTTATTCATGAAATTTTGAAAATAAAAGCACAAACAGTCGAAACTGTAACCACATGAACACAAAAAATTATAAAAAACAACAAATTTAAACAAATAAAATACAATAAAATTTTTTAGTTCAGTACCTGAAATCATTTTCACATTCATTTAGAATTTTCCAATTAATATTGAAAATAAAACAACAACAAACAATTGAACGATAGAACAAATACAATACAATTGTACTCTAGAAATTGTGTTTATTTTTCTTGTGTAAACAATTTTAAAATATAAAGAAACTCATAAAAGCTCATACAAATTAGATTTTCGTTTTTATCAAATAGGACCCTTTTTTAAGTGTTTAGTTCCTTTAAATATAAATTAAACAAAGAGTGATTGAGATATTATCGAAATTTTATATTCGTTTAGACCTACTGATACCATTTTATGTAGAAGATATCGTTAAAACGTCTGCATCGGGTTCTTTGGGTGAAGTGTTTATGATAAACTAGTATGAATTTGACAGATGGTATGAGGATAGCTATAGTTGAGGCTTACAATGACTAGAGAAACCCAAAATAAAAAGTTAAACTGGATCAAATCGCGCTATCTCTGTAGCCAGTTTACATAACCTTTATGCCTCCAAATTTTTCGGGCATTAACAGTGTATTTAGTTGGTGTCAATTCATGCCGAAAGAAGTTGGAAACCATCAAGCTATAGCGCTCATAGTACATACCAGCGATCAGCAATGAATCGTTTTTCGCTACTTATATGAGTATGAGTGTGTCAGTTTTTGTTGTATTTACAAAAGAAGAAAAAAGACAGCAAGCAAAGCAATCACATAACCTTCTAGCTTATGAGTAGTATGAGTATGATATTAAAATAAGTATGAATGCGTATAACTATCTGAAATTATAAGTATGACTTGAATCTACTCATCCTTTAAATACTCGTTGCTGATCTCTGATACATTCCTATATGTATATACTAAACCTTTTCAATAAGTATGGATCAATTGGTATTGTCACACATTGAACAATTTTGTTTGTTCAAGTACTCATTCCTCTGGAACATGAACTGAAGGTATCAAAAAATGGAAAAATATTTTCTGGAGCAATGAGACCAAAAAAAAAAAAAAATATATATTTGTAAATAATGCAGGGCGTAATGTCAAGAGACCAAATTTATCTTGGTTTCATAGCTCCATAGCTCTGATTTTGTGCAAACTGTTTCCTCTTCTGCAATTTTTTTTTCTAAGCAATGAAACCTTGCGAGGTATTCTTCCTGGAAGTTTAATGTCACATAGAGAATGCCACACAGTTCTTGTCGATATTTGATTATCAATTTCAGCGCAAAACGCTTTCGGAAACTTTACCGTCCGTAATAAAACTAGTTTTTCTCATGGCACCACGTTCTTCTATGACTTTTTGAAGCTTGAGAGCATTAAAAACGAAAGTTTTGCATTTTTTGTGTTCTCGAAACGAATAAGCCTTCTCTCCTCTAGTGTACAATGTTGCGCTCAAGCCAATTATTCTAATTATCTTTATATTAAATTTATATTCGATACCAAACATTAAAATGTTAATTGTATGTAAAAATTTTCAAAAACTCCAAAATAGAAAATACATTGAAAATTAACAGAATTTGTTATGTCAAAAGAAAGCAGTATTGAGAATTAAAAAAACATAATTTTAGTACAAAATTTTGGGATAAGCAAAAAAAATATGAAATTCACGTTAGTTAAAGGTCGTCCGTATTTTAATGGACATATGTGTATATCTACAAACGTATAAACTAGGGATGCCAAACAGGACTGATTTTTAAAAATCCCAATTTTTGCTTAATAATGAAAATGAAAAAAATATATTTTTTCAACAAAATCAGTATATCAGAACCATATCAAAATTAATATATCACAATTATATGTCATTAAAAATAAAATATAAAAAGAACAAGACAAAAAGTAACAAAAAAAATGGTAAATTAACAAAAATAAAAATTATTCATACATATACAAATACATTAGTTTTAAGAAAATTATTTGGATTCCAACAAAAAGAACGGATTTTGTTGCCACGGAACGGATTGTTGTTTGCTGCCGTTGAAAAACAATTCTCGCAATCAACATTTGTTAATAAAAAATAGTTAATAGTTAATTTTATATGCGAGTGGCGGAATCTACAGTTTAAAGCCGACTCTGAACAACAGATTTTAGAGAGGCTTTCCCTCATCTGAGATGATATTATCGAAGTCTAGTGATCTAGAAGTTTTGTTTTTCACGACCTTTTGCAGGGTCAAAATACAAATGAATTCTCTCGAAAATCCTGAAAAAACCGGGATAAGTTTTTATAACTCTCGATTGGCATCCCTAGTATACACATATATATAACTGTTCTTTACAGCCCTTCAGTCAACTGGATTTCCACACCACTTATGTTGTGTGTGTTAATCTTTTACATGAGTTGCGGTATCAAGATAGCATTCAGAAGATAATTTTTAGAAAAATCTCCTATCTGAGACTTCTTAGAGTATTTTTGGTGATCAAAAACTTATTAGACAGTTACACGATTAAAAAATAACTTTAAAATAATTCACGTCAATGAGTATAATGAGTTCGATATAAAATATAATAAAAAATTGTATAACAATCGGAAATTAATCATCCAGACGTTTAAAATCTGTCTATTATTTCCATTATTTATTATTATACTCTACTTATACTGAAGATTGAAAAGCGCTTAATCAAAATCAGATCATGCAGGTGTTTGAAAAGTGATTATAATTACGTATTTTATGGTCATATTTTGCGCAGATAGATGATTAAACACTGCTTCTTTTTACACCCTCTGTGCATAAGTTTTCATTTATGTATGATGGCTGTGAAATAAAGTGAAATTTTTTTAAATAGAAAATTTTTCTTTGTTTTATAACCCTGGACGGTAACTCTTCTTCGAATCGACGAAGCTCATTTACATTTTATCATATTACTCCTTTATGTTTGACCAAATTTCGCTCTTTCGGTCTTACATTTTTCAGATTACAAAAGCGTTTAAAACTTCAAAATATTTTCCTTTCAAAGTATCAAAAAATTTCATAAAGCGGACGTAAAATGCAAGACAATATGTTAAGTAAATATTAAAAGAAAACTAAAATTGTTCCGTAGCACCAGGAAAAAACAATTAATCAGTAATAAACGCGTGTTGTTTGTAAAAATGTTTCAATTTAAAATTTTTCTTTCGCGTAGGCAATCTTATTGTATTCACTTTAAAAAATGATTTTCATTAACTGCAAACTTTTTCATGCGAATATTTAAATTTGAATTCAATTGAATTTGAAGGATTTTATGTTATGGATTAGAGACAAAGAATTAATTTATATTTAAAAACAAAGGTAAATAAAAATTTTAAATTGAGGTTCCCAAACACATTAATTGGCTACATTGAAGGCAGGATGGATATTCATGTATTATTTTCCGAATTTTGCAGTATTTTATTTTTATTTCAAAACTATATATATGAAACCATTGCAACTTAATTAAAAACAACAAAACATTTATACAATTAATATAATTTCTATTTAGTTACTTGCTTATATAAATATTTGAAGGAGATTCCAGTTTAATTTAATTAAATAAAGCTTTTATTTTCCAGTCAATTTATTTTTAACCATTCTAATTGGTATCCATAAGGCTTGAATGACCTCTTTTAGTTTTCTTTATTTTTTTTAAATTATATTGAAAACATAATTGACAACAAAAGTATAATAATAAAATTGTAATTGGCCTAGAAATCCAACAAATTGCTGGCTGAAAAGAAAAATGGTATAAAATTATTGGAAAACAATACGAAAAAATAAATGACATTGTGCTTAGGTATACTAAGAAAAAGTAGAAATTTTGGTCATACCTGTGCTAGTTCAAAGCCATTACAGCCATATTTACTTAAGTACTAACACTGTTTTATAAAACTTAAAACTCGTTTAGTTAGTTTAATGTAAATCATAAAGAAATATAATAAGTGTGATTAAATACAATTTATGTTAAGTTGTGGAATATTGAGATACAACATAAGCTATTCAAAGTAGATCATACCGATTTTATTGAATCTACTTCAGTAATACTACTTGTCTTGAAGTTGAAGTTATGTTAGATAATTTGAGAGTTAGAAAACCAATACACACTGCTCGGGCGATAATGTTCTGATTCCAGAATTTGTGAAATATAACTTTTAAAAACGCAATGCCTGAAATATAACGCGATATATAAACCTTTTGGTGGATCCATTGCCAAAAAATTAAGGAACTGTTTATATTTTATTTACTTACCAAACCTTGCAAGTACAGGTATACATACACACTAGGGATGCCAATACGAAATTCCGAGATTTTCGGGATTCACAAATCCCGAATCCCGGAATTTTTAAAAACTTGTCCCGGGATTGTTCATAATTTTCAGGACTGTGAATTCATATATATTTTGACCATGCAAAAGAACGTGAAAAAACTCTATAGTACTCGACTTCGATAATAGCATCTCAGATGAGGAAAACCCTACCTCAATTGCTAAAATGCCATCGAAGAATGCAAAATCAACCCTATAAAACGAATTAATAGAGTTACTGATTTAGATACTACGCTGTCCAAACAAATAAATTTATTTACATCTGAAGGTGGTAGAGATGAACTATTTTGACAACAAATGTTGATTGCGAGAAGTGTTTTTCAACGGCAGCAAATTTTAACAATAAAATTTGTTCAAGCCTATTAGACCACATGTTAGGTGCTTTAATCTTTTTGTTAGAATCCAAATAATTTTCTTAAAACTAATGGATTTGCGATTGTATGAATAATTTTTATTTTTGTTAATTTACGCTTTTTTGTTACTTTTTATGTTACTGTTTTTTTATTTTATTTTTAAAGATATATAATTCTGATATAATAGAAATATAAATAATTTTGTTAACAAAATATATTTTTTTCATTTTCATTATTAAGAGCAAATCACGATTTTTCGAGATTTTTGGATCCTGAATTATACCGGGATCGGGATTTTGGATTTGGCACCCCTAATACATAAATATGTCAAATACAGACATATTTTAAATGTGAAAATATGAATAACTAATATACGGATACGCCTTATATTATTTATATTTACTTTTAACGATACATATTGTTATGAAAATGGAAAAGGTGGTATCGTTTAACATAAAAATAATACAAAACATAATCAACGAATAAACAAAAATATAACAACAACATCAATATTAAAATAAGGGATAAACAAGTAAACAAACAGACAACAACAACACTACAAGGACAAACGTAAACAAAATACACAAATAATAAGGTAAACAACATGTTTACATTTGTATAGATTTCGCGAAGAAATTCTCCTTCAAGAGCATTCCTCAGACCGTTTGCGTGGGCATATGAAAAGGCAACGCAGTTCAGAAAGAATAAAGTCTAACGTGTGTGAAGACTAGTTCACGTGTGAAGAGAATAATTGTTATGAAGATCTATTAAACAACTGTTATTGTTTACGCGAAAAAGTAAAAAAAAAAGAATAACTAATAAAACAATTGTTGTTGTAACAGCAAGTTGTGAATAGTGGCACACAGAATATGCCACAGCTGAATACAAATTTATTTTTATTGCAATCTACGCACTCATATTTCAAACGTTTTTAAAAGGTAAAAACGTAACAGTATATATCTTTTTCATATAAGCCGGGTAAATATGTCTATATCTATGTTTATATATATTTACTTGAAGATAATAGTTTTTTTGTGTTTGTGAATTTAATGCTTATTTCGTAAAATTAATGTTAAATAACTAATTTATTGCATTGTGGCTATATATTTTCATTTTAATAAATTTATAAAGTTATTAATATTCAAAACATACAAATAGATCCCGTTGGTATATGGTCCACAAGGGAACTTTTCTACTTTCATACAGAGCTTACAATTCCATACTATTATCTTCATTTACTTACTTTTGGTCGAATGCTGCTTCGACTTGGAAAGAAACCAAACCACTAAAATTTTAAAATTTAGGCACTTTAGTGAAGCAAATATTTTATTTTTTAAAATCTAGATATCAGTACTTATAATACTAGTATCTATAATACTTTGATTTTAATTTTAACTGATAAAAAAATTGATATAAATTGTATCCTTTAACGAGCATGGGAACATATAGTACATATGTTCCAAGTGAAAACGAAAAAGCCGCTATTAGCTTTTGTAATTTAGTTTTAAAATATGTCTTTTGGATCATTCGAAATCCCGGAATTTTTCGGGATAATTCAGGATCCAAAAATCCCGAAAAATCACCGGAATCGCGATTTTCTCTTAATAATAAAAATATTTCGTTCACAAAATCATTTGTATTCCAATTATGGATATCAGAATTAAATGTCATTAAAAATAAAATATTAAAACAGCAAGAAAGAAAGTAACAAAAAAGCGTGAATTAACCAAAATAAAAATTATTAATACATTTGCATTAGTTTTAAGTTATTTGGATTCCAACGCAAAGATTAAAGCATCTAACATGTGATCTGATAGGCTTGAACGAATTTTGTTATCAATATAGGCTGCCTCGAAAAACATTTTTCGTAATCAACATTTGTTGGTAAAATAGTTCCAAGATAGCTGTACGCAGCTTGTAAGTATTCACCTCAATTATCTCCTGATGTAAATAAATCTATTTTTTTGGACAGTTGAGTATCTAAATCAGTTAGCTTATTAATTTGTTTTAAAGAGCATTTGCATTCTTCGATGGCACCAAATAGCACTTTATTAATGGAAGTGGAGAAGCTATTATCGACGTCCAATGATATAGAATTTTTTTTTCAGAATCTTTTGTAGTGTCAAAAAACATATGAATTCCCAATCCCGAAAATCCCCGAACAAGTTTTTAAATATCCCGGGAGATTCGGAATTTCCCGATTGGCATCCCTAGTATGTACCAACAATAATACAATTTTTATTTCATATATTTAATAACAAAAATTCTATCAAATGTTTCGATTAGTACTTCGAAAACCATGTTAACCAAAAATCCATATTAGATTTAATTTAGAAATCCCTAACAAAACGTAAAAGAAACTTACTGTGTTTATGTTTCCTTTTACAACTAATTACTGCGTGGTTAGTTAAACCTCGATTGGGGGAAATGCATGGAACAAAAAGATATACTACCAAATTATATTGCAATGGCCCTGATCAATATGCATAAATAAAGCTCTCTCTTCAATAACGAATGAAATTGAAATAATGAAGGAAGAAAATTAATGAACGGAACGTTGTCACGAATTTTAAAAACAACATTTTTTATTTAAATGTCCAGTTCACTGCTATTGATTAAAGAAAATAAATTGCAATATAATCCTGCATAAACCAACGTAACATAACCTGTGTTTTTGCTTCTTACGACTTTAGTTTTGCTTTTCCTTTTTAGTATTTTTGCATTTTCTTTTAGTCAATCTAAAGAAGGGTACTTTCTGCAAAATATTTTGTTCTATTCCTTTAGGTATGAAATTTATATTCCACCGAAAAGTTCATTCATTCATTGCGTTTATCAGCCCGTCATACATTCTTTTATTTCTCTATCCTTCGCAATTTGGCGTAGCTTATGCCTTTCGGTCATTTTTCATTGCTGAACAGACTGATTAATTGGCACTTGAGCCGAAAACGTTGAGAAAACATTAAAGTTTTTCTTTATTTTATTATCTTTTTATTTTGAGTTTCGTGTCTATTTTCTTCTTCCGGCATTAATTGAAACTATGTAGTCTCCATTGCATCTATAAAATATGAATGTGGGGCAAGTGGTGCAATACCAACGAGTTTATACCATGGCAATTCCTTGACTTAGAATGTACTAAAGAGTCAAGTCATCCAACAAGTCTCCAACAAAATAAATACGAAAAGTATTTCTTCGCCACCTTTCTCTCAGCAGATTTCTGGCAAAAACTCTGGAAGTAAATAAAATTGCCATGAAAAGCTTCTCAAAAATCTGTTGTTCGGAGCCAACGTTAAACTGTAGGTCCCGCCACTCATGTTTAAAATTAACGCACACAACATAAGTAGTGTTAGAAGCTAGGTCATAATCCTGAGAGAAGGGCTGTAATGTCCAATTATGTATGTATGTATGAAATTTAAAATTTTTTAATGGTTGCTTAGTACACTTAAAAAAGGTTAGTTGAAGAGCAGTAATTAAGAGAAACTAAGGAAAATTTTGCCGATTTCAAGACTAAATAGGCCTTGCCAAGGCACACGGGCTCTGCCGTGGTCACCAGATGGAATTAAAAAAGTTTATGTAGAAAAGCTAAATTAGGAACAAATTAAATAAAATAAACCTTCAGGAACAGTCTGCGACCAACACTGAAAGGAGTTGTGTTGGAGTCCCAGAAGCATAGCAGAAACAGGAAAAGTCACTCAAGAAAACAGTGGGGACATGGGCTACAGAAACAGCATCACCATTCCAGTTTTACACAAGTGGAATACAATGCGTCTACTAACGCCCCCACATACTATGATGCGTTAACGTGCCGTGCTACGAACAACATCAACACATGTGGGTAAAAAGGGTGGGACAGTACAATATCCGTAGTTATAGATTTAAACAAATAAAATTGTATACTGATTTCGAAATTTTTACAGGCTTATCGTACCCACAAGCAGCCCAATAGTTGCCACGCCAGAATTGTTATTACTCCCAAAAAGTTTGGGGTAAATGAGACCCACAACCAGGGATTACCAAACATTTTTTAGTGTATTAGTGAATAAGGGAGAGAAAATAAGTTGAAAGCTTATAGTCACTTTATTCAACATACATAAGGAAATGCTTTATGGAAATTTGCTGGATACTAATTTTGGTTCATAAATTTTCTTTTCGACTAATAACCAACCTTTTAATCAAGTAGAGGTCAAATGGAAACCGGCTTTAAATTTTTGATTTCAAATTTACTTACATATTAATAGAAACAAGCTAAGAAACATAAAATGAAGGAAATATTAAAAATTTTTTGAGTACACCGACTTTTTAAGTATGCAATTTTCGAAATATTCTTTTTCGACAATAAAGTGTTTTACAACACCGTAACTAGTTTTCTATTATTGAGGGATAGTTCCCAACTCTATCCTGGGGTAAACCTTCAACTATTTACCAAGACTACCCCGATTTGTTTTGTATACCTTGGCGTAAATAGTAACGCACAATGTTTCGGCGTAACAAAAATTGATCCATAGGTCTCTAACTGCTCATTATATTTAACCTACAAGCGTTAGAAATTGTCATATCAAGCATGTATGTAAATAGTACCTACCACCACTGCTTGCCATGAACAAATTGTAGAACAGGGATGCACATTTCATAGTGCTTTCGCGCAAACCATAAACACACATATTCTTATTCTCTTTGTTTAGTCGTCACTCAGCTAGCGACGAATGCACATGCGTAGCGGGTGTACGATTTTTTTGTAATATTTTTTGATTAAAGCACTGAAAAAAATTTACTATGACTTTTGAATTTTGTTTTTAGAAAAAAATTTGTAAAAAAAATAAATAAATTTTGTATAATTTAACAAAATTTTCGTTTTGAAGAATTTTATGCAAAAATAAAATTTTAATCATTTTTAACACGTAAAAAGTTATTGCACCTTTCACGAAATTTTTGAGCGCTTTTAAAGCTATAGGGCTGTCGTATTTTTCAAAATTTAAAAGGAAAAAAGTAAGGTCTCACTCTCGTGGACCTTCCTTTACGTGTTTACAAAATTTTGTCCAAAACAGTGATTATGGGAAAAATATTTTATATTTAAAATGGAATTCCTCAAAGTTATTTCTTACACCAAAAAAACTGCCTTTACATATAAAAAAAAATTTTGCCCAAACATATTTTACATTTAAAATTGAATTTCTTTATTTTTATTTAATTAATTTTATTTTCAAAATCGGTTTTTTTTTTAATTTGAATAATAATGAAACTATTATCATAAATCTTTTATGTGAAATATTACAGATGAAAGATAAAAAATTAGCATATAATTAATTTAAGATTGTAACTTTTCTTGAGAAACTACCTATATTTCAGTTAAATAATATGGAAGAAAATCTATTCTAAATTTGATTGTAAATTCCGCTTTTCGGATTTTTTTTCGTACATTTTATTTCAGTTTACACAACTTTTCTTTCAGTGCATTTCTCTCTCGCTCACCAATACTACTACAGTTTTAGCTTTGTGCATCCCTGTTGTAGAACAAATTGCTTATATATATGTATGGTTATAACCATGTCAGTCTTCTCACGCTTTTTTGAGCACCAACGTTTAACGGTTCCGAAGGATTAAATTGTGACGTAGTAGGTTCCTATTGTGCAAACACTATTATGGATGCTGTCATTGTACTTAAAGGAGTACAGCCAACTTTATACCTTTCTATCATACCTGTTAAGTAATGATTAGTAATTTTATTAATTTTTTTGAATGGTAAAATATTGATTACAATTACGATTATTTTTGGTTAAAATAATAGATAATTGATTACGATTACAGTGTAATCCAAAAATAATCAGGGTTACTGGCGATTAGTCTAATAATCAAAAAGAATCAAAAGTAATCCAAAACTAATCAAATTCTGTTCAATAATTATTTTCAAATTCTGAAAAACAATTTGATTGCTTTTGAATTTTGATTTTTGTTTCATATTTTTATGGGTTAACAGTTTGTGATATTTCCAAATATCAAATTGTAAATCATTTTCGTCATCATCAGATGTGTAATTATTATATCTTCGAACGTATTTATTGAGGTTACTGACTATATTTTCTTTGGCCAGCAGCATAAGCCAATGAATCGTTATTAAACACCGATGTATCAACCATAATCGATGTTAAATATCAAAATTTATTTATAAAACATATATTTTTCGAAAACATCAATGTACTTTTTGCATCCCAAAACACAATACGCTAAAATTTGTGTGCTTATAAGTAAGACGCAATAGTTAGCATTGAATAAAATGTCATCGTTCTCAATATGCAAACAATTATTCGTCTGTTCTCTAGTGTAACGAACTTCATATGGTACATTCTATTTGCGTTTAAAATCAGTCTCAATATTAATTGCAATTCAGACTACAGATACTTCAAAGCTAATCAATTATAACTGTCTTAATATATACAATAAAGCGGAAATAATTCCAAATGCTAGTAAAACTTTCGCTATTATAATTTAGTATATTGTGTGAACCTATTATTGAAAGCTTAAGATTTCAGCATTGGAAATTTCTTGAAGCAATCTCAAGATTTTCACTCGGAATTTTGCTTTTCGGCAATATAGTTAGATATCAAGTTATATCTCCCTCGACTGTTCAATACTGGATAATGTTATGTCTGCTACTCAGGAACAAACAAAAATATCCGTTTTATAAAATTACATTTTATTGCAGTTTATTGCAACAGTCGCTCGCTGTAGTTCAGTTGGTAGGCTATTGGCTTATTAGACATGAGACCACGGCTTAAATCCCAGGTAAGACAGCCCTAACAAAACGAAATATGAAAAAAAATTTTCTATGTCGCTTCCTCTTAGCAGATATTTAGCAAAAGTTTATAAGAAATCTGTTGTTCGAAATCGACTTTAAACAGTAGGTTCCTAAACAATGTATAAAATTAACACACATAAAGTAAGTAGTGTGCGAACGTGACAAAACGTAATGTTGTAATGTCCATTTTTACGTATGCATCAGTAAAATATAAACGTGGTAGCGAATCTTCAAGTGTTATAATCAATAATTTTTCTCCTCCTTTTACAAACAATTCATTCATATTCCTTGAATTTTTTTCAACGCTTACAGAGCAGAAATAAAATGAAAACAGTATAATCACCAACATATTCATAGAATCCCCAGAGACCTATTTTCAAAATTTACAAATTAGTTGCAGTCGTTTTTAAAATGCATCACAGTTCTATAAAAATATGAGTAATGAAATACAGTTGCAAAATCAGGAAGACAAAATGTATCTTTGAAAATGTCAAAGATGCTTAAGGATCTGGTCAGTAATTAATCGTTTAAATGCGCATGAAAATATATCCGATCTTCAAACATGATGTTCTCTACGTCGGAAATACCACGTGTCCAAGTACTGAGTTAAAATGGATCATTTTTTTCACTTTGTCAAAGTTTGCGAACTTCTGCTTCATTATTTCAATATTTTGCTAAACTTTCTTTAAAAACTAAAACTGAACACTCCCCTTTCAATTTCCTTGTATGAACTATAAGATTTAATTAATGGCTTTGAAACTGTTTCTGTAAATTTTAGTATTTAAATTATTGCATGTTCAATTGTAATATTTTTCCTATTCTGTCGGTTTTTCCTGGAAAGAAATCCTTGGAAAGAAAGGCCAAAGAAAGAAAGAAAATTTTTATAATTCTATACATCTGGTGTAGGTTTTAATTTTAAACTGAATAAAATAAAAGAAACATATACAGACAGGAAACCCTTGTATAAAGCGGTGGTTACGTTGAAGGAAATTTCTTCTTCATATCGAACCATATTCGCCATAAAGACGTAACCCACAAAATTAGAATTTTACAGGAGAAGGTATTTTTTTAATAAATTCAGTTTTAATAAAGCTATTCCTTTGAAATTCGGAATGTAAGTTTTGTTTGGTGTGATGAGTTGAATTTTAATCATTTTCATTAGATATTTGGAATGTTATAGTTATTTTTGTGGGTTACATTTTTTTTCGCTGTCCTACTGGCAACCTACCGATAAAAAAATGTGTGGGTTAACACAAAAATTTGTTTTAAGAGGCGGGTTTCTGTTCTTGTTTTATTGAATTTGCTTAACTTTGCGGGTAGTTTATTTTTATTGCAAAGCGTTTTCAAATCCTTGTATTTGGCGGAAGAAATCTTTAAGATATCATCATATAATATAGTAGTAATGATTTCAGATCAATTTAGATTATAACTTATGGTTTCAGATTCATTAAAGTACCCATAGTTATATTTAAAGTATTTTTTCTGAATATTACAGAACACAATTTTGTTAATTGAATATTCATTGAATTGGGAAACATCACTTGTGAAAATGTCTTCCAGTCTTTAAAATTACTGTTGGTTAACGCAACACAATTATATTTTTTTGGGTTAGTTCTTGGGTTTGAGATAATAGTGTACCACTCGGTGTCCAAATGGTACTACTACGAATAAAGGATTCAATTATATTATATATGGAGTCAACAGGCATCATGGTGTGTCCAGGCAGAAAGTACGTAATTTGTATACATGCATACATACATATATATACATAATTGGTCAGGATTATTGACCTAGTTTCTCACACCACTTATGTTGTGTGTGTTAATTTTATACATGAGAAGCGGGACCTACAGTTTAAAGTCGACTCCGAACGGCAGATTTTATGAGAAACTTTTCATGGCAATTTTAGTTACTCTTAGAGTTTTTGCCAGAAATCTGCTGAGAGGAAATCGCCGAAAAATTATTTTTTGTATTTTTTGTTTTGAAGTCTGGCCTGGGACTCGAACCCTGGCGTTTACGTCTAATAAGCCAAAACACTACCTACTAGACCACGGCGACTTCACGTAATTTGTATATGAGTTACAAAATTAGAATTTGCAAGAAAATAGGGTAATGTAGCAACATTGCGCTGTTTTTGTTCTGTCCTGTCCTGTCCATTACACCCTCATCTACCATCTTTTACTCCCCACAAAAAAAGCTATATCTCGTGTAATAATTGTGTTTTTTATTTTTTGCTTACTGTAGAAACTTTGTTGCGATTATTTTAAAATAGAATTTTAAAGTAACTCTCATACGCGCTCTTTAAAAATGTAAACAAACTCACAATATGAGTTTATATTAAAAATGGTTTTGTTATAAAATCATAACGGTTAAAACTGCAGCCATGAAACTTTTGCTGATAATATAAATTATTGATAACTATCGATTTTCGATAAAAAAAACGAAAATCGTTTAAGGTAAGGTTTACATCAATTTGACGAATATGGCTCGATATAGTTCATATTATAGAATAGAATAATTTCTGTATTAAAAGAAAGCTATGCATTGGAAGTTAAAAGAAAAACCGAACATTTTGCCAAGAAATTTAAAAACAACAAAATTAAACAATTTTTTAGTTGCTAGTTTGTCTCACTATCTAAGAATAACAAATTTGGTAGAAATTTTGTGCTATTTAGCAACATGGCCATACGATATAACCATACATAGTGGCAAGTGCTGGGTGGCACGTGGTACCGACCTTTTAAAGCCATATGTCCTTGGTGTTCAGGCTAAAAGAAGTAGGTAATCATATACTTATATTGTTTGTTATTAAAATTTATTTATTTATTTATTTATTTATTTCAAGTTAACAATTTCACACAACAAGACATAGACCTTATAATTATAGTGTGAAAATTACGTAAGTGTAAAACAAAAATTAAAAAAGTAGTAAATCGAAAGTAATTAATTAAATAAAGTATTAAAACATTGTAACATAACATAATATTCTAATTAAACGAAAATACATACTCAATATAAGTGAAACTGTGTCACAATAAAAAATGAATTAGTTAAGGTGTTTGGGAAATGAAATATTTATTTAAAAGTTTGGAAAAAGCTTTTAAGTTGCTGTTTATTTGTAAATTGTTGGGAAGTGAGTTCAAAAGACGGGTAGAAATATATTAAAAGTGATACTCAGATACGCTAGAGTGATATCTCATCGGAATTAGTTTGTTGCCTCTATTCGACCTAGTGAAATGAAGACGATCGTAAAGATATGATCGTATCTTCGTAGGCCAAAGACATATCTAACTATATTATTAAAGAACCTTTGCAGTAAATATCTGCTTCGGGAATCATAATTAGCAATAACTTCACATGTATATAACAATCGTGGTATTAAATAGGTTTTGGCAATCAAAATTCTTATTTTCAAAGGCGTCACGTAATGCGTAGGCCACAAATTTCTCAGCATTAAGTATGAATTAGCAGAATTTCTGCTAATATGGGTAGACCAATCCAAGTTGTTATTGAAAATAATTCCCAAATTCTTTGCAGTGATACAAACTCTATTCTCTGGTTATTCAACATAATATCAAAATCGATGTTTAAATGAACGGTTTTTTATGTATAACAAGAAATTTAGATTTCTGTGGATTAATTAAAAGTTTGTTAGCCGTTGCCCATTTATAGATATTATTAAGATCATGGTTCATGGAACATGGTCACTTTAAAAACATTCTCCTCAATGTGCTGTAAAGAGCCTCCAAGATAAATTTGTACATCATCCGCATAAAGGTTTATCTTGCTGTGTTCCAAATAGTCCGGAAGATCATTAATATACAATGAGAATAAAAGAGGTCCCATTACTGAACCCAGGGGAACTCCTTTGGTAACAGCCAAGGATGATGAGTACTCGCCATTAAGACATACTAGCTGAAAACGATTACTAAGATACGATTTCAGTAAACAACTAGACGTACTGGAAGAAGTTAAAGAGTCTTTGCAGTTTCGTAAGAAGAATTTTGTGATCAACCGAATCGAAGGCTTTTGAATGATCATGTAATACAAGAATATTAATTTTGCCATTGTCAATATCGTGCCGAATATCTTCACACAATTTAATTAAAGTAGTAGTGCAGCTATGTTTGGCACGAAAACCAGACTGAAATGGCGTAAGTAAATAAAATTCATTTATGTAATCATTCATTTGAGCGTGTAAAAGTTTCTCTAATATTTTCGACAGATACGGCAGAATAGCGATTGGCCTAAATTCCGAATTAGATTTAGGTATAGGTATAATTTTAGCATATTTCCAATTATTAGGATATTTAAAATTGATGGGCCAACCAAAATCCACACTAAACAGCGACTTCTTCGTAAAGCATTGTACGCTTTTAGATTTCATTTGTATTGGTATCGTACAAATGGTTACAACTGTTTACATAAAAATTCATTCAATAACGGGTTTTATCGCTGAAGAAGCTTTTTTTGACGAAAATTAAATTTAGTTGCCTATTGCTCAAGAGCCCATTCAGCAGGCAAACGACGTTTTCTATGGCCTATGTTTATCGAATGAAGATTTCGCAAAGCAAACTGAACCAATAGCTAGTAGTTTCGTTAAAAGCACAATTCGATAGAACTACCGATTTATACGAATGCTATCTGTATTTGCAATATACGACATTGAAACCAATAATTCTCAATTTCTGGTTTTAACAGTTGTATTTTGTTTCGACTTTTGAAAATTAACAGCCAATATCTAAAACATTTTTCATATTTTAATAAGATTTATTTACTTCTTATTATACTCTATAAAAAAACTTTGGTTTTTCACATATGAGTCATGAATCATGATAAAATTAGACAAAAGCAAAGAGAATTACATGTAAGTAGTAAACTAGACTCAGACAGTTATTTCTTTTATTTTCTTCTATTCTCTCTTTTTCTTTATTCGCTCCCTCTTGTTATGTTTGTGTATGTAAATTTAAATGCAAATGGCATGTAAAATAATACCAAACTTTTACCACAAAAAAAACTTGGTGGCAATGGCAGCATTTGCCATAAATGAAAATGAAAGAAAATTTCTATGTTCATTTGAGGTTTGATTTGGAAAATACTTAAAAGAATATAATTGACTTAAAAATCCAAAGCCTTCAAAATGCTTATTTTTGTAAAGAGAAATGAAATTCTGTTTATTCTAAAATAATGTACACTAAACTCTTTTTTACACGGATTTGAAGTTACAAGGTTAAAATAAAATTTTTTGTTGTCAACTAACTGCTAGTTTAATTGATGACAGTCTAACATTTGGCGAAAGTATGGTGAATCATTTCTTAAAAAATGATCCTAATATGTAACGTGCCCTGAAAGAGTTGCATAAAAAACTTAAAAAACAAAAAGTTCAACATTCTATAACAGATTTTTTACTAAAAAGTCGACAGAGCTAGACCTTTCGGAAAGTAGTCCGACTCTTCAAAACTCTATTACCGGACGAAAGTCACCATTAAATAATTTGATGGATATCTCCAGTAATGCTACCGACTTTAGTCCAGTTCGTCGCAAAAAATTGCGCTTGTTATCAAGTAGCGACGAATAGTTATGTAGCTAATGTAAATATTTTTTCTTTATTTCTATTCCAATTTTTCTGTTCTTAATTCCGAATTAACAGATTTCTTTTGGTTTTTGCTTGCTCTACCAATTTTTCACCTGTATGCCATATGAACATACAATTTGTATACATTTCTGAAATTTTATAGTTTTAAAAATTTTTTACACGGTTTTTCGAAGTAAATATAGTTCTTCATTTCATCTTATGCGGTTTTCAGATGACATTTTACTATAGGAACACTCCTTTTTTTACACGGTTTTCTTTACAAGAATTTTTTTAGTACCGTGAAAAAAACGAGTTGGGTGTATTAAAAATGTACATATTGTTACGTTACCGGGACAAAAGTTTCTTGATAATCAACATTATGTATCTGCGAACAACCATGACCTAGTAATATATATGTTTGTTATACATTCCGGTTTCGTTTTAAGCAGATTTTTTTATGCGAATTCGAATTTATGCGATTTTAAACGAAAAAATTTTTTTTTATATTTTTTATAGATTTTAAAGTGTTATGATACTTTTTAAACTTTTGCACCATTTTTGAATTATTCTGACATAATCATTATTGTTAATCCTACCTGAAGGGTTCTAGTGATTAAAGCTGTTGATTCAGAAAACGGCAGTGTTTTCTATGCGGTTTGAAAAGCTTTCTTATATAGGAAGCTCTTGTGAATGTACGTTGTAGTTCGAACCTGACACTTAACACTAGCTTGTAAAAATCAATCAGTTTTAGTTTGTTTCCAAGTGAAAATGGCGATTGATTAGCATCAGATTGCTCTAACTATGCCAATAAAAGGCTTTAAAAGTCAATCCTTACTTATGATTTAAAGAATCTTTTATTTAAAGGAGCTGCTCCTTTTTAATAACTGGCACTTTAATACTCTTATTCGGAAGAAGCAGTTAAACTTTCTAAAAATTCGTTGATCTAATCCCCTACATATGTATGCACTACTTGATAAGTCGGACCAATTCTAAAATGATGCAGAATTATTGATCATACATTCATAATTGCAGATTTCAGTAATTATTTTTTTTATTATTTTTTGGATCATTTTGTTTTTTTCTATAAATAATGAACTGATATTTTATTTTTGTTTACTTTTTTTTAAGATTTTGATTTTATTGTTTAAGAAAATGAAATAAATACACTTTTTTGATTTTTTTAATGCGATTTTGCTTTGATATATCAATTAAAATTTGATTTTATGCGGTTATGTTTTATGCTAGAGTATCGTTTTATGGGAATTCAATTTATGCGATTTTTTTTTTGGAACGCATCTATCGCATAAACCGAGACCTGAGTATATAAATTATCCACCAAATGTCTTTTTCCAGTTTATAGAATTTTTAGAATTCAATTTTCAATTACAGTCCAAGGTCGGTATAACGAACGTTATAGTGAAAAATTCATTATATTTATATCCTAATGTACAAATATTATAAATCTTTCCGTAAGTCTGTTTTTTGTTTGTTCGTTTGTTTGTTGGCCAGTCACGCCTGAACGCCTGGACTGTTTTTCTTAAAATTAGGGATATATATCGAGCTTTAGTCGGTGCTTTAGTCGATTATAGGCTATAAATCTTTTCAAAATTTTCTCCTAAAGTGGAAAAAATGAGACAAAGGGAGAAAAAATGGAAAATTTGTACTTTTATGCATAAATTCTGTATTTCATCTGTTTTAAAGATATTTTTACGATTTAGATTGGTTAAGTTTCCCAAACAGCTATTGGCGGTGTTCCATTTATAAAGTTGGGCCAAAACGGTGTCCAAAAAGGGGAAAAGGGTGAAACACGGGCAATTGAATGCATTCATATTTAGGACTTAGATTATTCAAAAAAAAAAATGGGTTGTTTGATAAACCGGTTTCCGAAAAATTTGGAAAACTGCATTTTTTAAGAAACTGGTTTCGAAACCGGATTTTTATATATTGCTTTTTTTAAAACCCTCGCAATGCCGGGTACAATCTGCTATTATATATATAGAAAATATATATTTTCTTATCAAAAGTTTATTAAAAAAAGAAAAAGGAAAAGAAAAATATCTAGATATGTTCTTAAAATAACGTTTGATAATCAATAAGTGAGTGAAAGTGTTAACAATTATTTAAGTTGATGGAAAAAAATTATTTATAGACGTTTGCTAACAAGTAACTTGAAGACCCATTTGAAGAACTTCTTCCTGTATTTCCCGAAGCGACAGTTTGTAGTTTCAAGGTTTGAAAGGACTTTACTTTCCATTTTCTTTAAGGTACATATGGATGATTTTAATATTTTATATTTGTTTGAAATCACTCAAAATGATAAAATTTTTATTTTTTTTTTTTTTACTTAATTAAATTCTTTTGCAATTGTTATAAATTGACAAACATTTTGCTAAAACTACTGTGTATTTATTCAAAAGCACTGTGTGTTTGTGTACAATGAAAACTAACGGTGCTTTTGCGAACATTTATTGTGTTCTCTTTTGCATCATTCTTTTTGTTTTTACCATTTTTTAAATCATTCGTTATACTGAGCTTGAAAGCTATAAAACATTCGTTTTAAAATGTAAGTGATTTACACATTTGTTATATCCAGAATTCATTAAAGTCAGTATATGTTATACCGGGCTTTAACTGTATTAAATTTAACATTACCGTCACATCATCAGTGTAATAAAGTTCTCTCAGTCTGTCTCTATTACTAATTCTAATTAATTTTGGTGCACGACATTCCCCTTTATTATTGCTGTCACCACACCACACATCATAAGAAGTAACAGCGCTAAGAACTTTCGTTCGAGCTTCAGGCACGTTACTTCACCATTTTGCTTTGTTGTAATTCATCAGACTCCAACAAACTACCTCACTATATCCATAAAATATAAAACAATTATATTCTCGAGTGGTAACATCTGCATTTTATTTTATCACCATGTATTTGAACATCCACTTGGTTCATTTAGGCTTTTGTCTGTTGTGTTTTTAAATATAAAATGACCATTTTTTTTTTTGGCAAATCATCGTCTGCATGTCTTGCCAAATGCAATTTTATTAAAATAGATAAATCCATTGACAATATACGTCATATCTCCCAAATACTGACATGTTTAGTTGAAGTGTTGAGTGTATGTTATAAAACCACTTGGGCATATGCAAAATGTTAGAATTTTTGAATGGAGTTTTTAGTTGGATTTGAATATTGTTCTATATTATTTACGGGAAGTTTTTAGATTTAAGGTTCAGTTATTATGAATCTATTATATTTTTAGCAAAGGAGTTAAATTGTTTCAGTATTAGCTGAATGTGCATATAAACACCGATGTGCTTATAAACCCCGAAGTGCTTTTAACACCGATATGCTTGTATTCAAGAGAGGACGATTCCCTGGGATATGGAAAAGGCAGAGACTGGTCCTCATTTCGAAGGGTAACAATCGCAGGATACATCGGGTACCGGCCGTATGATTGACATCGGCTGGAAAACTTTTGGAGACGATAATTTGTAGGAGATTAGAAGCATTTCTGGGCATAGAAGGCTTGTCGGATCGTCAATTTGGTTTCCGGAAATCACGTTCCACAATAGATGCAATGGAAATGGTTATGACTATAGCAAAGGACGCTATCAGCGGATGACCGCTGGTTGCAGGGCGACAAGGAATACTGCACTATCATCACCTTGGACGTCAAAAACACATTCAACTCTGCGGTTTGGGATGCCACGCTAGCTGCCCTGGATCGAAAGAATGTACCAAACTATATATTAGAAATCGTTAAGGACTATTTTAAAGATAGAGTGCTCCTATATGACACGGATGATGTCAGGAAGTCATACGCGGTATCAGCGGGGGTCCCGCAAGGTTCCGTGCTGGGCCCGTTACTATGGAATGTAATGAATGATGGTGTACTGAGGGTAAGACTCCCTAGAGGTACACAAATCATTGGTTTCGTGGACGATGTTGCCCTGGTGATAAGGGGATAATATCTGGATGATTTGGTGAGAACATGTAACACTGCGGTTGGCATAGTCAGGAGCTGGATCACGGAAATAGGTCTCAAACTAGCTGATAACAAAACGGATGTACTCCTTGTAAGCAGTAGGAAGAAAATGTGCGGCGACGGCATGTGCACTTGCCCGATTAATGCCTAACCTAGGAGGCCCAAGACTGGAAAGGAGACGGCTACTGATGAAGGTAGTGACAGCGATTACTATATACGCTGTCCCGTATGGGCTGGGACTATGGAGAAGAGGACCTATAGAGCTGGAATAGAAGCGGCCTACAGGAGATCTGCTCTCAGGGTGATTTCTGCCTTCCGAACGGTATCTAACGGAAAGGAATATGATTTAAAGAGAGGAACAGATTTTTCGAATCCTGCCAAACTAACTGATGATGCTATGGATAGATGGCAGCAGGACTGGTCCAATTCCACTAAGGGAAGATGGACCCACAGACTCATACCGAGCATAGGCGTATGGACAAAATGAAGACACGGTCAGGTGAACTTCCACCTGACACAGTTGCTAACGGGCCATGGATGTTATAGGGCTTATCTCTATAAGTTTGACCATGACGTGGATGAGGCATGCCCAGAATGCCGTAATGAAAGGGAGACGGCGGAGCATGTTTTCTTTAATTGCCCGCGATATTCTGTTCAACGAATTTGCCTGGAGAGATCAATAGAATTCCAGGTAACGTCTGAGAATATAGTTAACCTGATGTTAATCTCATGTGACAATTGGAACGCAGTATGTGTTTTCGCACGGAATGTATTGACGCAGCAAAGATTGGCTGAGAGAGCAAGATCAGCGGAATTTGAAGGCAGCATTCGCTGAATCTGCACCCCCCCGAAGTAATACTTGATTATGGTCCCGGGGGGCCGATGTGCTTATAAACACCGATGTGCTTATAAACGCTGTTGTGCTTATAAACGTTGTTGTGTTTATAAACGCTGTTGAGTTTATAAACGCTGTTGTGTTTATAAACGCTGTTGTGTTTATAAACGCTGTTGTGTTTATAAACGCTGTTGTGTTTATAAACGCTGTTGTGTTTATAAACGCTGTTGTGTATATAAACTTGATTGTGTTTATAAACTTGATTGTGTTTATAAATGCTATTGTGTTTATAAACTATTGTGTTTATAAACTCTGTTGTTTATAAACGCTGTTGTGTTTATAAACTCTGTTGTGTTTATAAACGCTGTTGAGTTTATATAAGCTGTTGTGTTTATAAACGCTATTGTGTTTATATAATTTTATTTTTAATACTATATCTTTCTAAAATTATTTAAATAGTTTTTTTTTTTGGTCAGCGTAGGCTGCCCCTACAAACAATAATAATTCTCAAAAACACGCAAAGCTCGCAACATTAAATTGACAAAAATTAACTTAAAACTTTTCTGTAAACACGTTTTCAATTGTTTCACTCATTTTTTAAAAGTTTATTCAGAACTCAATTATCAGAAAAAAAAAATTAATTGAAGGTCAGTAACTATAAGTTTTTCCCCAGAACATAATCTTTTTTAACAAAATCTTTTTTTTTTAACTACTAACCACTCCTTTTTGCTTTCCGTATTTAATTTGAATTTATGTTTCTTTTTCACCTACATTTATCACAAATCAAAACAAAAAAAGCATTCTTGTAAATGATTATTATTATTAACATCATCAAATTTTCAAAATCTGTAGCCTGCAGTTTCATTAAAAAACAACTGAAACTCGTCCGTCATATGATATGGGAAGTAAACCACACTTATACCTACAATAGACTAAGTATTTGAAGAGAACAATTTTGGGGAAGATATTTAGTAAGCAAACTGCTATGCGTATTTATGAAGTGAAATTACTGCCTCTATTTATATTTATTGTTGCATGCATGTACGATTGTATAAGTTACATGGGTGTAGTCAAAGTGTGGTTATTTGAGTCTAACACAAACACAAACGTATATTCTTATTTCAATCAGAGTAACGCCCCAAAAATAAACGAACAAAGTGTAAAATAAAGCAAACAAAGTTTTTCGAAAACCTAAACAAACTAGCACTTAATTAGGAGAAGCCGTCTAAAATCGTGTAGAGAGTACAAAAGTTGTTTTTAAATCTTACACTTGCTAGGAAATCCCGCCAATTTTTTTGAAAAACAGACAGATGTAAGTATTGTATTTTATTTCACATTCATCATTCCTTTTTTCTATCGCTTTAATATTTAAAACATTTTAAACGTTTATTTGCATACTTAAAGGAGAATGAAGAAATGCAATATGCTTCCCACAAAAACATTTTTCGTACACTTTTATTATTTACCACAATTGTGTATTTGTAAATTTGCATCATGTGCATTATAATTTTGTCTAATTAGGTTGTCTGGAATTCATTAGGGTGTGCTTCAAGTAAAATTGGTTCTTTATGTAGAAACATATTTATTGGATGAACGAATTATAAATGTTACAATGAGTCTAATTTAGCTGCTGTACCGAAATAAAGTCATCGTCTAGACATAAATATCTGAACATTTTTTTGTTCGACGATGTCATCTTTCAAGAATATTAACCAAAACACTAACAAACATCATAAATACACTTAAACCTCCTACAACGCGGGTTCCAACAACGCATTTTCTCTACAACGCGGTTCCCAAAATGCGGGCATTTTCTTACAACGCAATTTTTACGAAAATTTTTATGTACGAAGTTTTTATCAAATATTTCCTTTTTTTATTTGGAAAAAGTTTTGTTGCCCAAATAAAATTCTTTCCATTTTGTTCATATTTTGATACCTGCACTCGAAAGTGTGTTTACAAAGTGACACTCAAATACGTAATTGTGTAGTGGACAAGTCAACATCCTAAGAGCTATCAAAACAACGACAAAATTAAAAAAGGGGTTTCCCCGCTGTTCTAATATCAAACAACGAATTATGCTATTTTCATTTGATGTAGAGTAGAAGGTTATCGTTCTATTTTGGCTTTCATTTATTAAATCTTTCAACTTGAGTTTGTTAATTTGAGCATCTGTTTCTTTACCAACATATACAATATATATCGTAAGAAAGGTTTTTTAAGGCTTGGACGCGCCTTATTGTATACAATTTGTTTGGTTTTTTGAATTTTTTGTTGGGGTTGTTCATAATAATAATTCCAAATTAAATTATTTTAATCTTTAGTCGATTTAATTAAATACGGGTTTCAGCTTTTTTTGAAATTCGGGCAAGATCGGGTTTTGAACAAAAATACTTTGCGTTGTAAATAGGACTATATGGGTATCATTTTTTTTGTTTGTACATAATCTTTATATATGAATACACACAGTTACTAAAGTATACATACGATGGGTCCCAGTAGGCCAGATCGTTATTGACGACGTTTGCATCAATGATGTCTGCAGGAATTTTTCAAATTTGTCCTGTATAAAATTTAATTTAGGACAACTTTAATAACAAAGTCGTGTAATTTGTCGCGTTTTGAGCTTAATAGTAGACAGCATAATGACAAATTCTTGAATTTGTCTTGAATAAGATATTATTGAGGACATAATGAGCGACAATTGCATGCAAATTGTCTTGTTTCAGGTAACATTTACGACAAGGTGAGCGACATTGTCATTAAGTTTTTGATTCATAGAAGATTTGTTGAGGAGAACATGGACAACAATTGTAAAAGTTTGTCGTGTTTTTATCCTCACTGCTGTTGTCAACTTATTTTTTTAGTTTTTTTTTATTAAAAAAAAATAAATAACTGTACTTTAACGCCTAAAAACAAAACAAATTATAAGAAGAAGCTAAAAATCATTCATTCGTGTTTTAAAGTGCCAGCGAAAGGTTGTGTCAAAGTGTATTTAGTGTTTTTGTGTAATTTCCTAATAATAATATTCTCGAGGTAAGTGTAAAATATATTTATATAAAAATATATACTACTTAACTGTTGATAATATGCCAAAGTCATTGCGTCGGGAAATAGCCCATAAAATGCGGGAATATCTAAAGAGAGTTAAGAAGGGTACAGAATCCCAGAATGTTATCAATGAAAGTGAAAATCTTTCAACGATTCATGATGGTATTGATCTGTCTTTAGAACTCACTGTGAAAATATTGCAACATAATTAACGCAATTTATGGTAATTGATTTGTGAAATTTCAAATAGTATTCATTAATAACAATAATTTTATTACAGAATCAACTAAATCAGAAGGCTACACCCATGATCAATTTATTTCATCGGTTCAAAAATACTATAAACAGATCTAATTTTAGAAAAAAAATTAAAATAATAAATAATAATTATTCTAAGTTGCCATAAGATCATGAATTTATTTTTTTATATTTATATTACTACGTATGTATTTTAACTTTTTTTTACTAATTGATCTCTAATTTTGATAAAAATTCTTTAAAACCTTATGAAATGTTTAAATTAATTTTATTTTATTATATGTATAAATTTTTCTATTATTTATTATTTATACAGAAATTATATTAATTTTTCTATACATATATAAGTGTACGTACATAAATATGTATTTATATTGAAATCAATAAAAAATATATAAAACTCTTATATCTTAAAATTTTTTCAAAAAGAAATTATTTGGTGAGAAAGTAAGTATTTTGTCGCCCAATGTGTCGTCGACGATACTATGGAAGGATACTGTCGCTAAACTATCGTCAATGACAAGATTGCAAAAATTTCATTTATATATTCGTCGATGACAAGTTGAACCACATTGTTACTTATGTGATCGTCAACGACAATATGCATTGTTATGTCGCTCATATTGTCGGACACGAAAAAAGTGCCCTTTGTTCGAAAAAGTCGTCAGTGATTTGCTCCGGCTGTCGCCAACAAATCATTTATGATTTAACATTGTCCTGTACGCATCATCGATGATGTCTTGAAGACTTGGCCAACAGGGGTTATATCTATGGTTTGGTGAAAAAAGGAAATTATTTAAGGTTTAAATTAAATATTTTTATTTCTTATATCAAAAAATACCAAAAAATATGAAATTAACATAAAAAAACCAATTCACTACTTTCAAAACTTTAATTATATTAAATTTTACATTATCACATAGTTACTTAAATATACGTACGATTTAAAAAATATGAGTAAAAATCTACATTTCAATATATTGTGTGACCTCCTTTGGCTTCCACAAGAGCTGACAGTCTAGCAGGCATTGACAATGCTAATTTTTTGGTCGTTTCTATTGAAATTAAATTCCATTCTTCGATCAACGCCTGCTTCAATGTAGGGATGGACGTTACATGCCGTTTTTTAACTGCTCGTTTAAGATGGTCCCATAAATGTTCTATAACATTTAAATCAGGTGATTGTGATGGATGCTCTAATTGAGTTTTAACATTGTATAGCAACCATTCCTTCGCCATCTTCGAAGAATGCTTAGGATCGTTGTCCTGCATAAATATACAATTTCTTTCGAGACCTAGTTTTTCCACGCTGGGGAGGTAGCTGTCCTTCAAAATTTCAATGTACATGGTCCATAGTTCCCTCAATAAACCTAAGACATCCAACACCACCCGCGGCCATACATCCCCAGATCATCAAAGAGCCTCCCCCATGTTTAACTGTAGAATTAACGTTTTGAGGTAGGAATTCCCTATTCGGTTTTCTTCAAACTTTAGCACGCCCATCACCTCCGAAGACCATAAACTTGCACTCGTCAGTAAATATAACACGTTCCCAAAATGTAGGATCGCTTATGTGGATATTTTGATATTTTTTTTTTTTTTTTGCATACTCTAAGCGTTTTGTTATATTTACGGCTCTAAGCAATAGCTTTTTTCGTGCAACTCTACTAACGAAGCCATTTTTTTAATGCAGCGACGAACAGTTTGGGTACTAATTTTAATTCCATGGCAGGACTCCACCTCATGTTTAATTTTAACCGCACTTTGCTTTGGATTTTCTTTAATTGATCTAGTAATTGTTCTTTGCATTCTCTCACTGAGCACAGAAGGGCGACCAGATCGTGGTTTACTGGCGTAATTTCCATTTTTTTCAAAATTTTTTATTATTGTTTGCACTGTAGATTTTTTTAAATTTAATATATCTCCTATTTTCTGTAATGATTTCCCTTCATTTTTGAATTTAACAACCAATTTCCGAATATCTTCAGAAATTTCTTTTGATTTTGGCATTTTCACTACTTTTTTTTAATTATTGAGGAAATATTGAAAAATCCTGTGTTAGTCTCACCCAATCAACTTTAAGTAAAGATATAAATTCTATTTTCATAAAATTCTTAGCGGCATTAATAACGGTATAGCAAAAAAAAGGAGTATGTATACTTCTGTAACATTGCAGAAATGCATTTTAAGTGTTTCATGGTTGTATTTTGTAAATAATGGCAAAAATAACACCAAAAGTGTTGTCAAATTAATAATTAAAGACTAAATTATTAAAAAATATAAAAATATTAGATTAAGAAATATAAAATTCTACAAAAATTAAAATTGGTTACCATATGTATACTTTAGTAACTGTGTGTAATTTCGATTTTTGTAAATTAGATGTACATATTTCGCACGGTGCTCTGGAATATATAAAAATGCAATTTTGTGGTAACTCTAATTTGAAAGCGGATTTAGTTTCTAGATTATTTTTGGATTTAAATAGTACTAAAGAAAGAATTATATCGACTAAAAATTAAAATATGTTAATTTGGAATTTTTATTACAAACAGCAACGAGCAAAAATTCAAAAATTCTTATTTTTTGAAGAATATCCTTAAAAAACAGACGTGGATGATTTTCCTTGGACAAATTCTATATACTGTTGGACGCGCCTTAAAAAAACTTTTCTTATGACATACATACTGTATATGTTGGTAAGGAAAGAGATTCTTAAATTAACAAAACATTCAAAAATAGAACCTTTTTCAAAATGGTCCAGCTCACGAGAGGTCAAAGCTGGAGTCGAAATATTTCAAATGTCATCATAAGAAAGTCCAATATTTATTTTTACGGGCGTACATCGAGCACTTTTTTGGTGAGTCGCTCTATTGTCCATATTTCGTAATAAAGCAGTAGAATATCGATTCTATTTTGCGATGGATTATAATAAAAAAATAATGATGTTTTACTTTAATGTTCATCGTTATAAAAGATTAAGGTTTCTTGTTGGACACGAAGTTACGCTAATAGTCTAGCAAACTATTTATTAGACTAAAAGGGCATTCAATATCTTCTATGTTAGTTTACTGTCAAGTATTGTATTATTTGAAGATATTTTCACATCATATTATTTATTATTACCGGCTGATTTTACACCGAAGAACAGTTTCACGTTTTATCTGAATGAATTCACTAACAGTTTGTTCAAACCACTTCAAGCAATTAGAAATTGTATATCGTTTGCATAACCTTGACAGTCAATGCCCTCCTGACCGTTAAACTTATTAATTACTTGAAATATTTTACTGCGGTAAAATGTTACAGATTTTAAATAATCTTTTCCATTTCCACAGATTATGTTTGCATTGTTGTAAAAGTGTCTATATAAGTGCAGACTATACTATAATATGCAGACGTTTTCCTGATAAATTTATTGATTATATAAGGAGAATAGAATTTGTGGATATTCGTTTGTTTGCTGTTCTTACCAACTCAGACTGGTCTTAACATTACAAAAATACTGATTAAATCTGTTGTGCTGCGGTATAATTTGTGGGTACTCTTCCATTTGCCACGTTTATGGTTTATGCAGTGGTGAGTTTGCATAAATTTGTTGTTGTTTTCACATGTAGGTCTGTATTTATGTATGAATAACAGCCAGTTTACTTGTGTTCTATTCATTCTATTCCAAAATTAATGGCTTTCAATTTCAACTATAGAAACGAAACAATATAAACAACAGATCACGTAATATTGCAATTGCGGCTAAATTGTTGTACAATATCAAAGTATGTTTATAGTAGATTTGTTTGTTACATTTGTGTCTGACACAATAAATTATAACAATTTTACAAGCGAAAAAAAAATGATTTTTTGTTGTACACTTTTGCCGTCGTATTGTTATTTTCTGTTATTTTTTGGATAAATTGTTACATATTTTTTGGACATGTTGTTCCAAGGATATTAAAGTTTTAGATACATATGTACATATATGAACACATTTTCCACTCGTAAAATGTAAAAAATATAACAGACTTCTAAATAATAAAAATAAAATACAAAAAATGAAAGTGAAATAAATCTTAAACTGTTGGCTGTCAAAGTGTAAAATTGTAAAAGTTTGGAAATTGTTTTCAATGAAATTTTAGTAAATTTTCATTGAATGCATTTGACTAGATATAGGATTACAACTATTTTTACCAATTTACATGAAACAAAATTATTTTTTATTTGCTATTGATCTATATGGATGATGGATGCTGCTTTACTTAAGGCTAATTTGTATTTTTGTTTACAGCAATGAATTAATACTCAAAGTGAGAGAATTAGTGCATAGAGGTTTAAGAAACGCGCTGTATGAGATATAACGTGAAATGTTTTAGTGGATTCATAATAAAGAATAAATTTTTAATTTTTTAATTTGTTTTTATTTTATGCTTTGCATCTGTTGCCGTCATTATAATTACTGCGCATACAACCTACCTTAGAATGCAATTGGAAATTGCTGCCTTTGCTACATTGTGTTTCTTGGATTTAAGGTATGAGAGTGTCACAAAATGTAGACTATGTAGGAAGTTTTTCGTAGGAATATTATGACTCTTATAAGCTCATTTGCTTGTGACTAACGTTAAGAATTTTCAGCAAATAATTATGCATAGAAATGAAGTGTGTTTAGTAATGGAAGACCCTAATAGATAGTTTATTGGCTTATTGGAAATAAGCACAGGCATCTCGTACAATAAACAAAAATTATTTGTTTCGGCGGATTTCTCTCAGCAGTCTAATGGAAAAAAAAAACTAAGAGTAAATTAAATTTTCATGTAAAGTTTTCAAATCTGTCGTACGGAGTCAACTTTAAATTGTAGATCTAGTATAAAATTAACACACAAAGCATGTGTGATGTGTGCAGTTAGGTTGTAATCTTCACTAAAGTGATTTAAGAGCCAATTAAACAAGTAAATAAGTAATAAAGCTTAATTCTGGCCGAATAGTTATGATAACAAAACTATTTCACGGAATTGTGATCCAACAACATGGCCTTTTGGTTCCAACAAGAGGGCGCAACTAGCCAAAAATAACTTAAGAATGGATTTAATGCAAAATCAATTTGGTGAACACTGATGTTTCTGTTCCTGCGATTAAACACCTTTGGATGACTTTTTGTTAAGTAATTGTTGTAGGCCGGCTTAACTCTTGAAGCCTTGTTTATGGGAAAAGATAGTCAAGGATTTCTCTGAAAGAAGAAAGAAAGAACTTATGCCGCAACTCATAATTCAAAAATAAATTGCCTTAAAATTATTTAAACAAATTATAATAAATTCATATCAACAATATCTTTGTTTTCCATTATTATTATAAGTTCCCAAATACTAAATCTTTACTTATTTTTTTTTTATTTATTTAAGAATTACAATACTATTACAAATTATATTATATTCATGTACGAGCTGAGTAACTTCGACAATATGCCCGGTTTAGTGTCACAGACCAGAGCCTCTGGTGGGAATCGAACCCACGACCCTCACACTAATAGTGTAGCACACTACCCACTAGACTACCAGGGCGCTCCTTACCCTAAATTTATTACTATGAATAATTTTGTCTTTTTTCTTACTTTCACTAAAGGAATTTCTAAAAATAATTTCATTTGAATCTAAAATATTTAGCCTGACATAAATGCGACATTCAATTATATTGTATCACAATGATTCCAACAATTATCACAATACACACCAGGCCATTTTCTAATCGCATGACAATTGTATGGAATGAACCACATTTCTTTATTATTAAAAGGACTATAATAAGCACGTAGTACGAAGGAAACTGAAGGACAGCGAAGAACGTATATATACGGCACTAGTATATGAATGAACTCATAAAAGCAGATTTCGTATAAAGAAATTAATGTTTCTTTGTGAATGTTATTTTCTCTTATTTGTCTGTCGCAGAAATTTTTGACAAGAATTTTAATTTATTATTTGTTTGAAACCACAAGCCCATAAACGGATGAATACATGAGACAATGAACGTCTACCCTCGCAAATACTGTACATAAGATATAATATTACGTTACGATCGCAAAGTGCTACACTTTTGTGCTGTTGAAATTAAAGTAAAGATTAGCGTTCGCATAAATGTTTATTTAATGTATTTTCCTTATTAAATATTTTTGTATTAATATTCTTATTTCTAAAATTTCTTGTAAATATGTTAACCAAGAAAATGTACAGTGTTGCTCCTAAGCCACCAACCAAATAACGTTGAATACAACACATTCTGAAACTAACAATCCCCTATGAGTAAATGTAAACTGATGTATGTGACTACAAAATTTCTGACCACAATTTTTGCATTGTTTTGCCAATTATAATTAAAGAATGAAGGCAAATGTGCATTTACAAGAGTGTTAAATACATGCTACTATATACTTTTCCTTTGTTTGCCGTATATGTATGTAGTGTATGTAATTATAGATCCAACAGAAATTTCTAAATTTTCATTTGGTACTGACAACATGTGTATATAAAAAATATGACTCAGCTGTTATACTATTTAAATTTTAAATTTTATCAAACGAATCTTTTCACGAAGAGAATGAGCTTTAAAAATGTCACCATTTATTTTATAGTTTTCCAATTAAATTTTCCAATTAGGAATGGCCAAACTTGGAAAAATAAGACAAAATTAATGTTTTCTAAATTTACCCCATCACATCTCATAACATATACTGTTCGGTCCTAATCGGATTAAAGATACTGCAGAGGCTTTGCAATGTCAATATCTTATTAAGATCATTCAACCCCATCGGTTGTCTTGCATATATGTATCTATTCACTCAACTCCAGCTGTTGTGGTGAATGGAAAGTAGCAGTAACTATGTATTAGATATAAGGCTAGTCTTAACATACATAATTGGCCATTACAACCCTTCAGTCAGGATTACGACCTAGCTTCTCACACCACTTATATTGTGTGCGTTAATTTTATACATGAGTGGCGGGACCTACAGGGTAAAGTCGACTCCGAACGACAGATTTTTGAGAAGCTTTTCATGGCAATTTTTATTCTCAGAATCTTTGCCAGAAATCTGCGGAGAGGAAGTCGCCGAAGAAATATTTTTTTTCGTTTTGGTGTCTGACCTGGGTAGGTAGTCTTAAGGAACTTGAAATAATGAAATTAAATTGAACTGCAATGAAAAAACAAAATTCAATCAGTGCGGTTCGTGTAATCCTTTGATTTCGACTTTTTTCGATTAAGAGTATATTGGTTAAGTTTTTCATCTTTACAGCTTTCACTAACCCTCTATTTAAACTTTAAAATATTAGAATCTAACTTATAAGTTTGAGCAAAATGTTTATATATATCGTTTGAAAAGTTAATCTTTCCCCTATGTAAAACAGTTTAGATTTTATAAATAGGTTCAAACATATTTTGATAATTAATGGTTTTGTGAGAATACATACATAATTGGCCATTACAACCCTTCAGTCAGGATAACTGACCTAGCTTCTCACACCACTTATGTTGTGTGCGTTCATTTTATACATGAGTGGCGGGACCTACAGTTTAAAGTCGACTCCGAACGACAGATTTTTTGAGAAGCTTTTCATGGCAATTTTTACTCTCAGAGTCTTTGCCAGAAATCTGCTGAGAGGAAGTCGTCGAAGAAATATTTTTCGTTTTGATGTCTGACCTGGGATTCGTACCCGGGCCTTTTGTCTAATAAGCCAACACAACACTACCCAATAGACCACGGCGACTTCATTTGTGTTTTGTGAGAATAGATGAAAGAAAAAGAAGGATAGAAAACAAAGTAAATTGTTGTTGTTTACATCAAGTTGTGGACGGTGGCATACAAATTTGTTCGAAGAATAAAAAATTTAATTAGAACTGAATATAAATTTATTTCTATTATATATTACATGCTATTTTTAAAGGTAAAAAATATTTTACTTTTATATTCCATTAAATTCATTTTTTACATCTATATTAAATTTATATTCCTTTCAATTCATCAGTCCTCTATTGAGTCTTCTCTGTATTGTGTAACCTCTATTCCATATATTCAAATTTCATTTTTCATTAAATTATTAAATTTCATTAAATTCTTGAAATGTATACCAAATGTATTTTAGTTCGCTATTTGTTACTGTTTCTTGTGTTTCTGTGCCTTTTCTTTAAAGCCTTCAATACCATAGAAAACAAGAAGTGGACGTTCTACATTCATTACAAAAAATTATGTTCCACTAACAGAAAACTGAATAAAAGTAACAAAAAATTAAACAATTTTTATGTATATTTACTAAAAAACCAAAATAGAACGAAATGAAATGAAAAAGCTAAAAAAATATATAAAAATATGTAAATAAAAAAAATTGGGAACATTATCCATACTAACATAGACATACGATATGAAAAAATCTTTGAAAAACCTACCAACCTTGTGACTTAAAAATAAGGCTAACATTCTGGCTTTAATTTTTTTTTTTTTTTTTGTTTCATTCACATTTTTTCTTTTCGTCTTTTTTTATTTTAAATTTCTTTTTATGGTGGTACTTTCATTTTTTTTCCAGATTAAGACTATAGATATTACACCATTTCCAGAAGCAAAGAAATTGGCAGCCGCCATAAATTTAGCTCCCTTCATTCAGGTCAGGCACCCTTATGCCTATTTTACCATTCTTTACTATATTTTGGGCGCTGTAGTCTAGTAGATAGTGTGTTGGCTTATCAGATGTGAGGCCTCAATCTTTAAACACCAGGCCAGACATCTCCAACTAAGAGAAATATGAAAAAATATTTTTGCGGCGACTTCCTCTCTGCAGATTTCTAGCAAAAACTCTTAGAGTAAATAAAATTGCCATTAAAAATTTCTCAACAATAACACAGAAACTTAAAATTGATCTTTGCTCTTTAAAATGAGCCCAAAGCCAAATTGTTTGCATGCACCCTTAAAGTAGGGGGTGGGTGGTTTCAATGTTTTTAAAAATCACTTAAAGCAATACTTCATTAAAATCCCATGAAACATAGCCTGCTTTCATAAAATCGAAGTCACAATTAACATTTTTCTCAAAAATTTGAGAGTAATCTCTAATAAAATATTGAAATTGAGTCTCTAATTCAGGCTGTATCTGCGGCTGCATATAAAGGTAGCCAATAAGATTTAGCGGTGTTTTTAACAAGGAATGTCAGTAGTTAATCTAGAGCATTTAGTTTAGTTTCTTCAGGGTATGTTGTGATGAAGAGGAGTTGGAGACATGCGAACACCTTCTCTGTAACTGGGCTGGTTGAAAGGTGCTTCATAAGTGTAGTTGCGCTCTCACCCTTTTTTGTTTTGTGTCTGTTTTTTTCTGTGTAATTCATCCGATTCCCACTCTAACCCTTACCTACATTCCTTCCTTACATCCTATATCTTCTATTTCCTTCCTTCTCTAAGGACATTGTACAATGAGTCAATTTCGCCCTCCATTTAGAAAAATTCGAACAAAAAACAAAAACGTTAAGGAAATCAGATTATCTCCCAAAGATTTAAAAAATTCGAGAACCAATAACCCAGGAAACCCTATTCGAATTAACATAACGAACGTTTTTTTGTGTATAAAAAACTTTTAGGATTACATATATACATAATTGGTCATTACAATCCTTCAGTCAGGACTATGGACCTAGTTTCTCACACCACTTATGTTGTGTGTGTTAATTTTATACATAAGTGGCGGGACCTAGAGTTTATAGTCGTCTCCGAACGACAGATTTAGATTTTTTTGATAAACTCTTCATGACAATTTTATTTACTCTCAAAATTTTCACCAGAAATCGTCTGAGAGGAAATTGCCGAAGAAATACTTTTTGTATTTTGTTTTCATGTCTGGGACTCGAACCCTGGCTTTTACGTCTAATAAGTCAACACACTACCTACCAGGCTACGGCGACTTCAAGCGTTTAGTCGTAACTAATTTTTGAGTGCAAAGTAATGAAAGATATTTGTAGTCAAAAAAAATTTAACTTTTTTATTTGGAAAATGTTTCCAGATGTTAAAAAAAAACTATTTGAGAACATTGTGATTTTTTCTAAAACTTCAAAAATTATATGCTTTTTTTGAAACTAACCCTATTTTTTGTGCGTAACTGCATACAGTAATTCACTGCTTGAATTGTATTACGAGCAATATAAGCGAATATGTTTTAGAGTATATTCGTCGAAAGTATATTTTATAACATTTTCTGTACGAAACAGTGTTTTCATTGAAAAATGTTGCTTTTCCAGCATAAAAGTGTAGCTCTGTTGCTGGTTGGAAAACTAAGAATAGCAGTGTATTTATAAGTACGGGTGTAGCACTGTTTTTGGCTTTTGGCAATGAATTTAAATAAACTTGAAAAGCAACTTTTGCATGGCTTTGCTAATGGTTGCGAAATTATTTATTTTTAAAAACTAAAATGAAACACGCGCTTTTATAAAAATTCAAATTAAACAACCAGGAGTATAATAATTTTTTTTAAACAGCTTGTAACATTGAAAACATATGTACATTTAATATTTACATGCTTAAAGTATTAATTATCCTCATTATTAGGTTTTAAGTGTTCATATACATATAATGGGTGATTTTTTAAGAGTTATAGGAACATTTTTCAAAAAAAAAAAAAAAAAAACACATAAAATTCAGAAATATAATTTAATGTTTGAAGATTATTTCATGCAAATGTCGACCGTAACTGCTCCTGATATAAAATTTCATTTAATTATTGGTCAATAAATTCATAAATTGTTATAATATTAATTAAAACTTTATGTACAACACTGTCATAAGTACGTTCAGTGAGCATATAACATTTTTCTATTGATATTAGGTTAGAGGACGTGCACCAGTCGGTCAAGACAAGCACAATACCCGGAGGCTCGAAATTGACCCATTGTACATTCTATTGATATTAGACAACTCAAATGTAAACAACGATAGTGCCATAAGCTAAAGCTTTCTTTTCTGCAAGCTACCCAAAATTACCAAATTTTTATTTCTCATCCTTCTGAGGAAAACCACTTTGGAGTTTCGGTTAATCATTAGCAATACCTTTTCCAATGTTAAATTGTTTTCCATTTTTTCTAAATTAAAAGCAATTTTGTTGAAGCAATCCGCTGTTTTGTTTACCAGCTGTCAAATAAATTTTCCTATATTATATGTCTGAACGCTAAAAATATTGTTCTCAATAAACCGAATATTGATTTAATATAAGTGCATGTCTGAACATAGTATTATGCGTGCTGTGTGGCATGTGGTAGCGTCTTGTTGAAAGCACATGCCATGCAAGTTAAATTCTTGCATTTTGGACAAAAAAATTTGGATATCATCTCACGATAGCGCTCACCATTCACAGTTACGATTCACAGTATCTTTGAAAAAGTACGGTCCAATGATGCCACCAGCCCATAAATTGCACTTAACTGTAACTTTTTCTGGATGCATTGGTAGCTTTGTTTCACTCCAAAATCGACAATTCTGCTTATTTACGTATCCATTGAGTCAAAAATGAGTTGCTGAACACAATTTTTCGATAAAGAATCTTGGATCTTCGACCAACTTTCCAAGAGACCATTTACCAAAAATTCTAAGTTACTGTAGGTTGTTCGGCTTCAATTAATGCACCAGCTGTATTTTGGAAGGATTCACACCTAAATCCTTCCGCAAAATTTTCCACGTTGTTGAGTAACAGAGGCCCAATTGCTGCGAACGGCAACAAATCGATAACTGATGGTTATCATTAACACTGGCCGATTCAGTTCACACTATACGTAAGCTTGTTGGTGGTTTAATGTCTAACAATATAAATTTGATGTCAAATTTAGTCACAATAGCGCGGATAGCCGCTTCAGTGGGTCGATTAAGCTAACTATAAAATGAATAATAAAATTCATTGATTTGCAAAAGTTGTTCGTTTGTAAGACGATTCGTGGTTAAATTATAGACCAAACTGAAAAAAAAAAAATCACTGGTTATATGATAATTTTGTTTATACTTAAAGTTGCCATATTGAAAATAATATATAACACGGCAAATTCAAATATTACCTGAACTTTAAAATTTACCGGCAGGATGATCCTCGCTTTAGCTTAACGCTGACTTCTATCTTATTGGGTACTCATAGTAATGAAAATCAATTAATCTCCCCGTTAAAATACTCCCTTTAGTTGACAGCAAATTCTAATAATGGCTCTAAGTGAGATAATATCACAGAAAATAGGACAACCTGGCCATAATACTGAAATATGGAGTAATTGTTTGGGCAAATAGAACAAATCTGAAAATAGCTCAAAATGTTTTAACTTAACAGGGCAATAAGAATTTGTTCTATAGCTTGCGCTATGTATCATTAGAACATACGATATCTGACTGATACAGAAATATAAGAGCTCCCTACCTACAGTTGCGAACAATTTTGCGTCACGAGGTACATCCGTTCAATAACAATTTAAATTGTTTATTTATACTGCTAGAATAAATGAAAGAAAACCCACTTCTAAAACTGGATTAGTTTGAGCCAACATGTATCTAATTGTCCATTTAAAAATATTATTCTTATTACCCATTAGTATCTCATGTTTCACAAGAAGAAGTCGTAAAATCTACTTGTAACGACATGCCCCTTAAAAATATAAAATACTGTAATCAAGCACCCAATTACAAAAAATTTGATGACAATATCTATTACATTCATGTTTTTAAAGTGTTCCAAAAAAAAAAAAGAGATTCCCATTAAACAGCTCGAAAATTCTACGAGCGTTTATCTCATGAAGTAGAACGAAATCCATGCTCATAAGTGAGAAGAGATTCTTCAATCATAAAGAAGAATTCATAAAACAAAATGCAAGCAGTATTGAAATCACTTCGATGAGATCAGAAGGTCAACGTATGTTAACAAAAACCCAGAGAAAATGAAGAAAAATAATAAAATTTAAAACACGTTCACGATTTCATGTTAAGAACGGATTGACATTTAAATGAACGTATCGTAGTTAAATAAAAATATCTTAAATACGAATATGTGTAGTATTAAGAATAATAAGGGAAGTTCATAGGTTGGGAGCTAACCTATACAGTAGCGAAAAAAACTGCAACTCGATGCCAAATTATGTTCAACACCGAGTCTTGTCTTTTTTATAGAATGTTGTTTACAGAATTGTTGTGAATGTCTTTGTTTTGGGGGCCGATGAATGTAATTTAACCCATCCGAGCCAATGCTCCTTTGATCAATGCAGATACTCTCTAGCAAAGTCAAGCTATTTTTTCTTAATACATATATAATAGTTTCTCACACTACTTATGTTAATTTTATACATAAGCAGCGGGACCTACAGTTTTGAAGTCGACTCCGAACGACAGATTTTTGGGAAACTTTTCATTAGCAATTTTATTTACTCTGAGAGTTTTTTCCAGAAATTTGCTGAGAAAAAATCGCCTGAAGAAATACTTTTTGGGTTTTTATTTTGATGTCTGGCCTGGAATTTGATGTTCTGGCCTTGGCTTTAAATCTATTAAGCCAGCACAGTACCTACTAGACCACGGCGACTTTTTCCTTATTAATCTTACTAATAAGTAGCTTCTTGGTTGATCTTCTAACTAATAAATTTGCCTCTCTTAATCGGTTTCTGGCTGCGTAGACGCCTCTCGTTGATCGTTCAGCATAATTAGTAACATCTAATGCCGTTTTCCGAGAGGCAACTTTTCTTATTTTTATAATTAGGCGGTCTTGGTGGGCAGTAGATTTACGAAGTCGACCACTCCTGGCTTTCTTTCCACGTTATTTGTGTGACGGTATCGCGATAAAATCCGACAAACTGTTGATTTTTTGATATTAAATTGCAACTTCATTGATTGATTCTTCTTCCAAAGTCCTTATAATGGCAAATTTGCTATTTGCTGGCAGCTGTTACACTACATACATACATAATTAGTCATTACAACCCATCAGTTAGGATTACGACCTCTCTTCTCACACCACTTTTGTTGTGTGCGTTAATTTTATACATAAGTGGCGGGTCCTACAGTTTTACGTCGGCTCCGAATGACAGGTTTTTAAGAAGGCTTTCATGGCAATTTTATTTACTCTCAGAGTTTTTGCCAGAAATCTGCTGAGAGGAAGGCGCCGAAAAATTATTTTTCGTATTTTATTCTGTTGAATATGTCTGACCTGGGGTTTTAACTCGACGTATAAGTCCAATAAGGCTCTACCTACTAGACATCAGCTGACAGCTGTTTCTGTTTTAATATTCACAATTTGCAAATTTTTCATTAAACTTTTATTTTAATTACTCTACTTGATATCCTATTATCTTTATAAATCTAAAAAAATTAAAAGAAAAGCAAACAACGCTTACTAGTGCTTTGTATTAAAATTTAAAAATCAAAGAATAAAAAAAAAGTGAAATGGAATTGGATACCAGTTTCGTTTATAAGTTTCGAGCCTGGATTGAATATCATATGACAGCGTTGGATTTTTTCCCCCGCTACAGTATAAGGCAATATATGCTATAAAATCGTTTAAATGTTAGTCTACTCAACTGTTCAGGAATTTGAGTTTCAGAAACTGATATGAATGAAGCCAGTACCAAAATGCTTACAAAACTACTTCCTATAGCTATGACGATTCTTGTCTTCGTTTTTAATGCGGTTTAAATAATGCTCGAGAGGGACAACAACTAGCAATTATTAATAGTAAAATGGTAAGAAAGTAATTATTTCCATTACTACAAGATCGAATATGGCTATGGTAGTCTAAGCGTTCGAATGGACGAAATCGCCTTCCTTAACGATAAGCGGCTGATAATATATTCGTAGTCTTCCTACAGCCTTGTTTTATATTTAAAGAAAAATTTGGTTTCAACCTAATGAATTAGTTCTTCGTGACAGAGTTTATCAAATGCTTGCGGAGCATCGATAAAAAAGTCGAGCAGTACCTTTCTATTTGAATGCCCTTCGAATGATTTCCAGTCATCTTACAATTGCGCTGAAAATAAAAAGAACGGTCCTCATCTCCGTAAGAATTTCGTTGCTGATCTCATCAATTCTAGAAGCTCCTTTTGGCATCAGATGGACAATAGCTCCCTGAATACCTCTAAACTTAAATCTTAGCGCATTTTTCATCTGTGTTTGTTACTGGAAAAAAGTTACATAGATGGGTGTGCTGATTATAAGACCATCACTGCGCCTACATTTGAAAAGGAATGCAATAGTAACCTTAAACGTGATAGTGTTGAAGTACATGATGGCCGTGAATACTAATCCTTTTACTACGTCATAAACATCATACTGAGAATTCACAAAACGGAAATGCTTGGAAATAAAGCAATATTCTCCCAATATGTCATATAAGAATGTCTCTTTCATCTTTGAAAACCGGAAGCAAATTTTTATAGGTGCATAGTAGAATAAACATAAAATCTTTGTTAAAGAATTCTTTTAATGGAAATTTAAGTTTAAATTCTATTCGTGGAAATGTTCATATGGTTATACAAGAATTTATGCTCACATATGTGTACAAACAAATTTTCATCATTATTTTCCTAAAATAAAAATTATAGAAAAAACTGAATCAACAAAATTTTCTACATGAAATATAATGTCATAATCACTAATATTCGATTCAGTAAGTAGTTACAGGTCGCACGATAAGTTATTAGCTGGAGGACAAATATTAACACACCAGGTTTTTAAAGCAAAAAAACTGTTAGTTATGACAACTAAAAAAAAATTAAATGTTTACGATCATTTCACACGATTATCACCTTAAGCCATAAGACACAGAGGCAAATGGTGAATTTACAGGGTGTATGCTTGGAATAAGTATAAATTTGATTTCCAAATCTGTTTGGCATTGATTGTTAATGACATAAAAATATAAAAAATGGTGTCAAATCATTATTTACGGTTGTAAAGAAGGGTTGGAAAGCCGCCATGGTCTTGTAGTTAGTGTATTAGCTTATACAACGAGAGACCGTGGTCGAACTTCCACTTAGACATCTAGAACAAAAACGGAAATATCTCTTTTATTACTTCCTCTCAGCCTTCTTCTGACAATAATATATAAAATTGCCATGAAACGTCTTATTTCAAACAATTCATCTAGGGACTACCACGCTTCCAGAGAAAATAAGACCAACATCAGATCGAACCATTTGTTTGGAAAGAAGGACTGGGTGGGAAGAAGCTGAAATAGTATGTGCAAAATAAAGACTTCCCTAGTCTAGTAGGTAGTGTCCAAGAATGATAAACCAAAGATTACGCCTTGCGCATGATTTCCCGTTAGATGACGTAGTTGGGCTGTTTTAAAGGTTTCCAAGTCTTTTTCATATGTGAAACTTAACATTTCTTCTGAAAAATGTGTGCACTACGTGAAAGTAGTTGGCAGCCCTACAATCATTACATTAGTCAATAGGAACACAATTTGCCTGTCGTCATTGATTCAACATGCTCAGAAAGTTATTAATTTTGTGTGCGTGATGACGTTTAGTTTTTAGTTTATCATTCTTAAGTAGTGTCTGAGCTTAACAAACGAGAACCGCGGGTTCAACCTGCTCTATCTCCAAGAAAACGACATATAACGATAATGCGATTATTGATTTCTTAACCTTCATTACAACCTTTCAGTCAGCATTACGACCTAGCTTCTCACACTGCCCATATTGTTTGTTAATTTTATGCAAAGGTGTTGAAATCTACAATTTGCAGTTAACAACGAAAGATAGATCTTTATGAAACGTTTCATGCCAATTTTGATTACTCTCAGAATTTTTGCAACAAATCTGTTGAGAGGAAGTCCCTGGAAAAATATTTTTTAATTTTTTTTTTGGTAAAACCAGCACTCAGGGGAAGGCCCCTACTCGTGCAGTGCATTGTGTAATTTTAGGAAAATAGGTTGTAGGAAGGTGGAAAGAGGGAGTAGTATTTGTGGACATTAGATTTAAACTTACCAATATTGTAATTGACGTGATAAGGAACAATTGAAAGACAAAGACCCTACCGTAAGAAGCGAACGGCAAAGAAACGAGTTGCTGCTAGATGACTACAAAATGCGCAGTGCTATACCTTCACCATTAGACAGTCTACAGCAATCGTTCTCAAGAACCCCGCATCATAAGGTGTATTTAATAGGTTATTTTTAATAAATTATTATTATTTAAATTATAGCGGTTAAGTTTATGTAATAGGTTATTGTTAATAAGTATTTTTAATAAATATTTCGTTAGATGGTGTTGTTGTTTAAAAAACTGTATATTTCGTTAGATGGTGTTGTTGTTTAAAAACTGTAGTTTGTTGTTATTTTCTTATTAATATTTAAATTATTGTGGTTAAGTGTATTATTTTATTTATTTTCAATAAATATTTGGTTTGATGGTGTTGTTGTTTAAAACTGTAACTGACACAACACAGACGGACAGCACGACCATCCGCACATGACGGATGACAAAGCACTACTTCTTTACGTTGTATTGGAGTTGTCTGACCTAGGCTGTGAATCGTGGCGTCGCGTCTAATAAGCCACCACACTATCCACTATAATACAGTGAATTATTTTAGAGAGACTATTGAGCACGATCCTACTGTCGTTTATGCCAACACAATGTTCTGTATAGCTAATGATCATTAACTACACAATGTGTATAAACAATTGAATATCAAATAGCTTAATTCTGGGCATTGACTCTCACTGCTTTTGACGCGAGTTCAGGCCGTCAATGCATGTTGTTGTTGTTGTGTATTCTCCGCTGGCTAGCATGGGAATTATGCTTTGTTGGAATTACTGGTGGTGGGCTGAAGGCTTGGATCGTGTTGTATACACATAAACCCATGTATTATTAATTGATAGAGTATAGGTCAGTAGAACATTTTAGCAAACATATGTACTAAGCTTAAGAACTATATAGAATTAAGGGAGTTAATTTGAAATTGTCGGATGAGGTAAAATACGTACTGTACAAAAGAGGAAGTCCCATATCAACAATCAGTTGAATAAAACATACAGAGCTTTTACTCGAGCTCTCCAAAACTGCTATATTTTCTTGTTTTAATTCACCCTCCTTACACTATTACATACATAAATGATTGCGGTTTGTTGTCTTTTATAGTCCGGAGGAATCTTCAGATCATATGTTTTCGAAAATCAAAATGGAAATGCATTTACTGTCAATGACATTTGCTGCAGACAGATAATCTGAACCTCTTTGTGGAAGAAAATTGATGATTTAGACGTAGAGAAGAATAATTCTAAGACGATGGCGCCACTTGTTTCATACTAAGATGTTTTTAAAGAAAGGTTCGGAAGTCGGACTGGTAGTTGCCCATTAAGATCGTGGTTTTACAACCTGACATTTTTTTTTTTTTGATTCTGAACTGAATTATCCTACAACATTAACGTTATAAAGTAGATATCTTAAGTAGGCAAAAATTTGAAGCCCACCGAACTAATGGGGAGGCCACTTGACTGACTCTTTTGTAAAAAATTTTAATTAAAATAATTTTAATGTCTGAAAAGTTTTTATTTTTTATTAAAATTAAAATGGACCACAATTTTGGGCCCCCTTATTTAAATTGTTAATTTTATAGAATTTAAAATATTGTATAAAATATTGATATTAAATTAACAATGTTTGTTATTCCTTTTATATTTATATTGTTGCACAACATGAATTTCATAACATTAACGGTAATTATTTTAAATTGTTATAATTTGTTGTGTGTACAGCCAGGAATCCTCTTTACGCTTTATGGAAATGTTTTTATTATTATAATTATTGTTATGTTAAAACTTTGTATTTATAATTGAATATTATTTCCATTATTTTTCTAACATTACCACTTTATAACCAAGAGCCAGTCAACAAGCCAAGCAACAGTGTCATGGCATTACATATAATATAAAAACGTACAAAAATAAAATTAAAAAAAAATAATAAAAACATATTTTTGAATTCATACTAATTTAATTTACTATTAAAATGTTCGATTATACAATTCTTGCATTCTCTCTTGTTATTTTATGTTTAATTGATTGCATGATTCCTGTGATTTAGTTCGATGAGTGTGTCGATGAGAGAATGACACCATTTTTATTGAGCAAAACTAATGGTAGAATTATACTATGTTCAGATATGCACTTTTATTGAGTCAATATTCGGTTAATTGTATACAATAATTTAAGTATTCAGGCATAATAATATTTGCAATTCTGCTTACTCAGTATTCATTTGACATTGGATAAACACCAACATTGTTTTTATTTTGGTCGCGGAAATTAGTAGCGTTTGTTGTCGTTAGTGTTAGTATTCGGTTAATTCTAATATGCTCACTAAACACACTTACGGCAATAAAGGTGGATATCTGAATATCGTATTAACCAAATGTGCACGAAACATAACGAAACGTACATTCGTTTTTAATATACGAATGGCAATGAGAACGTTTACCCAAAGTGAATGAAAATTCAGTAAGCACTTTCATTAGTTTCGTATGCTATAAACGAAAGTAAGTTCCTGTATACATACATAATTGGTCATTACAACCCTTCAGTCAGGATTATTGAACTAGTATCTCACACTACTTCTGTCTTGTGTGTTCATTTTATACATAAGTGGCGGGACCTACTGTTTAAAGTCAACTCCGAACGACAGATTTTTTGAGGAACTTTTCATGGCATTTTATTTACTTTCAGAGTTTTTGCCAGAAGTCTGCTGAGAAGAAATCGCCGAAGAAATACTTTTTGTATTTTATTTTTATATCTGGCCTGGGACTCGAACCCTGGCTTTACGTCTAATAAGGCAGCACTCTACCTACTGACCACAGCGACAGTTCCGTGTATCTTCGGCTAATTCTAGCTGAACTCTTTGACTGTGTATCGGCAATAATTTGTGAATTTGCTATTCTTTTACGCAACACTAGCGCTTATATTAATTAATTATAATTTAATTAGTCAAATAAGTCAGGACGAAATAGATTTTGTTTTATATGGAAAACTTAGTTGAAACTCATTAGATTTTGATCGACATCTCTTTAGTAGATTTTATTTGTTGTGAAACCTTTTTTTATTAAGTATTTACATTTTTTACTTTTTATAACTAGATTCATAACACATTCCACGAATTGGAAATTCAAGACGATCATGAGTTTCTGCCTCCACTTCTGCCCCAATAGTTGAGAGTTATCTACAAAAACAATATTGGCTTCATTGTTCGATACTTACAACATGGAAACACAATATTTCTCATATTACACATACCAGAAAGCAATGTGTAGTCGTTACCATTATTGACTCACACTTCTCAAGAATAAATTAATTTTTTCAATTGTATCCTTAAAAGATGACCGAATTGTTGAGTGCTAATTCGTTTATGAATACTATAAAAGTAAAGCATATTTAATACCATTTTGATCATTACTCTTTATTAGAAGTATTTCTTCTGCCGTAATAATCGTAGTTACCACTCTCCATTATCTTCGGTTAAGACGGGTTGTTTTCGATTAATAGAATAGTCTTTGTAAGTTATTAATTTTGAGATATACAAATGTAAGTGATTCTTTCAATTACAATGTTAATACCAGAAACAATATGTTGTAATCATCAAAAATGTATAACTGAACTACGTGATTGTATTTTGCTTTTACATTGTGTAACGTTATAATTATAAAACGAAAGCTAAAAGTAAAACAATTGAGTAAAAAACCTGTTTACAAATTATCGTTCTGGTTAATATAACCACAAACTTCAGCATAAAAATATATTAAGCAAGTAAACAAAATAAAAAACATCCCAACAACACGAGAAAGCGAAGTCATGAACGTTCGCCTTGCAAGAACATACCTAAGCTTATTTACTTTGTCATATAAAAGGCATGGCAAAGAAGGCGACGGAGTGAAGTTCAGTAAGTGTTGTGTGAAGACACTATGCGTTTGAAGACAGTAATCGTGTCTAGTAATTGTTATTGCTTGTGCAAAGAGCCATAAACAATGAAAAAGAATTGTTGTTGTTACATCAAGTTGTGAATAGTGGCACACAGAAATGCGGAAAAAGTAAAGAATTTTAATTAAAGCTAAACACCAATTATTTTTATTTGCAATCTACGAGCTCATATTTTAAAGGTTTTCAAAGGGTAAAAAGTTATAAAATTTTTGATCCTTTAATGTTGATCTAATAAGTTTTATCAATAGTTGATAAAAATTCCTTAAATTCTGGTCAAAAACTCAATATTTCAGTTTTTCCATAGATTCAGCAATTCATGTATAAAATTAACGCACACAACATAAGTGCTGTGAGAAGCTAGGTCGAAATCCTGACAGAAGGGTTGTAATGGTAGCGCTTGGTACAATTAAATATCATCAATATCCCAGTGCTTTGAAGTAAAATATATTGTTACATAGAAATGATAAACAAAAGGAACAAAAATACATCAACGAACATCAGTGTAAAAAGGGATAAACAAATAAACAAACTGGCGACAACTACAATACCAGGGCAAACGTAAACAGTATACACAAACAACAATAACGCAAACAACTTGTTTACAATTATAGAGGCTTAGCGAAGGCAATGTCATTCTCCTTCTTAGGCACTCATCAGACTGTTTACCCTGCGATATATAAGGCAGGACAGAACAGACAACGGGATCAAAAAGAATTCAATTAGTCTTGTGTGAAAACGTGTTGCGTGTGAAGAGTATAATGGTAGTTTGAAGATCTCCGTTGCAAAAATCTTTCGAACAATTGTTAATGTGTGCGCTGATGTGTAAAGAAGAATAACAAATCCAATTCCAAATAGTTTCACAAAAAATTATGCGATCAACAAAAATTTTATCTCAAACTAAACACAAAATTATATTTATTTTAATTGCAATCTTTTAAATGTTTTCAAAAGGGGAAATAAAGAATATTTTTGAGTTCTACACAACTAAATTTACAACCTACTCTATGTCGTCACTCGGGTGTATTTTACTTTTACAGTAGCTTTTAATTCTTCCCCATTCATCGATTAAATAGATTTTACCATATGACAATTTTTTTTTGATTCTGTTGTCAAATTGTGTTTATTTCGCTAATTTTATTTTCTAAGCTATTTTAATTGCTCAATTTTGTATCATAGCCATTATTTTTCGTGATTTTATTACCCAAATCATCAGATATTTAGATTTATGTTCATGCATTTATTTTATTAAGTGTAAATAAGCAATACAGTAAGACCCCGCTTAACGGGGGTACGTTCCAATAAGTTCCAGCGCTAAACGAAACAGCGTTAAACGAGGCAACTTCGCACGTACATATGTAAATACTAGAGGTGTGCACAAGACACCCTTCACCGAATGCAATACTGTAGCGTACTCTTTTCTGTTGCTCGTGATTTTATGAGTGCACTGAAATATGTATTTCTCTTTTATTCTTCTTTTTATTTTATTTATTATATATTTCTTCGGCGACTTCCTCTCAGCAGATTTCTGGCAAAGACTCTGCGAGTAAAAATTGCCATGAAAAGCTTCTCAAAAATATGTCGTTCGGAGTCGACTTTAAACTGTAGGTCCCGCCACTTATGTATAAAATCAACGCACGCAACATAAGTGGTGTGAGAAGCTAGGTCGTAATCCTGACTGAAGGGTTGTAATGGCCAATTATGTATGTATATTCACACTTATTTCTATTTCCAGCTACAATGAATATTCGGTCTTGAGAAAAATTCAATAAAGTTCCAATTTTATATGCCTTGTGCACGCCTCTAGTAAATACATTGCGACTTCGGAAAATACAATTTATTCTGGACAGACTAACAAAAGAGTATTGAGAAAGAAACATAGTAAACACCGTCGGTATATAGTGCGCCGCTTTTAGTTGGTGAATGACCGTTTTATTTGCACACACATACAACAAGTAGTAATACAGAGTACGATTTAGAGGAATACTGAAACAGCGTTAAGCGGGGTCTTACTGTATAAAAATTTTAAGACTTTAATTACTTTTATTGTTTTTATTGGTATAAAACTTTTATTGAAAAAAGAAAAAAAATATTTTTTAATTAAAAATTATTCATGTCTTTTTCGTCTGCAGTGTGAACAAATTCAATTATCGATAATATGCTGACAAATTGATTAATATGCGTACTTTATACGAATTATTATAACTTAACGCAGTGCCATATCTCATAATTATAGTAATTTATTTTGTATTTTATAATTAATTTTACCAAAACTATATCGACTGACCTGCAAGTTGTTATGGTTTGTAAATGAGTATTAAATTTTCCATCCTGTATACGAAATCATTGTTCAGTCAAATACAGTCCTCAACACAACTCTCACGCACGTGTTTTTAAACTTATGATATGGGTTTCTTTTATATCCTCCATGCATAAAACAAACGGATAAACGATTCTACTTTTGTAACCGTAATGTAACCATGAAACCTAATAACATTATGATCCCGACTTGAACATATTTCAAATTACAGAAACTAGTTGTACACAATAGAAAGTAATTTCAAAAGTTCATGTTAAAGCTTGCAAGGACATCTCAGTCAATAAAAGTCAAGTAACTATAAAAAAGTTTTATCAAATTACTTAGGTTGGTGCACTCTTTCCGGAATCGTTTTCAATCGACTTGGGTATGCCAAGTTGGCCATTGTGTGGAAATTCTTTCGAGACGTTAACCTATCCTGTATCAATGAGGAGTCCTGCTCTACCGGTAGACTCACTTGGTCTTTGATGGATTTGATCGTGGTATCATCTCAATCACTGTGGCCATGGTTACAGATCATTGCGTAATAGGTTAACATGCGGAAAGGATCCAGATTCCCAATTAACGACTACTACCGTAGGTGCAGATCCGCTGAAGAAGAGGAAACTGTTATCCACTTTCTTCTTCAATATCCAACTCTTGAGAGGTGCATACATATGTTTTTTCGCTCTCCATTTTATGTCAAATTGACAGAACTATTATATATTGATGTCACGGATATAGCTTATAAAACTTTCAGCCTGGTTTTCCCAGCGTATTGTAGTCGTGCTTTTAATGAGCAACCCGTGCGCTGACCAACTTATTCTTCCTCCCTAGTTTGGCAGAACTTGGTTTGTACAGGGACTGCGTTCACCTGTTGGCCGCGTTCAAAGGGCCGCTATACGAACTCAAGTGAGCTTTTGGTATCAAAGTTACCACTACAATCTAACCTAACCTAACGTGTTTTACTTAAAACTTAAGTTTATGTGCACGAAAATGTAATTTTTAAATCTTTTGAAGTTCTAATTTAATTTTGAAGTATAAGAGTAAAACTCTCCAATATATAAAATATTTGAAATTGTAATGATACTACTACATGATACTTACTACGTCTTCTCCTCCTGTGCTTCGCCCACTGAATTAATTCACATACATATTATCGTATAAACTTGAAATAATACATTAATTCTTAACGTTATGGTCTTTTTGGTTATTTAATACATAAAACTGCTATGTTTGTTTACGTTATTCGTAATTAACCACAAGCCATTTTATTGTTCACAAAATACGCAACAAATTCGAAAGGACTAAATAGGAAATAATTTCTTTTTTTATGTTTTTGTTTATAAAATATTCCAAATATATGAGCAATTTGGTTTGCTGAAATGAACATAAAAAATGAGCATCCGTTTTCGCCGCTGTGAATATGTATTGAGTAAACCAAATCCTGCTATTGATAAAACTGAAACACTAAAACAAGTAAAAGGACGGAAGAAATTTTTTATGAATTAGTTTTAAACATAGCAATTTTTGGCACAAATAGCAGCAAACATAACTTTTCATCCTATACCGCAAACCAAATGCATATAAATGTCCCACTTCTTACATCTACAAATACATAATGAATAACTAACTTACATATCCATATGTATGTATGGTACATATAATTGCTGTAAACGAACGGCTGCTTAAATAAAGTTATACTTCTGATAGCAACATTTTATAGAGAAAAAAAATTGCTTAAAAATTCAACATGCAACATGAGTTAAAATTTAACTGGTTGAGAGCAAAACTATGTATAATTGCATATTAGAAGCTCTTTATTTACGTCATATTCCAAAAATTAAAATTATAATAATATGTATTACCTTGGGTTAAAGGGTAGTCCACACCAGAGGCCAGCAATGAATCTTTTTTCGCTAGTCAGTAAGCACTCATTCAATTTTGAGTATGAATGAATCAACAGAATTGAAATTCAACTACTCTGATTCATTCGTACTTGCTAGAACATTGATTTATAATTATAAGTAGCAATGAGTATGAGTACAACGTTGACATCAAACTCACAACATTGAAAATATGTTTGATTCATACGTCTACTCATTCTGATTCATAAATTTAGAAAAAAACTTATAAGTCATTCGAGTGGCTCGAATCATTCATCAAAATTTACAGCCTTTGTTGTTGTTGCATATACAAACAAAGAAGAAAGGAAAGACAAAGACAACATGCAAAGCATACATATAATCTCCTTGCGAGTAGAGTAGTGTTCGTTCGCGAATCATACTTATTTTGTGGTTCGTGTATGTATTGTATTGTTAAGTATGAATACGACGAATACTTCCAACTTTGAGTACAAGTAGTATGAGTATGATATTAAAATAAGTATGAATGCGTATAGGTATCTGAAATTATAAGTTTGACTCGAAGCCACTCATTGTTTTGAATACTTATTGCTGATCTCTAGTACACACGATAAATATTTTCAGTACGTAAAGCCGGAGAGAAAATATTACATATTTGTATGTATTGCAAAATAAGAGTAAAAATTGTATTTTTTGCATTTACACGATTAGTAAAATACCAAACTTAAGTACAATAAAAACTTAAATTTTTTGTGGTATGTACGTGCCAAATTTTATTCTCATATTTTATTCTCGCCCGCTTTCATTACATTGCACTGACCACACTCTCCTATACAAAAATTTTAAATGTCGAATGGCTTGTGGGACCATGTAAATCCGTTTTTAACGATGATGAATTTTTAGAAACCTTTCAGAGAGGAAATACCTTTTTTCATATTTCGTTTGTCTACACTGGGCTTTGATGCCTCGCGACTAAAAAGTCACATACTATCTACTAGCCTACATGGACACACATCTCTTTTTTGCCCTTGCCGTTATAACGTCAGCGGTGACCATACGCTATGCTAATTAAGAATTAGAAGATTAATGGTTATACAGTCACATTTCTATTTCTTATAGTCTACATTTAGTCAATAATTTATAAACCGCTCAACATTTTAACAGGAAGTCTAATTCTTATAACCAAACCTTCGTTAAATAGTTTAAATTTTAAACAATTCGGAAAATGTAAACAAACAGCTTTCGATCGACCTAAACTCCAGATAAATAGACACGCATAATGATGTGTGTATAGTAGAGGATTGCACAAGACGTATAAAATTGCATTTTTCTCAAGTGTGAAGCAAAGAAAGAGAACAAAAAAACAACTGCACTCGTAAACCATTGTACAACAGTATAAAATTTAGAGTTGTGTCAAGAGTGAAAAAAATATTGTACTCTTCATAGAGCCACAACATAGATTTCTTTTTTTTGCTTCTGACAACCGAACATCTTCGTCGACACCAGCATTTCCAGCAACTTTTTTAAACTTTTTATTTCTGGGGAAAAACCTTTTTTTATACACTAGTTTTTTTACACTACTGATATTCATATGGCAATACTGAAAATGTAGCTACAGTAGTAAAATATACTCTTACAACACAAAGGATAGTTCCGTTACTTCATAGGCAAACGGGTGCTGTTGTATACATTGAATAAATGAGAAATACACATTTCAGTACATACATACATAAATACATAATTGATCATTATAACCCTTCAGTCAGGATTATTGACCTAGTGCGTTAATTTTATACATAAGTGGTAGGACCTACAGTTTAAAGTCGACTCCGAACGACAGATTTTTGAAAAACTTTTCATGGCAATTTTATTCATATTAGAGTTTTTGACAGAAATCTGCTGATAGGAATTAGCCGAAAAATTCTGTTTGTATTTCATTTAGATGTCTGACCGAGGACTCGTACCCTGGCCTTACGTCTAATAAGCCAACACACTACTTACTAGACCAACAGAAAAGACTGCACTACAGTATTGCATTCGGTGAGGGGTAAGCTAGCAGAATGTCTTGTGCACACCTCTCGTGTATAGTAACAGTGGTATAGTGTGGTATTCTTCTATACTAGTTACCAGTAGTTTCCAGTCAATTGTGATATAAACCGCCAACAAAACAGTGTTTCAACTTTTGCTCACGAATACCCAAAGAAAAATTGTTATTTCATTTCATTACATTATTTTTCTTACTTTTGGTTTAAATTTTTTTTATTTTTTTTTAATATCTATAGTACATACGCATAGACATATTTCGTAACAAAAAATGTTTTCTTTAAGAACTTATTTCGAGGGTGAAAAACACTTAAAAACGTTAGACAGAGAAGGGGGGATATAACAGGAAAAAAAAGATAAAAAATTTTTAGCACTCGAAAATTAATGACTCTTTTTAGGTTTTTGTTTTTTCTTTCTATGGTATTTAAAGTAAACTGTATTGTTGTTGATGTTGTTTTTGTTTTTACGTATACTAATATCTTTATAAATTTTTTATGACTTTAAATGAATGTTGTTTTCTGTGTTAAATAATTTATTTCACACTAAAATCATGCGAAAACATGAACGCCAGCTAAAAACATTTTAAATGCCTGAAAACAGCCATGAACTTAAGGACGATTTTTTGCATTTAAATGCCGTGTTGAAAAGAATTTTTTCCAAGTTTTTGCGCATAAATCACGAGTCTCATATACGGAATACAGAAATTTACTCTCTTGATTCTCTTCAGCGTGCAGACAACACACATCCAACTGTTCTTAAAGAGAATTGTATAACGGTAAAGAGATTTTAGATCAGTTAAAGAGAATTTTAGTTCATTGTGTTTGCCAGGGTTTTGTAAGGATTTTTTTTACCCACAGCTGTTGGTTAAATTCAAATGTATGTAAATTTCTTATTTGGCGCTTTAATTTGTATGTTAGTTTGTATCACAATTGTTCCACAATCCACAGAATGTCGACAAACATTTCAAGGTTATTTGGACTGATGCATTTTTTTTTTCATAATATCGACATAGTTTTCCTGTTGGTCCTAGGACAACATATTCCTTTTGTTCGATTGCTTACAAGAGCAACAAAAATAATAGATCCCTGGATTCGTCTTTTTACATTTACATTTACATTCGCATTCATTTTCAGTTTTTAATTTGGAAATTGCTTGAGGTTTCTTTTGTTTTCAAATAGAAAATAAATTTTCAGCACAATGATTTCTATTTTCAGTAAAATTACTAGCAGACATTTAAATGTGACAGACATTTAATGTGTAGATACATACTTATGTATATCCAATAGTCTGTCTATTAAATGCATAAAATCAACTTATTTTTATGTGAAGATGGAAAGAAATTAAAAAAAAAATAAATATTTCAAACAATTGTACGGTAGGATTATTCATATCGCTTCATTTAGGATTATGACCTAGCTGCTTACACCAGGCATTTTGTGTGGAACACACAGTTTTAAGCCGACTGCGAATGACAAATTTTTTTGGAGAAACTTTTCATGGCAACTTTATTTAATTCTCAGAGTTTTTGCCAGAAATCTGCTGAGAGGAAGTTGCCGAAGAAATATTATTTTCATATCTAAGGTATCTTCTCTGGAGTTTGAACCATGGCCTCACATCTAATAGCCTTACACACTGCCAACTACGACGACTTATATCACATGTATGAATTATTATTATACAGTCAAACTCGTTTGTAACGAACTCGGTAATAACGAATTCTTGGTTATTACGTACATATTTGCATGTCCCAACATTTTAATAACAATTTTCATTCCAAAAACTTCGTTTATTACGAACTCGTTTATAATGAATTCTCGATTAAAAGGACCTACTTTAAATGGTCCCAGTAATTAAATTTCATACGTTTTACATTTTTTATAACGAACCCTCAGAAATAACTTTGAAGTGAGGCAATAGTCTTTACTTTTATTTAATATGGCAGCATTAAATTATAACTTAGTATCTCTAATCAGCTGATAGATAAAAAGAATTAACACATATTTTTGGTTTTTAATACTTTAAAAAATACTTTTTTTTTATAAATGAAAAAAATTCTTTGCATTTTCTACTGTAATCCATTTGATTAGGCGTTGCGGATAAGAAAGGACACGAACAGTACAAAATGGAAACCAATTGTTATTATTAGAACAGGTGCACTCGTAAGAAGCGGAAGCTAGTATACAAATGCCTTTCTTTTATGTTTTCGAAGACATCAAACACATTCAGTGTACATCAAATTAGTGAAAATACAACACAAGAAATTGTGCTGAAGGCAAAATTCAAAGTTCAGACTTTAGGAGACTTTACTTTACTTTAGTATGTGCCGCAAGATGTAGTAGAATCTGACACGGCACGGCCTTAAACATCTTAACAATACAAGCTACTAACGTGTGGTAATAGGAGATTACGTTAGCGATTGATTAGTCTCATATGCTAAAATTTAATCTTCCAACTAATGTCTTATATAGTGGTTATTATGCATACGAAAAATTATTTTTAGGTCAAGTTCTTTAAAAAAATTTCAATGCCAATTATAAGGTCATTGCAAGAAGATAATATTAATATTGATTGTCCTTTTAATACTCTTATACTTGCAAATACAGTACACAAAACCAGGCAAGATGCACATTCCACATCTTTATACGGAAAAGATGTATAAACATGGCTGTCACTTAAAGCGTCCTCATTATGTCTGTAAATATCTGATTTGTACGGTGTAAGGGAAAATAAATGTATGCTATTCTGCATAGCAATGATTTCCAATAGCATTATCTCGATCGCTACTTCACATCAAATCGCTCATGCTCAATACCCAAAGTGACACGTAGAATCTTTACGTTGAAAGCCACATGTACGGTGTTCAGATCGTCTTATTCAGACCAAAATAAAGTGAACATCAATACACTTTCAAACCAAAAAGCACTGCAAATAGTGATTTTTTCGGTATGCATTGGACGTTCTTGAATCTCATTCTCAAATTCGACAATTAAACAGTAGATAAGTAAGTAATTTGAAAGTCGCCGTAGCCTAATAGGTAGTGTGTTAGTTTATAAGACCCTAAGACGACGGTTTAAACCCCAGCTCAAACATCTTTAATAAAACGCAAAATGAACTAACATTTCATCGACGACTTCCTCTCAGCAAATTTCTGGCAAAAACTGTGAGAGTAAAATTGTGATGAAAAGTTTCGCAAAAATTTGTCGTTCAGAGTCGACTTTAAACTGTAAGTTCCGCGACTCATGCATAAAATTAATACTTACAACTGAATCCCATTATTCTTCCCAGTATTGGTATTTTTCTGCAAAATCCAGTCTGCATTTTTTGCATTGGGAAGAAGAATGGCCTTCAGTTATTTTTTCTGATGAAAAAAAATTTAATTTAGATGGTCCTGATGATTCCCATAAATATTGGATGGATTCACGTAAAAAAAATCAACGAATGTCGCGAAATTTCGATGGAGGCACCGTAATGGTTATGGTTGAGATTTCGACTACTGGAAGGACAATTATATATACATAATTGGCCATTACAACCCTTCAGTCAGGATCACGACCTAGCTTCTCACACCACTTAGGTTGTGTGCGTTAATTCTATACATGAGTGGCGGGACCTACAGTTTAAAGTCGACTCCGAACGACAGATTTTTGAGAAGCTTTTCATGACAATTTTTACTCTCAGAGTCTTTGCCAGAAATCTGCTGAGAGGAAGTCGCCGAAGAAATATTGCTCGTTTTGATGTCTGACCTGGGATTCGAGCCCGGGCCTTTCGTCTAATAAGCCAACACTCTACCCACTAGACCACGGCGACTTCGGAAGGACAATTATTTGTTTTATATCAACTAAAATTGAATTATTAGATGACGTTTTAATTAATTTTGGGAATGATTCGTTAGGCAATAATTGAATATTTCAGCAGGATAATTCCGCAATCCATAAATCAAAAGCAACAAAATCGTTTCTGCCGTCAAGAAACATACTCCTGATCTAAATCCGATATAAAATTTATGGGCAATACTATCGGATTAAATTTTCAGAATAATACCCATCTTTGAAAAGTGCATCATAAGAGAAGGGAGTAGGATTGATTAAAATTGCGTTCAAAATTTAATATATCCTACGCCCCCTCAACTTCAGGAAGTCATTATTAATCACTGTGGACACATTCATTACTAATAAATACAAATATTACTAAGTAGTTAGCTTTCTATCATTGATTATTTTAGTTCATACCTGTTAAATTTTAAGTTACGATTAGATCTCATTACATTACTTTTTAAAAATAATCGTAATGATTATACAGGGTGGCTGGTATTTATTGCATCCAACTTCAGGTTGTTATCATTTCTAAACCGCTCGTTTGACAGCTGACAGATTTATTACAGTGACAGTTCATTTTATTATTTACAAGCTTACAAAAGCATTTTGATCTTTGCATTCAGAAAAAAAAGTTATTCGTCATGGAATTCAAGAGTGATAGTGTGAATTGCTTTATATTTGGCTGGAAAAGCAAGGTGGCTATCGTTAGAGCCCTCCAGGACTTAAATGTGAATAAATCCTTTGTATTTCTCGTACCATTGTTCGTTACCGTGACACGGCAGTGTTGCATCGCGTCCAAAATGTGTATGAAATAAAACTGTAACACCACAGAAAATGATCCGAGTAGTGAAGGCTAGATTTGATCATTTCTACCGCACTGAAAATATCCGGATTTCAATCTGGACTTTTGAGCCCGGAGCATTTTGAAGAGTAAGGTTCTTACTAAAAAATATAAAAGTGACGATCATCTCAAGACGGCGCTTCGACGGGAATGTTTCAAAAAATACCGCAGTGCCACTTTCGTGCAGTCTGTGATGGCTTTGTCGGCCGTTTGAAGGCCATAATTCGTACCAAAGGTGGCTAATTCAAACAAATTTAAACTGATTCTAAAATTTGATGTTATTTCCAACATTTTTTGGTTTTGAACAATAAAATTAAAAAATATAGCGCTTTACTTTGTTGCATTATAATTATTTCGAATTACTAATGGATTGCGATTACATATTATCAAAAAAAAAATTTGGATTACTGGCGATTAACATTACGATTACTACTCATTACTTAACGGGTATGTTTTAGTTTTAGGTGAATATTAAATTTGGTCTCATACTTTTTTCGTTTGAAAATCAAACTTCATTTTGTGTTATTCTTTTATTAAATAAAGAAAAAATATTTTTTTTACATAAAAACATTTTGTTAGTTATATACTGATATTTATATTTAACTCAAAAATGGTACTTATTGGTTTAAAAGATTTTAAGTTTTTCGAGAAATACGTTTAGTCTTATAAATATATCGGGGAGTGTACAGCTAAGAATTGCGCATAACATTTTGATATATTGTGTCTTTAAATTTTAAATTTACTCTGAGTTCTACTTGGGGGTATCTATATAATTGCGGTGCAAAAATATTGAGTCAGCAAAAAGTTTCGCATATTTTTCTATTACATACATACATAATTGGTCCTTACAATCCTTCAGTCAGGATTATTGACCTAGTTATTTAGACTACTTATGTTGTGTGTGTTAATTTTATACATAAGTGGCGGGAACCTACAGTTTAAAGTCGACTCCGAACTACAGATTTTTGAGAAACTTTTCATGGCAATTTGATTTTACTCTCAGAGTTTTTGCCAGAAATCTGTTGAGAAGAAATCGCCGAAAAAAAATACTTTTGTATTTTGTTTGGATGTCTGACCTGGGACTCGAACCCTGGTTTTTACGTATAATAAGCCAGCACACTACCTTCTATACCACGACGATTTTTCCATTAGGTTGTGAAAATGTAAAATAGATTTGGCTGCCTGACTTTTGTTGTCTAATGTATATTATTACTTCGATAAGTTTTATTTTGTTTGAATGTATACATGAAGTACGTTTAATATACGAAACTGAATGACTTAACAATTAACTTTCTCTTGATTAGATTTTGAAAACAAATTAACACAATATGAATTCATAATTGAAAATCATACATGCATGAGCATATTTCTTTCATATGCAAATTATTGTATTTCAAATCATAAACTGGATAATTTTACATACAACCTCATCACCGTAATCAACTTTTACATACAAAATTTGATGAAAGAATATGAAAACGTTCTTTTGAGAACAAGCTGGAACAGAAAATTACTTTGATATAAAAATACTTCAAAGAGCCAAATATATTATGCTTTTCATCAATTTACATATATAGAAGGCAAAATTCATACGCATGCATATGGTGTATATTTGTATGAAAAGAAAGAAAATTTCATTAATTTGCTTTAATTTTAAACACCATAGCAGGTCTAAATAAAAATATGCAAAAAGTATTTTTTTTTTTAGAAATCTTTGACAGCAATTGTTTCTTTGATTTTATTTTCATAATTAAAAAGTAAAATGAAATGACAAAAAAAAATTTCAATATTTCAATTGCTTCACATTTAATTTTTTTTTTTTTGCCTTAAAAATGAAAGCATTTTACATTTTTTTTATAATTTCTAATTTATTTACAATCTATTATAAAATATTAAGTAAATTCGATAAGTGTAATGAAAAATAACATATGCTTTTAAACTACATTAAGTTTAATAAACTATAAGGCTAGATTAGATTTAAAAAAAGAAGTTTAATTATTTACAAGACAAGTAATTTATTTAGACGAAGATCTAACAAATGAAGACCTAACAATGTATCCTATTTAATCTTCTAATATCGTCCCCTTCAGCTAACAAGGAGATTGCCAGTACATTACAATGATTACTAAGTCTGTTTAAGTATCTAGCGTTAAATCTATTTATTTAATTTATTACAAAAGGAATTTTTAAGTCACTATGACCATGTTTATTGATTACCAATTGACCATGAGTCTTAGAACTTTTGACTGATAATGTTGTAATACCTCGACATTAGACTGACTGAGTATTCCCCACAGCCTAATACCAGTACGTCCAAGCCGGCTTTAAAATAGCCTTGTAAAGAATTATCTTATTCTCAAGACTAAGTTGCGATTTAGGTCCCTATTAGCCAGTAAATGCTTTTTAGTTTTAATATTTAGAAAATATTTCTTTTTTGCCTTAATGTGGTCTTTCCACGTAAGCCGTTTATCGAGATGCATACCCAAATATTTAACGCAATCCGTTTTTGGTATTTGTAAGCCATTTATGTATACTGGAGGGCATTAATTTTTCCTTAATGTGAAAGAGACTTGATTAGATTTCTCTGTATTTATAGCAATTTTCCACTTAGTAAGTCAATCACGTGTAATATTTAGTTCTCCTTGAACCATGACAGATTCTTCGATTTAATTTTCATTAGCAGCTATTACTGCAGTGTTATTTGCATAGGTAGCTAATGTAATATTTATTATCTACTAATGGTATGCCCGAAGTGTAGATAGTGTATAATATGGGACCTGAAACACTGCCCTGAGATACTCCTTGTGTGCATATTGAGATTCTTAGAAAGTTCATCATCAACTTTAACATGAAACTTGCGATTTTGTAGGTAGGACTTTAAAACAGAGTAATATGGAGCTGGTAGATTATGCTTAAATTTGAATAATAGTCCTTCGTGCCATACTCTGTTAAATGCCTGTTTCTCGTCCAAAAAAACACCTGAACGAAACATTTTTATTTCCAACGAATCAGAGATAACTTTAATGACTCGATGGCATTGCTCCGGGGTTCCATATTAATGGCGAAATCCAAACTTATGGTCAGATTTTATTTTAAGTTTCCCCACAATTGGAAGTTGTCGAGATACAAATAGCTTCTCAAAAAGTTTAGAAAAAGTGGTAAGTATATAGGCCTATAAGATGAAATAAGTTTTTCAAGTTTGTTGGGTTTCTTTATCATTATTATTTCCGTTCCATTTAGAAGGAAAGTATGATAATCGGAAAATTGAATTAAATATTTGTGTTAAAAATACAATAATTTTCTTCGATAAATATTTGGCAAGTTCGGAATCAATCTTGTCAGGTCCATGGGTTTTTTCTGTTTTCAAGTTTGGAAATTGCGTTTTGCACATCTCCTGGTGAATATGGCTTTATAGGCAAATCCATTTGATATGGAGATTCTAAAAAGTCTAAAATTACGCTTTCATCAACTGTGTTGGTTAATAGGAGTGGTTTGTAGATATTTTCTAAATACTGCGAGAATGCATTGCTTTACTTTTAAAGCATTTTAGAAACAAGTTTTTTTACTTTTTGTCATTAAGGGTTTTCGGGTCTGGTTTGACCCAAATGGCTGGTTTGGATTTGTTTTTCTTTTATGTATATAAGCCGTAGTAAGTTGTAAGCCTAAATTTTCTATAAAAATTCGATGCTTAGTTAAACTGTTTTCATTCCAGCCATTTTTAGCAGATGTAAGTATGTAACATAAAAACATTGTAGACGGATGTGTCAATAATATTTCTAATTTGCAACTACAACAGGACACTACTTTATTCATTGTATTAATCCATCCATTACATTTGTTTTAATAGAGTTTTATCTGAGGCGTTCTGTTCTCACGATTACTTATTTCTGGACTATGATACAAGTTATTAAAAGAGGTACAGACTTATTTTTATATGTTTGTTTCTATTTTTTAGGGATTTATGAAAGGGGATAGCATCTCCTGCCAAAGCTATTTGCATTTCTTATAATTTTTGGTTAAATTTATAAAACCTGATAAAATTTCAGCTTTTGCAACTACAAGCGTAACTTCGTTTCTTCAGATATATTTCCTTTTCTTTTCGTGATTAAGGTGATATTTTCCAGTGGTAGGAAAAATTATTGAAAACAAGAAAGTTTTTCGTTTTAAGTTCTAGGGCATGAATAATAAGCCACTAGTGTCCTGTGTTCGGACTATTCCAGTTTTATTTGTCAGTGGTTGCATAAAATATATTATTTTTTGACATCATTGACGTATGACTATGCTAAAATTCATAAGTAAAGCTCGCATCTGTCAAACACAATCAACGATTCTCTTCAACAACTATTTGTTTTCATAAGCACCACTTCGTTTTCCACTTACATACATAATTAGTCGTTATAACCATACAGTCAGGATTATTGACCCAGTTTCTTACATTACTTATGTTGTGTGTTAATTTTATATAAGTGGTGGGACCTACAGTTTAAAGTCGACTCCGAACGACAGATTTTTGAGAAACTTTTCATGGCAATTTTACTTAATCTCAGAGTTTTTGCCAGAAATCTGCTGAGAGCAGATCGCCGAAAAATAATTTTCGTATTTTATTTTGCTGTCTGGCCTGGGACTCGAACCCTGCCTTTACATCTAAAAAGCCAGCATACTACCTACTAGATCACGGCGACTTTAATCTAACAGGAAGTCAAAAATCGGAAAGTCAAAAGAGGAACAGTTTTATTGGCGTGAATCTACAAATTGCCTCAAAGAAAGAAATATTTTTTACTTTCCTTTTTATGCCATCTTATCACATTATATGAGCTGCCTCTAGTGAAGATAGTCACCAACTATTTAAACCATGGCCATACAGAAATTTTTCTTTAGTGACTTTAAATTGCTACAACGTTCTTAGCGTAAAATAATGCCCCATGAAAATATAATAGCCGTTAAAGACATTTAGAATAATTTGATCTGATTTTCCCCTTTGAAAAATATACATTCAACATGTAGATTAGCTTTTCTTAACAAGTTCAGCCATTAAATGATATTAAAAAATGTATAGTTCTTAAGCTTGCGTAAGTCAGTTCTTTATGGCACATACTAAGTGTTGAATACATTTCTTACTTTCGTTGGAATTTTATTTGTAGAAGAAAATAATATTTCTTATTATCCATTAGTTTATTTTTTTTTTGTACAAAAAACGCATTTAGCTCTTGAAGGAAAATATCCTATGCCTTGTGCCTCAAGGGATTTCTATTAACAAATGATTTTCATATTATTAATTGCCGCAATAAATTAAAATATCCGTTTTACCAAACAATCGTACATAAACAATACAAACATTTCATTTGCTTTTAATATCGTATTCAAAAAAGAGAAGTAAAGCAGAAAAACAGGAAAACAAAAAAGTACGCATCCTTGTTTCTTTAGCTTTAATAAAATTTCGTAATTTCCTTAATCAAATCTTTTATGAAATTACCAGAAATATAAGGAAATAACAAAACCAACAGCAATAACATCAATATTTTCAAAATTTCTCGTTGTCATTTTATTCTAATTACGTTATCCTAGATTACTTCCTTTCACACAAGAGAAGCATAAAATCAACAAGACTAAAATCCTTATGGCGTTGTTGTTATTCCCGCTTTTGTGTCACTTGTACTCTTGTGTATAAGCCAGCCTGCGTATCTTACAAAAGGTTGTTTTAAAAAAGAGTGACAGCAAGCAACCTGTATGCGCAAGCATAGTATCTATAACATGTGGAATAAGAAAAGTGTTTTCGAATGAAAAACATACGTAGTACATATAAAATACAAACGAACTAGGTAGTCAATGCAAAAACAGCTTTTGCGAAAAATTAGTAAAATTATTAATGCAACATTAATCTCAACAATCATCATATTATTATGGTGCGTGTGAAATAAAGTTTTATTCAACGCTCAGTTTTAAAGAATGAAAAGAAATTCTAAAAATGAAAAGAATATTCTGTACATATGTATATACAGTGATGAGAAAAGAAATAAGGACACCTAACACTCTTACTAGACGCGATGCTACTATTTAAACACCAGGTCAAACATCTCCAAACAAAAGAAGAAACATTTTTTTCATAATTTCATTTTGACCTGGGGATTTGAAGCCTGGCCTTATGTCTAATAAGCCGACACACTACCTACTTACGACTATTTTATTGTCTTAATATATGATACAGAATTGTTATCCAAAGTATTTTTTTGCTATTTAATTTCAAATAAATTCTTTATTATCCGACACTAACATGACGTATTCTTCTTTGCTTCCGCCCTTTGCACAAACAACAACACTTGTTCGTTAGATCTGTATAGCGTAGAACTTCAAACCACGACTGTTCTCTTCACACTCAACGCGTTTTCACAGAAAACTGATTGACTGCTTTGTCTTGCCTATTTATATGCCCATATAAACAGTCTGGTGAATGTTCTTGAAGTCGAATGTTCGTGGTTACACCTTCTCGAGAAATCTATCAAGGTTTCATTGTTGTTTGGTTAGCTTTTGTTTTTGTAGTTTTGTTTATCAATTTAATATTGAACGATGTTACACCGTTTCTCTTATCGTTGCAATAGTAATGCACCCATACAATCTACTGTACTACCCTTCAGCATGCTGCTGCTCGGTGTCAGCATAAACAATACCATGCCAGTATCTGATAAGCCAAGTGTATGTTGTTTAGTCTACCGTTCGTTAACTAACATCAGGTTATTGCTAAATAGTCTTATGTATGTCTTAAATCTCTTTGTATTTTTAAATCCCAACAAAAGTTTTGATTGCCACAAAACCATTTGTTTTGAAAAGAGTGTTTGCGTGTACGTATGTTTCCCTTTGTTGAGTATATCTTTCCAAATAACTGTTCACCATCCAGAGAAAGATTCAAGCAATCTTCAGCCGAGGTAGAGTTATAATATTTCATTCTGGAACCTTCTGCATGGTATGTCAAATTCTTAGTGCTTGTACGTATTCAGTCAAGGACACAACATGATTTAGTCATTATTTCGACAAACAATTGCTATACTTTATGTTGAAAAAAAGTTCTGCTGCTTGTCTTTTCATCTTTCAGCATTAAGTTTTTGGTGGCTTACAGCTCTAAAGTACTGAAGACGTTCTCGAAACGATTTCACGTTGTAAGACTTACTATAACACAAGCTGTTGGAATTGGAAAAAATAAAGAACAGCACTATGCATTGAAATAGGGTGCTTTTCAAAATTTGTCGCATATGTTGCCACTGTACAATCCCTTTTATGTCCTCCTTTTTACTAAAAATAATATTATTACCCTATTATCGGCATTTGTCATTGAGTGTCTATGAGAAAGCATTTTACAGTCTATGTAATTCTTATTGCACTTTTGAATAACATTTACTCGTTTCTATTTTCTTCTCAAAAGACGTGAAAGTCTTTCCCTCCAGATGGGAGGTGTAAAAATGAAAATGTTACGAACTTATTTGCCCACCCTCCTGGATTAACACTCAAAGTTATTTCGTTTATATTTGCACACATACCCTAAGAAATATTGATTTTCTCTATATAAACTACAGCATTAAGTTTGAATTCGTACAAAAAGAGTTACTTGTATACACTGAACGACAAAAAAAAGAGTGAATATACGAATTTATTTTTTTAAATGGTCTGCATGTATTGTTTAAATAATAATCAAATGAAGAACACAAATATTCAATATAACAACAGAAGATAATTTAATTTATTCAGTTTTTCACCTTTCTCTAATACGGATATCAATTACAGTACTTCCCTGATATAAGCACTTTCAAAAATGCTTGCGGGACAGTGCTTATAAGCGGAGAATTTTTGTATCGGAGAAATAGCCACGTGTCATTCAATTTGTCTCATTGACAGTACTTCCTATTCGATAGAATGTACACTAGTTGAAGAGGGTTTACTAAGCTAAGACTACAAACATACATACATGCACTTCAGCCATGATTAGTACCTAGCTTCTCACAACACTTATGTTGCGTGCATTAATTTTATACGTGTGTGATGGGACCTACAGTTTAACGTCGACTCCAAACGACAGATTTTTGAGAAGCTTTTTCATGGTCAGACAGGTCCATTTACTCTCAGAGTTTTTGCCAGAAATCTATTGAGAGGAAATCGCCAAAGAAATACTTTTTTTGTATTTGGGATACGAACCCGAAGTTTACCTCAAATAAGCCAACACATTACCTGCTAGACTAAAGCGACTTCGGGATTACTGTGAAGAAATTGCTGAAGGAGATGAATCCACAGAAGACTATTCGCATAATCAAGGGTCATATCGTAGCATTAATTAAACTGAGAGCCATGTGATTGAATTGCACGAACCCTACACAAATTGTAGAAGGAGAACTTTAGTGGATTGTAGGTTATCTATCAGAAATCAATTATCTGGAATTTCGTTACCTTGATTGTTACGTCTTCTGGATGGTACAGAGTGTAGCCTCTGCATCAAGGACAATGATAACTTTCAATGGAATTCCATTTAGCTGTCCATTTATTTACTACAGAATATGGCTCAGGACCAATTTTGGAAAGCAAGTTGTTACAAAGCGGGTACATATAAACGAATTCTTTAAAATAAATTTAAATTATAATGTTCAATCTTATAGGCGGGAAATGCTTAAAAGTGAGATGCATTAATGAAATAGTTTCAATACTTTTGGAAGCAAACGTTAAGTTGCCTATATCCCAGAAAGACTGTATTAATTTGAAATCTCCTTTATTTGCAGTCAGCATCGACTCTATTTATTAAACATTCTTTCGATTCTACTCTCCACTTTGACTAATATTGAAGAAGTGTGCATGTGATTGTACATTATATTCACACACCATAAATTTGTTGTTGACTGTAATTTGCAGTAATTTCACACAAATTACCAAACACAACGTGCGATCACCGACCTCAAAGTCAACCACTTCCAACCGTATTAATTTGGAAATGTGCGGCTTCGGTTATTCTTTTGTGTGTGGAAAAGCATATTCTATTAAAGCCCATTAAGGTATGAAGAATTTATTACAAACGAGGTGAAATCGGGAGTGTGGCAAGAAGCTGAAATGAATTCAACGTATATATTCCAACACACACATAAAAATTTCGTAAATTAAGACGGTGTCTTATAACATCAAACAAATAAACACGTACACAGGCACAGATGTGTGATTATATTTGTGTTAGTATTGTGAAGCTAATTGTGTGGTGGCTAACTAAGGCAGAAGGATTAGTTGAATATTTCAAAAAAATATATTAAATTAGTGCCACTACATAAACTGCTAACAACAGCAGGCATTAAAAGTGCTTACATGCGTAAAGGAACATCTTCTTACCTTATTTATGCCATCTTTATATTGACGCCTCCGTTCTTTGACATTCTATGTCGAAAAAGTGTGTTTTGAGTTATGAGCCCTCAAAGTTTTTACACGACATAGGACTATATGTGTATGTTAAGTAGATGTTTCCCTATAACTTTGGAATGGATCGACGCATCTTAATGGAATTATGACAGTATTAAGAACATTAAAAACGTTCTAAGTACACTTAGAACATTATGGAATGGAGGCGTCGATTCTACTTCTTTTCCTGGTTTATGTTTAACTAATCGTGTTTTCTCAGCAAATCCGGTTCAGCTACTGTCGGGGATGGGATTGTCAATTGTCGTTTCAAATGTTTCAAATAAATATTGTGGTACGTGTTACTTTAGTCAGTTCTAAACATTTAGACTCTTGAACACTGAACTTCAATTGTAAAGGGGTGGACCATTTAAAGTTAAAATTCAAAATGGCAATAGAGTATGATAAAATGAATTGAAATTTTGCCAAATTTATTGTTTTGTCGTGAAATACAATTGTTTCGGTTTGAAATAAAAGCTAGCCTCAGAGTACCTCATTCGATCGGACCAATTTACGTACATTTTTCCGAACGAATGGGTTCGTATCAGAGATCAGCAACGAGTATTCAACATGATGAATAGAATCGAGTCATACTTATAATTTCTGATACTTATACGCATTCATACTTACTTTAATATGAAACTCATATTATTCATACTCAAAGTTGGAAGTACTCGACGTAGGTTAGGTTAGGTTAGAGGACGTGCACCTGTCGGTCAAGACAAGCACAGTACCCGGAGGTCCAAATTGACCCATTGTACATTGTCCTTAGGGGAGGAAGGAAAAGGAGGATATAGGAAAATAGGGAAGGGGAGGGAGAATAGGAAACAGAGGAACGAAAAACAACAGACACAAAACAACAGAGGTTGAGAGTGCGACTACACTTATGAAGCCCTAGCACCTCTCAACCAGCCCAAGCCGCTAATGAATCTGTGGAGAGCCTTGATGTCGGCTCTCGACACAGAACTCAAGTTCTCAAAGAAGGCCCTGCCAAGGGTCCTCAGCCTCAACCTACCAAGGGCTGGGCAGTTGCAGAGGAGATGTTCGACAGTCTCCAACTCCTCCTCATCGCAACATACCCTGCAATAGTCCGGCTGGGATCTGTTCCAGATCCCCGTCAGCGACCTAATCTCGCAGTGCCCCGTGATAAAACCGACAACCAACCTTAAGCTGGCCTTAACCAAGCCCAGCAGCCACTCTGTCCTCTTGCTGTCCACAGCAGGCCACAGACGCCTAGAAACAGAACAACCCGATCCGTTCCCCCAACGTCTCTGCTCTTCCCTCCTGACCCATCCATCGATGAGGCCATAGAGGTGACAGACTGGGGGGTCAGGACCAACCGTCAAATCGCCACTCGAAAGCGAACCTAACCTAGCGAAGGCATCCGCCGTCTCATTGCCCAGTATTCCGCTGTGACCCGGAACCCAGCATAGACGGATACGGTCCGGTCCAAAACTCCGCAACGCCCGTTTGCACTCGCGAACGAGCCGTGATTTGCACCAGACCGACGCAATGGCCCTAAGGGCAGCCTGACTGTCAACGAAGATCGTGTAAGATTCCGAATCCGAAGATGGGCCACCAGCTATGGCCTCAATAGCCTTCAGTATTGCGAAAATCTCCGCCTGAAAAACGCTGCAGTCATCATTCAACCTGAAGTGGAGTTCAAAACCGAGTTCCTTACAGAAAACCCCAGCACCTGTACATCCACCTAACTTAGACCCATCTGTGAAGATGGGTATACCACTCTGCCCCTGGAGTACCCCACCACTCCATTGTGCCCTATCCGGTATGAGTATTCTCAAACCAGGTAGGAACATAGCCTCAGGCACAATATAATCAGTGGCTTTTTCCGAAAGTCCGTACCTTCCGTCAGGAAAGATGGTATTCAGAACTCTGGAGTGACCTATCGAGCGCTGTTTCCAACAGCCCGATTCCCTCAGGCGTATGGCACTACGCGCTGCACACCGCTTGACATATAAGTCAAGCGGGGTCAGACAGAGCATAGTTTCAAGAGCAGCCTGAGGGCAACTTTTCCTCACTCCAGTGATACTCAAAGAGGCAATCCGCTCAACCTTATCCAAGATTTTCCGTTGAAAACTCTTAACTAAGGCACACCACCAGACAACACAGCCATAAGTAATAACCGGTCTAACAATCGCCAGATATATCCAGCGAATGGCTCTCGGCGGAAGACCCCAGTTCTTACCTATGGAGTTCCTACACTGGTAGAAAGCATTTAGTCCCTTCTTCATTCTTTCCTCGGTGTTTCGTTTCCAGTTCAGCTTACTGTCCAGGATAACACCCAAGTACTTGACCTCAGAAGACAACGGAAGCTCCCTACCAGCTAATCTTGGCAACCTGAAGGTTTCAATCTTGTACCTACGAGAGAACAAAACGAGGTCCGTCTTATTTGGATTTATCCCCAGACCACACTTTGTCGCCCAAGAGGATAAAATTCCAAGAGCAGACTCCATCAGTTCCCCCAGCGTTGGCAAAAATTTACCACCCACAAGAATAGCCACATCGTCGGCATATGCCACAACCTTAAAGCCCCTACTTTCGAGGAGCCTGAGACCAACATTTGCAACCAAGAGCCACAAAAGAGGGGATAGGACACCCCCCTGTGGTGTACCCCTGGTCGCACGCTTGACGACAGAACATCCACCCAGATTTGATCGGATTAGTCTATTACCCAACATGTGGGTGATAAACCGCACCAGAAAATCTGGGGCATGTATATCCCTTAGTGAATTCTCAATAGAAGAAGTGGTAACGTTATTGAAGGCCCCCTCTATATCAAGGAAGGCCGACAGTGTGTACTCACCCCTAGCCATATTCGCCTCAACAAAACCAGTCACTTCATGAAGAGCGCTCTCAACAGACTTACCCTTAATGTAAGCATGTTGCGACCCACTCAACAGAGACCAGTCAATGTTTGACCTTAAATATAGATCGATAAGTCTCTCCAAAGCTTTCAAGAGAAAGGATGAGAGTGATATCGGTCTATAATCCTTAGGGCCGATGTGACTGGGTTTACCAGCTTTCGGTATAAACACCACGAGCACATCTTTCCAAATTTCAGGTATATCACACCACCGGAGACAGTCTTTATACACGTCCACCAGATATTCGTGTAATATATCACCAGCATGCTGAAGCAGAGCCGGAAAGACACCATCCGGACCAGGCGACTTGAACGGCTCAAAGCTACTAATAGCCCATTTGACCTTATCTCTGGTAATGATGTCTTCCAAAACCGGCGTAGTTCCAGCATCACAGAAGGGATCAGCTACACCCAACGGATAGCTTCCTGGATCCTCACAATCGGGAAAATGTGTACTCAATAGTATCTCTAGGGTTTCTGTTCTCGAGGATGTCCACATGCCATCGTTCTTTTGGACGAAGCCTAGGACTTTGGGGTCCTTCGACAACATCCTACGGAAACGAGCCACATCAGAAACATCCTCGATACTACTGCAGAAACTCATCCAGGTGGTTCTCTTTGAGCGCTTTATTGCTCCCTTATATTCATTAAAACTGGATCTATATGCAGACCAGTCCACATCCCTGCCCGACCTCTTAGCCTTATTAAAGAGTCTCCTGGTACAACGGCGGAGCCTCTGGAGTTCCGCATTCCACCAGGCAGGCTGGCTCCTCTTACCCGGGTAAGTGAGAGGACAAGCATCTCTATAACAAGACAACAAAATATCCGTCAAAGATCCAACTCGATCATTGATGCCAGGAGTGGAGCGTCCCCTAAGGGCTCTAAGCTCCCCCTCCACAGCCCTTTCATACCTGATCCAGTCGGTTCTTCTTGGATTTCTAAAAGGCCTGTTAAGGCCCCCAGATAGATTAATACTGAATGATATCAGTTGGTAATCAGAAAAAGAACACTCATCTGAAACCCTCCAGTCCCTAATCATAGACCTATCCATGTTAGTGAGCGTAATGTCAATTACCGTCTCTCTAACACGGTTTCTAAACGTTGGCGTGTTACCAGCGTTACAAATGCTGAGCCTATTAAGAATAATAAAATTCAAAATAGACTCACCTCTAGTATTTATGTCAGCACTGCCCCATTGGGTGTGATGAGCATTGGCATCACAACCCAAGACAAGCTGACATCTTTTCCTCTTTGCATGCTCCACCAGTAGTTCAATTAAGCCACCAGGAGGGGATGCAGCCTCATACGGCATGTACACAGATGCCAGCATCAAATCGATCCCATGGTCATCTCTGTAGGCCACAGTTGTTACGTCACCTGTACAAAAGGAAGGAGTGATTAACAAGTCCAAACCACTTCTAGCTAAAATACAGGTCCGTACCTTATCACTTGTTCCAGGAACAAGTAACCTATAGTCAGGATCGCTCAAACCCAGGATCCTATCCCTAAGGATCCAGGGTTCCTGGATAAGAGCGATATCAGCTTCAAGGCGGCGCAGGGTGGTTAATAGGTTGTGTGAGGCGGCTTCGCAGTGATGCAAATTAATCTGCACCACTTTTAGCCTCCTCTGGGTCATCTGACACCGACTATGTCCGGATAACGGAATTTCAGACGTGCCAACCCACATAACACTACACCACCTCTTGCCCTTAGCCACTGAAGGGAATCCTGATCAATAGCAATCCTAAGATCGCAGCCTTTCCTACCATTACCAGTCCGGGAGTTGACAACTACCCATGAGCTGGTGTTCAATCCATCATTCTGCTTTCCAATAAGTTTTGGTATGACATTCACCCGCCTAAAGGTAGGCGGGACCCATACCTTCGCTATTGGACGTAGAGGGAGGTCGGATTGAGGGACCACCTCCAACCGAGCACCAGGCCAGAGTTCACCAAGGCGCTTCACTGATTCCACAAGGAACTTTACAGTTCCCCCGTTTTCACAGTTCACTACCTTGATGCCCTTGGACCAACCTATAGAAGATATGCGGGCATTCCTGCCATCGCAACTCTCCTCCAAAATGAATTCAATTAACCTTTCTTCAACTAGATTCCACCTTTCAGGAGAGATTTTGCCATCCAAATCCGACCTGTCGATGAAAGCCAGCTGAAGGGAAGGGTTAGTTCCCAGGTCATCCTGTTTCTTAGGACGCTTGGAGCTGGAGGAAGGCTCATCATCAGATCTGCCTCTCTTCATGCGATTCCTCTTGCGAGAAACCTGCAAAGAAGACATATCTACTGAAAACTGCCCCTCCACCTCCTTCGCCCCCAACCTTACATCCTTCTTCTGTGATAAAGGATTAGCGATATTTACTACCCCCTTTCCTTTATCCATTATAGAAGGAACACCATCATCCTTTCTCTTCTCCGGAGGTTTGAAAACCCTGGTGTTTTCCTTTGCTCCAGTTGGGAGTAAGGGTGTAGAACCTTCATGCCCCTTGCTTGCTGCTTGAGAGGTAGATGCAATTGGCATCACGCTCCCATCGGCACTCAAGGGACCATCCTCCTTTCCAGAGTCAGCGCCTCGTGAGAGGTCACTGCCCGGGTATTTGGACTCATACCGCGAAACAGTGCCTCTGTGACGAGTCAGCATCCTCTGCTCCTTGACAGAGAGGGAATCAACACCGCAGCTTGCGAATCTCCTCAAGACCGTGCAAGCCCTGCGATACGACTTCCTCTCAGTGTACATAGCGGAACGTTTCCGCCCCGTCCTTCCCCCCTTGTGAGACGAATCACCTCCTCCCACGCAATGCAAAACCGATGCATTGGTGGGATCCGAAGCATCCCGTCCCACAAGAGGGTTCCTTAAAGGGAAAAACCCCACCTCATTGCTCCCAGTAGCAAATTGGACCCGAGTGAAGGGGAGCCTTTCGATGACTGTATTGTCACCGTCTTCATCCGATAGTGGGGAGACAGGGTCTGACTCCACGCACATATCTTCCGTCGAAGTGGGGATTGCCAAAGCATTCGCCTCACTAAAGATCTCCTCTACAGTCATGATCCTCATGCCAGCTGGGGCGAAATTCCTGACGATTTCGTTGTTGTTATCAACGATACTCGCCTGGATTTGCGCAATGAGCTGGGTCACATCCAATCCGTAGTCAAAAGACAAATTGGGAAATCCATAATTCATATAGGACCCACGAGTAAGGGGGAAAGGAGGTCAATCATGCCATAGCCCCCGCTAGCATGACAAGGACTTGGTAGAAAACCTAATACTCACTGAGGCGCCCAGGTATCAGTGAGGCTCCGTTATAATACAGTCAGATTAGACCCCCGACTGCAAACCATCCGATAAGCACGGGTCGCTTAACACTTCGGATTAGGGGTATAAGAAATATACGTGATCCGACGGTCCGAAAAGAGAGAATACGACGTCAATCCGGAGCAAAGTCTTCCCACGATATTAGGGTAACCTTTAGTCATGCACTCCAATCCACTCTGGGTCACAGAGTGGATCGAAGTACACTTAAGCCCCCACATCGCGACAAGATTGTTACCCAGGTGGAGGTAGTACTCGACGTATTCATACTTAACAATACGCATGACGTTATTGACTTCGACTCGTCTCTACTTAACATCTACTGTTATCACAAAAGAAGTATGATTCGCGTACGAACACTGCAATACTCACAAGAAGATTGTGTGTATGCTTTGCGTGTTGTCTTTGTACTTGCTTTCTTCTTTTTTGGAATTTGCAACAACAACAAACGCTCTAAATTTTGATGAATGATTCGAGCAACTAGAATGACTTATAAATATTTTTCTAAATTTATGAATCAGAATGAGTAGGCGTATGAATCAAACATATTTCGAATGTTGTGAGTTTGATGTCAACGTTGTACTCGTACTCATTGCTACTTGTACTTATAAACCAATGTCTTAGCGAGTACGAATGAATCAGAATAGTTGAATTTCAATTCTATTGATTCATTCATACTCAAAATTACATGAGTGCTTATGAGCAGCGGAAAAATGATTGATTGCTCATCTCCGGTTCGTATCTCGGCACTGGCATCACGTATGTTGGCCTTCAAATGCTCAATTGTCTATATATCCAATGGTGTCAAATCGTATCTTCTTTGCGGCCAATTGACTTCGCTATCTCGGCTAATTAAATGGCCATCAGACGTTTGACGCAATAAATCGATTGTGGCATGATATGTGTGGCAAATTACACCGTCCTGTTGAAACCACACATAGTTGGCATCAATACCAAGAAGAGGGAGTATAAAAAAATACCATTATGGTGCGATAGATGTCTCCATGGAGTAAGTCCACCTTTGGTGGTCCCCAATTACGGCAATTTTGCTTATTAATATAGGAAACAAGTTTTAAATGAGCTTCATCCGAAAAGAAGAATTTTTCGGAAAAATCGACGTCATCATGTAGTTTTTCGTTGATCCATCTAGCGTCATGCGTGATATATTCAATTCTTGAGAACGATGAGGAATTGATGTTGATAGATTCTCAGCTTCGATATTGTCGCAATACGCGAGCACGATCGCGTCTTGGCGAATTATTAAAGAAACCAGTTTTACTAACTTTGTACGACATTTTCGTTCAATTTCCGAGAAATTGTCTTTGCTTTGGCAATAAATGTCCAAGAAATTCCAACTTTACTGAAGCGTTAATCGCTTCATTATGTTCAGTGGAGATAATATACTGAATCTGAATAGAATATGTGACAGATTCGAAATAACTAATGGTTCAAGGTTAAACCGATAGATGGCCCCACTTACGGAGAAGTATTATTTCTGTGTAGATGCCATTATCCCTCCTAAAAGACGCACTCTTCTTTGCAAGAGAATTATATACTCTTAATTTCGGCGTACATATAGGGTTTAGAGACTAAACTTTAGACTGTTGATAACTGTCGTCAGGACGACTTTGAACCGCAGATGGTAGCTAACCATAATTTTCTTTGAAAAATCACTTTTAACGATGAGGCCAATAGCTGTATCAATGGCTATGTGTCAAACAAACAAAATTGTAAAATTTGGATGCAAACAAACCATTCAGTGCGAATAGAAAAAAAATATTCGTGGTATGGATTCTGGGTTAGCGGCATCATCAGTTCATATTGCTTTACGAACGACGTCGGTCAGACTATCACTAAAAAATTCACTCAAAAAATTCAGTACGTTTGTACATAATAATCTCTATGTATTGTGCCAAGGTATGGACGAAAATGATGAATATAAATACTAAATACGGGGTACGCTGCAACCACAAACTATAACTTTTGGTCAAATTAAGACTGCAGTGAATGAGATAGTAAATGAAATAAATTCAGTAATTCTTCACCATATGACGAAGATGCATCTAATAACTGATTTATTTAAATTTTCGCAAATAAGATAAATGCAGCAATATCAATATTTATATTTTTAAATAAAATGCAATGCCCTCTACCAATGGCAAGGGCAAATTATTTAGAATAAAGCAAGAAACAAACACAGAATTGCATTTTTTACATAAAATGCACATTTTTTGGTAGAAAGGAAAACACCATTAAAAATTGAAAAAATGAAAATTAACAAACTAATTAAAGAAAATTTTAACTTTTCGAACACTTTAAGAAATACAAAAACTAAAACAAAACCAATAAATTCTCCTATATTTTAATATTTTTATATTCAAAAACTATTCCAAAATCGTATTTCATAATCCTAAATTGTGTGAATAAAACTGAATAGCCACAAGTAAAATCTCTAAGCTAAAGAGACTTAAACTAACTGTTTGCATAATACTGTTCTGAAAACAAAACTACATTTGTTGTCTTAAGTTTAATGTTTATGCGATTATTCTTGTTCCAGTTATCATCATCACAATGGATGATCATTGGTGGGAGTTTTACATGGTTTTTGTTTGTGTACTTCGTTGTAAATTCATAAATAATCTGCTATTCTACAAATCTTTACAAAAGTACAAGATGATGCAGATTATGAAAAACCAAGCAAACTGCAATAACAATACCAACAAGGATAAGGCTGGGAAAAGACTATTGGATGTGACCACATACTCTCACTACACCACATGCAAAGAGGAGAAACTAAAAGTTAACAATAGCAATACAAAAAAAAAAAAACAATAGCAATACAAAAAAAAACACCAAAAAAAAAAAAAACAAATCCAATTCATTTCATTCCAAATGCAAATGCAATCAGTGGTAATAATTGTACTCAAGTCTGTGTTCGAGTGAAGGATATTATGTATCTTTACACTCATACCGTATACACACACACACACACACACACTGCTTTATATAGGAAGCTAGCAACTACCAAGTCAGACTGACTGACAGAATGACTATTTGCTTGGTTAGCTTGGCAGGAGGTAGGCCATGTCATTGAAATTCATAGAAAATCAAAACATAACCTCAGTTGGCAGCAACAAGGCTTGAAATGGGAACAGCAGCTGTTCTTAAGCAAAGAACAACAACGAGAAACAATCAACAAAATCAAGAAATACAAACTCAAATGCGATAGTTTTCCTTCGTTTTCCAAACCCTGTCTATATCTCTTTGTCCTATTTTACTCGTCACTCAACATATGTACACTTGAACTTTTACTTTATTTTCAAGCCTTTAGCTTCAAGCATCATTTTGTTGGTTTTGATTTGGAAACCATTAAACAAATCTTTCGTTAGCAACGAACATTTACAACAACAACAACAAAAAAAAAACGACAAAGATGGTAAACTGGAATAGAATGAATATGCATGGAACATGGAAAACTACTACTATATCGGGTCTTACATTAAGGGCCACTATTACAACTTGCCAATATGACAACTTCAAATATAGACAAAATGAGCATATACAACAAAAAAAAAAAAAAAATTGAAGACCGTCATTGTCACTGTGTTAAGAAACAAAAAACTTCTTTAATTGAGAAGTGTTATCGACATTGCTCCGGTACTGCCACGTTTTTGAAAAAGTTAATTTATTTTATCTGTAAGTTGTAATAACGAAAAAAAGTAAAAGTTTAACGACTATTTCCAATAATGGCCCTAAGACTCGTATATTTAAATTTAAATACAGTTTGACAGTATGTTTGAAAGACCTTATGACACTGTTAATTCTAGCATAATACCGTTTAAATGTTCGCCACAGCTTCCAAAGGTGAAGCTCATCCGAAGTTCAACTTTCCATGACTCTGGCTTATAAATCAGGCTGGATTTGGCCAATAGTACGCGTTATATTGATTTTTGAGGAATGCTGCGGCTTATTCAGACATACCTGTCACAAAAGAAAAGCCCTCAGAAAAGAGATGATAGTAATAAAATCGCTTGATATATGTGGCCAGTTCACATCATCTCCACATGAGATAACTATGCCCTCAAGTCGCAATTTGGTATGAACTGTGGGGAATATAGCACCGTCCGGTTGAAAACACATGTCATTGGTGTCAAATTCGTCCAATTTATGCTCGCCGTCGACAGCGATAGGGAAAATTGTGATTTTTTGGGGTGATTTGGACAGTTCTGGATGTCACGCGAATTGTTATCGTTCTAAAATCAGCAATTTTGTTTGTTCACGTACCCTTTTATCTAGAAATACGTCTCGCCGCCTCAGATGATTTTCGATGTGAATTAGGATCAGTGGGCAAATACTCAAGAGGCCATTCAGCAAACAAATAGTAGACCTACTGCTTGACTAATTTCACAAATGTAACTTCTGTCAGATGGATGACACCAACTGTCAAACTTCGAAAGTCCTTGTGATAAGACCATGTACATAGCCTCATACAGTAAAATTCCTAATATACTGTACGCCAACTAAAATATGGTTTAACATATCCAACGAAATTTAATTTTTCATCTCTTAATGTTGCTTCAATTTTTTTTTTTTTGTTTTTCTATTTATTTTTACACATAAACTTTTTCAATTTTGTTGTATTTTTTGGAAGTACAAAAAACTTGCAATATATATACATACTTACTCCAATACTTATAAATATAAATTTGTCTTCCTCCTCATTTTCTTTCGTAGACTATAAGTTTGCTGGAGTTAGAAGTCGTTTAATGTACCGCTTAACAGTTTAATTTATTGCCACAAAATGGAGGCAATATATTTTTTCACTACCAAATGACAGTTTAAATATTAGGGCGATACTCTAGTTAAAAAGAAAAGTTATCGTAATTGTTAGTTCTCCCAAATATTGGCCACTTTAACTGTGTACATTATAAGCGTTTCGTTGTGTAAGCACTTATGGCAAGTTCAAATAAAGAAATCAGTTCTAGGCAACAATAACACTGCAAGGACAAACGTAAACAAAATACACAAACAACAATATTGTAAACACCATGTTAACATGTTTAGAGGTTTCGCGCAGGCAAGGTCATTTCTTTCAAGTGCATTCATTAGACTGTTTACTCTTCCATATAAATGGCAAGACAAAGCAGACAATTAGATCAGTAAAAATTCAGCCAATCTTGTGTAAAGACGCGTTGCGTGTGAAGGGAACCTTGAAGACTTTCTCTACAAAGATCGGGCGAACAATTGTTATTGCTTACGCAGAAGAGTGTAAAGAAGAATAACAAACAAAACAAATATTTGTTGTTTACTTCAAGTTGTGAACAATGTCACCCGAAATTGTGCAACAGTAAAGAATTTAATTATAACATAAATTGAACATAAATTTATTTTTAATTGCAATCTAAGACCTCATATTTCAAACGTTTTTAAAAGGTAAAAATATACATTCATATATAATTGGTCATTACAACCATTCAGTCAGGATTATTGACCTAGTTTCTCACACCATTTATGTTGTGCGTGTTAATTTTATACATAAGTGGCGACAGATTTTTTTTTTTTTTTGAGAAACTTTTCATGGCAGATTAATTTACTTTAAAAGTTTTTACCAAAAATTTGCTGAGACGAAATCGCTGAAGAAGAAGCTACTAGGGTAAAACATATTTATTTAATTATTAATAACAATGCAATTATAAATTATATTCTAATTTTAGGCCATGTGTTTGTTGTAGTGTAACAGACCTGAGCCTCTAGTGCGAATCGAACCCACTAGACTACCAGGGCATTCAGGTAAAAACATAACAATACATACATTTCTATACTTTTGTATATATTAGTCATTAATCAAGATTTCGACCTAGTTTCTCACACCACTTATGTTGTGTATGAGTTAATTTTATAAACTTTTCCAAGGCAATTTTATTTACTCTCAGAGATTTTGCAAAAAAATTTGCTGAGAGGCAGTTGGCGGAGCAATATTTTCTCATATTTCATTTTTTTGGAGATGTTTGACTTGGGGTTAGAACAGTGGCGTCACGCCTACTAAGTCAACAATGTTCAGTGAGGTTTGTCATTTCACCATGAATAGATGAAACAACTTTTGCTCACTTCCTATTGCGTGAAAATATGTTTCAAGCCAAATTTATATTCTGTGGCGAAACTCATTTAGCCTAAATGACTATGTCAACAAACAGTATCGCTAAATTTGATTTCAAGGGTATCTGGAGCAAAACTTCCACTTATCCATGAAAATTATAAAGTTTCAGTCGATGATCAAAGCACCTTCGAGAATTTTATTTGTATAACATGGCAGAATTCGTCTTAAATATCACTTGCGACTCGGGGCGTGATACCATGAATCAATTGATAGATAAGTTCGACTGCACATTAATTTGGCTGTCAAGAGAATGCAATTTGACCTCTCTAGTCAATGTTTATGGGAATATGCGTTGTCTCCTTTATCAAATTCAAATATGTAATCTCATATAAACATTCATTCAATTAGAGAAAAAATAATAATTTTTTAAAAGGAAATTCAAACCTGTAAGCCGTTGTAGAACAATGTGCTGTTCACAATTTGTTATTGTGAACCATAAACTAAACAAGGTCGCTTACAATTTTGAACGCACAAGTCAAAATTTAAAAAGTGCACCCAATTCTGTTCTTATACAGACTTTTTTACACGGTTTTGTAATAATTCTGTTTTGACACAGTTATATATGACATAGAACGGTTGGGAAGACTTTATGAAAATTTCAACGTAATCTGAAATCTTGTAGCTCGTTGCTACTAGCATGAGTTATAAGAAGAGCTAAAATCACAACGGCTAATAACCGATTTTGTTATTAAATGCACTGCTGTTCAATCGGAAACTGAAAATGCTAATATTATTGGAGCATATTCAGGCTTACGTAAGTGATCACGCATGACATCCGATCACACAGCGTGGGAGTCGCTCTACGAGGCCCGTGCTATTGCTTGCAACTTTGGCCAGGAATACTGAGGAGGCGCAGCGAAAACTGAGACGTGTCATGCTAAGAACGAAAGCATAGTTGGATTCCCACGGCCTAGACCTGGCCACGCATAAAACGGAATTACTGCTGATCATTCGTCGCCGTATCATCTTGCAGGTGGACATGAGTGTTGGGAGTGAGGTAATTAGGATCAAGAGCTCGGTAGGCTGGATCTCCGATTGAAATTTTCGTATCTTCTCGGTGTAAAAAGAAAAAAAATGACTGCTTTTAATTTTTTATTTACGAATTCTTGGTGATTTTTAGTTTGTTTAAATTACCTTTGAAAATTTTTGAATATTTAAAAAATTTTATTTATATTTTTATAAAGACTCTCATCTGAGTTATTTCCTACTAATTATTTTGTTTACAGTTTTTTTTTTCAAAGTTGGAGGATATAGAACCAATCTCCTTCTTTTTTATATACTTCATGTCTGTTTTTACACGTTTTTTTCTGGAACGTAACTACCGTGTAAAAACAGAATTAAGTGTAAATACAAAAAACATGTAACATAAGATATAATATTCATAGCCTTGTTTATTGGTAACATTCTCCAGTTTTCAAAATAGAATAGCATGAAAACAAACTACATATTATGTAATGAATGTATTTTCTTGTATTTAAAATATATTTTTCATAAGGAATCTATACCGCCATATTATTAATTTGTATTACTTTCCCAAATGTCACATGCATACATTCATATATTCGTAACAAAAAATCGATGGCACACTTACTGCTGACGCTGTTGTTGTTGTTGTTGCTGCCATTTAATTTCTAATAGTTTTGTTCACTTCACTCTGTACGGTGTGAACAAAATATTGGCATCAGACCCAGCATGTTAAGCAATGAGCCCATCAGCTACAACTTGAAAGGAAGCCCCAATAGAAATAAGAGAATCTAGAATCAACATTATCTTGCGGCATACAAATGCATACACAAGTAAATATGTACACACAAGTTAGACGGTGATAGGTGTTAAAGATGGACATTATGTTCTCCTATTGATTTATAAATACATTGAAAATGGTATGGCATAGCAAGTAAATAATTCAAACGATACTGTTCTAAAGAGTTTCTCAATAAGAGTACACTTTTAAAATGTACTCGAATGCGTAATAATTTTAAAAACTTATTAACAAAATTAGGCGAAAAAGACTTTCTTGGATAGTAATACTCTCAAATTTCTCATATGCGTAGCATAGAATTTTTGCAAAAAACTTTCACGAGTTTCAACTTTCATACGATTTGGGATACTGCTGGTAATTCATTCAATGGAGCAAAATTGTGGAATTTAAAGCTTGGAAAATTCTCTTGAAATTAAAATGGATGCTATAGTCAGGTAGTGAATGCTTTATTTTATGAGCACCAAAATTGCAGTGACAGTGAACGGCATTCGTTGCAGAAGAACCTACAGTTTAAAGTCGACTCCAAAGGACAGATTTTTGGGAAACTTTTCAAGAATAGAAAGAGAAGAATTCACCGAAAAAATACTTTTTGTATTTTTTTTTTTTTTATTTTTTTATTTCTGATGTCTGGCCTGGCACTCGAACCCTAGCTTTACGCCAGCACACTACCTACTAAACCACGGCGACCCCCAATATGTGATCGCAATCGCAATGGCTGTAAAAGGCATTCAATGCCGGAACACGTCAATTTATTACAGCAACGATTTTTATAACACATTATCTCAAGAACTCTGATGTCTTTCGGGTTTAGTAAAATCCCTGTTTAATGCTGTTTAATAAATTGTAAAAAATTTCATTCCACTCTTTAAGTTGTAAATTTTTTTTTGAAAATTTCATTAAGAAAAGTGATGGTTGTTATCAACGGTGTTTTGCTGTCCTTCCGTTCACGGTTTGGAAAAACAAGCCAGTTCGAGTTCGGTTGAAACCCTTGTTTATAAAAATACATATAAAAATTCGTCAAAAATTTGAAAAAAAAATCAGCAATTCTTTTTAATATTTTTTTTTTTCAAAAAGCCAACCATTTCTCGTTATCAGACATCATCTTTAGTTCCGGAACGCGTTCCTGCTTAAAAAGGAAGTACCGGAGCGTTCCGGCTCGACAACACCACTAGCTGTTATCCGAATAGACTTTTTGATTGTGACACGTATTGTATTTTTGTATTTTATTGAGACACCCTTTACGTATATGTATGTTACGTACTGTATGTTTATATGGATAAGATTATACAACATCGATACATGCCCGACTTCAAGGTTCAACGAAGCAAGACATTTAATGTGTTACAAACGCTGTTGCGGGCAAATGGTGTTGTTTATTGAATGCTTTGGGGAGTTTTGTTGTCGGTTACGCCTAAAATTTACAAAATCAAAAGCGAATGTGCTTTGTTGATAAATCATCTATAAAATAGGCTGAACTTTATTAAATGAGTCAACACAGATGCAGCCGTACTTTACTTTAGACTGGCATATGTATATCTATGTGTACATAGGTATGTAATTGTCCTTATACTCTCTGTTTTTCGTTTTGTTAATGTTGTGTACACTTTCTCTATTAAATTTTATAAACATTTTGTCAAGATTATGGCATTTAACGAACTTTAATTCTGTGTTTGCGTAAAAATCATCATTTGATCTTCCTGCGATTTGGGTATAAACCACAGCCACCGTGTTGCTCCCACTTGCTGGCCGCGCGATTGTAGGGCAGAGAGAAAATTCAAATAATTTCCTACATATGCAGGTGCTTCTCTGCACAGAGGCAAACAAATGGTCTTATAAAAATTTCATTCATCGGCGAAGGTAAGACGGGATAATGAACCCACCAGTAAAGACGTCAAACAGATCAGGAGTGACATGAATTACATTAAAAGACAACAGGACACAGGCCTCTGAATCTTCAGACCAGAATGTCTCATAATGACTAAAACAGAAGCAGAAACGACAAGGCAAAAGAGGAGACCACAGAACATCTTCTCTTTCTTTGACAGGTGGTAGCGGAATCTTATTGAAGTCTGTGCAAGAGTTGAAAGCATCTTCAGCGATGAAGTCTATTTTCGGATGAATGGAAATGTGAACAAAAAAATTTTCAAATTTGAAACGTTACCACCCCATACAAAAAGGTCAAATGCATCCCGTCACTGTCTGGTGTGCGTTTTTGAGATGACATCGCCATCAGTTCAAATTTCTTGGAAGTGGACGTAGCATAACTGTAAGCTGCGAATACTTCTTTTGGTCGGATTTCGATGATATAAATACTTGCGAAATTCGGTTTCAACTGGATGGCGCTACATAATACTAAAGCGGGAATTACCAGACTCTGACAAGCACACATGTCAGCGGATGCTATAATATTTTTTTAGCTTTACACTCAAATGTTAATGTTATTTTATGTTAAAAACTCCTTTTTCTTAATTCAAAGTCTTATAAGTATGTTATTAAAACACATTTTGATTGTTTTAATAGTCAAGTAAATAACAGCTATTTTATAGAAATAAAGACATATTTTTGAAGACTTAAGAGGTTGGTTGTTAGTATAAAGGGAAATTTATGAACCAAATCTAGTACCCAGCAAATATTTAAAAATATTCCCTAATTATTAAGTTAAAGATGTATAACTTTTTAAATATATGTTGATGTAATGAATATCAAAATAGGGTATTTTACTAATATTTTTCTATGACTGTAAACTCTCAACTTATTTTATTTCTTTTACTCACTAATACACAACCAAAAAATTGCACAAAAGTCACATTGGATATTCTGCATGAGCAATTCGAACGCATAATCATCTCACGAAGAGGTGATGTAAACTGGTCTCTAAGATTGTACAATTGGCACCGTTTGCTAGAGTTTTCCCTGTGAGGTTTTCCTAAAGGTCACAGGTGTATATGAATTAGAAACGAAGCAAACTCAGTCTGATTTATGCGGCAAGGTCATGGAAGTTTCGAATTACCTCTACACTGACAAGCCGCGGCGCATATTTGAAAGATGTTATATAATACACATAATGGCGTCGACAGGTTCTTTTAATTAATAAAAAAAAACTTCGATTACATCTCACCCACACTTTATTTAAATTTGAAGGTAGGAAGCGCTTAAAAATTATTTTGTATAAATGGATAGATTGTTTCCGTTTTAAGAATACAAATTTTCATTTAAAAGACAATTTTAATAATCGATAATGATAAGTATTCCATTGTTTTAAAATGACCTTTGGTAATTTATTTATTTTCAATTTTGTGCCGACTCTAATGAATGGGTTTAGTTGCCAAAGAGATCAGCTGAAAATTTACACCTGCGATTGGCCAACAGAACTCATGCGCCGGCGATGGTAATGGTGTGGGCCGCCGTAACGGCCGATGGTCGCTCCCCGCTCGTATTCATCGATCGTGGGGTCAAAATAAATGCCGAATATTATCGGGATAATGTCTTAAAGACAGTATTGAAGCCCTGGGCAGACAAACATTTCGGCCACAGACCGACATTCCAAAAGGACCCAGCAGCACCGCACTCAGCACCCGTCAACCAAGAATGGGTTCAAAAGGCCACCAACGCACAATGGCCACCAAAATCTCCGTTGGATTTTTGCGTCTGAGGCATTTTGGAGAGTAATGTTCTCAATAAAAATTACCAGTTTCAATCCTCTCAAGACGGCGTTTCGCCGGGAATTTTTCTAATAAAATTATAAAAATATAGCGCTTTACTTTGTTGCATTATATATCAGGCACCCTGTATAGCAAATTTCAAAAGTACTTATTCATATAAAACTTGCCCCTTTTTATTTAATGAATTTCCAGGGAATACAAAATTTAGTTTCAATTAATTTCTTCTATTTATACATCAAACTGTAGTAATTGATTTCTTTTACCACTAGTTTTGCATATTTGGCTGTGGACTTCAAACAAAACTGTTGCGTTATTATTCCTTAAATCAGGTGCCTTGAAATGGAACTTTTATTACAAAAGAGCTGTTTTCAGTCTTGCGCAGATTTAAGAGAATTTATGTGCAGAAGGAAGAGTTTTTATTTTGTTAAAGTGAAAATAGGGGGAAAATGTCCGTTAATTTGAATTTTTAAATGTTTTGTATTGATGTAATGGTATTTGTATTTTGAAAAATCGAATTTTTAACGATTTCTTGTTCGTTAATTTAAAAATTTCAGGTTACTTGAAGGACTTATTATTTTTCTTGAATTTTTTTTTTTTTGTATCAATTGCCATGATTAAACAATTTTTAAGGTGTGACTTAAAGATAAAACATTAAATAAAAGAAATAAAGAAATAAATTTACATTATAATCCCCCCATTTACCCCTTCCACTACAGATCAACTCAGGTAATTTTCGCCCCTATTGATACCTAAGCAAGTTATTAAAAAATGAATTGAGAAATTAGTAGAATCCATCAAAAGCTTCATGAGCAATAAATAAAGACGGGAATTGTTTACCGACATTTTGTTAAAATATTGTTAATAAATATTTCATAAAATTTTAGGTATTTTTCAACTCCAGTATCCGCTACCTTGTCCTAAAAAAGACGATCCTACGATATACACCAATTGGCACTTGTTAAAACACTGAATCGATCTTATCAGCGCTGCTTGAAACCTGGTAATTTTACCATCGACCGGATTTTAGCATGAAAAGTAGTCCACATACATCACCTCTTTGGTGACTACAGGGAAGCCTTCGATTTTCTTATAAGAAATTTTGATTTTGCCGCAATCTCAGAGATCGGTATTCCTGCGAAACTGATAAGGCAGCTCCGTAATGGTAGAAATGGACCTCTCCTAACCTTTTGATACCGTGCGAGGTTTCAGATAAGGCAATCCATTAACATGCGGCCCATTAAGTTCGTTACGGAAAGTTTTCTACGGAAGGCCGGGATGCATCGCAATGGCGCTATAATCTACAAAAGATGATTGCTTACGCTGACGACATTGACGTCATCAACTATCCAGTGAGATATTACTGCTACAGAAGTCTATCAAGATATCCTAGTAGGATATCTTCTCGGATCCTAGATTACGACCGATGGCTATATTTTTGAAGTTATCAGGGAAATGCTGTGTATCGAATTTCAGATTATTAAAGAAAACTATACTTTTGATGTCAGCAGTGAAGTTGTTTATCTTGGCTCCTCCGTTAACAACAAAAATGATATCAGGTTTGTGGTGTGGCGCAGGAGAACTTTTTCCCAAAAAATTCTACTATTATACGCATATATCAATTGGCAATTTTAAGAATCATTCTAAAATCATTAGCTTTTCATTTACGACTATGTTCAACCAAAACGTGTCATGGACACTTAAATAGAGTCGTTCATTTAGTGCTTCCTCTGTTTAAATTTAAATAAAGAAAAGTGTGTGTGAGATATCATGGAAAATTTGTAGACTTTTGAAAAACCTATTGATGCCATTGTATGTTGAACATTATACTGCTCTGGGTGGGCTACGATAACTTTGGGTGGGCCGCACCCAAAATGCTCAATTTTCCATGATCCAGGAGCACAAATTAATCATATTGAATTGGATTATTTGCATACACCATCGACTTAAGACAGTAGAAGAAAAACTTTAACAAGTTTAAATTTCATGATCCCTGTTCAATTCAACCTTACGCAAATGGATCATGGCCTCAAGTTGTTCGTGCAGGATGTACAATGTGGTATTAACAGTGTAGCACGTAGTATCGTCCTGTTAAAATGACTTGTCTTTATTGTCCAGATTATCCAATTCAACCCTTAATCAATTAGTAATCATAGAACTATAGTGCTCAAAGTTAACAATGATAGCCAGGCCAACATTGATATCAAAGATATACAGCCGATGGAGCCGTTAGCCGACGTAGTAGACTCCAAACAGTTATTTTTTAGGGATGAGGATGATTTCTCGATATTACTTTGGATAAGCATTTAGAGTTTTTAACTGGTTTAGAGCCAATTCATCGGATGCAATTCGCATTCGTGTTTTGCAACACAGACTAGGAGATAGAGTTTCAACAAGACGACCGTTATTAACTGTCAAAGTTTTGTTTGTTCAAATGATTTTGTTCTTTGACCACATCAAAAGTATACTAATTATACAGATTTTGTCAGCGAATTCAACACCATCAGCGAACATTTAATCCGGAATGCATTGAAGTTCGAATTAAAGTGGTTGATCACATCAAAATTCTATGAGAAAAATCACAAATAGCCAGATGATGCATAATGGATTATTAGGCAATCCAATTGATAATTTTTGCAGGTTTCTTATTAAATCCTAGAATGGTAAACATTTTTTTTCGCTCCTTAATAGTATACTTCTCCTGTAAGGTGATTTTCAATCATATATTTAGTGTAAAAATATCTTTTTTAATGTAAAAGATCTCAGCTACACAATGGAGTAGAAAAAATGAGCAACCTCTACATACAATACTCTTTTGAGTCGACACGAGCACAAGCTTTGCTACTACTCAATTATGCGCCAGGAAATCTGTGTTAGATGACGGATCTCTCGAAGTATAAATGGTTGTCTAAAAAACCTATACCACGCTAACGAGACACTTGCTCATACCTCTTCTAAGGTAATTTGTATTTTAAATGAGTTGATCTACATGCCAACATCAACGAGACTATGGCTCTGATAATGAATTTCGCGAATGCTTTTATCTTGGAGGCCTGAACCAGAAATTTATATATCTTGGCAGCTTTATATCTGTTACAGGCGGTTTACGTGGAGATATTTCAAGTAGCACTCAAAAGTGAAAGTAGTCATTTGAATCTCTGCAAAGGTTCATCTCAGGCAAAATGAACTTCTTCTCCAGAACGTGAAGAATACTTTACTGTAGCTAAGCCTAGAGTAGGGCAAACTATGTCATAACTGTAGTCATACACTTAAGCTTATTGTGTTGTCACTATTAGGAATCTTGTTCAATCTTTCTTAGCTTCTTCCAGTGCACTTTTCTGAGACAAGTTATATGTAGTAAAGTGCCAGCCTCAAAATTCGGGGTTCTCGGACTTGCAAATGGCCACATATCCTGAAATCATCGTTTTCCATCACGGCAATATAGTTAAGGCGTATATAAATGAAATAAAATAAAAACCGATTTAAAATTTTGAAAATTTCTTTCTTGTGAAGTAGAATTGTTCCTTCCGGTTAGAAACGGGAACAGAACGGAGGAAGCAGTTCGCAGTCAAAGAATTTTGCTATGGAATTTTGAAGCAACTCTTAGTAAGGAGAATCAATATATTCAGAAGATATTCTTGTGGATATACTTCTGCAAGAGAAATTTATCAATTAATTTTGCGTTCATGTTTTACTTTCTTTCTTCAAGAGATTTTTTTTCCTTCTAGTTAGATTTCGTAAAATTATGTCGGAATTCTTTAAAAAAAATTTTGGTTTGTTCACATCATCTTCGTTTTTTCGCTTTTTTTTTTAAAGAAATATAATTAATTTTAAACTGACATTTTTATAATACTGGGAGAAATGAAAAAAGAAAAATCGTATCCCCCTGATAAAGAAGAATGATGAAAATTACAATATTAAAAGTATCAGTTTTTTCTTTCGCAAAAAATACCCTCATTATGACCTGAAAATTTGTCATACTGCAACGCATTTTTTTACATTGCTTCGTAGGCATGTTGTACTTTCGATTTTGTGGTATTATGAGTTCATAATCACGTATTTCAGAGTAAAAAATGAAAGCTATGGTAAAGTGGATAGTTATAGTGAAAATTATTTTCATTTTTTAGCATGAAATTTAATTCATCATATTTTACTCGGTGTGTTACACTACAAGACAGAGTGTCTGGTGTGAACCAGAGATCAGTAATGAATCATTTTTCCGCTACTCATAAGTACGCATGCAATTTTACATATCAGTGCATCAACAAAATTGTTATTCAACTTCTCTGATTCATTCGTTCTCACTACAACATTGATTTATAAGTACAGGTGACAATGAATATGAGTACTACAATGACATCAAACTCATAACATTCGAAATATGTTTGATTCATACGAAAAATACTTATAAGTGATGCGAATTATTCAACAAAATTTACAGCCTTTGTTGTTATTGCATATACAAACAAAAGAGATAGGAAAGACAAAGACAACAAGCAAAGCATACACACAATCTTCTTGTAAATATTGCAGTGCTTGTACGCGAATCATACTTATTTTATGCATCATGTAAAAGTTAAGTCGAGTCGATGAGTATTTCAAACTTTGGATATGAGTAGTGTGAGTATCATAATAAAACAAGTATGAATGCGTATATGTATCAGAAATGATAAGTATAAGTCAAATATAATCATCGTTTTAAATACTCGTTGCTAAACTCTGGTGTGAACCCAAGACTCTCAAGCTAATAGTCTTGCGCATTACCCTCTGGATTACCAGGGCTATCAAGGTCTTTCAGAATAATCTTTTGATAATTTTTTATTCATATTTTTAATCATTAGACTTGCTACATTGACTTTAATTACAAAAAATTAAACTACATTTTTAATTTTCTAACGTAAGCTCCCTTAAATATTAATAATATACGAAACCATTCTATAATAAAAATTAATATTTTAGTTAACATACATACATAATTGGACGCTAAAACCCTTCAGTCAGGATTATTGACCAGTTTCTCACATCACTTATGTTGTCTGTGTTAATTTTATAAATGAGTGGCGGGATCTTCAGTTTTAAAGACGATTCCGAACGACAGATTATTGAGAAACATGGAAATTTTATTTACTCTCAGAGTTTTTCCCTGAAATCTGCTGAGAGGAAATCGCCGAAGAAATACTTTTTGTATTTTGTTTTGATCTCTGGCCTGGGGCTACCTACTAGACTAGATAAAGGTTATGAAAATAGCAGAATAGTAAGAAAATATGTTTCAAATTAAAATCTTAAAATTTTAGATATCGGAAACTCTGACATACTAACTGCCTTCTCAATAGCACATTTCGCGAGATGTTATGCTACAAGCACAATCTGTTAAAAATAGAATGAATGGGTGTATATGGAACAGATTCTTTTATGAAGATTTAACGCCGAAAGGGATTTAATCGGAATATTGTGAAGAATATCCTAAACTTTGTAGAAACAATGACATTTAAACTCCATCGAAAGTAAATTACAAAAAGGAAGATCTGAAAAATTTTACCATTGGGCACCATGCCATTAAGTATTGTTCGCCACAAAAAAAAAACTTTAATGTTGTACCTAAAGTAAGCGTGTCGTCCTGATTCAATTTCATTGGAAACTTCTTTTCACGCGAAAACTTTACGGAAGGGAAACACAGTACTTGATTTAACAGGGAAAATCGGTGCAGTTCTGGTTGTACTGAAATTCAAAACATTCCTTACTACATGACGAAAATAATATTTGCGGTTTTAAGTACTAAAGATGGCCCCACAACAAATAACCTATCACTACGTGGAAATTTGAAAATCTGCACTCAGATTACGATTGAAATCGTACGACGAATGCACTTAGCACTATTCATAGTATATCTAAATTACCTTCCCACACTATCAACGGGATAAGTCTCATTGTATGCAATATCGTCAAATGTCTTGTTATGCAACAGCAACTTAAGTGCAAATTGAATACACAATCCGAAATCACTAAGGTAACTACTATGGTTGCAAGAGATTAACGTATTAACCCTAAAAATTTATACCGACAATACAACTTTGTCCTTCGGAGCCGCGATTTGGGGTTTGACTTTAAACAAAACCCGGATTGTGCGGATTATGAGAATGGCGGAAATAATGGTAACTGGTGTAACTTGGGGCGACAACATCTAAGGCATTGTTTACTGTTGGCGAAAAACGTTGTGCGATCATAGCAATGAGACTGAACGCTATAAGAGCAAGGAAGCGTAGCGGCTATGGTCATACTAAAATCTTGGATGTGGTTTTTCTGAATATACCCATTGACTACTCGATACCTGAACCTGCTTTCGATCCTGGTATTGAATCTTTTAAGAACAACTGAATATTAGATCCTCACTTGCACTATCAGATTATAATGAAAATGGCTATTAAAATGCGAATTCGGTATCGTATGACGCTTTACGCATGTTAACTGAGAGTAAAGCCAACTTTAAACCCATAGAGAAAGCGTACACCACGTCCAAGAATGCAAAGTGCTTTTGGAGGTGATAGCAAGTTGTTTAACATTTACTCTCACTAAAACTCCACATGGGATAGTAAACCCATTTGCAACGACATCAGATAGGCACGGCTATTTGAGAAACTTCATTGCAGTGAAAAGGGGACATTGGCCTCTGATTATTCTTACTAGAAAATTTAAAATATTTCATAACGAGATCTACAGAAGCTAAAACGATGAAGAACAAGAGGAGACCAAAAACATCTTCTCTGTCACTGTTCCGCTTTTAGGAACTGGATATGAAGTACTCTTGAACATCCAGAATTTACTAACAAAAAATGTCTAGCCAAAGGTGATCTGAGATGCAACATTAGAACAATTTTGAGTTAAATTATTTAAAAGGATTTTATTCAAAAGATTTCTACAACGACTTCGAAGTGACTACGTATATACATACATTAAACTTCCCAATTACGGTGCTTGCTAGTCGTCTAAATATTTGAGAGTAAAACTTTCATCAAAACTAGTAAAACAAAAAAGTTTACGTAGGTTCATTAGAATCTTTATAAACGACAGACAGTTAAAAAGTGTGAAATAGAATAGTGAAACAAAAAAAAAAAAAACAAAAATTAAAAATAAAAATAAAAATGATACTGAAAAAACGAAATCTCAGTAACTGAAATACACGTAAAAAGTATTACGCTTAATTAAAGCAGAAATGCATTTTTTTTGTGAGTCACTATTAAATTTGAAGCGCAGGTTTCACTGACATTTTCAGCATAAAATAAACCCAGTAATACTAGTGTAACAGTTTTTCCTTTTTACAATATTTGCACATAGGAGAGCAAGCACTAGGATGACTAAAGCAGTAGATATTTTTTTTTTTAGGTTTTATAAGTTTCAACCAGATTTAAGCGCAGGTGGGGTTACCAGGTAAAAGTATTGTCGTTACCGTTAGAACTGTAAAGGGAAAAGTGAAAAAAGTTTTATGTTAACAGAAGTGGAAAGAGATATTTTTATGTCTTTGGAAAGTAAAATTTGAAAATCTTAGGGGAAAGTGAAATAAGTAGTGTTGGAGTTTCTTTCCTGTCTTCATGAATTTTTACTTTTAAACTGAAATTTTTATGTATTTATGTATGTATGTATACAATGTTTTTTTTTTGTTGTTTTTAAATATTTTTTATTTTAATTCTAACGCTATTAAAGGAATATTTTTTAAATTGTAGATAAAAATGTGTTTAAATCGACTGTCAGTTTTGTACTTTATCTTGATTTTGTAAGTAAAAAATTTAAATTGTAAGAATGTAAATCCGATATTATGAAGAGAATAAAAATACATCAAATGCGTTTACATATCCACAGTTTTTTCTAAAAGGTAACTCGAAGGATTGAAAATGTTTTGTATGCCGGTACATTTTCTTTTCTCAAAACTTTTACTTATTACCAGGGGAAACTAAAAAATTTAGAATATTTTGCAAATAAATTCTCCTAATGTGACTAAAAATACTTAGGACGAAAGAAAAAAAGGCAAGAAATAAAGACAAAACCACTATTCATGCCCAAAACTGACATGCAATTTTTTTGTATATTTTGCCAGCTATTTTAAACATAATTACAAAGAAAACCGAAAAAGAGCAGTTGGAACCACTTGCTGTATACATACAGTAGCGTGAAAAAAATGTGCAATTCGATGATATATTATGTTCAACACCCTGTCTTGTCTTATTTATAGAATGTTTGGGGGCGGACGAATGTAATTTAACGCCCACCCGTCTAGCAAAGTCAAGCCATTTTTGCTTACCATCTTTATTTCCTAGCTAATAAATTTGGGTCTCTTTATTGGTTTCTGGATATGTGGACATCAATAAAGCCCATAATTATTAACTTAAGCTGCCCTTTTCCGAGATTCAACTTTTACTATTTTTACCATTTGATAGCCTTGACGGGGAGTAGATTTACGTGGTCAACCACTGCCTGGCTTTCTTTTCACGTCTCTTGTTTGATGTTTCCCTTTCAGATGTCCTGATATCTTACTATGTGGCCTGAATTTTTTTATTTCTTTTTTGATTTTTTTTTTTTTTAATAGAAGCTGAAACATTTACACATTTCTGTACGCCATAATACCATGTTGGTTAAATCAATTGTAATTAACTAAATTTTAGTATGATCAGTGTTGTAAAATGAAAATTTTTGAATGGTACTGAAAAAGTACTTTTTTTTCATCAAATGGCACTTTTATAAAAAATATTGGGATGCAATAGAAAGACTAACGATTTATAACACATTCCTCGGATACAAAACAAGAACAGTGTATTTGAAACGTAAAAACACGGTTTATTTTAACATATGTAAAGCAAATTAAATATTTTTGAAATGAAAAAGTACTAAAGTTCTAAATTTTTCAACAGTGATGACCATAGTATCTTAGCTACCATGTTTTTTCATTTTCTTATTTCATAATTCTTGAAAGAGGGTTATGGGTACTAAACAATCCGATAGGAGAGAGTAACAAGTTTTTTTTTTAATCAAATTTACCTTGAGCATACATACGGAGCGATCCTTTGTGATATTTTAGAAAGCGATATTAGAAATAAGATTTGGAGAATTCGGATTAGAGCCTGAAAGTTTTATAAATCAATTGAGTGATCCGATATTAAACAGAAGCCTTTTCGGTGTATTATCGGAAAAGTACTTTCAAAAAATCAAAGATATCACAGTTGTCCATGCTGAGTTTGAAGATTCTAGCTGTTGCAGTTTCCATGATATAATAGCCTAATTCAAAATCTCGTGTATTTTTACAATTGTATTTATGCAATTGTGAAATATTTCCTATTAATTGTGAATATATTTTGTAACACTAATTGTAAAACACAAATATGTGTAAAGCTGATTGTCAAACATAAAAAGTAAATAAAAGATTTTAATGTTATGATATTTGTTAACAATTTATAAAAATATTTAATGGAAGTTTGAAGTAACAAATATTGGACTCTTTAATACCTCCGGAGCTTCTCGAAGATATTGAATTTTATTAACATCCTCTTCGGACCATTTTTTGTTGGTGTTAATTTCGTGGACTGTATATATAGAAGGGGTGAATGTGATGATACGCTATAACTAAAGAGTAAAAAATTAGAGGTCTTCCAATGCACCACTACACCACAAAAACACCAAACACTTATCTTTTGTTGTTGCTTATTTGATGATCTGTACCACTGTCTTTTTCTATACACTTCCACTTATACCCAAGCATTGGCAATATATTTAATTAATTTTAATTTCGAGGCCTTACCGAAATCAATCCAATTTTATAACCTTCTTTAATTTTTTTTCCAAACAAATAAAAAGACATCCACTAATTCGTCATTAAAACACAGAATTATTAAGTTTTATAAGTTTCGTATAAGTTTGGATTATAAATTTTAATATCACAACTATTGCACAAATTTTTAAGATCTTTTAAATTAGGTTGCACCCTATCGGATGTTAACAAAACGAATGATAATTAATTAAACAATTAATAAAAACAAAACAAAAACGAATGTCAAAAAAAAAAAAAAAAAAAAAAATATAAAAAGATTTATTATTTACGACAGCGCCCTCTGTTGTTAATTTGTCATCATTTAAACAATCCTGTTTATGTCGCCAAGGATGGGAAGTTTGGACTATAAGACATAAACAGTTGGGTTTATACTAAATTTTCGCTAACGAAATTTATAATTTTTAATAAACAAATTTTCAGTTTACTCAAGTCTTGCAAATATTGAATAAATATAAACTATGGTTTTGAGTAATGTTTTATAAACTCTAGCAAGACTAATTCTGTATATTTTGTTATTGTAGTGTAAAAATATACTAAACCATTTCGCAAATGCAATGATGTAAGACCATTTACACAAAGTTGTGAATTGGGCTAAAACTTTTAACACTTCATTCTTAAGGTAGGAGTGGCACTCAACCCATTTAAAACTTTTGAATAAAAGATAGCCTATAATTACATCCATACATACAGAAATACGGTGTGAAAATTTTTGGAAAATCGGTTCAGTCGTTTTGTCGTCTTTAGACTTCAAACAGACCACCAAAAAAACAAATTTATATTCATACACACACTCATATACACACATATATGTACATTTGATTTTCTCTCTCTAATTGTTTATATTTACATACATAATTGGTCATTACAACCCTCCAGTCAGGATTATTGAGCTAGTTTTATACATCACTTTTGTTGTTTGCGTTAATTTTATACACTGAGTGGCGGGACCTACAGTTTAAAGTCGTCTCCGAACGATAGATTTTATGAGAAACTTTTCATGGAAATTTTAATTACTCTCAGAGTTTTTGCCAGAAATCTTCTGAGAGGAAATTGCCGAAGAATTTTTGTATTTTGATGTATGGCTTGGGGCTTGAACCCGGACTTTACGTCTAATATGAGCCTAGTAGACTATGGCGACGTCAATTAAAAATACTGTCCGTATTATTGGTGAAAAAGAAATTTTTACAGCCGTAATATTTACAAGCGCCAACTTTGGTTGCATTACAAAAAGTAATAAGAACTACAAATAAATTCATAAATACATAGCTGAGTAAAAATTACATACAAATATTACAGCTAAGTGGGTGTGTTTGTGCAATAGCAGCAGGTTATGAGCTTATTTGTTAGTAGCACTCATTTCAAAATTTTTGCCACAAAATGCACAAAAAATAAAAACAAAACAAAACAGCAGTACATGTACTTAAACCAAAATACCAAAAGTTGGAGGAAGAGTTAGAGAATTGACTGAATGCAAAAACAATAACTAGAGCAGTTTACATGGCTAATAAAAGCATTTAGGAAATATGCATTACAACACAATCAGCTCATATAACAACAGATTGCTTTGCACACAAAATTTTAATCTTTTTATGAAAACTTTTCAATATGCATAGTGCTTATGCATTAAACAAACGAAGTATGCAAATATTTTGTTTGTAATTTATTTTGTTTATTTTATGTTGTGGATAAAAATGTTTGGAAATTCCATGGGTTGGCGTTGATGTTTGTAACACCTAATAGGTATTATAATTCAATACCCATTACGTTACAATTTTGGAAATAATTTTATAAAATTTTACGCAATATTTTATTTTTTTTTTCTTTTATCAACTGCATATATTAAATTAAAATTTTATAATTCATGAATAAAAATTTACTGAAATTTTAAAAGTTTTGCGTATGATTGCTACAGGGTGGCTAATATGTATTGCAACCTACTTCAGGTTGTTATTATTTATAAAACGCTCGTCTGACAGCTGACAGATTTATTCCAGTTACAGTTCATTTTATTCTTTACAAGCTTACAAAAGCATACTGATCTATTGCATTCAGAAAAAGAGTTGTGCGTAATGGAATTCAAGCGTGATAGAGTGATTGCTTTATATTTGGCTGGCAAACCACAGCTGGAAAACCTCATTAGAGCCCTCCAGCATTTAAATGTGACTGAATCTTTTGTTTCTCGTACCATTGTTCGTGACCGTGATACTGGCAGTGTTACATAGCGTTCAAAAAGTGGACGAAAAAAAACGGTAACAAAACCAGAAAGATCCGAAAAGTGAAGGCCAGATTTGATCGAAATTCACGCCGCAGTGGTAGAAAAACTGTTCGTGAGCTGAACATATCGCGAGAACGGATGCAACAAATATCGAAAAATGAGCTTGAACTAAAGCCATTGAAGTTCCAAAAAATGCAAGAGCACACCGATAGACAAAAAAAGTTAGATTGGAATAGAGCCAAGGAGTTAATTCACTTGCATGAAAGTGGCCAGTTACCGAATTTGGGTTTCTCCGATGAGAAGCCATTCCAAACTTAGCAGTTTGTGAATGAACAAACTTATCGGATTTACTTGCCAAAGAGGTTAAGTACAAATTTACACCACCAGGAACTCAAGCGCCACCGATGGAAATGGTGTGGGTCGCCTGTAACGACCGTAGGGTCAAATTAAATGCCGAATATTATCGGAAAATGTCTTAAAGACAGTATTGAATTCCAGAGCAGACAAACATTTCGGCTGCAGACCTATGGACATTCCAACAGGACTCAGCACCACCGCACTCAACACGCTTCATTTCTATCCGCACAATGGCCACCAAAATCTCCTGGTACGGTTCTCACTAAAAAATACCAAAGTGTCGATCATCTCAAGATGGCGCTTCGCCGAGAATGGGCCAAAATACAGCACAGCCACTTTCATGCAGCCTGTGATGGCTTTGTCGGCCATAGTTCGTACCAAAGGTGGCCAAAGGTTCGGAACAAATCTAAACTGATTCTAAAATTTCATGTTATTTCCAACATTTTTTGCTTTCGAACAATAAAATTAAAAAAATATAGCGCTTTACTTTGTTGCATTATATATCAGCCACCCTGTATATTCGTGTAAATATATTGCTATTAGAGTGAAAGGGTGTATTATGTGTAATTATAAAATCCACACATGAAGATCGAATCACAACTTTTTATATTCTGCTGTTGTATTTTGCCGTGATTAAATTCGTAATAATAATAACAAAGAACCACAATGAAAATTTTTTATCATAAATAATGCATTCACAAGCATTCGATAAAGTCAGCCATACGGGTGTACTTGCGAAACTAAGCACACAGTTGCCAAGAGCGTACTGTACTTTAATTGAATCGAACCTGAAGAAAAGGTTGTTTCCCGTCAAATATGAGGATGAATACTTCAAATTAAGGGAAATAGAAGCAGGAAGTACAACAAGGAAGCATTCTGGGTCCACTTTTGTCTGTTTTATACACCAGTGATATACCTGAAGTTGCTGGAACGACTATGGCTACATTTGACGATGACACGGTAATTTTGTCAGTTGCCAGAACTAAAATTGAGGCGAAACACAAGCTATAGAACGCACTTACCTCGGTCTTAGAATGGACTAAAAAAATGGTGCATAAAATTGAAAAGTTATAAGTCAATACATGTTGACTTTACAAATAAATCAACATTAGGTATCCATATATTCATGGATGGTATACAAATACCGTATGCGAATAGGGGAAAATATCTTGGTATGACACTGGATGCGAAGTTACGTTGGAGCGAGCATGTTAAAATTGAAATTATGGAGCTACAACTCAAATGGAAGAAGCTAAACTGGCTAATAGGGAGGAAATCGAAACTGTCTATAGAAAATAAATTGTTAATATATAATCAAATATTAAACCTATTTGGACTTATGGAGCACAAATTTGAAGATGCACCAGCGAAAAAAATATAACTATTATTCAACGTTTTCAGAACAAAGTACTCAGGTGCATCGTAAACGCACCATGGTATATACGCACAAGTGATTTACATCGTGACCTTGGAGTAAATACTGTTAGAAAAGAGATTGTAAACATTGCGACAAAACATAACACCCACCTCAGAGACCACGTTAATACAGAAGCATCATCTCTTGCTAATCCTACTGGTTTGGAACGCAGACTTAAAAGAGGGAAGCCATCCGATCTAATTAGAAGCTCTCCTTTGGCTTAATGACATAATCCTAATATATATTATAAATCATTCTGTAACTCTGTTTTTTTGTTTGTTTGTTAGCCAATCACGCCTGGACCGATTTTCTTGCAATTTGGTATATAGATCAGGCTTTTGTCCGTAGAGGTTATAGGCTATAAATCTTTTCAAAATTTTGACCAAAAGGGGAGAAAAAATTGGAAAAATGGGGAAAAAATGGTAATAGGTAATATTTTACGATTTAGCTAGGTTAAGTTTCCCAAATGTTTGTTGGTTTGTTCGTTAGCCAATCATCGCCTGGACCGATTTTCTTGAAATTTGGAATATAGATCGGTGCAGGTTATAGGCTATAAATCTTTTCAAAATGGGGAAAAAAATGGGAGAAATGGGAAAAAATGGTAATAGGTAATTTTTTATGATTTAGCTTGATTAAGTTTCTCAAATAGCTATTGGAGGTGTTCTGTTTAAAAAATTGGACCAAGGGGTCCATTAAGGGAGAAGGGGGCGAAAACGATTATATTTAGGACTTAGAGTATTCAAAAACTGAGTTGTTGGATAAACCGGTTTTCGAATAATTTGAAAAATTGCATTTTTTAAGAAGCCGGTTTCGAAACTGGACTTTTATTTATTGTTATTTTTATAACCCGCGCAACGCCGGGTTATAAATATATATTATGACATTTACGTTTATTTAATTATTAAAGTTTATGTTTATTTCATTGTTTGAAATAATTTATTTGTTAGTTATAATAACTAGTTGTAATGTTAATAAATGAAAATTTAAGAGAAAAAATAAAATTAATAATGATAATGATACCATTGAACATTTAATTCAACAATAATATCTTGTCAGAGACCTGCGCCGATCGGCTGACAGCCGGCTAAGCCGAGTCGCCGATAAAATTAAAAGCCGCGCCGCCGAAAATGTATTCGGCTAAAGTCGGCTTAAATTCAGCCGCAGGTTTTTTGTATGTAAGAATATATGAAAATATGTTTTTAATATTGTATATAATAAATATTGAACTTTTTGATATGCTAATTTTGAACACCTTTTCTTGGTTTTTGGTGAATGTTGCAACACTTTTAATTTAACGTTAAATTTTTTTAAAAGACATAAAAAATTAAAATGGAGAACCAAAAAAATACAAATTTCTTTCAAAATTTAAATAATAATTTAAATGAGTTAAATTCATTTGATTCCGATGACGACATTGATTTGAGATTTTCCCTAAACAATAGTGAAACTCCTATTTCAATTAGTTTTTTGCCAAACTTTTTGCGAAATTTTATTTTGAATATTCCTTTCTGAAAGTTGTTTTTTGTAAATGTTATAAAATTCGAGTTTGAAGTTTCTACGTGATCATGGTATAGATGTAAAATCGAAAAAATTTAAAACTTCGAATGCCAAATCAAAATCCATAAAATTTGCTAACGCACGTCTACTTATGCAAACGTGCTGCAGAGATCTAAGGCCCTTTAACATAGTGGAACAACAAAGTTTTATGGGATATATGAAAACCATTTTATTTATATCATTTCAAATCACAGCCGAAATAAAGGCGCCGCCGAAACTTTTCAATTCTAGCCACCGCCGCCGACAAATTTGCTCGGCGCAGGTCTCTGTATCTTGTATATAAAGTGAACATTATTATGTTGCTTATCATACTTTAATAAGAGAGAATTTAAGTACTTTACTACAGAGGTCTTAGTTTTCATTAATTTTGCTTTAACATTATTCTCAGTTCAACCAAACAGAGATTTTCTTTTGTATTCTTCGATGGCATCAAATAACTTTTTAGCAATGGAAGTAAGGATTTCCTTATCTGAGATGCTATATTATCGAAGTCGAGTGCCATAGAATTTTTTTCACGACCTTTTGAAGGGTCAAAATACATATGAATTCACAGTCCCGATAATCCCGTAAAATCCCGGGACAAGTTTTTAAAAATCCCGGAATTCGGGATTTTAGAATCTCAAAAATTCCCTGATTCGGGATTTCCCGATTGGTATCTCTAGTATACATATAATTGAAAACTTACAAAAAGCGATATGTAGTTGACAACTAACTGAATGTTTTCTATTTTACCTTTTACGAACATTTATGATGATCCTATTTCGACTAGTGTGGTCTTTAGTCCCATACCAATACATCGTTAACCAACATATAAAGCAAAGAATCGTCCTAGTCTATTAGGTAGTATGTTGTCTTATAAGACAAGTTTCGTTTATCCTTTAGCTTATAATATAATATCAAAAAAATATTTTTTTCACCGACTTCTTCAGAGCAATCTTCTGGCAAAAGCTCTGAGAGTAAATAAAATACCGTGAGAAATATCTCATTCAGGAGTCAACCTTAAACAGTAGAATGTAACTGGTATGAGAAGCTAGGTCATAATCCTGACTGAAGGATTTTAATGACCAATTATGTACATATATATGCACATATGTATACTTGCTTTATTTTATTGCAATTTTTGATTTCTTGTTCTTATCTTTCGTGAAGAAACCTTTATTTTTAATAACTCGCAGACAAGGAGATCGGGGAATATTTCAACGATTTACCACAATTCATCAGCATTTTCAGGGTTTTTACCTTATATTCTCTATTCAATTTCAATTCTTATTTGGATTAAGATTAGAAGAGAATACTGGCCACATTTATGTTTTGTTGCTCTAAGCAGTGTTCTTAGGGTTACTGTTATGCTTGATCGTGCCACATTAATGGCAAATTTTTCTTCACGTATGGTGTCACTGTATTTAGTCAAATTCTTTTGTTAAGAATAATATTCCCGACATCATGCCAAATCATTTTGATGATAAACCTGGAACTAAGATTATTCATCCGATAAAATATCTTGTTTTTTTTTTTTTTCTTCAAAATCACATTTGTTTATTCATGTTCATTTGGCAAATTCGATTTGGATTCAAAGTCATTTTTGAATATGTATGTAGGGTTTCCGCAGCGCGATACTTTCCATAAAAAAGCTTCATTAAGACATTGTATTATAGTTGTTGTGTATTTAAAGTAAAATACCCATTGATTGCTTATATTTAATAATACAAATTACTTTATTAACTTTACGTGTAACTGAAAAACGTGTGCTTTGTACAAAAAAGAAAAAAAGGAAGGAAGGAAATCAAAGAAAAAGGAGTAATACAAGAGTAAAGATAATAAGTGATGACATATACATGATTGCCATATATTATTATTGAGAAAGTATACTACAATCTCCCATGCTAATATAGGACATGGTCCTCAAAACGGACAGGCCGTTTTCTGGAACGACTTGACTTCCTTATGGTGTCATTATGCTGCCCTTCAGGTTCCGCTTGTGGTATAATTGGTTGGTTGGTTAGTGGACGTTGAATTAGTATTTCCTCAATTTTTGATTTATATGGTCCCGGAGCTTCAGCAACGAAAACAGGCTTTTTAGGTTTTTTTATATCCGATTTGAGCATTTGATTTATATGGCGTTTAAGCACAAATCCACTGTCAAGCTCTACTTGGTAATGAAGACGACCAAACTTAGTTTTAATTGTTCCATATTTCCATAATAATTTATATTTTTCATACCATCGTACTTGGGACCCTATCTCCCACACTAAACTGGCGAACCACAGGCAACGAAACTGTAGCTTTTTGATGTTGAATTGGGCGGATAGCATCAAGTATATTTTTAAGGTCTCGGACTCAGGTACAACTGAGATGGTGTTTTCCCATTAGCTAGTGGAGTTGCTCTATAACGGAGAAGAATTTCTTGCACCTTGATATTGAGCGGTGAATTGTCCTCTTCCATAGCTTTTAATTAGCGTTCTGCTAATCCTGTTTGTTGCGAGGGTGTCCTGAGGGCTATAAATTTCTGTATTATGCCATTAGTTAATACAATAACTTTTGAATGTCTCGCTTTGAAAAATAGTAGCATTGTCTGAGACCATCACCTGTGGGAGACCATGAGTAAAAAATATGTCCTGTAGCAACGTTATTGTTTTTTCGGAGTTTGGGGCATCTCGTATTAGTCTGATTTCAGGCCATTTCGATTTTGCATCCACCAGCACTAAAAAGTAATGGTTTTGAAAAGGCCCTGGATAGTCTATGTGGACTCTTTGAAAATTTGCATCGGGCTCCTCCCAACTATGAACTGGAACCCTTCGCACAATTTGCTCAATATCACTGTCAATAGACTTCCAATAGCAATATTTTCTTGCCAATTGTTTCATCTTTACGATACCAATGTGAGTATGGTGCAGTTCATTCAAAATTTCTATGCACAGTTTTGCTGGTATCACGACACGGTTTGCTTTGAAAATTATACCGTTTTGAATTGAATAATCAGGGTCAGCGTTAACCCCGTTGACTAAATCTTTCTTTAACTTTGAAAGCACTTTGTCGCGGTCTGTTTCTTTTGCAATTGTAATTGCTGTAACTGAATATGTTGAAATTTGATTTACGATTTGCTTTTGAATTATTCTCACTTCTTCATCAATAAAATATTCGAAATTCGGTATTTCCTTTATAGGTGCTAGACAAATTTTTTATGTATCTCTATGGAAGAGAATTCACGTTAATAACCGATAATCGACCACTATCCAGAGTATTTCACCACAGCAATAAAACTCCTGCGATGACTTCTGGCAGACTTTTAAGATATGCATCATTCCTGCAGGGATTTAATGTATTATTCTTATGCTGTCTTACAATTTATTCGATATAATAGTTGTAGCTATTTTTTTAATACAGCATTTTACATTGCATTGTCTTCTTTCGTTTTCTTTCTTTTCTTTTACACCCGCGGGAAAAAATAGTTATATAGAATAATTTGAGTATTTTTTTTTTCTTTTTAAAAGTATAATTATAATTGTATTAATTTTTTTTTTTATTTTAACGTTCAAAAATGAATTTATTTTATTTTGTATTATGACTATTTCTATTAGTCTTATATAATTTCCATTAATTTCAAAATTAAATTTCGTTTTTAAAATTCATTTAATTTTTCTTTCGGTGTAAAGATCAATTGCCTGTACTGAGAAAAAGTAATGGTATCATTTGAATTTTAGGGGTTGATTGCATGAGAGAAATATTTTGAGGCCAGAGAGATTAAATAAATAGAGGGGCAGTTGAATATTATATTAATTTAAAAATTTTAATCATTTTTCGATTGATTTTTTTTTTTTTTTTTTTGCAATGATAATGCCCATTAAAAATATCAATAAAATATATATATATAGTATGATACATAAATACCTTTTCGTTATGTATATAGGTAAGTACTTTTGTTGTACAAATAGCGGACGATGTGACGACACAATACAGCGGCGGGCAAAACTGTTTTATGTAGTTTAATTTTTGTTTTATATGTTGCTTTATGTATGTATTTGTTATAATGCGAACAGTGATGGTACAAACACTTAAAAACTGCGCAATTTTTTTTTACTGTATCTAATTGTTTTTTATTTTATATATATATGTATATAATTTAAACCGTTTTATTTTTTCTCTTTTTTTTTTTTGTTAAGATGTATATAGATATATATACAGCCCAATCATGAATAAAAATTCCGCATGAAATTTCTCTCTTTTCCCGTTTCTCCTGTTATGAATAAAAATTCCGCTTGAAATTTTTTACTTCTCCTTTTTCTCTGTTTTAATCCCATTTTTATCAACCGTGTGAAGAGAGAAATATTAAAAATGGGAAAAAGTAGGTATTCTCAATGTATTTTAGTTTGTATTTTCCCCTAAAAAATTTCACTTATAAAACACAAGGGAGTTTGATAAAAAATTTAAGTAAATTTTTATACAACAAAATTTAAATAAATAAAAGATATTTATATGTTTCTGTAGGTCTAAAACAACTATTAAAACTAAAGTTCAATATTTGGTTACATTAATGGAAGCCAATCTGTAAGCACTTGGCTCAAAGTCGAGTGGCCTAAAGACACATTGAAGTCTTTTCCTACATCAGTCCGGTACCCAGTACTCGTAAGCTCGCACTTAGCTTTACAATTAGTGAAATACCAAATTGCATTTTTGTGGGTGAGTAGGTAAAATTTTTAGTAAATACCGAAAGGCCGGTTTATACACTCTGTAGTACTTTTAAAATCTGTTGCAAAATAAAATTTAATTCAACACTTTCACTATTACTTACAAAGCCACCGGCAATTCAAGAAGATTATATTCACCCTTAATTGCCTTCTGGAAATACGTTGGCCAATTTTCTCCACCAGGCTACACATGATCACACTATACATTTTTATTTTCTTGTATTATATTAAAATCTTATTTATTTTTTGAAATTGTATTAATTTTATATAACTTTAATTTTACTTTATTTTTACAAATTGCCAAAAATTTAATATCAATAGGAAACACTTACTTACTTACTTAATTGGCCATAACAACCCGATTAACGGATTTCGGCCTGCCGCAACACATCCTTCCAGGCGCCTCTGATTCTTGCGCGCCTACGCCAATTGGTCACACCAATCGATGACAGGGCTTCTTCGATTTGGTCCTTCCAACGGATACAAGGTCGTCCTCTTCGCCGACTTCCACAGATCCCCGCATCAAACACTCGTCTCGCCGGAGCATCCATTCGAACGACATGGCCGAGCCAGCACAGCCGCTGGATATTAATACGCTGTACAACGTCCATGTCGTTGAGGAGCTCATACAGCTCACTGTTAAATCGGATGCGAAAATCATCGCCAACTCGCACTGGACCGAAGATCTTACGTAGGACTTTTCTCTCGAATACTCTCAAGGCAGCTGCATCAGTTCTTAATAGGGTCCATGCTTCTGCGCCATAGAGAAGCACGGGTAGGATGAGCGTCTTGTAGAGTATTAGTTTCGTCTTGCGAGAGAGGTCTCTGCTACTCAATTGTCTATTGAGACCATAATAGCACCTGTTGGCAAGAGTAATCCTGCGCTTGATCTCCAGACTGACATCATTTTCGGTGGTAACGGCGGAGCCAAGGTAAATGAATTCCTTGACTGTATCAAAAATATAGTTATCGGCCGTAATATGTGAATCAATACGCCGCACGGCTCTACTTGTCGATAACATATATTTCGTTTTGCCCTCATTTACTGCCAAACCCATCTTCTTAGACTCCCGTTCAATAGCACTAAAGGCAGCAGTGACATCTCGTTTGGTACGCCCTATGATGTCGATGTCGTCAGCGTACGCAAGCAACTGGACACTTTTTTGAAAAATAGTGCCATTACGATGCACTCCCGCCTTTCGCAGAACACTCTCCATGACGAAGTTGAAGAGGTCGCATGATAAGGGATCGCCTTGTCTGAAACCTCGCACGGTATCGAAAGGTTCGGAGAGGTCCATTCCTACCTTGACGGAGCTGCAGGAATTGCTCAACGTCATTCTGCATAGCCTTATCAGCTTAGCAGGTACACCGAGCTCAGACATTGCGGCAAAAACTCGATCCCTTATGGGGCTATCGAAAGCAGCCTTATAATCGACAAAAAGATGGTGTGTGTCGACTTGATTTTCGTGGGTCTTTTCCAGGATTTGGCGTAGTGTGAAGATCTGGTCAATGGTGGACTTGACAGGTCTGAAGCCGCACTGATAAGGTCCAATCAGTGTTTTGACGAGTGGCTTCAGTCGTTCACACAATACGCCTGTAAGAACCTTATATGCAATAGGGAGAAGGCTTTTACCCCTGTAGTTGGCGCATATTGTAGGGTCTCCCTTTTTCAGGACGGGAAGAGGACTCTGAGGTTCCAATCGTTGGGCATACTTTCCTCTAGGCATATTTTGTAGATGAGCTGGTGCATGCGCAACTCATTACATCCGGTCTTAAACAATTCAGCGGGGAGGCCATCAGGACCTGCCGCTTTGTTGTTTTTAAGTCGCATAATCGCGACTTTAACCTCTTCATGGCTAGGCGGCGGAATCTCCACGCCGTCATCATCGATCGGGTCCGGAACATCATCTCTAGAGGCGATATTAATATCGTCATCGCCTTGCAGCAGAGTAGAGAAGTGTTTCCTCCACAACCTTGCGGATCTGTAACCAGGTTTCCATTCTCATCCTTGCAGGAAGACACTCCGGGCTTATACTCCTCGGTCAGACGCTTAACCTTTTGATAGAATTTTCGAGCGTCATTCCTACATCTGTACATCTCGACTTCCTCACGCTCACGCCTTTCCTGCTCCCTCTTCTTGCGTCTGAAAAGGCGTCTCTCATCCCTTCTCCTCTCTCTGTAATTTTCGACAATGGCTCGCGTAGCGGCCGACTGCAACGTTTTTCTGTATGCGGCGTATTTCGCTGCAGCTGCCTCGCGACACTCCTCATCGTACCATTGGTTTCGTTGGGGTGGGCGCTCGAAACCAAGGACTGTTTCCGCAGTATTGCGCAAGGAGTGGGAGATGTTGGCCCACAATCCGCCAATGTCGCTGAGATTGGATGGGGAATGACGGAGCTTATCAGAGATTTGAGCGGAGAACGCCTCAGCTGTCCTTTGTGATCGCAGCTTCTTAACGTCCAGCTTTCACAGTGCACTAGAGCGCGCAGTCCTCGAGGCGCAAATGCGCACTCGGAACTTGGCTGCGACAAGGTAGTGGTTCGAGTCGATGTTTGGACCTCTAAATGTGCGCACATCTAATACACTGGACACGTGCCTTCCGTCAATCACAATATGATCGATCTGGTTGGATGTTGATCGATCGGGGGACATCCAAGTGGCCTTGTGAATGTCGAGATGCTGAAACCTGGTACTACATACTACCATGTTACGCGCCGCGGCGAAATCGATCAGCCTCATACCATTGGAGGTAGTGTTTGCGTGGAGGCTGAACTGTCCGACAGTGGGGCCAAAGATACCTTCCCGCCCGACCTTCGCATTAAAATCCTCGAGGACGATTTTGGCGTCATGGGCCGGGCACTTATCGTATACGTCCTCGAGTTTAGCATAGAAGGCATCCTTAACCACATCGTCCTTTTCTTCCGTCGTGGCGTGAGCACAAATTAGGCTGATGTTGTAAAATTTTGCCCTGATGCGGATTGTGGCTATTCTTTCGTTCACTGGCGTGAACCCAGAGACAAGGTGACGAAGTCTCTTATTAACCACAAATCCGCATCCGAATTCGTGCTTATCAACATGGCAGCTGTAATACACATCGCAAGATGCTAGCCTTTTGCATCCTTGTTCTATCCATCACATTTCCTGTATGGCAGTGATGTCCGTCCTACATTTCATAAGGGCATCCGCCAGTTGGGCGGAAGCGCCTGCCCTATAAAGGGTGCGGACGTTCCACGTGCCTATTCCCAAATCGTTGTCCTTGAAACGTTTGCCGTGGTCGTCAACTTTAGAGGGGATCTTTTTAGAGGCTATTGTATAGGCTTTCATTGGATTAAATTTTTACGTGGTGGGTTCCAAGCCCTACGCACAACCCGAATTTAACGTCCAGGGGATTGGACCTCGCTGCACGCATTAGTTCACATCTAGCGGGTGCTAGAATGCCATCCAGGAGGGGCCACGAGGAGGCTGCGTGTCAACTTGAATACAGCAAGACAAGGATCGCCCTGGTGGTCGCCATGTTGGCCACAGTCAGAAACTTTGCCTTGTTTGCATGCATTCCATCCCTCCAGGAAACACAGCTGCCTTTAAAATTCGTTATTGCCACTTTTTCAAAGTTTTACTCCCGCGGAATTTGTAATTAGAGGATATCTTTCTCGAGAAAAACATTTTCCGCGAGAAAGGAATTCCTTGAGAATATTCGTGACTGGGCTGATATATTTTAATATGTATATAGAACATATATATTTTTTTTACCGTTTAAATTATTCTTACTGCACTTTTCAAACTATGTATATATATACTTTTTTTTAGCGTTTTTTAACAAAAAAAATTTTTGAATTTTTCCAGAATTTTACAATTTTTTTTTTTTTTTTTCAATATGAATTTTTAATAATATAATTTTAAATTTTTTAATCTCAATTTACCTCCTTTTTTTGAGTTTTCACTTATTTTCCGTTATTTATGTACATATATTTTTTGCTCTTTTTTGTTGTTGTTTTTTGTTCGAATAAATTTTTTCTTATATATGTCATGTAATTTTTATATTATGCACTTTATTTTAAGTAATTTTTTAGTAAATAATTTTTGTATTATGATCTTTGTTGTTTTCTTTTATTTTTTTTAATTTCATTACAATTACTTTTAATTTAAATTTATATACTTTTAAAATTTTTAGCCTTAGTTTTTTTTTTTAATTTTTTGTGCTCACATTGTTGTCTATTTAGGAGTATTATTGGATATTAAATTGTCTTTTATTGATCATATTAGTTTGATGATTGGCAAGGCTCGAGCTGTTCTTGGTTTTGTGAAAAGATGGGCTAGGGAATTCATTGATCCTTATATAACAAAACTATTGTACATTTCACTTGTTAGGCCTATTTTGGAGTACGCGTCTGTTATTTGGAATCCATACTATCGTTGTCATAGTGATTCAATCGAGTCTCTGCAGAGACAGTTTTTATTATTCTGTTTACGTGGCTTAGGATGGGATTACACCAATGGGCTTCCGTCGTATGAGGATAGATTAGCTTTGGTAAAACTTCCAACTCTGGAACGTAGAAGGTCTGTTTTAGGTGTTTGTTTTATTTTTAATCTGGTTAAAGGTGATATCGACTCTGAGTTTTTGCTTTCTAACCTGAATTTCAGCATTCCTGCAAGATTTACACGGCACTATCGTCCTCTTTCCTTATATGTTTATAGATCGAATTATGCATGTCATTTTCCTTTCCGGAGAATATGTAATGATTTTAATTCGCATTATAATTCTATAGATTTTAATAGTAGTGTTTGTAACATAAAACGTATCTTGTATTCTCGCAGTAATTTATAAATTATCGTATAAAAACGTATTTTTGTTCTAGTCTTAGATAGTTCTGTTTTTTTTTTGTTCAGCTTGTGATTAAGTTCTGTAGCTGTTTTTATGTTCTAGTAGCCATAGCTTTTCCCTTTCCCGCTACAGTCCGGACTGTGGTGTGTACGTGTCCATACGGAATGGTGACGAGCCCTCCGCGGTCGGGTGAGGGTGGGTTAGTGTGTGGCCGGGGACGTTCGTACACTGTCTTTTATATGAGTTAAAGAATTTGAAACGGAATGAATTAAAAAATTAATTTTAAGAGCGAACCACGGCTCCTTATTTTAAATAAATAAAAATTCAGACACTCACAATTTGATTTACACAATTTCTATTTTATTCAATTCAAACATTCACAGGATTTTTGATATTAGAAACTTATTAGCTTTATTAACTTTAAAATTGGCAAAATATTAATTATTAATTCAAGAGGTAAAATTCAGCTCAACGTTCGATTGGATTCGCACCGCAACCAAGACTGTTCATTTCAGGCCAGCTTTGTTGGCTCATTCTCATGAATCGATCACGTTGCACCTACATGTACAAGTATGCGGACGCTGGCTGTGTAAAATTAGTTTCTCACAGAATTATTGCAAGAAGACAATTTCATAATTGGATCGGATGCGCGTGTAAAAGTAAAAATATAAAAAGAGCTGACAATTAATTATTTTTTAGGCGGCAGTGTTGCCAGCGGTGTTAACTTATGTTAAATTGTTTTTTTTTTTTGTTTTATTTTTAGTTTTGCCTGTTCTGTATTGTTACTTTCGTTTTTCGCGTTGTAACGAATTGATTTGTACTTGTAAACTAATTAGATGTTTTTGATGATATTGCTAACATATCTCATAATTTTATGTTTTACTCTGCTTTTTTTTTAACAGGATCCACTTATGATTCATATTCCACTTTGAGAGAACGCTCAATTCGTGCTTTTTTGGAGTTATAGATTAGGACCATGAAATAACTTGTGTTATTTTTAAAACAAATTCTCTTTAGAAGATTGGAATATAGAGATTAAGAAAGAGTTGGTCCAATCTTCTAAAGAAAAATTGGTATTATAATTACTCAAATGTAATTATAATAATTACTCAAATGTAATTATAATGGGGATTGAGAAAATGAGAAAAAAAAAAGGAAATGTTAAAAAATGGTTTTAACTTCATTTAAAGGTGGTTAAGAGTAACTTACCTTTTTGGAGTTGGGTACCCAAAGAACGAAATCCTTTTTTTCTTTCGAATGAATTTTAGTATTTTATTTATAATTTTAAGTTTGATTGTAACAAATCAGTTGGGCGTTGTGAAAAAAGTGATGTTTCTTTACAAGTTTAGTTTAAGGAAACTTCGGAATTTTCCAAAGGATAATTCATATATGTAAAAGGGATGAAGATAAATTTGGAATTTGGATTGTTTAAGTGTTAGATAATATCAAAATTCAATGCAGTAATTTCAATTCACAATAAATTCAAGAATAATAATAGTTTAAATATGTAACTTCAATTCATTTTTTAATTCAATTAATTTTTTAAATTCAGATTTTAAATTAGGTACAAATTCTTATTTATACAACTTTATTAACTTTACGTGTAACTGAAAAACGTGTGCTTTGTACAAAAAAGAAAAAAAGGAAGGAAGGAAAATAGAGAAAAAGGAGGAGAAATACAAGAGTAAAGATAATAAGTGATGACATATACATGAATTGCCATATATTATTATTGAGAAAGTATACTACAATAGTATATTAATACAATTTGATAATGATAATTCAACTTTTATAAATTGTAATTTTTGAATTGGTAGGATTCTAGGAAGCTTGGACGATATCTGTACAGTATTTGTGGTTCCAGATGTAATAAAATGTTTCATTACAATATAAATTTTTTCTCTAGAGCAACCAAGACACTGGGAAATTTTATTTACCGTCTTCCCGACTCCTGTGTGATTTGTTATTACGATCCGTTCTTCTTCGAAACAACTTCGCCCTTTTTCCACTATTTATTATTTATTTTTGAATAAATTTTTATCATAAAACTTGTTTTATAAAAAGCAATCAAAATTACATATTAAAAATACATTATTAAAGTAGCAAAACGAAAAATATTTAAAATTAAATATGCGACTTTCACTAAATAAAATTATTTTGTAAATAAAAATGAATAAAATTATTTTGTAAATAAATGTGATAAAACAGATTGATAAAGAAAGACTCATAAGTAAAAGTAATCAAACCAACCTTTGAAACTAATACATCGAATAGGTCCTACTGTAAGGATTATGACCTAGCTTCTTACACCACATTATGTTGTGTGCGTTAATTTTATACACGAGTGGCGGGACGTACAGTTTAAAGTCGACTCTCAGAGTTTTTACCATGAAATCTGCTGAGAAGAATTCACAGAAAAAATATTTTCATTTAGATGTCTGACCTATGGTTTGCACTCGGGCCTTATAAGTGACTTTAAATATCCTATAAAAAATCGAACAAATGAGATAACGTACAAGTTTTCCACCACTGTATGGCATATACTTGCTTTAGTTCTATACATAAGTATTATTTTTTTTTTGGGACCACTATTCGTCAGATTACATGGACCAGGTCTGTATTACTTTTTACAGTTACTTTTGAATAGATATGTATAATATAGAATATTGACTTCGCATCCCTTTTTTTTCAATATCCCAAATATCAGTATCAAATGTTCGTAAAAAATGTCCTAGAGATCGGCTTAAACAATTTTCTGCTACTTTCCGAAATTAAAGCTTTGGAATTGAGTTATAAGCAAGTGTCTAAATATTATTTATTTATTAATTACAATACAATTACAAATTATATTCTACTTCTATACGAGCTGAGTAACTTCGACCATAAGCTCGGCGTAGTGTCACAGACCAGAGCCTCAGGTGGGAATCGAACCAACGATCCTCACGCTAATAGTCTAGCACACTACCCACTAGACTACCGGGATGCTTTGTTTAAATATTATTTATCATTCTCTATATAAATTCCCATCTCTGTTGAAAATATTAATTCCTAGTTTCCGAATCAATACATTTTTCACTCGAATTAAAACTTTATTGTAAGCGTACTCGTAGATTTACAAATTAAACAATATCGCCGCCTTTCATTTGCGTGTTTTATACTACAAAAAAAAAATAAAAACGAAAGACTAATTATACTGAAAAATCAAGTAAACAAGAAGTAACTTTTTCAGTCGATCTCATTTTCTTAATTCCATAACATCTATTTCAATAGTTTTCTTTCGTTGTGTTCGATAATTTTTTGGTTGTTATATAGAGTGCTTTTTCATTGTAATATTTTTTTTTTATATTTTACAGGTTATTTAAAGTTCGAGTTCCTGCTTCACTAAAGTGAAAGAACGTGTTGATAGTGCAAGCCCTATACCGTCTATTTTCAGGGTAGATTGAATTAGGTTAGGTAATATAGCGGACCACTCTTAAAGGATGGATTGTATTTAGGCCAAATGCAATACCACAGTCAACATTCAGCCCGGAGGCAAAGTATTCAGTAGAGAAAACTAATCTGAATTGAAAATAAATCTTGTTATTGCAGCAATCTTATTCTCTGAGAGCTCAGTCCATTCTATTAGAAAGTGAGAGGTTAAAAACCTATTCATCAGGTAACACTAATTTGCCAAGTCTTTCAAGATAAATTTGCATGTGATTTAACAATATGTTTTCTTTGCAACTATATGCAGAGTCTAGCAATATTACACGTAACCTCCTCCTATAAAAAAAGTGAATATTATATTAATTAACCGAGGTAATAGAAGTCGCCGTAGTTTAGTAGGTAGTATGTTGATTTATTAGACGTAAAGCCAGTGTTCGAGCCCCAGGCCAGACATCAAAACAAAATGCAAAAAGTATTTCTTCTCAGCAGATTTTTGGCGTAAACTATGAGAGCAAATAAAATTGCCATAAATGGTTCTCAAAAAAAAAAAAACAAAATCTGTACTTTGGAGTCGACTTTAAACTCTAGGTCCTGCAACTTATCAATAAAATTAACGCACACAATATAAGTGGTGTGAAAAATTAGGGCGTAATCCTAACTGACGGATTATAATGACCAATCGCAGCACCCATAAAATGTCGGAAATTTTGAGCTCGGTAACGGCTCAGACAAGTCCATCAGCAATGTAATTTTCAACGATATTACTTTGTCTCGGAACCCTTACAAGAGTTCCTTTTAAATGATCTGAAGCATCCTTGAGAAATCCTCGGCACTCATGGACAAGAACGGATATTGAAACGTTCGTTAGACTCTGATTTTTCATCTACATGTTTCAGTAAATCAATAGATTTTCAGGGAAACAACAGCCACCTAACAAGCATTGTACAGGTTTTAATTGAATTTGACCAACACAGGTATTCATTGAATATCATTACAAGCGAAGAAGTTCATTACCTTCTCTAGTGGATAAGCACATTTATTAAATATTTCTGGAGCACCGATAATTACTATTCATACACGGAGTGCCGTTACTTTAAAGTGTGGTTTTTTCCTTTGGGCCTATTTACTGCTGAGAAAAGTGAGCACTGCAGAACTGAGTTTGCTTTTTCACATGGTGTACAGTTCACACCCTTTATATTTTCCCTAAAAATTGTATTTAATACAAGAAAAATTTCAAACTAGGCAGATTCTGTAGTACAGAGTTCGGTGCATAAGAAGTTTTGACTTGTTTTTTTCAATTTCGTTAAAAAGAAAGTTGAAATGAATTTTTGTTATTTCATGTTGCATAAGAAAAATAAACATCTTTATTTGAATTATTGTTGGTTGGTTGGCTGGTGTGGCGATGTTAATTCTTTTGATCGAGATTGAAGAGATTGACTAAATTGTTTTACTAACCTTCTCTTCTAACTCGACGTTTAATTTCTAGAATTGCAAATGAGTTCAAACGTGATAGGATGTAACGAGGCACTACCATAAGGACTATATTATTCCAAATAATGCTGTAACGAAAATATATAACAATAACAGCAACAAGTATACTTATTTATACAACGTATCATCTGAATGAAAAACAAACTGAAAGAAAAGTTAATTTTTCGTGGCACAAAAACTGTTTTATACCAAAAAAAAAAAATATATAGCCAACTATGCAACGCCAAAAGTATTAATTTCAGGAACACACAAATGATAAAAAGTTAATTAAAAAAATTTGAAAAATAAATTGCAAACGACGTAATGATGACAGTTTAAGACTGGTGCAAGTTTGTTAAAAAATTTATTATTCCAGAGAGCTGTATATTTCAATCCGAGTGTATTATACTTGTCTAGTCGCCGTAGTCTAGTATGTAGTAGGGATGCCAATCGGGAAATTCCGGAACCCGAAATCTCAGGGTTTTCGAAATTGTTTTTAAAAACTTGTCCCGGGATTTTTCGGGACTGTGAATTCATATGTATTTTGAACCTTCAAAAGGTGAAAAAATTCTATAGCAAATCAGATGAGGAAAACCCTACTTCCATTAATAAAATGTTATTTGATGCCATCGAAGAATGGAAAAGCTCTATAAAATGAATTAATAGGATAACTGAATTAGATGCTCAACAGACCAAAGAAATAGATTTATTTATACCAGGAGGTCGTAGAGGTGAATATTTGCTGCATACAGCTATCTTGGAACTATTTTACCAACAAATGTTGATTGAGAGAAGTATTTTTCAACGCCTTCGTATGTTGACAACAAAATTCGTTCTAGCCTATCAAATCACATGTGTGAATCTAAATAATTTCCTTAAAACTAATGCATTTGAATATGTATGAATAATTTTTATTTTTGTTAATTTACGCTGTTTTGTTATATTTTGTCTTGCTGTTTTTGTATTTCACTTTTAAAAATGATTTTTTTACAAAATATTTTTATTATCAAGAGAAAATCGCGATTTTCTCGTGATTTTTGGATCCCGAATTATCTCGAAATATTCCGAGATTTCGGGATTGGGGTTTACAAAATCCCGAATCCCGGGTTTTTTAAAAATCGATCCCGTTTGACATTCCTAGTAGGTAAGTAGTAGATAGGATCAACTTACCGGTAATTTTTAAGGTTAAGATTTTGTTTGAACTTGCCATATTATATATTATTTTCAATATGGCAACTTCAAATATAACCAAAATGAGCAAATCAAAAAAAAAAAAAAAAAACGAAGCCCGTCGTTGACACGACGTTTAAAAAAACTTGTTAATTGTGTAGTGTTGTCGATATTGCTCCGGCACTGTCATATTTTTGAAAACATTTAAATTTATATTATCTGTAAGTTGTAATAAAGAAAATATGTTAAAGGTTACTTTACAGCTCCCTTTTGCTAAATGTACCTTTAACTAAACCCAAGTTTATTGGCAAGTTGTAATAATGGGCCTTAATTTCATAACTTTTTGTTGGCTTGACAATGACTATATTAGGTAAGCAGGTAAGTTTGGGGACTAGAAAACTGGAGTCCATGGAACCCTGTATGTTGATTTTAGAATAATAGAAGGGAAAATATATAAGTAAGGAATTAATAATGTTTGAAGGAGAGATTTCCAATAGCAATCAGACATATCAGCATCCTTTTAGAAATTCGGCTATAAGTACCCAAGGGGGTTGAAGAGTACCAGTAAGGAGCCTGTTTTACCACTACCCATTATAGATACCCTAACGTTTCTAGACAAAGACCACACAGTCTATCCGTTAAGGGATTCGCTTCCTTCTTCCATAGAGGCAGCAGACTAGAGAAAGAGAAACAACATCCGGCTCTTTAGTGTAATTTTACAGTACGTGCCTAATCGAAATATTTTTTGAATTGTTTGTTATAATTGAATTGGTTTACAATACTTTTCAGTGTAGTACATTATATTGTCGTATAGGCTGAGTTATTTACACTCTAATCGTTCTTGAATTTCATAGGGCAAAAAATCATATTTTTGAACAATTTTGTGAAACCATAAAATGTCATTAATTTCAAAATTTTACTTCCTTTATTTCGGTTCTTTGATATTATTTTTAAAACATTTTTCCCTTATTTTGTAAAATAATACGTTGTCGACCTTTGCCTTCCATAATAATATGCAAAAAGTCTTGGCGTCATTTATATAATGTTTCTCATCATCATTTTTGCTCTGTTAAATTGGTTACAAATTTTCTATGTTTTCTTTGCATAAAATTAAAAAGGTTAAACGAGCTTTTTTATAACATTTAAAAAAAAATTGAATAAGTTTTCATTCGTTTTTTGTTTTCAATTTTTATTGTTTATTGTTGATTTTTTATTTTTAATTTGACAAAAGGTTTCATTCCCCCATTTATCATGATTAATATTCTTTCCTTTGTTTGCTTTATTTTTTGTAGAGTTTCAAATTTTTCTACGAATTTTTAATGTTTAAATTGCTGAACAAAAATAAATTGTTGTGGATGTCAATATCAATTATTTTATGCAATAGTAGAACAATAGATACTTTAATTATACCTAATTCATCACGATTATTGATTTCTACCTTTACCTTTATGGTTAGTATTTTGTTCTGCACGAGTCTGGTCACCGTATGGTCACCTCACGTGAATGTAATGTCAACTAGCCGCCGACAACATGCAATATTACCCTGTTTAAATTTTTTGTGAATTTTCTTAAGTCACAGATGTATGAGTATAAGCTACATGTCCCTATGATCATACATCAAAGTAATGGAAGAGTGGACATTTCGGATGCTCTCCACTCAGAGAAGTTGCGGCATAATATCACACATAACGAAAATAACAAACTTCGATGATATCATACACACTTTTTTTTTATTATGTTCAAATATCCAATTTTTTTGACTCAATATTCGGTTAATTGAGTACAATATTCTAAGTGTTTGGACATAATAATATAAGCAAATCTGGTGCTTAATCAATATTCATTTAACAGCTGTTAAACAACAACATTGTTTTTATTTTGGTCGCGAAAATTAGTGTCGCTTGTTAGTTTATTAGTGTTTGTCACTGTTGACATTTGAGTTGTCAATTATCAACAGAAAGTATTCGGTTAATTTTAATTTTTTAAATTTTACTCAATATTATAGCAATTTGCATATTTATTGCGCAATTATTAATTGAAATTTTATAGAGGAAATACAAAGCTCAATAACAAATCGCAATAAAGGTGCATAACTGAACAGCCGTATTATACTTTACAAGGCAATCATTTAAAAGTTGAAAAGCAGAACAATCGAAATACGATAGAAACGCATTTTGTATTAAACCGGCTCGAAGGGCTTAGGTTGGCTAACTTGGATTGCAGAAGACTAGCAAAGAATATTTTACTATTGTTTCAGTAACAAATTTAATATCAGAATAATAGGACAATAATTTAAATTTACGACTTCCTTACACAGGTTTACTATGATTATTAAATCTTTCTTAATGAAATTTACAATAGTTTTCAAATCTTAAATCTAGTTTTAAAGACTAATAGTTAGCACCAGCATGTTAACTACATACATATTGCATTCAAATCTTATAATAAACTATACTACATTAGAAATTATGGTCAGTGCAACCGTCGAGCGAGGTTTTAACCTCTGATGGCTTCCAAATTGAAGCAGGTGCCTTGCCAATGTGTTGGCGTGAATCATAAGTTTATCGACGTATTTTGGGGAGAATGTTTTAATTTCTTCCTGAATTGTAGGGATGTTGAGATCTCTATGGATATTGTCGTTAATAATATACCACGGAGCGCAGACAATTTGTCGTAAAAGATTGGACTGTCTTCTTTGTAATTTCGAAACGTTAGACGCGCAAGCACTGCCCCAAAGCTGAATACCGTAGGTCCATATGGGCTTTATAATGCATTTGAATAAAAGAACCTTGTATTCAAGGTTTAATGTTGAAATAGGACCAACAATCCATTGAATTTGAACAGATTTCAGCTTAATTGCCGCCGGTCTAAGTGGACTCCCAGGCATTTGCAGTGATTTTCTACAGGGACATCAATATTGTTTTTTTGTGTTTTTTATTAGGGGCAGTCTTGTCTTCTGAGTGTGAAGGTTACATCAGCACACTTGGATAGATTTATCTTTATTTTCCACATTTTCCAACGATACATCGATGTTTAAAAACAAAAATCGGCGTTCGAATTGAGAAACTTCTAAATGGTTCATCATAAAACGCATGTTTTTTTGGTTGTTTACTTTACATTAGTCATTATTGATGGTGTTAGAATCAAAGAAACCATAGACACTAGGGATGCCAATCGGGAAATCCCGATACCCGAAAAACTAGTCCCCGGATTTTCTGTATTGTGAATTCATATCTATTTTGAACCTGTGAAAGGGGTCGGAAAAAAATTCTATGTCGCTGAATTTCAAAAATAGCATCTTAAATGAGGAAAACCATTGGTTACAAGTTATTTGATGCCATCGAAGAATGCAAAAGCTCTATGCATACATACACTGAGCGCCATAAATGAGTCAACACCCAATATAATTTTAAATTTTCTATTATAAAAAATATACTTGTAGCACAACAATAATTTTGTTTTTTTTTGGTTTTAACATTTTATAAGTAATAAATAAACGTTTTTATTTTTGGAAATTTATTTTGTTATTCTCATATACTTTTATCGCTATCTTAAGGAAATTAATTATTTCTGTAGTGTTTACTCACTTTTGGCGCTCACTGTATATACATAATTGTCATTACAGTTATTCAGTCAGGATTATTGACCTAGTTTCTTATACCACTTATGTTGTGTGTGTTAATTTTATATATAAGTGGCTGGGACTTACAGTTTAAAGTCGATTCCGAACTACAAAGTTTTTTGAGAAATTTTTCATGGCAGGTTTATTACTGTTAGAGTTTTTGCCAGAAATCTGCTGAGAGGAAATCGCCGAAGAAATACTTTTGTATTTAGATTTTGATGTCTGCCCTGGGGCTCGAACCCTGGCTTTACATTTAATAAGCCAACACACTACCTACAAGACTACGGCTGACTTTTATATTATCAAATAATAGAATTACTGATTTAGATACTCAACTGTCCAAAGGTAGGTAGTGGTAGAGGTGAATATTTACAAGCTGCATAAGATAGCTGTATGCAGATATTTTACCTACAAATTTTGATTACGAGAAGTGTTTTTCAACGTCAGCGTATGTTGACAACAAAATTCCTTCAAGCCTACCAGACCTTTTTTTGGAATACAAATAATTTTCTTAAAGCTATTGCATATGTATGAATAATTTTTATCTTTGTTAATTTAGGCGTTTTTGTTACTCTTCGTCTCGCTTTATTTTATTTTTTATTTTGAAAGGTTTATGATTCTGATATAATTGGAATATAAATGATTTTGTTAACAAAATATATTTTTTCCATATTCACTATTAAAAGAAAATCGCGATTTTTGAAACGAAATCACTAATCCCTGGATTTTTAAAAATCAATCCCGTTTGGCATCCCTAATAGACACCGTTTAAATAAACGATTTTCTCTATACATATTAGAGATCAGCAATGAATCGTTTTTCTGCTACTCATAAACACTTATGCAATTTTGAGTATGAGTGAAACAACAGGATTGAAATTCAACTACTCTGATTTATTCGTACTCGCTACAACATTCATTTATAAGTATAAGGTGCAATGAGTATGAGTACAAAGTTGACATCAAACTCATAACATTCATTCTGATAAATTTAGAAAAATACTTATAATTTATTCGAGTGGCTCGAGTCATTCATCAAAATTTACAGCCTTTGTTGTTGTTGCATATGCAAACAAAGAAGAAGGGAAAGACAAAGACAACAGGCAAAGCATACACACAATCTTCTTGTGAGTATGGTACTGTTCGTACGCGAATCATATTTATTTTGTGCTTCGTGTAAATGTTAAGTAGAGGCGAGCCGATGTCAATAACATCATGCTTATTGTTAAATATGAATACTTATTGCGAATCTCTGATAGATATATACATAACTTAATAATTTTTGGTAAAAAAAAGAACTTGTAATGTAATAATATTTTATAAGTATTTATATGAATTAAATACAGCTAAATTACGCTAAAAATATGTATGTTACAAGAGTCACATAAAAATTTTTACGAGTTTTTTGAAATCATATGGCGATAAAATGCTTAATGGTTTTAATTTATTCAACGACAGGAAAATAAAACATCAAAAAAAATCAAAATGTATACATATTGTTGTATTGCTATGAAATGCTCTATGCTACCGCTCTCTGTTTCAAAGAGCATACTAAAGTCTCTAATCACAACAAGATTCATGAGGGGGCCGAAAGCAACGAGTCGCAATTCTAGACGCTTACTAAAAATTATTACAAATTCAAAGAATATTGTATGACACGAAAGCCATTAATAATTCAATAACCTTTTCCGATTTAATTCATTTCATTTATTGATTCTGAAAAATACCCAAATTAGGAGCAATTACAGCAAAGTTCTTCAAACTCTTTGGTTGTATTATTTATTTTAAAAACTTTATTTGCTTAATGGTTGTGTTCTTTTATATAAAAGAGTTTTCATTTCATTTACTAATAAATTTTGAGAATTCTGTGTCCTACAAATTCATATTCTTCAAAAGCATAAGTCCTTTTTAACAGCCAAAGTGGAATTCAATTGTTGGTTTATTTAAGTAAACGAAGAAAGAAATATTAAATAATTGCCAATTATTTGTTAAAAGACCAATTTTATTAAAAAAAAAAAAAAAAAACAAGTCTTCAATAGTCCTGAGACTAAAAATAAAAAACAAGTTAAGTTTTATAGAAATTTATTTCATTTTCTCATGCTTATGATTTCCAAATGCAAAATATATTTATTTTCCTCTACAGTGGCAAACAAAACGGATTTGTTAATAGTTTTAACAGTAAATAAAATTAAAATTTAAATGTCAATTTAATGAATATTAATTAAGTTTATTTGCAATGAAGAAAAAGAAAATTTTCATTAAATTGTAAATTAAAAAAATTCTGTACCTCCAACCACATTTGCTTACTGGTGTTTGTATTTTACGAATATGTTTGTAAATCTTAAATTTTTTTTTTGCTTCATTTCATACAATACTCGAATACATACCAGAGTTCATTATTTTCGTTTATTTTGCAAAATTGAGAAATCATTTTGGAATTTTGAAGAATACTTACAAACAATAACATCTGAGTTCAATAAAACCACATGCATTGAATTTATCCTTTTTCTGTAGCATTTTGTTTTATACACATTGCTCGCACAGCTGTACTCAACAAGCATTATTTGGTATATGAATAGACTTCAGAATGAGTGACCAAATAATGCTGATGGTCAACCAAAGTTTGCTTATAACAGAATAACAAGAAAATTACATTATAGCGGGATGTTTCGCAAATATTCTGGTTTAAATTGAAATATTCGTTGTAATTAAATAATAGTATAAAAAATTATACATCAACGGAAAGCTTATAAAAAAGGGTTATTTTGATGATCAAGAAATTTCAACAATGCTTAAAAAAGTTATAAATTTGATATACCAACTTATAAAAATAATTTGAAGAAATATGAAAAAAATTCAAAAAACTTCAAAAAGGACCTTTTTATCCTTTGATCTAGCTCACCAAATATTTACCCCAGGACAAAAATTTTGAGAAACGTAGTCTTAGAATGAATCAAACTTTCATTTTAGTCGGGAACATTCGCAACATTTATTTTGGGGCCACCCTAATGTATATATATTACAGGAATACGAAATATTTTTCAATGCATTTTTTAGTTTCCGATTTTATGGCAACAATTTATTAAAGCAAACTAAAAATCGATTTTTAAAAATGTTTGTTTAGTCTCAAATGTTTTCGAGGAATTTTTTTTACTTAATACAATTAGCATTGGGCCATAATCGTAGTCAAACATTAAAGTCGGTTCTTTTTAAAAACAACGTTAATATTTCAACTTGTTACTAACTGTTTCTTAACTATAGAGAAAATTAATAATGATTTTTAGTTGAATCGGCTTTAAGCGGGTGATTAGCATAAAGTTTGAAATTTTCCATACAAACTGGTATAAATATTGTATAAGTGGCATCTCTGCACAGCTGACAGTAAAAGCACCAAAAAAATAAAATAATAAACAAATGGACAAAACTTTCCTTATAAAATTTAGGCTTTCTTCCTCCACACAAATCTTCAATAATACCAAAATCATTTTCAATGTCCTGAATTGTACATATTTTTCAATTATTTTTAACATTTTTTGTACAATTTATAAAAAATTTAACACAATTCAAATTACTTTTGTTTTTGCTTTGTTTTGATTTTGCAACTTTTGATAAATGACAAAGAGCTGATAGATTTAAAATGATGTGAACTTCGTTAATAACAACTTCACATTGTTTTAAGTATAAAATTAACTTTAGTGGAAAAAGTAAGCACTTTATCGCCTATAGTAGCCGAAATGTAGACTTTTTTTAAGTATACTTTTTGATGACTATGATTACGGCCCATTAAGTTTGAAATTGTATTTAAATATTGTTACAGAAGTAGAAACGGTGTACCATCGTTTAACATTAAAATTATAAACAAGAGCTACACAAACAAATACAACGAACTTGTTACAAGCGACAAACAACAATGAAGTCCTAATAGAGTACCCAAGAAAGCGAAAACACGAACATTCCAGCAGTTCGCAGGTTATTACAATTTAAATCTCATGCAAATGTATACTATTATGCCAATAGGAAAACATAAAATAAAATTGGTTAAGAGCATACAAATACCATCCGATTCAGATGAGTCCATTGCTATCATATTGTAAAATGAAATAAATATACGAATTACAAAGCAAGACAAAATCGAATAAAATGTTGCCATCGTACTTCTATCTGAATTGGATGGCTAAGTAATGTAGCATCATATTGTTAACATAGTTTTGTTGTTTGTTATGGTTCAGCCGATGTCCAGTTTTTTTTATTTTTTGGTGTTTCATTGTTTTTTCTAATCTTTCAAAGTAAAATTTCATATTGTAAAGTGTTTTTGAATATACAAGTGGTTTAACCGTGATTCTGATATTAAAAATTATATAAAATAGTAAGTGTTTGGCTTCAGTAAAAGACATTTTAGACATATATATCAAGTTACCGTTTGAATCAGTATAATATTGGACCTTCGCTTACAATGTCGGTGGAGTTGGACACATCCGCCCTTCGCTTACATTGCCGGTAGAGTTGGACCCATCCGACCTTCACTTACATTGTCGGTAGAGTGGGACATATCGTACGGCCTAGGCCATCGCTGTGTAAATGTAAGTGGAAACTAGAGGTGTGCACAAGACATTCTGCTAGCTTACCCTTCACCGAATGCAATACTGTAGTATACTCTTTTCTGTTACTCTTGATTTTACGAGTGCACAGAAATGTGTATTTCTCATTTATTCAATGTAATACAACAGCACTCGTTTACCTGTGAAGTAACGGAACTCTGCTTTGCATTGTAAGAGCATATTTTACTACTGAAGCTACATTTTCTGTATTGCCATATGAATATCAGTAGTGTAAAAAATTAGTAGAGCAAAAAAAGGTTTTTCCCCAGAAATAAAAAGTCTAAAAAAGTAACTGACAATGTTGGCGTCGTCGAAGATGTTCTGTTGCCGAGAGTAAAAAAAGAAATGCATGTTGTGACTCTATGAAGGTTACAAAATTTTTGTTGCACTCTGCACACAACTCTCTTTTATACTGTTGTACAATTGTTTACGAGTGCAGTTGTTTTTTTCGCTTCACATTTATTTATATTTGCAGCTACAATCAATATTCGGTCTTTAGAAAAATACAATACTATCCAATTTTATATGGCTTGTGCACACCTCTAGTGCAAACTGAATATAGACTTTGGATTAGTCGTATCTACATTGTCATTGGTTTCAGTTCGAAGATGTATGGGCAAAAAAATCTGTTGCGATTCTACATCAAGAGTGTGAGCAACATTCTATTTCATAATGTTGTGTGAGAAGAATAGCGAACAAGCGATGTATATGACAAGTTATAAACAGTCGCACACAAAAGTAGTGCGTCAATAAATAATTTAATTGAAACTAAACACCAATTTATTTTTAAGTTGTTTACAATCAATAAACTCATATTAAACGCTTTTAAAAAATTAAAAACGTAACAATATTAATAAAGGGTGGCTCAACCATAACGCATAATGTTCATTGTGAGTCACATCTTAAAATCAAGTTTTTTACTCAACATAGTTTAAAATTTCCTTGTATTAGTTTTTGACACATTAGCAATGACTGTGAAATTGAGCGGTGCGTTGAATTGTTGAAGCCTTTTAAAAAATTAAAATCAAAATCGAACAAATGTATTCACAACGGATTTACAGGAAATGTAAAATCATCGTTAAATCAGAAAGAAGCCTGCAGTAAATTCAACTTATTGTGTGGGGACGTGTGCTATACACGCGCTAATGTAAACAGCTACGTTACAATCTCTTTAACATGAATGCTCTTATAGCTCTCACACGAATGTCTGTTTATATGAAAAACACACAATTACTGACCACAAAATTATTTTACATTCTTTGAATTCATATTAAGATCTTCAAATTGACGAACTTTAATGAATTTTTAAAAATTTACATTGAAAGCCAAAAAAATGGTCAGAAAATAAAATGGTTGTACTAACGTTGAGTATTAACTGATAACGTCTAGCAGGAATGTGAACACAGAACACTTACAATACCACAGCTTGCTGGTCATCTACCACTGCTAGATATTTATATTTCATGTAGTTTTTCAACCAAACATCTGGGTGGCTGTTGGTACATCTTCCTCTGGCGCCAGGCTATTTTGTCATGCAAGCCATGCACGTGTATGTGAGTGCTCTTGGTCACGTTAATAAATTGTCAAATTTGAATATTTTTAATTTCTTATATTCACTGTTAACGTCCATCGACAAATAATTGGAACACATGGTTTTTATTACAAGCCACTCGCATTGAGGAGTTAAAATTTACCTGTGTTGGGAAAAATATTGAGCGCAGAGAAGGATTTTTTTGTTTTGTTTGTACAAAATTTTTTTTGTACAGCAGCAGGGAACGTGGTGCTCCTTAATGGGAGAGAAAAATAAGAAACGTTCAATAAATATTATTACTGATAATCAAGAGAGCTATTGGTAAATTAACACATACTGAATTTGTTTCTATTTTTTATACTTTTTTAATTAAAAAATATAACTCTCTGATACAAAAAATAATAATAATAAAGATTATTTTATATTTTCATTCTACAAGAAAAAAAATGTTTTATTATATTTAAATAGAAGACAGGACCAATATTTTAAAATCGACTTCAAGCGACAGAGTTTTGAGAAACTTTTCACGGCTATTATATTTCACCCTTCTACACTCCTTGGGTCAATTTGACCAAATTTTGATTTTCTAATGCAAAATTTTTCCCTTTAATTATAAGATAATCACATCACACGCACAAAAATGAAAATAAATAATAAAATACTTTCCAAAATACGATTTACATAGGTTTAATATCCTTAGGGTCAATATGACTCAACATGCGATATTACAAGTTTATCATTCAGAATCATCGATCAATAATTTTTTCAGTCAAATATCAAAGTGTTTGCGATTTGACAACTTTGAAGCCAAAGAAGAAAGAAGTCTTCGTGGCAACTAGCACCGATAAGAAACGTTTGGTATGAGTGGAGAAATCAGCTCAAAAAAATGTTACTACAGATGAACAATTGCTTTCATTTCGAAGTTGGTGAAGTTTTAGGCAATTTATTCCATAAAAGTCCACCAGATATAAAATATTAAAAATAAAAAATTAAAAACAGAAATGAATAAAAATTTGGACACTTTGCGATTCACCAACAAACTATGTCTGAAATATGGAAGAGTATACAGGCAGAGCAAGATATACACCGCCAGAAAGAATAACAAGGCGAGACTTTTGTACATCGTGTTATGTTTGTTATATTTCCGTATTTTTAATTTAGGTGAGCGAGTGGCGCACAATTGCCTGTGATAATTTTTTTACTACATACAATCTTGCCATTGAATTCCTTTCTCCGAATATTACATTAGTTGGCACTGTCCGTAAAAATAAAACTTTTTTGTCATCAAAAGTTTCGGATATGAAAAAAAGCCTTAAAAAAATTAATTCGTAAACTTAAGACGATTCTTTTCATCATTCAGCCGATGTAAGAGATGATGAAAACTAAACCTGAAATAATGCATTATTACAACCAAACGAAAGCTGGAGTTAATGCGCTTGTCCAACTAGTTGCGAATTACACACTGTAAGGGCATGACTAAGCGATGGAAAAGCGAAGAAAAGTTTTGCCAAATGAACCATCAGCAAGAAATCCTGTCAAAAATATTCAAGAACAAAATGATCTCACAAGTGCTCCGCAATGTTCTAAGCAAAATAATACAAATACACTATTGTCCAGAAATTTACCAAATAGACGACATGGAAGGAATTCAAATAAAAATTTATTTGCAAAGAGTACATGGCCACATTATGGATAAATTGTCACAAAAATTTCTAAATTCTGTATACGTTAGTAATAAAAAGATAATTATTATTAATAATTGCTCAGAAGCCGCTGTAGTCTAGTAGATAGTGTGTTGACTTATTAGACGTAAGGTTCGATTTTAAATCCCAGGTCAGACATCAAAACGAAATTATGAAAATATTTCTTTGGCGATTTCCTCTCATCAGATTCTTGACAAAAACTCTGAGAGCAAATAAAATTGCCATGAAAATCTCTTCAAATATCTGTCATTCGGAGTCGACTATAAAACTATTGGTCCCGCCACTCTTATATAAAATTAAATACACAACATAAGTGGTTCGTAGGAAGGGCACATATGCAAGGGATGCAGAAGGTATAATCTCTCAGAGTTTTTGCTAGAAATTTACTAAGAAGAAATCGTCGAAGAATTATTTCTTTCACTTTGCTCGAGATGTTTGATACCTTGAGGCCTCATATCTAATAAACGGACACACTACTTACTAAACTATAGGAATTTAAAAATTCATAGATTAACTTAATTGTATTTTGGACGTTACTGTGTTACTTTAATAATTTGATGTGTTCTCTGCAATGTTTTCTACTTTTAAGGGCATTGAGAGTTGCATAGTACATCCATTACTCTTCTTGTGACCCTGCTGTCAAGTGATTCGTTGTATGTATTGTTCTTTTACTTTGCCTATAAGTTTGTAATTTAAAATGGATATTGCCGTTTTGGAAATTCTATTTTATCTTTGTGACCCATTTACACACAGTAGTACGCAAAAAAAACTAAAATGCAAATTCCGTCTAATAACTTTCAAACTAGCGAGAAAGAAATATAATCTAAAAAACAAAAATAAACTGGATTCCGCTGACATAGAAAAAAAATTTATGCCATCCTTTTCTGCAAATATTCTTTCAGCTCTAAAACTCGGGTTGTTGTTGTTATGCTTACCTTACTAAAGTGCTGAAAGAAAGAAAAATAAAAGAAAAAATGGTGAGAATAATTTGTAACGTTTTGAATTCTCAGGTCTTGTTCGTTGGTTTTCTAGCGTATTTCTTATATTTACCTGGATTTTATCATCCACATGGGATTATTCAAATTGGTCGTTATGACAAACAAATGTATTCTGCGAATTAAGGAGCCCAAGCATAAAATGAAGGTGAAAGGCATTTATTTTTTATAAGTTCAATAAATAGGTAAATGCAGTAAATTTAATTTATATGTACTCTTTCATTTAAGAACAAAACCCTTGTCATAAGCAATAATAATATTACAAAACTGGTGATCAAAATTCAGTTACATTTTGTTAGGTTTTTATATTTTGTGAAACCTTTATTTATTTATGGATTCGATGATTGCAATTGAAATAAAAAATATTTATTTTGAATTCGAGGTAGGGATATGAAAGAAAAGAAATCGCGGCAGGGATATCGTAATTTTTTTTTTTTTTTTTTGATCGCTTAGTATACTTCCTAGATCAGATCGTACTGCCATGCCATCTCTTCTAGATTCAATGCCAAATCAAAATTTATAAACAGATAGTGATATTCTACCATCAAGGCAAGTCATCCACTTGCAAAGTTTTTCAATTTCCTTGGCTGCGTCTTCAGTTTTTGTTGTGCAGTATTTCGCTTTTCTTGAAACTTTTGCAGATTCCTGAATAAATTTCATTACCTTTTCAATTCAATTTTTGCACTGAAGTGTACAGGGGATAGTAATGCTTTTAATTTTTTGTTTGTGGTATTTGCCACTCGTCCTTGTTTGGTCGTATTATATCTGCAGCAATCTTTAATATATCAGTACTTATGTTTGAATGACAACAATATGTTCCGCATACCGTCAAAATAATGTAAGAATTTGGAACCTATCTGCCTAGATATAAACCAATTCAGTTTATCTAATGATTGGTAATACTGGGGGTCGCTTTGGTCTAGTAGGTAGTGTGCTGGCTTATTAGACGTAAAGCCATGGTTCGAGTGCCAGGCCAGACATCAAAAATAAAAAAAATACAAAAAGAATTTCTTCTCTTCTTGTTTCTCAAAAATCTGTCGTTCGGAGTCGACTTTAAACTGTAGGTCCCGCCACTTCTGTATAAAATTAACACACACAACATAAGTGGTGTGAGAAACTACGGGCTTCTTGGAGACGATTGCTGTAGACTGTCTAATGGCGAAGGTATAACACTGGTCATTTTATAGTCACCGGCAGTAACTCGTTCCCTTACCGTGCGCATCTTCCCTCTTTCCACATTTCCTAAAACTTGAACAATGCACTGCATGAGTAGGGGCCATCCCCTGAGTGCTGGTTTTATAAAAAAAAATACTGAAAATGTATACATAATGGATAAAATAAAGATTAATTGCGTTCCGCAAACACAGATTACTCAAGCTGAATGCTACTCAACTTTTATTTATTTCTTGACAGCATATACGACAGAGCTTAGTAAAATTAAAAGCATTTGCAACTTCTTATAATTTACAAGAACCAGATATTGATTATGCTCTTTATTCTAGGGCGCGTGCGGATTATCGTAGAATGAATCATTACTGTTATGAGGAATATATGATTCGAGTCAAGTCGAATTTCGCTAACGATCCTAAATCGTTTTACGACTTCGTTCGGGCAAAACGTAAATCATCTTTGTTTCCTACTGAGATGTTCTACGGGGATCTATCATCCTCCAGTCACCTTGAGATTTCGAATATGTTTGCTGACTTCTTTCAGTCTACTTATAGGCAGTTGGACCCGGGCCCTGATCTGAGTGGCGGGTATCCTTATTCTGTGGGAAGTGTCTCTATTCCTTACATATACTCATTTGATGAGGAGTCTGTTCTTGATGCTTTGTCTGGACTGAAACTTACATACTTGCCGGGCCCTGACGGGGTCCCGGCCTGTATTTTAAGAAAATGTGCTGTTGTCTTGAGTGGTCCTTTGACCTTTATATTCAATAGGCTTCTGAGGGTTGGTCATTTTCCATCTATTTGGAAGAGTTCGTTCATAATTCCTTTGCACAAGTCGGGTAATAAATCTAATATTTCCAATTACAGGGGTATTGCCAAGCTAAGTGCTATTCCCAAGTTGATGGAGAAACTAGTGACGGATTATCTCTTTTTTAATACAAGATCTTTAATATCTCCTTTCCAGCATGGTTTTTTGAAGGGCAGGTCGACTGTCACAAATCTTCTTGAATTTACTACACATGTTTTCAGGGGCTTTCTTGTCGGTACTCGGACTGATGTAATTTATACTGATTTCAGTAAGGCTTTTGATAGGGTTGATCATAGTATTTTGCTTCTTAAACTTTCACTAATCGGTATTCCTGATATTATTCTTCGTTGGCTAGACTCTTACCTCTCCCTTAGGACTCAGAGGGTATTGTTTAGGAATGTATTGTCTAAGACTGTATGTGTTACTTCTGGTGTTCCGCAGGGTAGCCATTTGGGTCCTTTACTGTTTTTATTGTTTCTGAATGATCTTCCTTCTGCTCTTTCTGATTGTAATATTCTGATGTATGTTGATGACGTTAAATTATTTTATACTTTTGATGATGATCATGGCCAGGCTGTTCTTCAGCGAAATATTGATTTGTTTGTTACTTGGTGCAGGATAAATTTAATGGATCTTAATTTGAGAAAATGTAAACGCATGGTTTTCTCTCGCCTTGGTGTAATCTCGTCCACTTATATGATTAATTCTTGCCCTTTGGAAGCTGTGCCTTCATATCTTGATTTAGGAGTATTATTGGATATTAAATTGTCTTTTATTGATCATATTAGTTTGATGATTGGCAAGGCTCGAGCTGTTCTTGGTTTTGTGAAAAGATGGGCTAGGGAATTCATTGATCCTTATATAACAAAACTACTGTACATTTCACTTGTTAGGCCTATTTTGGAGTACGCGTCTGTTATTTGGAATCCATACTATCGTTGTCATAGTGATTCAATCGAGTCTGTGCAGAGACAGTTTTTATTATTCTGTTTACGTGGCTTAGGATGGGATTACACCAATGGGCTTCCGTCGTATGAGGATAGATTAGCTTTGGTAAAACTTCCAACTCTGGAACGTAGAAGGTCTGTTTTAGGTGTTTGTTTTATTTTTAATTTGGTTAAAGGTGATATCGACTCTGAGTTTTTGCTTTCCAACCTGAATTTCAGCATTCCTGCAAGATTTACACGGCACTATCGTCCTCTTTCCTTAAATGTTTATAGATCGAATTATGCATGTAATTTTCCTTTTCGGAGATTATGTAATGATTTTAATTCGCATTATAATTCTATAGATTTTAATTGTAGTGTTTGTAACATAAACGTATCTTGTATTCTCGCAGTAATTTATAAATTATCGTATAAAAACGTATTTTTGTTCTTGTCTTAGATAGTTCCGTTTTTTTGTTTTTGTTACCTTGTTCAGCTTGTGATTAAGTTCTGTAGCTGTTTTATGTTCTAGTTGCCATAGCATTTCCCTTTCCCGCTACAGTCCGGACTGTGGTGTTATATCAGAAGATGATGAGAAGATGCATAACATACGTAATTAATTGGACCTTGCTTTTCATACCACACATGTTTTTAATTTTATAAACGAGTGGTGGGACTACATTCGACTCCGAACGACAGATTTTTGAGAATCTTTTTCATGGCAATTTTATTTACTCTTAAAGTTTTTTTCAGAAATCTACTGAGAGTAGAGTTTGGGGTATTTCCCGGGAAATTTTTGTAGGGAATTCCTGGGAAATATTTTAAGTATTCAAAGGAAATTCAGGAAATTTTAAATTAATGTATTTTTGTACACTTTTTTGGAATCACTAGCTAACCCACCCTTGGAAATATTGGTAAACGTTTTGAAACCCATAAAAGATGCTGTGGAAACATAAGGCTGGCGTGAAACCAATTTGATAATAGGTGATGCTATTATGAATACATTTTCTCAACAGTTATTCTCTGTTGATTCTATACTTTCGGAAAAAATGGTTCCCAAAATTAAAACTAAAGCAATGAGAGGTATAATGATAAATTGATGTCATTAGCAATTTATGTAAATACTTCACAACACAATAATATTAACCTAACGAAGATAATGTTAAAATCCTATGCAGAGCAAATGTACAAACGCCTAGTCTAAGGTACTGAAATATCATCGGTTATGAAGATATTTTAGTTGCATAAGTATATCAATGTTTGAAAGAAAAGTTGGAAACCGCCATTAATGAGGGTAAGGAAAAAACAAGAAAACTGAAATTGAAAACAAACGACTTGTTAAAAGAGAGCAAACTTTATTTGAAGTTAGTATAAACAGAACCAAAAATTTAGACATACTTTTTATTGCATTGTTAAAAGCCAATTTCTGTTGAAAGCAAATGTGTTTTTCGGTAGCTGGTAAATTTTCAACAAATTTACGAAATAGAATGTCTAATGAGTTATTAAATGAACAATTATTTTTAAAAACTCATTTCTTGAAAACTTAGTTCTTCGAAAATCTTATTATATTTTTATTTTTATATAATATTTTTAATTAATTCATAATAATAACTGATCTCAAAATGTTATCATTAATGTGTTGGTTTTTGTTTTTACAGGTAGGAATTTAAATGTATTGTTTTCTTTTTCAGTAATAAAATAACATTTTAATCAAAATCTTAAGAAATTTACAAGTGTTGTGATTTTTAAAGAATTTCTCGAGAAGGCGAAAATACGACCTTCTACTTCAAGAACGTTCGTTTGACTGTTTGTGTTGGACTCAGCGTTGCCATTTTTATTTTAAAAAACTTTATTTCTGGGGTAATCTCTGTCCATTTTTACAGCACCTGGTTTAACCAAATCTTCACCAATAGTATATGGTTTCTTATTTCGAGTAATCAACCAAGCTACTTAAAAGCTAGCCCTTGACGCTGAACGCAGATCAAATGTACCAAACAAGTTGCTATTCAATCTTTGTTTTTCTAGATATTTCTAAATTTGCAAAGTATTCTCGCGGTTTGGAAGACAGATGTGGATGCAAATTATCTAAATTTTTCTTCAATTGACTTTTCTAGAAAGATTCTGTAGTCAGTACCTTCATATATACAACGCATTGTGGTTTCATTGTACCATTGTCTTCTATTTGTGTAAAACCATAATTAAGGGAATTCGTCTTGGGATATTGTAAAATACTCGAATTAAATTTTCAAATTGCGGCTTACCTTGATCAATGATTAATTATAAAATGGACAAGTATGAGAGGAAGCAATGTCCACCAGATACACAAACAACAATGTAGTCGCGATTAGAATTTTTGAAAGAGCGAGAACAATAACCTGCCGTTTCAGGAACGTTCATCACACTGATTTCGTCCGCATATAAAAAAGCAAAGCAGCCAACGAGTTAGTTATAATTACAGTCAGTCTTGTGTGAAGTAGCGGTTTGAAGATCTATGCTATAGATGTGTGTGAACAGAGAACAATAACATTTAGGAATTGCATTCGTTAAGCGTGAACAGAGAAGAATAACGAACAAGATCAAGTTGCAACGGTGGCACACAATAGTAGTGTGAAGAATAAATACTTTAATTGAAGATAAACACATATTCGGTTTTATTTTGTTTGCAATCAATGTACTCATATTTTAAGCGTTTTTAAAAAGGTAAAAACGTAATATTTTTTACCTACAAAAGTTCCATTTTTACCCCATTTGGGGTAATTTAACCCAGATCCCTGACCACTGCCCAAAGCATACTGATGATAATGTGAAGGTGTGTGTGTATTGGCTATTGAAATGTTCATAGGTTTAATACTTTACCACAAAGACCTGACATGACTTCAAGCAAGTATTCAGGGAATATATGAAAACAAAATATCAACAGAATATACACAAAACCTAGAATATTTGATATCATATAAGTTAAATGCAGTGCTTAACGTTAACACTTTGAGTGCCAAGTGGTGTTGGGGAAAACCTTCGCAGGAGGCCAAACATTTTTTTTTTTGTTAATTGAGTGTATTAGTGATAAAAAGCGATTTCTATGATATCCCTAGTCCATTCTGCCCCTTTTTTTATTTTATATAGAATTTTTTGTGTCGTACGATTTCTGTACAACGGGTATGAATTTGTAAAAGTCGCTGTCGTACAAAAACGTACGACGCTTTTCTCTTGTTTGTAATCATTTCTCATTTTTAGAACTTGTGAATACCTAAAATGTCAAAACGAAAGTTAAGCTAAAAGTCAATATTGGAAGCCTTGACGGAGAGTGACGAAGATTTTTCAATTGATGATGATTTTGATTGGATACCGGAGTTTTCGGATTCTTACTCTGAGCCTGACATTGATCCAGTGGAAATCGATAACATACTGTTTGAAGCTGATATCAATAGGGAAAACAAAGTTTTTTTTTCACTTTCTGAAACATTAGAAATCATACTAGACTGACGAATACTTTTGCAAAAATCTAAAGTAAAGTAAAGGATTCTTTATTAAAAATTACATTATATTTCAATCTGAATCGTGTATAAATGAACTAAAGGGCCTAAGAAAAACCGGAACGGAAACGTTCGATATGGCACTTAATGTGTTAAGGGATGTCCTACTAAATATTGAATTGGGACACTTTTGCTGCATCAGTAAATGGTTATAAGCAAGTTTTCCTTACCCAATTTTAGCTACAAATAACGAACATTGTGACGACGGTTTTCCTTTGTTTTAACCATAAACAATACATCAACAACATTATATCATATTCAGATTAACAGCGATAATTTATGTGTGTAAGACTGAGAATAAAGAGCAGGTAAGGATTTTACAAGAAATATTGGACGATTTTAAGAATACTCCCATTAACTCATTATATTTAACACAGTCTTTAGTTACCAGTGTTCTAAAATAAGATACTTTGACAACTGATAAAACTTTTAATGCCCTGTATTCTGGATATTTTTCTGTAATATAACAGATCTTTTGAATCTAATGTGTTGATGTGATTCTCTTTTAAATTTTGCAACAGAGTTGTTTGTTTACATCAAATCCTTTCAATTCATACCTTCCTCTTCATTTTCGTTGTGCTCATGATCACTCCGGTAAATATTTTCTAAGTGCAGATTACAAATATATTCAGCTAGTTCACATACAAATTTCATCGCATTGTGATTAAGGGTACATAAAATCCATAATCAACTGCTTAAAAATTTAAGACGTCTGCCTTCAAAGCACGAGTAATGAAGTACAAAATTTAAATTCATTTGTAAACAAATTAAGGGAACACTTAGTTCTTCCCCGAAAAATGTTAATGTTTAATCTTAGACTAAAAGCCTTCACAAAACGTTTTTTTGTTGTTATCAGTTGATGGTTAATATTCAACAAAATCTATACTACATATAAAGATTCTCACTTTTCTTCTTTCTTGGAAGCGAAGATTAAAAACATTTTTCTCTGAGATTTATTGCGCACATATTTACAAAAAAAAAAAAAATTAATTCATTGATAACCTTTAACACAGGGATTGGATCATGATTCCCAAAAAAAATCCCACTAAAATTAATGTGAAACACAGAGAACATAAATTAAATGACTAAAACCACTCTCACTTTGTCAATTTGAATTTATTTTTAAAATCATTGATTTCCTATATTAATTATAGGACTAAATTTAATTATGTTCTTTATCTCCGAATAATAAGTTTGCCAACAAATTAAGAACTAAACTAAAGCGACTAGAGTGTTTTTTAGTAGATCTAATTAAACTCGGATTTATTTATTTATTGCGATACAGTCACAAATTAAATGTGAACTATATAAGCCGCATGACTTAGATCTTATAAGCATTCGATCAGTTTCTAATCTCACTTCTCGTTGAATCTCTAATCTTTCTAATCTCTAATCTCACGTTCTCGTTGAACGATTCTCAGCGGCATATACTCGAAGATTTTCCAGTCACAGTGTTTGTCTGATTCTGAGGCTCGTAATGCTCTTTTCTTCCATGCTTGGGGTGTTGGTCGACCAATAGCCTGTCATTCATTTTGAATAATTTTCAGTGACGCCATCCATTGAAAATTATTCGCACCAATCTCTGTTGGCTCATGCATTACAACTTTGTTAAAGAATGCACAGTTAAAGATTTAATTAATTTTGAGTAATTTTCAGTGGCACCTCCTATTAGAAATTGGTCATACCAACTTAGAAATCTTCGTCAGCTCATGCGCAACATGCACAGTTTTTTATTTTTAAAAAAAGTGGGCGGGGCAAAATTTTCTCTTGATGAAAACTTTAAATGTATAAATATAAAGTTAGTTAAATTGATGGAGCCGTTTTCTGATTTTAGATAAATAGAAAATGTGGGCGTAAAAGTGGGAGTGGCAAACTTCACATAAACCATCTACTAAATAGTCCGAACAAAGCCTAAACATTTGACTTAGATAGGTGAGCCCGTTCTTGAGTTATAAAATGATAACGAAACGTGGCATTCATTTTTATATATTAGATTATGAATGGGTTTTCAAGTATGTCATAGGCATATAGTCTGAAATTGAGTGCCGTGGAAATTTAAGTGAAAGTGTGTTAGATTCGTTGGTTAGTTACTTGTTTTTTATGGATTCAAAAGTTGCAAATTTTTTATTTTACATAATATCGGTTATTATACAATATTCATATTTCCAAGATCAAACTTACAGAGTACAAGATAATTGCGTTAAAGGTAGATTTACATTATCACACAAGCCATGTGACAAGACAAATTTTTGTGTAGGAGAAAGCGGAAGTATTAGGTGAACTCAATACGTAATAAGGGCATACGGTACGCGTGAAAATTTATCAGTCGTACGGCTCGCTTTAGATGAGAGAGAAATTAATATTTCCATTTGACCCTAATCTTACTGACATAAAAATGTAACAAATTTTGATAGCATGAGCATCTAAGACTCATTTATAAAAACTGCGGATTTCCTTTTACGGAACACGCTTTACAATAAATTTTAATAAACAGTTCCACTTTTTAGTATTATTTAAAACATATCTAAAATAGTCTCCGTAGTCTCGCCCTATTAGACGTATTCAAACCCCAGGTCAAATATCAGACTAAATTTATTACTAATATTACGACTGCCTCATTGCAGATTTCTGGTAAAAATACGGAGAGTAAATCAAATTGCGATGAAGAGTTTCTCAAAAAAAAAACCGCCGGAGTCAACTTTCAAGTCAACGCACACAACATAGTGGTATGAGAAGCTAGGACGGAATTCTGACTGATGGGTTGTAATGATTTATTTCATACAGCAAAAAATTATATAAATTCCATGATAACATTGTGACAATTTGTATACAACATTGTATGCTAGGGTATTCACAATGACGACATGGTGAAACTTATTAAGAATTTTTAGTCGTGACACATGGGTCTAATCATATTTATGTTCTAAAAAATTACATGTCAAAAAACCCCTTTAAAAAATAGACAGCGGCGAACTGAAACCACCCAATCATACAGCGCTTCCATCTCTTCGAATCTACTATCGTTTTTGTTTCATCTACAACTATCAATAAAAATATTTGTTAACAGATTCATCAATCAAGATTTGAATTATCTCTATGCGTCATCAATTTTTTGTATTTGTTTTTAAAAATTACAACAAAAACAATATTTTATAAAGCGAAAAAGAAAAAAAAAATCAAAATAATTTATTTATATGCGTTTTAAACAACAGTTTTGAACGGAGTATAATTTAAACGTAAGCCACTGTAGATTTATTTATAAGAATATTTATAAAAGAATAAGAATTTATAAAACAAAAGATGAATTTTCTTCGAATTCAATAAAAAAGAAAACAATCGTAAACATTCTTATCAATATTTTTTTTTTTTATATTCAAAATACTCAAAATACCCTAAAGAGTAATGAGAATAATTTTATTAACTATAAAAGCGGCAGATAGCTCATGACAACATTAGCTGCTCTAATACAGGCCATTTAATTCGCAACTTATTAATTTTGTGTTCCATCTTAGACGCCATAGTTTTGGTTTAGTCAAGTACGTTGGTTTAATATATGAGTGGCCGCGATTTAAACTCCAGTTCAGACACTTCAAAAAACAGGAAATATAAACTCACAGATTTGTGGTAGAAACTCAGAGAATAAATAAATTGCAATGACAAAATCAATCATCAATCAAAAATTTGTCATTCATTTCACTCACTACTCATGTATATACTTAACACACACAACATAAGTGGTGTGAGAAGTTAGGTCGTAATCCTGACTTGAAGGATTATGAATGTGTGTTATAAATATGTAAGTGTCATGGTTGTATGGTGCGTTAAGTCCTCCACTCACATATTAATTCATATTAAAAAAATTTAAAATCAAAACATTTTTATTTGTTTCCTATTCTCCGTATCTATACTTTTGAATCCTAAAACTTATAAAGTTTTCGAAAAAGGTTTTCGAAGCAACCAGTTCGATTCATATGAATACCGTTTTTAGATTAATCTGGGCCTTTTAGCCGGATAAAATATCTTTCTTATTTACTTATTTTCCTAATTGAGCCTCTAGTCAGGAATACGATCGTGCTTATCATACCAAGCAAGTTCAATCCTTTAGGAACCAACAGTCGAACGTCATAATTGAGAGGTACTTCATGGCAATTTTATAAACTCTTAAAATTTTGTCAGAAAACTGTGCAGAAAAAGTAGCCGAAGGAAATATTGCTGAATAGCTGAGGTTTAAACTCACTCATTACTAGGTCTGGAGAGTCTAATAGCATTGCAAACTACTTACTAGAATACTATTACAAAAAAAATTTATTTGCTTGACAACGTTTACGTGTTTAAGATTTATTATTGTGGTTTAAAATTGTTTTAATACAGATTTTGCAGCAAACGAACTTATAAAACGCAAAATACCGAACTTTTTCTTGTAGGGTTCTGTATAAAAACATTATCAAGTATTCGATTTGTTGCTGACAATTACTGGCAGTTTCAAATTAGCCGTACAGCAGTGAGCATTTAAAACGTTATTGCGCATTAAGACAAGAAGTCCAAAATGAATTTCAAACTGAATTTATTTGGTATTACATGTGTTTTCTTTATTACGATACTGATAGCTACTATAAAAGCTGATGAATTTAGTAGTGGAGAAAGTAGGCCTGATGAAATAACTCTAAGAAATCAGTTATTCGCCGACGTCATATTAATAAAAGAAGGAGTGGATCGTCTGTTAATTTCAAATGAAGTTCTGAAGAAAAAGTGAGGAAGGAAAATGTATTTAAAAACTTTATTTTAATTTAAAATTTTTTCTGTTCTTCTCAATTTAGATTTAATACCCAAATAGATACGTTAAATACCGTACAATCGAAACTCTTAGTGGATGCCAACGATGAAGAAGAAGATGGCCTTTGCGATCGCATCACCGGAATGTTTAATGCTACGTTTAGAAAATATAACGCTTTTGAAAGTCGTTTGGTTACAAAATTAGAAGATATTCAAGAAGAACAAACCCTACTCTTAGGAGAGGTGTCATCGAAACAAGATAAGCTTAATAGAAATTGTGGTTCCTCCAAAGGTTTATCAACGGGAGGTTTGGATGAACTGACTACGTTAGTAACAGAAATTAATGAAAAGCTCAAAACATTTGAACAAAAATTTGAAAAAAATTCTGACCGTCTACAAAATCTTGAAGGGAAATTAACAGAACAAAAAAGTCAATTCAATACTTTTGCAGAGAATCAAATGAAGCTTTTGCAACAAATCAGTGATAAGTTAAACAAAAATCACGTAATGCTCGAGAAGTATGAAAAAGAATTACCAAAATTAAATAGTTATACTCCAAAGCCACCCAGGAAACTACCTATGGAAATTATTTTGGGATTGACTACAGCAAACGTAACTGGTCTCAAATGACATGTAAAACAAGATTTAAATAAAAATCACTGAAAGTAATAAAAATAGAATACGTAGTAATAAAATTAATATTTTGAGAGATACTGAGTGTACTATATAATAAAATATTGACATATTTGTTGAAATAACAGGAAATATTGTCTAAATTTCAATCTTTAATTTTTTTTTTTTTTTGCTTTTTCTGGAATTTTTTGTAGAGTACTACACATTTTAGTAGATAGACTTGCATATTTTTTCTTTTTGTTTAATACGGTTCCACTAAAATTACTTGAAATGCTGTTCCTGTTATAATTGGACTACATTCATGTTAATAAATTTATTGTATCGTGATTATTTGTATGGTGAAATCTTTGAAAGGTTCTGTAGGTGATAGTGGCGAAATTTTGAAAACGTTCTTCAGGGTATAACGTCTTATTTCAGTTGAACTTCGAGGTAGTTCTAGTGTAGGTAGTTCCACTCAAAAATGTTATTTCATGTAGAATGTCCCAACAGACAAACAACGCTTGAAATTCTTAGAGAAGAACCTTATTTATGGTTTAGTAAGTGTATAAAGAAACAGAAGTCGCCGTAGTAGTATAGTATTAGCCGTAAAGCCAGGGTTCGAGCCTCAGCCCAGACATCAAAACAAATTACAGATAGTATTTCTTCGACGACTTCCATGAAAATTTGCTCAAGAATCAGTCATTCAGGATGAACTTTTAACTGTTGTAGGCCACTCTTGTATAAAATTAACACATACAACGTAAGTGGTGTGAGAAACTAGGTTAATAATCCTAACTGAAGGATTGTAATGATCAATTACATATGTATGTATGTATAAAGCAACAGAAATGCAGAATTTGGCATATAGGTGACGTAGGAGTTGATAATTTCTGATTGGCGGCTAAAGTGAAGAAAACTTCTTAAAGATATAAGATGAAAATTGTAGCGTTATATAAAATAGATCAGGATATCCTACAATGATTTCAGGCTTTACTACATAAAATTAAAGAATTCAACATGATGTTTTTTTCAACAACGCAGTATCCATGTTACATCCAACATAATACCAGGAAACTATTAAAACATGCATACAAGAGATCGTTTTTCCGCTACTCATAAGCACTCATGCAATTTTGAGTATGTGTGAATCAACAGAACTGAATTTCAACTACTCTGATACATTCGTACTCGCTACAACATTGATTTATAAGAAAGACAAAGACAACAAGCAAAGCATACACACAATCATCTTGTAAGCATAGTATCTGAAATTATAAGTATGACTCGAACCTCCTCATCGTACATACCCAATTGATTAGTGCGACCTTGCTGCCAGGAATTCGACCTAGATTCTCACACCACTTATGTTGTGTGTGTTGATTTTATACATGAGTGGCCTACAACAGTTAAAAGTCGATCCCTAACGACAGATTTTTTAGCAACTTTTCATTGCACTTTTATTAACTCTCAGAGTTTTTTTTAACCAATCGTGTGGTGTATTATCATTATTTTGAAGTTAAATCCATTTTACATACAAGTTTTCATAAGCGAATAGAATAAAATGAATCTACACACTAAGTTTGGTAAAATGTTGAATCCAATTTGTTTTGAATATTTGCGAAAGATAGACGAGTCAGGTTTCTATTTAAGCTAGGTTTCGATTGTAACACAAGTTAATTGACATATCGCGTTATTTTGTAGAAGAGAGCGGGTAGTATCGAATAAGCTCAATAATGGTGATAATGTAAATACGAATGCAAATTTGGCTGAAATTTTGAAATTTAAATTGAAATTTTTCCGACTTCATTTAATCTGGGTTGCATTTGGCTATTCACTAATCGTTTAAAAACAAATGAAAATCGATCGTAAGATTATTACTTTCGTTTAAAAAAAAAACAAATTACAAATGGAATTCTGTAATGTTTTTCTCTCTTACCTTAGGTTCATATTGGTGTATAGTGTAAACAGTTCAAATTACAGTGAGAATTTTCATGCTTTCTCTATGTGGCTTAATTGTTCAACAAATTATCTGATCATTTCAATCTCTTTAATGGGAAAATAAGCTTTAAAATGATGGCAGTTTTCAATTGCCTACTAACAGATTAGCATGCAATTTAAAATAGTTTTTAGTGTTTGTTTAGTTTTTGTAATATTTATTTCCAAGGTATATGGAGAACTTATATACAATGAAGAATACTCATTGAGTAATGATCCAATTATCAGCACAATAACACAACTTTTGGACAACGTCATGCCATTGGACCACAATTTGTACACTATACATGAAAGGTGTCTTAATTACAAAAAAAAAAACAAACAAAAAAATACAAAATAATAAATAAAATTTTAAATTTTATTAACTTTATCGTATATCTCTTTTTACCAACAGATTACATTTACAATTGGACTTAATTAGCATTATTCGTACAGAGGTTTTAAATGCTAAAACCTTAAGTGATCCGTGCAATACAATGAATTTATTCAATGAAAACGAATACAGATTGAATGGAGTTTTTCAAAATTTAATTCGTCTGATGAACAACAACAATGATAAAAATCTGGATTTAATGGATCCACTTTTGTTTAAAATGAACACTTTTAGAGGCTGTAATGCAAAGGAAAATTCAGAAAAAATTAAAGAAATTAAGAGGCAATTGATAAATAATGAAACGAAAATTACTGAATTTGTTGAACGTTTAGAAATTTTCGAAAGAAATCTAGAAAAGTTTCTAACGCTTGACTTGGAGAATATTAAGGATTTAGTTACTCTTTCGGAGCAAATTGACATGCAGTTGAGTATTCAGGCAGATAAACTGAATAAATTTAATGAACACTTCAGCGGTTTACAAAAAATGTCAATAAAGGATGCCAATGACAAATCGAGATGTTTCCAAAGAAGTTGTTTTATTAAGGTAACTACGGAAGGCAAACGCTCGTAAAAATGAAAACGAAGTAAACGTGTTCATGGTATCGACCTAATCTTAAAATATTGTTACCGACAATTACGTTGAAATATTAGACAAACAAATAAAAAAACACTCGAAATTTAATTTTATTTACTCAATTTAAACGATATTTTTATTCAGAATGGAGGAGAAAAAATATAATTAATAAAAATTATAAAATTTAATTAATTTTTTTATTTTATTTTGCCGCATAGTGTTATTGAAAACAAAATACAGGTATCCCTCGTATGACGCGTTGGTTACGTTCCAGAAAAATTTCGCGTTACTTAATTTACGTTATAGAAGACTTAGCTTTTATATAAATTTAAGGGTTATGTTCCAATAAACATTTTTCAAAATAAAAGCGGTACTAAATTACAACTCAAAATCAATATTCATACTTTATTTAAAAAAAATTTAAAAAACATAATGAAAAACAAAAACAATCGGAAAATATAAATATTCAGTAGCCTGTGTCACTTACTTCGAACATCATACTACGTCGAAATATATATATAACTTCATCAGAAGAAATTTCATCGAAAAAGTTTTTGTTATTTGATAAAAAACATATTGTTGGACGTTCATCCAGTAATTGTACGATTGTGAAATCAGTTAAAGGCCTTTCTTTGCTTTTTTTTCTAACTGTTTTTCCATTTCGTAAAAAAGCGCTTTACAAGTCGCATTATACAAGTCGAAATTTCGCGTTTTAATGAAACTGTTTTTTCTTTTTTTAAATCGCGTTATATCGAAAACGCGTTGTAGAAGTACCGCGTTATACTAGGGATACCTGTATACACCATAACCAAATATTTAGAAGGAGCCAGATTTTGAAAAGTTTTTTTTAAAAAAACATATCCGCAATAAAGTCGTCTGTATAACAATATTCCAATTGTAGCTCCACATTTTGATATTCAAGATATCAAGAATATGCTGAGAATTAAGACCAATTCGTTTGCTTCGACTGGATATTTAACAAGATCTTTTACGTAGGCTTTGCTGCAAATGAATGTGCTGCTTAGTGCCACAGTGCATTGTTTCTTGTATTATCGAAAAGATAGCAAGTTTTAGCGGGTAACTAAGGTCCCCCAAAGAAAAATAGGATTTCTATGTCTTTATGTTAGCATAAAAGAACTAAAAATATTATTTTAAAAGTAAATTAGTATTAGTATTAGTGGTGTATTTATTTAGTTTTCAGATTTTTTTTTCTTTTATGAAACCAGCACTCAAGTAATGTTCCCTACTCATGCAGTGCATTGTGCAGGTTTTTAGGAAAGCTGGACGGAGGGAAGATGCGAACGGCAAGGAAATGAGTTGCTGCTAGGTGACTATAAAATGGGCTTTCATCATTAGTCAGTCTACATCAATCGTTCTCAAGGAGGAGTTATTCAAACTACTTATGTTGTGTGTGTTAATTTTATACATAAGTGGCGGGACCTTTAGTTTAAAGTCGACTACGAACGACAGAGTTTTTTTTTTTGAGAAACTTTTCAGAAATCTGCCGAAAAACTACTTTTTGTATTTGTCTGCCCTGGCACTCGAACCGTGGCTTTACGTCTAAAAACCCAGCACACTACCTACTAGATCACATCAAAACGCATTAATTTAAGACAGAAAAAATTACGTATTTGCGAAGTTATTGAAGAAAAACGAAGATTGGAAGAGCTTAGTTACCGCACTTCGTACTCTAAGTGTTAAAGAATTTGCACCATCTAAGTCAGCTGCCACATAACCATAAAACATTTAATGTTTAATTAATGTTAATTGAATGGCGCCCCAGTCATATGTTCGCGATGTGGATTGATGTTCAATCTCGATAACTGCAAAATATGTATGCACATGAAAAGAAAAAATAATAATAGACTGTGTTGTTACTGTTGTTGCATGGAGGTATTTTCCAGAGCTATAACTTATTTTTATCTCGCAAATAATTTCGAATTTCTTTTACTCTTAGCTATTAAAAAAATTTAAATAGCAGCTAATTTTCCACCGATCACAAATGCAATTCTCTTACTGTGTTCTATGACGACATTGTATTACTCAATTTGAGTTTAACAATGTTACAGCATTAGCGACACCAAGTTGTCGTACCCAAAACATTGAAGGTAATCTATGTAGAGAACATGTTTTTAATTGGCTTCCAATTTTTTGGTATTTTTTCCAGAGAATTTATTGATGGGATATACGGGTTTACGATATACGTTGTGTTACTATTGAGCAATTCACACAAATCGTTGTATCGTTGTATTTATTGTATTGTTAGACGATTATACAACAGTGTATGCTTGTTGTTGATAATTTTCATTGTAAAAATCCGATATACTTTTACACATTTTTTTCATATGTTTTTCAAAAGTTGAGTTGGTTTCGTGCTATCAAATTATTTGAATGTCAATAAAATACATATGGAATACGAAATACATAATACAGCATAGCATTAAGCGTTCACAAACGACCTAATGTATTCAATACATCATAAACGATACAAAGTCGTGTGAATTGTCCATATCTTTACCACTCCCGTAATAGTTAATAACCATGATAAACTTTTAATCCACTAATCTTTTAAGTGATGCCGATGTGGTGTAATAGGTAGTGTGTTGGTTTATTAGACTTGAGGCCATAGTTTAAATCCGCGGGTTAGACATCTCTAACAAAACGAAATATGAAAATATTACTTCCACTTAGCAGATTTGTGGAAAAAAGCTCGAAGAGTAAATAATAATGATATTATTTTTTAAAAAATCTGTTGCTCTTAGGCGACTTTAACTGTAAATGCCGCTTATCATATATATTGTATATATAATTTTTTGCTCTATGATATAATTCATTACAATCCCACCAGTCAGGATTCCGACCTTAATTTTATACATAAGCGACGGGATCTACAGTTTAAAGTCGTCTCCGAACGACAGATTTTTGAGAAACTTTTCATGGCAATTTTATTTACTCTCAGAGTACTTTTTGTATTTTGTTTTGATATCTGGCCTGGACCCCGAACCGTAGCTTTATGTCTAATAAGCCAACACACTACCTACTAAATTACGGTGAAACTCAAACAGCCGTCTAGTAAATCAGCAAGTATATAGTTCCAATCAACCCGATATTTGGTATTTTTTACAACTACAATTGGAAAAATAAGTAAGTAAATATCCACTGGGATGTTGGGGTTTACCTTTTTAATAAAGATTTTTATAGCCAAATTCTAGTAAGGCGATATGCAGTTTATAATAGATATTCAATTGTCTAAGGTATTCGACAAACCTGGTACCAAATCAATTCATTCGCAGCTCGAATACTTGAAGCAAACTGAGAGTGATTGATTTTAAGTGTTCCTTCAAAGCACTATTTTTGCCGATTCGCAGCTTAGATTTTCATTTGAAAAATTACTTTCTATTGTTCACTATCTTCAGTTACGACATCGAAAATCTTTTTTATTATTTGGTATACTGGTTCAAGAGTTGAAGATAAATGACATTTCGCTTCGCTTGATGGGCCAACGAGAAACTTCACGATGATATCGATTTTGCCAAAAAAAATTCATCTTTTCGGAGAAGCTCATTTTCATTTGACGTTCAGACAAACCACACATGGTCTAACAGAAGCCAATGCACCCATTACTGGTGACAGTTTGGTGCTGCTTGTGGTCTATATATTTTTTTTTTTTTTTTTTTTGAAAATAAGGGTGGCGCAATCATTACAGTCTGTGGAGAGCACCATGATAATCGAATTTTTTGTACCCGCTCTTCATGGCATTTATGGGGACGATGTTTGTTTTCAACAGGTTGGAGCAACTTTGTACAGATCACATGCCACAATTTATTTGTTGAGTGAAAGGTTTGAGGCCGTGTAATTAGCCGAAATCATAATGTCAATTGGTCGCAAAGAAGCTATGATTTGACACCGGTGGACGAATTTCTGTGGGCTCAATTAAAGAAAGGTGTTTACCGACACACCAGAGACAATTGAGCATTTGAAAGCCAGCAATCGTCATCCCATTGACTAGATACGAGCCATACACTCGAAAGAATAAACTAAAATAGGTTCGATCGAGGCCTGCCATATGAATGAAATACATAACATTAAATTTCTAATTGTAACAATTATAATTCACTACAAAAAAAATACATTTTTCAAAATTTCTAATGGTTTTTGTTTTATTACATTTGCAAATTTAAGAATGGAAAAAAATAAATAGAAAAAATTCAAAATTTATTATTATTGGACGTTGTTTTTACATATGCTGTAGCAAAATGTCCAATTAGCTGGGAAAAGTATTTTATATTTAACATTATCAAGATGTTAAGCAGCAACCAAGTCAGTAATATTTAATTTTAAAAAAGATTTTAGTTGTAAAATAAGTTTCCGGGATTAACAATATGTCAACGTAATTAGTTTCAATGAAAAGTTTTATTTCATCGCATCAAATGTTTTAACAGCTTCTCTATGCAAACGACAAGCTCTCACTGTTAATAACATTACTTGAGTAAGGGTACGATTCGTGTTAACATAATTTTATCTGCCTTTGCTTATCAGTTCTATTGGAAGATAGATTTTGATAGACTTTACAACCTTTGTAATTGACAATGTGATTACAATGAGGGCAACAATGTGGAGTACCCCATTTTTTCTGCACACTATGGTATGCTCATTCATCCACATATTTTCTAAGAAAAAAATGGTCATAAGTGCGAATAGTCGTATGTCGAGCGTTCGTAAGTCGCGGACTACCTGTAATGATTAACTGCAAAATTATTCTAGCCTTCAACTCGTGTGACACACAATTCGGGCACTTTGAATAAATGTAGGGATAAACATGTTAAAATATCCACCTGGGTATCTTGAGGCAGTAGTGTCTACGATTCAAAGAAAAACATTTTTTTGATTGACTTGGGCGATATAAGGCTTGCTTATCAAAAATATTTAAGCATCGTTGGGCAACTTAAAGCAGCTAATAATGGGGATATTAAAATATTGAAAGTAAATAGCAATACTACATGGTTGACAAACAAATTTTAAATTGATGTTCAAGATTAGTTTTGCGTTTTAAATTTGCAACAAGCGAGTTTATAAAATGAATGCAGCGAACTTATTTGTAGTGAATTACACAAAAACACTTCACTTTGTTTCTGTGATAATTGTTACAGTATCAAACTACTTGCGGTTTAGTGAGCATTTAAACAAAATATCACGCATTAAGTGTAGAACTTAAAAATGAATTTCAAAATAAATTTATTTGCAATTGCAAGTGTATTCCTGATTTCGTGCCCGATAGATACTAAAGCTGATGAATATCAACCTGATGAAATGACTCTAAGAAATCAACTATTTGCCGACGTTTTCTTAATAAAAGAAGGATTAGATCGCCTGTTAATTGCAACCGAAGTCCTAAATAAAAGGTGGGAAATTGAAGCATACGTATGGTACAGTAGTGTTTTTGTAAATTTTTAATATAAATCTACAATGAATTAAATATTATTCTAATATAGCGTATTTATGAAATCAGATAGATGAACCGTATCATAGCACAATTTATTTTCACTAAATTCGTGAAAAAATATTCTATGATGCAACACATATTTTATTATTTTACATATTTAATGTTGAGTATACTCATTACAGCGAAATGAACATTTTTCACATAATGTCGAGTATACTCTCACATATTCAAAAAATTTACTGAAAAATTTCCGGAAAATGGTCAAATAAAGGCCTATTTACAAATATATATTTTAGAACATTCATTAGTTCGACAACAATAGCTTATATTATGTGAAAATTAAATTGTGGTGAAATACACAGATTTTCATGAAATATCGGAAATGTCTGAGAATCGGACAACATCTATTTATCATAACCCTAAATGTTAAGAGGGCGTAACAAATCGTTAAAATTTAATATTTAGGTACATATTAATCGTAGACGAATACAATTTGGTGGGTAAGTTCGTAGAGTCGATATCGACAATCCCACCAAAAATAGACAATTCAAGTAATACCTACAACTTTTAAACTAATAGTGAACCGATTTAACCCATTCTTTTTTTGTTCGAAAGCTTATCAGGTTTAGAGGTTTTAGAGAGTTTCTATATAGCAAAAACTAGATTTGGCAAACCTTTTAAATTGAATATTTCGGGACATAGTGATTGTAGATGAATGTAATTTGGTGGGTAAGTTCGATATCGACAAACTAACCAAAAATGGGTGTGGCAACCCTCCCCTTTAAAGAGGTACGTATATGTCTGCTAATTCGAAGGCTTATAACAATATATGTCTGTACATATGCATATAACATGAATATACGACAACTAAAACTTCGTCAGCGCCAACCACGATTCACCTAAATAACGACAGACAAGACAGACTTTCTCTGTATGTGGCTTAGAATTGGAAACAAAATGCTTCTTCCACGAACAACTTTATATGACATATTCTCACGTGGAAAAACCATCCAATTTATTTGTATTGGCTAAAGATGGACTAGCCAAGAATATTGTGCCCTTTATTGTGCTAAGAGATTAAACTTTATTTTTTTTCAACTGCCATAATTTATAGTAAAAATATGAGCAATTATATTTGATATAAAATAGAAGAATATTCTATTACCCTAAAAGCATACTTTCATTGGCTTCAACCTTTTCGATTATAAGTACATCCCATACAACTGTTTTACGCTCTGTCTTGGGCCATACAAAAAAAAAAAAAAAATTTGTTATATTGCGCAATAGCATTAGGAACATCTACATATATTAACATGCGTTTTAGTTGAACGATTATAACGCCTGGTAGCTGATTTTGGTTCCACGGTGCCATGATTTGTCAGAATAGTAATCCAATTAGAATAAGACAAATATGTAAAGAAAATACCGGTGTTGAGTATAGAGTGGTTATGTTATTTCTTCTGGTACTTTCATGAAATATTGCCTGATTTGCAATACGTTTCTGCCGATTAGTAAGTAAAATTATCACATGGAAAAGTAATAATATTTCAAGCGTTTACTGAAACTAAATCAAATTGTTTTTTATATGAAATAAAAGTACATTGATTAGAAAAAGATACATAACTGTTAGCCAATTTAATTTCTTATACAAATTAGTCCCCATATATATTGTAAATCTTTCTGTAAGTCTGTTTTTTTGTTTGTTTGTTAGCCAATCACGCCTGAACGTCTAGACCGATTTTCTTCATATTTAAGATATAGATCGAGCTTTTGTCAGTGCAGGTTATAAGCTATAAAACTTTTATAATTTTTGACCAAAACGGGAGAAAAAATGGGACAAAGGAAGAAAAACAGGGCAAAAATTAGTACTTTATGCATAAATGCTGTATTTTATTTATTTAAAAGGCATTTTTTTACGATTTAGCTTGGTTAAGTTGCCCAAATAGCTATTAGAGGTATTCCGTTTACACCGTTATAAAGTTGGACCCTTTCCTTACCGTTTGGTGAAGGTGACAAAAAAACGGGCAAATTGCATGCATTTATATTTAGGATTTAGAGTATTCAAAAAACTGTGATGTTTGATAAACCGGTTTCTGAATAATTTGAAAAATTTAGTTTTTAAGAAGCCGGTTTCGAAACCGGATTTTTATTTATTATTATTTTTATAACCCCCGTAACGCCGGGTACAATCTGCTAGTTTTAAATAAATTTAAAAAATATCCATTTTTGAAGATTTGCGAAAACGTTAGCCAAAGACTCATGAATAATAATTTATAAAAATCATTCAATTTGTTTTCTTTAAAGGCTCTAAATTATGGCATAACTTAACAAAACCTTTAATTTTTTACATATTTTTAGTTTGAGGATTAATGGGTTAAACAGTTAAAGGGTTAACTTCAATAATCGGCATGATTTCCAGTCGTCTTTAATACTTTATTAATTATCAGTTCATGAAATTCCTTTTTTAATTTCGGCATACTCTTCGTTAATGACATTTCCGATGTTTGTAGAATTGATGAGGAGTTATTCGCCAAGTATTTCTAGGACATTTTAAATCTAGGCTTAAAAGTAGTCAATCTAAAACTAATCTAAATACGCTGTGTGCATACCTTTGAAACACAGTTTGATTGTAAGTTCTAAAGAAAATTGAAAACAAGAACTGGCTGAAAGTAAACCAAGTCTTCAAGAAATTGACTCTAAAAATTTCATTCAACTAATTTTTTCTCTAAACGTAGTACTAATATTGCAATATACCAAATTAAGTCTTGGTGTAAGGTAGGGATACGTTATAACTTTCTGTTTTTTTAGACGTATGATCGATCGTTTATCACGTTCTGATACAATAATAGTCTTTTAAATTTCTTAACGGAATAATATAATTTTAGATCTACTAAATACTATTGAAAGTACACTCTCATGATTCACATCAGCTTTTGTATGCTCTTCAAGTGAGAATTGGGATCCACGTACCTTTGTTTGTACGAGACTTATTTTAAAGACAATATACGTTGTCGTAGTGTATTTGGTTGTCAGACATCTTCAACAAAACGAAGCATAAAAAATTTCGATCAAAAACTATGAAGGCAAATGACATTTTAATAAAATTAACATCAAGAATATTAGTGGCATGTGAAGGAGATGGGTCGTAATCCTGACTGAAGGGTGATTATGACCAATTATGTATGCAAGTATGTATGCATATTAATTTCGAAATTATAGGTTTAAGCTTAGGCTACAAAGTAATTATTTCATATGAAAACAACAACAATAAGCATTTCAATTGAAACTTAACTGTAAATCATTCAAATGCTTACAACGGTCAACCACATATTAAAAGTACATATATTAGATTCAAAATTATAATACATGGTACTTCACTGGTATTAAAAATTTCCTTTGAGGTTTTGAGAGAATTTACACTGCGCCATATAATTATTTCCATATATGTATTTTGTGCCTACAATAATTCAAAATTCATTTTCTTTAATTTAGATTCATGACCCAAATGGATACTTTAAAAACCGTACAAACCAAACTTTTAGTGGATGACAATGATGAAGAAGAAGATGGCTTTTGCGATCGCATTACCGGGATGTTTAATAGCACGTTTAAGAAATATCACGCTTTCGAAAGTCGTTTGATTACAAAATTAGAAGATATTCAGGAAGAACAAAGCTTACGCTTAGGGGAGATTACATCAAAGCAAGAAAAGTTTAACAGGATTTGTGGTTCCAAGGGTTCATCATTCGGAGACTCAGATGAATTGACTTTGTTTTTAACAGACATTAATGAAAAGGTGACAACTTTTGAAAAAAATATTGAACAAAATGCTGACCGTCTACAAAATCTCGAAACGAAGTTAAATGAACAAAAAAGTCAATTCAATACATTTGTGGAGGGTCATATGAAGGTTTTACAACAAATCAGCGATAAATTAAATAAAAATCATGAGCTGCTCGAGAAGTATGAAAAAGAATTGCCAAAATTATATAGTTATACACCAAAAGCACAGAAGAAGCTCCCAATGGAAGTTATTTTAGGACTGACTTCGGCAAACGTAACTGGTTTTAAATAATAATTTTTACTTATTATTGTAAATATATGTATATAATATATATGTATATAAATAATTGAAAGTAGAATTAAATGAACAAATAATAATAAAAAGAGTAATGACATAAATATTTTATCAATTCAAAAATCATTTTTCTTCAAAAAAAAAAAAAAAAATCAAATTAATATTGAAATTATTCAATAATTGTATAGATAGCAATATGCCAAAAACGGCTTTTTGCGAAAAGGAACTTTTTTATTGTTGAAAATGATTCTTTAGGGCTTCAGTAGCAACTTTTGTTTTGGAACTTTTTCGTAATTCCGTTATTTACAAAATTACCAGTTATTTTTATGTTATTGAAGAAAATCAAAATTTTGACCCATAAATTTCCAAAATTCAACCAGATGATGTTTACCAACTATGTACAAAACCCTTTGACTCATAATATTTGCAAATACAGAGTGCTTCGATACATTTATATACAGTATAGAAACTATTTTGTTTCTTCTTCAATTTTTTCTATTACGACCAGTATCTCTAGATCCAGGGATTTGCTTCCAAACAGGGGATTTTTAGATTCAAAACGAGAGATGCCGATCCATACATTGAAGTTAACTAACTCAAGCTTTTTGAGTTTGTCTAACACTAAACACGTTTCCGCCTTCTAAGTTAAGTAACCCACATCCGTTTACAAATAAATTATTTTACAGACTTCACATACATACATAATTGGTCATTACAATCCCTTCAGTCAGGATTATTATAGTGTTAATTTTATAGATAAGTGGCGGGATTTACAGTTTAAAGTCGAAAAAAAAACTATTTCAACAACTTATTAGCGAATTGCACAACCGTAAAAATGAATATTTTTGAACTTTTAACCCTTAATGAAACAATTATGGGTTGTTGGTAATAATTTTTAACCTAATTTTAAATGGTTTTGAAATCTAATATACATAATTACCCACAAGTATTGGAAATAATGTTACAGCGTTTAACATAACAAAAGCTACACAAACAAAAACTATAGGCTTGTTTACAAGATCAACAAATAAATAAAAATATAGCAACAGCATCAGTATAAAAAACAGAAAAAAGTAAACAAACATGCAACAACAACAAAATACACAAACAACAATAACGTAAATAACATGTTTACATTTATAGGGAGTTCGCGAAGGCAAAGTAATTCTTCTTCAAGGGTATTCATCATAATGTTTACCCTTTGATATAAAAGGCAAGACAAAGCAGGCAATGGAATCAGTAAAAATTCAGTTAGTCTTCCGTGTGTGTGAAGAGAATAATTGTGGTTTGAAGATCTCCGATATAGAGATTGGTAGAACAATTGCTATTGTTTACATAAACAAATGCTAAGCAGAATATGAAACATCAAGTTGTGAACAGTGGCTCACAGAATTGTGCGAAAAATGAAAATATTTGTTAAGACTGAAAACAAATTTATTTTTCATTGCAATCTACGAGCTCATATTTCAAACGTTTTTAAAAAGCTAAAAACGTAACAATATTAAATTATTGATATTACCTCCAGTGTTATATTGAATTGAATTATTCTTATCAAATTATATTTACTTGAATTATACTCTCCTAAAGTGTACCTTGTTATAAGATTATACTTCCCTAAAATCACATTTATTTAAAATAAAAGTTTGAAATTATCATACCTGTTAAGTATTGATTAGTAATTTGATTACATTTTTTTGAATGGTGAAATAATGATTACAATTGTGATTATATTTGGATAAAATAGCTAATAACTGATTACGATCAAAAAATCAAAAAATAAACAGGATTACTGGCGATTAGTCTAATAACCAAAACTAATCAAATCGGTTTCAATAATTACTGTCAAATTCTTTTTGAAAGTTTTAAAATACAGTATTCCCTCGATTTTCTTCGTAGAATGTTCCGGAAAAAGACAACGTAAATCGAATTTCAAATAACTCATACTATCAAATGCATGCATATATAATTGGTCTTCATAGCTCTTCAGTCAGGATTATTGACATAGTTTCTCACACCACTTATGTTGTGTGTGTTAATTTTATATGTAAGTGGCGGGACCTACAGTTAATAGTCAATTCCGAACGATAGATCATTTTTTGAGAAGCCTTTCATGGCAATTTTATTTACTCTCAGAGTTTTCGACAGAAATCTGCTGAGAGGAAATCGCCGAAGAAATACATTTTGTATTTTTGTTTTGATGTTTGGCTTGGGGCTCGGACTCTGGCTTTACGTCTAATAAGCCAACACAATACTTACTAGACTATGGCGACTTCCAGATGCATTTGATTATGTACATTTTGCAATAAAAATGAGATAATTAAATTTTTATTCTATGTATTGAATTTTTTTAAAGAGAGAATACCCCTTATTTTGTTTATAAACAAGACGACGTAAATCGAATTACGACGCAAATCGAAGTTGAAGGGAACCAAATTTTTGACGACGTTAATCGAAACAACGTAAATCGAGGGAATACTGTAATCAAAAGAAAAAATGATTGAAATCAACTTGATTACTTTTGGATTACTTTTTAATATTTGAAAATAATCAAAAAGAATTTGAAAATCATTATTGAAAATAATTTGATTACTTTTGATTCTTTTTGATAATTAGACTAATCGCCAGTAATCATGGTTTTCTCTCGCGGTGGTGTAATCCCGCCCCACTTATATGATTAATTCTTGTCCTTTGGAAACTGTGCCTTTATTTCCTGATTTGGGAGTATTATTGGATATTAAATACTCTAGTTTCATATAAAAATTAAAAATTCATTCCAGAATTCTAAAAAACTGCATAAATTCAAATTTTAATTGAATAATCAACGCAAAAGTCGCCGTGGTCTAGTGTGTAGTGTGTTGGCTTATTAGAGAAAAGACACGGGATCGGATCCCAGGTCAGACATCAAAACGAAAAATATTTCTTCGGCGACTTCCTCTCAGCAGATTTCGGGCAAAGAATCTGAGAGTAAAAATTGCCATGAAAAGCTTCTCAGAAATCTGTCGTTCGGAGTCGACTTTAAACTGTAGGTCCCGCTACTTATGTATAAAATTAACACACACAACATAAGTGGTGTGAGAAGCTAGGTCGTAATCCTGACTGAAGGGTTGTAATGGCCAATAATGTATGTATGTAAATTGTCTTTTATTGATCATATTAGTTTGATGATTGGTAAGGATCGGCTTTTCTTGGTTTTGTGAAAAGATGTGCTAGGGAATTCATTGATCCTTATATAACAATACTACTGTACATTTCACTTGTTAGGCCTATTTTTGAGTATGCGTCTGTTATTTGTAATTCATACTATCGCTGTCATAGTGATTCAATTGAGTCTGTGCAGAGGCAGTTTTTATTATTCTGTTTACGTGGCTTAGGATGGGATTATGCCAATGGGCTTTCGTCGTATGGGGATAGATTAGCTTTGATAAAACTTCCAACTTTGGAACGTAGAAGGGCTGTTTTAGGGGTTTGTTTTGTTTTTAATCTTGTTAAAGGTGATTTCGATTCTGAGTTCTTGCTTTGTAACCTGAATTTCAGCATTCCAGCAAGATTTTCACGGCACTATCGTCCTCTTACTTTAGATTTCTATAGAACGAATTATGCATGTAATTTTCCTTTTCGTAGATTATGTTACGATTTTAACTTGCATTATGATTTTATAGATTTTAATTGTAGGGTTTGTAATGTAAAGCGTGGCTTGTATGCTGGCATTAGTTTATAAATTATTATAAAAAATTTTCATATTTTCCTTCTTGTCTTAGATAGTTCCGTTTTATTGTTACCTTATTCAGCTTGTGATTAAGTTCTGTAGCTGTTTTATTTTCTCGATGCCATAACTTTTCCCTTACCCGCTACAGTCCGGAGTGTAGTGTGTATGTGTTCCTACGTAATGGGGACGAGCCCTCCGCGGTCGGGTTAGGGTGGGTTAATGATAGGACGGGGACGTTCGAAAAAAAAATCCTGATTTTTTTTGTTTATATTGTAATCGTTATCCATTAGTAATTCGAAAAAAAATTTAATAGAATTATATAATCATTACGATTATTTTTAAAAAGTTTAATTTTTTGGCTCTTTTAAAATTTAAGTTTTGCAAATTGCAATTTTTGGCTCTTCCATCACAAAAGTTTGCCGACCCCTGATCTAAGCTAATGAACAACAAGTGTGATAATAATCTGAATGTTGTTCAAAATGAAATTAATTAAATAGTAAAAGAATCATTAATAAATTTGTTAGACGATTAAGAATAGTTGAGAGACAGCTACTCTGTATTAAATGTTTGTATGTATACTACATGAACTTTTTATTTTATTTTACAAGTTCTAATCAATTTGTTATCATCCACCTAATAAATTTAAAATAAATAAATTATTATTTCATTTACGTTTTTCTATAAAGCAATGATTACAAATACATTATTCTTATGGCTTACACATGACACACTCACAGATTTTTATAAGATTTAAATTAGTTTAATTAAATGTAATGACCTTTAACTCTAGATTTTTCTCATGATACTCAAAAATCACATTAAAATTAAAGCAAAACACATAGAACATAAACAAATAAAATTAGGAATAACAATTGAAATAATTTGAATTTAAATTTATTTTCATAAGCAGCAGATTTCTCCACTAATCACACTTCGAATACTGAGTATAGGGACAAAATAAATAATTATGCTGCATTTAAATGGTCTGTAATAATATTTCAAGAGTTTAATTAAATTACAATAGTTAAGGCTAAACATATTGTACTTATTTGTTTATTAAAATCAAACTATAAATTGTATTCTAGTTGAACAAGTTAAGTAACTGACACAAATAATCGAATCCACGATCATATCAGTATAGGATAGCATACTACTATCCACTTAACTGGCGTGGCGTTGTATTTAGTAGAGGTGTGAACAAGACATATAAAATTGCACTCTATTGCATTTTTCTCAAGACCGAATATTGATTGTAGCTGCAAATATAAATAAGTGTGAAGCAAATATAGAGTACAAAAAAACAACTGCACTCGTAAGCCATTGTACAACAGTACAAAAGAGAGTTGTGTGAAGAGTACAACAAAAATATTGTACTCTTCATAGAGTCACAAAATGCATTTCATTTTTTGCTCTTGTCAAGCATATTTTACTACTGAAGCGACATTTTCAGTATTGTCATACGAATATCAGAAGTGTAAAAAAATTAATAGTTTAATAAAAGGCTTTTCCCCAGAAATAAAAAGTTTAAAAAGTTATTGGCAATGCTCACACTTATTTTTATTTGCTACTACAGTCAATATTCGGTCTTCAGAAAAATACAATAGGGTGCAATTTTATGTGTCTTGTGCATACCTCTAGTGTTAACATCAAAGTGTATTTTTCTATCGTAGCGGCTAATGCAAAACTTTTGTTTATTGCCAATTTTTGTGTTTAACACGTTGGCACGGCATATATCGGAAATCTGGCCAAAAATAATAATTTGATTTTTTCACATTATATTACTAAAAACTCTATTTCTAGATCATAGGTATCATCAAAAAGCAAAAATTATGTTTTTTTAGGAGAAAGAGGACATACGAATGAGTACGAGATAACTAGTAATTGGCTCTACAAGTTATCTTGTAGTTGGTAGTCAATGTGTTGAATTTGTGTGATAAATTAGTGATCTATCTAGGCGCATCTTTCCTTCCTTATACTTACCTCATACAAATCAAATGGATGAGTTACATGTTACAATAACTTAGGTTTTAGATTGTCACCACCAGTAATGATAAAATGCAAAAGGAAACGGTAACCTTTAAATCGTGTGAAACTCAGTACAATAACTTTGTATTACTCCTGAGACTCATAACTATATTAAAATACGTACCACGAAGTAATACGTTAGATTCAAATAATTAATTTGTCTAACAAAACCGACATTTCAGAACAGGACAAGACATCTTCTGCTGGTGGAAATCGATTTAAGACGCAGTGAGCTATTTAAAACAAAAAGTTTTGAATGAAACTACCAAACTACTTGCTCGCCATATAAATTATTATCTCACTAATAGATTTTTAATGCAACAAATGAGTTTATAAAATAAAAATTTCGAACTTTTTTATAGTGTTCTGTATAAAAATAAAAAATAAAAAATAAAAAGAATTGTGATGCTGTCAGTATCAAACTAGTCGAAGACCTCTGAAAACTAGAAAAAAATAAACACTAGGAATAAATGGATTTTGAGACCGATAGTTATTAAAGCCGATGAAACTGAGGATGATTATCCAACTGATGAGCTATTACGTAACAGATTCACAGCAGTAAGAAATGCAATAAATCGTCTATCGAATTCAGCCGATGCTGTGTAAGTAAGCGAAAATTTAATCATTCGTAAAATATTTTGAAATTAATTTCTCTTTAAGGTTAACACGTCGAATGGAGAATCAAGTGAAGATTTTACAAGAATTCAATAACGAATGGGGCCCTTAATTAAATAATTACACACCAAAAGCACCGAAGAATATAATCTCAAAATAGTCGACAATCAATAATTTAAGGGGACTACAATCTAACCGTAGTCGAGTATAATATAATTTTAAATAAAAATTTAAAATTGTTTATAATTTATTTATGTTACTGAATATATTGACATTAAATCAAATGTTCTATTTTGTATAAAAAAATTTTTATTATGGTTTAAACCAAGGCGAAATCATTTAAGGTGGTGTTATTAGACCATGTGAGTGTTTTTTTCAGTACACATAAATGTCAAACATATTGTTTGCGTACAATGAACAAAAAGAACCTGCACACTTCCTACTTCGAAATAACTTTTGAACAAAAAATTATCTATAAAAATAATTTATTGACTGTCTTTAAGACCAAAAAAGCTTAAAAACTATTGATTATAAACAGTTTTCTATTGGTTAAGTAACAAGAAAATAATTGTCGAATTTAAGAAGTTCCCACATTTTTAGGCGGAAAAGTGGTAATTTTTTCACTATGGCGACCGAATTTTCTAGAAGATCATCTTAAACAAAATCCTGTGAATTAATTTATTTATTAGGTTTTTTACAATAAGTGTATACATTTTTGTTGTTTTTAGGTTTTTCAGAGATACTTTTTAAACGTTTGCATAATTTAATAATTATATAATTATTATTATTATTATTATATAATTATTTAATATATAATAATAATTTTTCATACTACCTGAAAGTTGAAAAGACCATAGCTGTTGATTCAAAAAGCAGCAGTAGTTTCCTTTCGGTTTGAAAAGCTTTATATATGGGAAACTCAAGTGAATGTACGCTGTAGTTTCAGCTTGACACCTCATACTATTAGATCTCTATGCCGAATAGCTCGTGAAAATCAATCGTTCTAATTTGATTGCAATTGGAAAGGCAATTGATTAGTATCAGATTGCTCTAACTAAGCCAATAAAAGAAGAAATTTTTTTTTTTATTGTTAAAGAAAATGAAATAAATGTGCTTTTATTGATTTTTTATTCGATTTTGCGTTAATTACATACATACATAATTGGCCATTACAACCCTCCAGTCAGAATTAGGATCTAGCTTCGCACACCACTTACGTTGTGTGCGTTAATTTTATACATGAGTGGCGGGACCTACAGTTTAAAGTCGACTCCGAACGACAGATTTTTGAGAAGCTTTTCATGGCAATTTTTACTCTCAGATTCTTTGCCCGAAATCTGCTGAGAGGAAGTCGCCGAATAAATATTTTTCGTTTTGATGTCTGACCTGGGATTCGATCCCGGGTATTTTGTTTAATAAGCCAACACACTACTCACTAGACCACGGCGACTTTTGCGTTAATTATTCAATTAAAATTTGAATTTATGCAGTTTTTCAGAATTCTGGAATGAATTTTTCATATTTTATATGAAGCTAGAGTATCGTTTTATGTGATTTCAATTTATGCGATTTTTTTGGAAAGCATCTATCGCATTAACGGAGACCTGACTGTATATTTGTATTCTACACAATTGGAATTTATTTAAATATTCTGGATGTTCTGGCACACCTTTTGTTGTAGAATCTGCTTTTATGCTTCCCAGTATCCCTCTGAAGAGCGTCATTACTTAGTGGTAGAGGATCTCTCAGTCAAACAATAGAACATGATGAGAAAGGTTGTAAATTCAAATCAAGAGGACTGCTTTCAGTCCTCTTATTTAATTGCAGAAGTTAAAAAAAATCATTTCTGATGATATTAATATTCAGAAACTTCGGCTGAAATTCCTTTGCAAAAAATTAAAGATAAAACAGCTGAAACTAAATTAAAAAATTTCGAAGTTGATACACAGAATGATCTATTCCTAGAATGTAAATGGAGTTTTGAGAGAAGTAGCGGAAATAGTGCCTATAAACAAAATGGGATCAATTAAGATCTCGACATAAAGCTTCGGGAGTTTGGTTGAAGTTTCTTATGTTTTCAACTTACCTTACTGAAATATAACACCGAGAATTTTTTTCTTTAAGCGAAATATATTAGAATTATGAGAACAGACTTATACTATGTTTACGAATGCACCTTTATTGCGTAAATCGTAATTAATGCCACTATTGATATCAATGCTTCATATAAAATCTCAATTAATTATTGCTCAATTAAATGCTAATTGTCTGTTTAGTGAGCATATTATAAGTAACCGAACACTTCCTGCTGATATTTGACAACTCAGATATCAACAAACAACAAAAAAAAAAAAACAGAATAAAAACACTGTTATTGAAACAACCAGCTGGGTTGTTTACCAGCTGTCAAATGAATATTGAGTAAGCTGAATATTGCGTATATTTATTATACCTGAATATTGAGTAAGCTAAATATTGCGCAGATTTATTATACCTGAACGTGAACATTGTATTAGAAACAAATTATTCAATAGAACGATGAATTAAGCTTATAAAAATAATGTAAAACCATGAACAACTCTTCACTGCACATTGTATATACGTGAGAGGGATTAGTTTCTTGTAAAAATTAATTCCTTATGCTTTTCATACAATCTTATGTTTCGAAATAAAAGAAAAACAAAACTGAATATTTGTTATATGAGTTTCTGAGTACATCGTTTTAATGTTGCTGTCAGTAAGTCATTCATGCTTAGATAAAATAATAATTGACAGAAAATCTAGTCAAGCAAGCAAAAAGTGAAGAACTAAGCGCCATTGACTGAATTTCGCAAGCTATTTGGAAAACGAATATTCGGTTGAATGTTTCTCCTTTCTTTTCTTTTAGTTGTTTGTGTTGTTATTACTTAATATCCTGTCACTTATTCTGTTTTTTGAAAAGCATACACAAAATGTCATTAAAATGTAAACGAGTTCACGGACAAAAAAAAAAAGAAGAATAGAAATACTAGCAAGAATGGAATTATATTTGCTCAACCACATACGAGGTTTGGTTATAAACCATTTGTTAAGTATGCAATTATTTAATTCTTCATATATCTATACATACCAGAGATCAGCAATGATTCGCTACCCATAAGCAGTCATCAAATTTTCAGTATGAGTAAGTCAACAATATTAAAATTCAATTACTCTGATTCATTCGTACTCAGTTCAACATTGATTTATAAGTACAGTTTGTAATGAATATGAGTACTACGTTGCCATCAAACTCATAACATTCGAATATGTTTGATTCATGCGCCTACTCATTCACATTCATAAATTTAGAAAAATACTTATAATACTTACGTATGACTTACAAAAGAAGAAAAACGAAACAACAAAGACAGCAAGCAAAGCGAACACACACTCTTCTAGCGAGTATTATGGTATTCCTACTCGATTGATATTTAAATAAGTATGAACGCGTGTAAGTATCTGAAATTATAAGTATGATTCGAATCTACTCATCGTTTTGAATGCTCGTTGCTGATCTGTGATCTACATATTAAAAAATTAATAAGGGCAATAATACAACACTTAGACGTTTGATCAGAAGCAATTGCACAATCGTCAGCCCAATTTAATTAGAGCTCCAGCAACAGAAACATAATCTCCACTATTGACGTAAGTCTGCACTCTTCGAAGAGTTCAAAACGTTCTCCAGACATCAAACAAATCAATGAAGAAAGTATATTCCACTTTCATCAGTGCCAACCAACGGAAGCAGAACGTGATGTAAGAGGTTTCCATACTCTCCCTTTTATTTTTACCAATACAATTGCTGGAGTAGTTGTAATACTTTTACTTATGCGTTCTACTTTCATTAAAAGATTTTCAAATAAATTGTCTAAATAAAATACAAGGAAGGAAAACAACGTCATATATGTCAGTGAATCTGAACGATTTATTCTACTGCCCATAACTTATAGATGTATTCACGCGATGTATCCTGTATATGCCGTTCTGCATCAGTTACTATTCTACTACTTCGTAAGCACCAAGGTTACAAGTATGATCTGCAAAGTTTCGTTATCCTTATCACGGACTTTGACATGTCAAGAATGTCTATATTTCTTTATCGAAACTTTCGAAACCCCCTTCCTTCTCTGCAGTAAACTTCTAGCCTCATTAGTGGCGTGGAAAGTATTATTCCTGTAGTCTGCAAAGTTTGATTTAGCTTGATACAATGGCTTCTAGTCAACCTTACAGGAGGTTATTGCTCGCATGGCTACCTGTATTGTATTGGTATTTCTAACAACTTCATTTGAAGGGTTTGAATAGTTGTGTTTTGGACCGGACACCCCGCTTCTATCTGTTCTTGCCATTTTTCCCGTGTGGTAGCGGGAAGAGAATACTACCAATGAATGAAAAAACGAAAATAACCCACATAAACTCAATTTTGCACGTTTCAAGAAAATTCAAGAAACTAACCCAATTTCAATATTTTGTCCATAGACCCTTATTAGAAATAGCTTGATTTACGCGGTTTGAGATGCTTTCTAGCAAGTGATCAATAACATCTTTCGGAATTCGATTCCATTTTGCATTTATATGATCCCAAAGTTTGACCATGTTTGTTGGGGCAGTTTCGTACTGTTCGAGCCGGATTTTCACGAATGGCCAAACATTTTCAATCGGATTGAGATCGAGACTTTGTGTCGGCCATTCCATCAATTGAAAATTTTGTTTTCCACTCCACATCTTTACCATTTTTGCTGTGTGCTTCGGATCATCATCCTATTGGTAAATAATTTCTTATTGGGGATAAGCACATTTGTCTATAAAATTCGGAAGATGGGTTTGCAGAATCTTTAGATAGTTTTTTTTTTCGCATGCTACCATCTACTAAATATAGAGGGCCAACATGGCACCATGTTAAGCATCCGCAACCAATTATATTTTCGCTGCCATGTTTAATGGTTTGCTTCACATAGAATCCTTGAATGCGTTCCGCGTTATGTAGAACTGCACCACACTTGAACAAAAACATATAATCATAATGAAAACAGTAGTATTATGCACTTCTATATAAAATATAATTTTTATCAATGAAAATATTAATTTTTCAATTTCTAATTATTTTTAGTCATTAGTGTTAGATATAAGCTTGAAAATGAGATTTCATTCTTTAAATTTGATGCGGTGGTATGGGAGATATTTGCAACCGACAAAAAAAGTGCTTTAAAAATATATATGATTCTTTAACTAGATTTGGTTAAATTTATATTTTGTCCACACAAATTTGAATAGCACTGCCAATAATTTATATTTTCCATATAAAGTTGAATTGAATTGCCCGTATAAATTAGTAAAATTTTAATTTGCTTTAAGAATGTTGTATGACAACTTTGATTTTCCGGAAAAATTTCCGAAATGTATTGTATTGTACTCTCAGTAACAAGTAACTTCGTCTGGACAAATATTCTTGTTTGAACAACATGGGTGAATTTTCCTCCATTAGATAATAAAACAATAAGAAAATCTACTACATGTTTAAAATGTTGTTTTTGTTGTGCGCACCTCGCATGTGCGTTGTTTATTTAGTTATACATCAAGATTGATTTGTACTCTGGGAAAAGAAAGTAAATATTTGGAAACTTTTAACATATAAACAAAATGAAATTTTCAATAAGCAAATACATATGTATGTATATATGTATGCATGTACGTATGCAGTGTAAAAGTTCAAACCAAATTTGAAGTAAAAGTTATTGTATTGAAAACGTAAATGTCATGTTACATTTTGTTTTATTACAGACAGAAACTCCAACTAATCTTGATTTGTGATTACTTCAATGAATGAATGATGGTGCGATACAAATCCTTTTCCTGCTTAACAGCGATATCAACATCCTCTTTGTTTTCCGTAGACAAAATCTGTTGATTACAAGAAAGTAAAGATTATACATGTAACTGAAGCAAGTTTGCTACCCCTGCCATTTACTATCATGTAATGGTTCTGATAATGTTAATCGTCTTCTGTTGTGTTAAGTATGAGTAAAACAATAATGTTCAGTATTTAAAATAAATCCAACGCAATTTTATAACAACACAGCTTAGAAAAAAAAATTGTTTCTACTTTTACACGGTGTTATTTGATATAGCGCGGTTGAGAAAGCTTATAAAAGTGATCTGAAATCTTGTATGACTCGTTACTATGAGTTATATAAAGAGCTGTTCAAAATTAAATCACAACGGCTATTAACCGATTTTGTTATTAAACACTTTGCTGTCCAATCGGAAACTGAAATTTAAGTTGGAGTTGTTAGCTATTCTGATCCAACATTACGTAAGCGATCACGCACGACATCCGATGATGGTAGCGAACAAATTCTGTTATTTTCATCATTATTTTTAGTTCGTTTAAATTTCCTTTAAGAATGTACCTTTTGCTTATCAAATTATGAAAGAATATTCCTGAGAAGAATGCAGCCAATACTGGAAAAAGTCAATATAATTACAGAATATCAATTTGGATTTAGAGCAAAGCATGGAAAATCTTTAGAAAGTAAAAATATTCTTCGAGTGTATTTTAAGATGTACAACGGGCTTTTGATAAGACTTGGCACGACTGGCTGTTTTTAAACTTAAAAAACTTCTTCCAACACACTTCAATCTAACATTAAAATCGTTTTTACGTAATATACACTATTATATTAAATAAAGTAGAGCTTAGTCAAAAATGTTTAAAATCAATGCTGGCATTCCACAGGGAAGTGTTCTGGGGTCAGTTTTATATGCAATATTTACGTCTAACATGCCAGTCATAGATAGTATTTTAGTTGCAACGTATGCTTATGATACTTCAGTACTAGCATAAATACGAGTGATATTATATTGTATTTAATTGTGAGGTACAGCCAGTAATTCCAACATCGAAATATTACAAAGATTTCAATCGAAAACTTTAAGATTATTTATAGACGCCCCATGGTATATAACAACCAAAGCAATTCCCGATAATACTGAAATGCCCTTGGTTAAGGATAAAATCAAGAGATTTAGTAAAAATTATTTGGTCATAATGCTACTTGGCGACACCATCGAAGTAGGCAGACTCAAAAGGATGCAGATATTAGACTTACCTTTCTGAACAAATTTAAAAGATGTTAAAATTTTGATATAATGGTTATACATATTATTAACTAATATTGTAAATATCAATTAAAGTAGACTTAATTATAAACATATATGTATACAGTGTATATACAATATACAGTGTTAAATTTATGTTACTGTTTATGTTACTGTTTTAAATTTATGTTACTGTTTTTTAAGATTTGGATTTTTTTTTAATTTTATGAAATAAACTATTTATTAATGCTTATATTTAGTTGGTTATAAAGACGCTCCTATCATTTTTTTTTTTTTTTTTGTTTTGTACAAATTATTTTGTCGTTATCACAGTAAAAGCAGATTTAAGTGTACATCAAATAAAATGGGGAATGAGAGTGCATTGAACATAATTACAAACGCTTAACTTAATTATAATGGATGACTTTTTAAGAGCTTTATGAGCATGAAATCTCTTTATTTGGATCGACATGCGGTCCTTATAATTAAATGTCTGAAGATTATTTCAAACAAATGTTGACCGCGACTGCGCCTCAAATGGTCCATCCGCTTAGTCCAATTTTGGCATACTTTTTCCAACATTTCGTCCGGTGTGTCATGAATAAATGCTTCAATGTTGTCTTCCAATGCATCAATTGAAGCGGGCTTGTCTGTATAGACATGAGCTTTAACATAGCTCCACAAAAAATAGTCAAAAGGAGTTAAACCGCACGATTTAGGCGGCCAAAAATGAGCGTCGTTGCTGAAGACAATTTCCCAAATTCTGCGTTGTGCAATTCTTGCACCAGCTGCACATATTTTGAAAGGGTTCAAACCTAAAGCCTTCCACAAAATTTTCCAATTCGTTGAGTAACAGAGGCCCAACTGCGGAGGGCTACGAATCGATAATTGATGGTCATCATTAACACTGGCCGATACAGCTGCGATATATTCTTTGGTTCGTACTCTACGTAAGCATGTTAGTGATTTAATGTCCAACAATGTAAATTTGATGAGAAATTTAGTCACAATAGACCGAATAGCCGATTCAGTGGCTCGATTAAACTGACCATAAAATGGAAGAAGCGCGCGATGAACTTTCTTAACAGATGTATGTATTAATATGCGCATGATAATAAAATTCAATGATTTACAAGCGTTGTTTGTTTAGTTAAATTATAGACCAAACTGAAGATATTTGACAGTGGAACAAAACACGAAACTTGCGTGAGCTGGTTAAACCAGTGTTGGAAAAAAGATAATAGCTAAAAAAATCACCCGTTATTAACACATACATTATTTTCGAAGGTAGTGTGCTGACTTATTAGACGTGAGGCCAAGGTTCAAAGCTCAGGTCAGACATCTCAAACAAAACGAAATATGAGAAAATATTTTTTTGACGACTATCTCTTAGCAAACAAGAATGGCAGAAAATCTGATTCCCCATTAATAATTTTGTGGCCATGAGAATTGTTATTGTGTTATGGATAACCTTGAGATTTAATCATCAGCAGAGTATAATAATACTGCATTCAGTTTAATAAACTAAAAAAATTGGAAAACCTTCGAACCCATAATAATAAGAGTCATCCTTGAATAATCGAATAACTTTTAATATAACTTTCTCTGAAAACTCCAAATACTAACACCTACTACAGTATTGCTCTCTTTGTCTGAACAAATTGCAGTCGCTTTATGTGTGGTAAAGTGAATTTCAACTAAAGTTTAATTTTAACGAAGCTACCCCTTTCTCTTATTCTCTTTTAAATATAAATCAGTCATATAAAAACCAATAAAAATAAATTACATGGTTATTTATTTTCTTTTTAATGGGCTTATTGAATGCTAGGGCATCACAGATTCAGATTCCCGAAATCCCAGGATTTTCGGGATTCATAAAATTGCGAATGCCGGGATTTTTAAAAACTTGTCCCGTGATTTTCGGGATTGTGAATTCATATGTATTTGACCCTACAAAAGGTCCTGAAAAAAAATTTTATATCATTTGACGTCAATAATAGCATCTCAGCTGAGGAATACCCTCCTTCCAGTGATAAAATTTATTTGATGGCATCGAAGAATGGAATAGCTCTATAAAACGAATTAAAATGGTAACTGATTTAGATACTGAACTGTCTAAAAAAATAAGATTTATTTACATTAGGAGGTGGTAGAGGTAAATATTTACAAGCTGCATACAGCTATCTTGGAACTATGTTACCAACAAATATTGATCGCGAGAAGTGTTTTGCAACGGCAGTGTATGTTGACATCAAAATTCGTTCAAGCCTACCACATCACATGTTAGATGCTTTAATCTTTTTGTTGGAATCCAAATAATTTTCTTAAGACTAATGCATTTGCATATTTATGAAAAAATGTATTTTTGTTAATTTACGCTTCTTTGATACATTTTAGCTTGCTGTTTTTATATTTTATTTTTAATGACATATAATTCTGATATATATAAATGGAATACAAATGAATTTGTTAACAAAATATTTTTATTGTTAAGAGCAAATCGCGTTGTTTCCAGTGATTTTTTGGGATTGTTGGATCCCGAATTATCTCGAAATATCCCGGGATTTTTAAAAATCGATCCCGTTTGGCATCCCTATTCCGGAGCACTGTGACACAAAGTGAAAAAGAAGGATGAGCTGGTACGGAAGGAAACGAAGATTTCGGAGGAGGAGACGATAGAGAGCATGGATTCAACGTATTGTTGAATTTCATAACTGTTGTATCCATAGAATAGTAATAGAAATTCTAACGGGACACTGCACTATTTGAATAAAAATTACTGCAGAAGCTGCGCTACTGTGGCAGAATAGGCGTCATTGGTTTTTGGGTAACAGAAAGTTTGAAGATGATTTTGGCATGGTGGCGAACGTGCCGGTTTCATGCGAAGTTCGGAGTGGTTCAAACCATTTACAGATCATGACAGACGTGGCTTACCTCACACTGAGTGACACAGTGGGCCATATGGGCCACCGAGTGAACTTGTTTGTGAGCGGTAAGCTACCCAGTAACCTAACCTAAGCTAATGAGCTTATTCTGGTGGAATATTTTGGTAACCCCAATGTTTATTTATTTATTTAAAGTCAATAGATTTAGTATATCCTTACTGACTATATACAACAGTTACAATACAGATCCCCATCAATTCAACAAGAAGAATATTAACAATTCCAAAATATAGTTTCCTTTAAAACTCCAAAAAATCCACTACTTGGTAGCATTCATGAAAAGTTTTACTGGCGCGTCTAAAGGAATCATTATTTTCATATTCAGATCTAGTAATAGTGAATGCAGTTCAAAATTGCGAGTAGGTCGCATAGGAACACTGAATTTCAATCGACTGAGCCGGAACTCTGAATCGACATTACCTCGTATTAATTAATAAAAAGAGTACTTTTCATGCAACGACGACTTTTAAAGGTTGGTCTACTCCGAAATGAGGGTAATTCATAGGAGTTCCAACCAAGACCTCGTAAACAGAAAATTAAAAAATGTTTTTGCACTGACTTAATGTTATTTATATGAACAGCATAGCAAGGGTCCCATATGTTAACTAATCTAATTAAATTAAAATAATTTCATTTCCCTCTACCAATCCAGAGCTGTTTGCCATAAAACTGTAAAACTTAGTTTTCATATTTTATTTTACTTGCATTCCTTTATTTTTGTTGTTTCCACGACTTCCTGTACACGTTTGACTAACGTAATACACGTGCTACGTGTAAGGAATTTAAAACCTTTTGATTCCTGTTTTGAAATAAATGTTTGTGTTCGATTTTTGTTAAACCCTCATCAAAAACATGGATTTAACCTAAAAACGTATTTATTATACAAAGTGTAATAAGAAAGTTAATCATACAGCTTTAAATGCCATGTCATGTCATGCCAATGCAATGTATTTCCATTACATTTGATTGCAAAATATGTGTGAATGTGTTTTAAAACCGTCTGTCAAAGAATTTTTTTTCCAATCAATCATTTTGTACAGCATTATTGGTTTTGTAGTCGAAAAATTTGTTTAAAACAAAAGCGATAACAGAGACTGGAATATAAAATGTAAACGATTTCCTAGTCAAACTCGAAATCGTACAAATAAATTATTTTTGCAATTTGAAATGTTTATCATTTCAACCTATATGGTACGGATTTGTGCAAAAACTATTAAGGATATTATTACAACTTGGCTTTAACTAAAGAAAGGATTGGCACAATATGGTAGAAGTGAGCATTAAGTTAAAGCAAGGTTCATCCTACCGGTAAATTTTTAAGTTAAGTTTATGTTTCAACTTACCATATTATACAGTCAAGGAGAAAATTATATGGAAAATGTGTTTTTCCTAAAAATCTCTTCGGTTTTAAAGCTAATTTATAAGTTTCCTTATTTATAATATGTAGTAAAGAGAAAAAAAATTTAAAGTAAAATATTTTTTAAGTTTGTTTATTTTTATTTAATATTTTTTATAGTTAATTGAAATTCTTAAAGGAAATATTTATATGGTACAAAATAACAAAAATTCACAGCTTAAAGCTAATTAAATATATTCAAATAAGACATTCAGCTGTCTTCAAAATAATAGGAGTGCTACCATATAATATTTTCAAAGTTGAAAATTTTTATTGTACCAATTTGTAAAATATGATATATTCTTATGCTAGTTATAACGATAGACAAGAAATAAAATACAAAAAATAATCTCGTAATAACTTTAATATTTACTATGAAATTGATTCATTTCTGCGTTTGCCCTTGACTTCGGTTTATCAAAAAATAGGAGTATTCTTTTTAAAATAAAAATATAATAGCAAAAAAAAAAAAAAAAATGTAATTAACATTTTTTCTACGGTGAATCACATACATTTTTGTAAAAGTGGGACGACGATAGCACTTTACCGGAGAAAAGAGAAAATTAATTAAAAATCTTTGAAAAAAATGCAAAACTTACAAAGAAATTAAGGAAATTTTAAGTTACTCCTCAAATAATCACAAATGCATTAAAATATAAAAAAAACCCGAACCGCCCACGCGAGGCAAAATATTAACTGTCGATGACCGCCGAATTGTGCGATACAACAAAATTAATCATTCTAAAAAAATTCAAAAGGATCTGAATTTTGCCGTAAGTGGCCCTGGTATTCGTAGGCGTCTGATGAACAACAATTTATTCTCAAAAAGTCCACAAAAGGTGCCATTGCCGACAAGAAAAAAAGAGGTAGCAGCAGCGCTTAAAGTTTGCCCAAGAACAGATAAAATATCCGAAAGAAAAATTGAGAAATCAATTGTGGACTAGGGATACCAATCGCGAAACCCCGAGTCTCGAAATCCCGGGATTTTCGGGATTCACAAAATCCCGAATACTTGTCCCGGGATTTTTCGGGATTGTGAATTCATTTGTATTTTGACCTTACGAAAGGTCCTGAAAATAAAATTCTGTATCATTTGAATTCGATAAGAGTTTCTCAGATGATGAAAACCCCACTTCCGTTGATAAAAAGTTATTTGATGCCATCAAAGAATGCAAAAGCTCTGTAAAACGAATTAATAGGGCAACTAATTTAGATACTCAACTGTCCAAAGAAATAGATTTATTTGCACCGAGAGGTGGTAGAGGTAAATATTTACAAGCTGCATACAGCTATCATAGAACTATTTTACCAAAAAATGTTGATTGCGTGAAGTGTTTTTCAATGGTATGTTGACAACAAAATTTGTTCAACCCTATCAGATCACATGTTAATCTTTTTGGTGGAATCCTAAATAATTTTCTTAAAACTAATGCATAAAAATTAATAATTTTTATTTTTTGTTAATTTACGATCTTTTGCTACTTTTTGTCTTGTATATAATTCTGATATACATACGTAATTGGAATACAAATGATTTTGTTAACGAAATATTTTCATTACTAAGAGAAAATCCCGATTTTTCTCGTAATTTTTCGGGATTTTCTGATCCCGAATTATCCCGAAATATCTCGGGATTTTTAAAAATCGATACCTTTTGGCATCTCTACTGTGGACCGACGAAAGCAGAATTACTTTATTTGGTGACTCTGGACAGTATGTTAGACGCCTGCCCAACACCAAATATAAAGCTCAGTGTGTACAAAAGACAGTTAAATAGGGACTGCAAAACTAATGATATGGGGAAGCTTTTCATATAATGGTGGGCCCAATACGTCTAATTAGAGACATAATGGATAGGAACGTCTATATCGGCATTTTGAGAGAAGTGATGTTACCATACTCCACGCCTCTAAAATGTATATTCCAAGATAATGACACGAAACACACCGGCAAACTGGCAAATGAGTGGTTTCGGGTTAATTGGGATAAAGTTTGTAGCGTAAATAACCTTTAAATACAGCAAAACTATGGATCACAGTGCGCGAATGAGTGGCATTAAATTCCTTTAAACAGATACCAAGATCTTATTGACTCAGTGCCTCGTAGATGTGCTGAAGCCATTAAAAACAAAAGTTATTCAACAAAATACTAAAATAGCTTTGTTATTTTAAGATAATATCAAACTTTTGTGCCTTTTGTATAAAAATTATTAGGTTTTGTGGTAACATTCCTATTATTTTGAACAAATAATTTTGAGAGTAAGCTTTACTTACATGAAATATTTTTTTGTTTTCATAGTTGTAACTAAATAATTAAGTGTTAAAAAATTAGAAAATGAATTAGAAATAAATTTTTAGTCAAAAACATTTGATATATACTCTTATATTTTTCTTAATTTTAAACTTTGCTTTTAAATGAATGACACTCCTATTATTTTGAACACACCTGTACATTTTAGTAATGCGATTGTCCTCCGCAGTTTTTAATTACTTTATTTAACCGAAGTGGCATAGAGTTTATTAATTTTTGTTCCCCCTTTTTATTAAAGCTTCTTCCAGCTCTTTTAATGAGTTATAAATCATTCCACTTTTGTATATTTCGGCACTTTAAATTTCCCAGAGGTTTTCGATAGGATTTAGATTGGAAATAAGTACTGGTCAGTCCAAAACAGCTTTACCTTTTTCTTCAAAATATGCTTTGGTTCTTTTGGCCTACATGTATAGGGCCGTTCTCTTGCTGAAAAGTAAAATTATTTGCATAATTTATAAAGTTTATAACGGTCAGTCAATATTGGCTTTCTACCAGATCGTTTATTAGTGCCGTTTTATTTTGGATTTGGATTTTAGAAAAGTCTAACATTTCTTCTATATTTAGTGTTTCGAAAAATTGCACAGAAAAGTAATGATAACCTGAAATGAAGCAATATCGTGCCACGTTAGAAATAGATTCGTAAAATTAAGAAATAAATAAATCGGTCGACAGTAGCGACAACAAACATTCAAAGTGGAGGCCAAAGTAAGCTTATTGGTAGAAACATCAGATTTACTCTTCTGGAAGTGACATCCCCGAACAGTACAAAACTCATCTAATGAAAACGGTTTACGCTAATCAAAAACTTTTCTGGTTGGTTTTTTTGCCTGATTTTTTAAATAATGAATATTAACTTTTTTTTTGGCCTGCATGGATCGATCTTGACACCACCAGTAGTTTCAACGGACCATTTGCTATATAAAACGAATGAATTTCTTTACATATTTCTGGTGAGAAATCCTTTTTCTCAATAGGCTATGTTTGTCTTTCTCATTAGAAATATGCAATTCCCGTGTTGAAGGGTTCGATCGGAAAATAAACGATTTACGTGAACTTCATACTTTTAGCTGGACACTTCAGCTAAACACGATCATTTATATTAAAATCAATAACAGTTGTTGAAATAACAGCGTGTTGGAAGGTATTTAAAGTATGGACAATAACCCACTATAAATTCTTAGTTGTCAAAAAGAGTTTATTTTTTCATTAATTTTTACCACATATACATACATACATATTTGGTCACTACACCCCTTCAGAATTATTGATCTTGTTTCTCACACTACTTATGTTGTGTGTGTTAACTTTATACATAAGTGGCGGGGCCTACAGTTTAAAGTCGATTCCGAACGACAGATTTTTGAGAAATTTTTCATGGCAATTTTATTTACTCTAAGAGATTTTGCCAGAAATCTGCTGCGAGGAAATCGCCGAAAAAATACTTTTTGTATTTTATTTTGACGTCTGGCCTGTGACTCGAACCCTGGCTTAAGTGTAATAAGCCAGCACACTACCTACTAGACCACATAAACAACAATAACTGTAATGTCAGAATGTAGAAAGGAGAAGAAAACAAAAGTGTAAAATACAAAAACAATACAGTATAGCAAAATCTTGAAGTTATCTATATGAAGTCAGCTATATGCTATAGGTCGTAAGCTGTTCAGTAACTAACCCAGAGTGGTATTAAAGAGAGTGGCTTAAGGTACAATGGTATGTAACTAGGAAATTTTGTTGTGTCTATTAGATAGTGTGTTGGCTTATTCGTGTTTTACAGCAAAAATTAGGGTGGTAGAGAATACCCTATGCGGTTAAAATACATTTTAGCTTTCTTTTGTATTTAAAAGAAAATACATTACTTAAAAGTTGGGCTACAAATTATCTATGTCTACCATGCTTTATAGTGTTCAGAGTTAATTCACACGATGATTACTTTCAAAAATTAATTTATTTAATTCAAAACATAGTCTTCATGCTGTATGGAGACCAATAAACTCAGTGTACAATTCTCCGTAAATTTTAGTCTTTATGGCATTTATTATGCTCAAATTAATGAAAAGAAAATATGTCTTAAAGCAGTTTATTGCCTTGCTGAAGTAAAAGAAATCATATAATAAAGCGACTTATAATGTTGCATTCTACGAAAATAACGCTGTGTTTCGAGAGAATATAACGATGACTGTGATTGAGATAAATTTAATATAAAGCCTTCTCAGAGTCATTCACATTGCAACTTGCTATTGTCTTGCTGTCAGTTAGCATCATTTGTTCTTGTAAGTGAATTGCATTTTACTTTACTTCAAGAAAACAAAGAAGTTCTAATCCATAATCATGACGTATTATGACGGTTACGTAGTTACATGTTGCAAAAACAAAAATAATAATAGCATGGAATTACAGTAATTGTATATGTACTACAATACCAATACATATAAATAAAGATATTGTAATGACGAATAATCACACTTATTGTACGCTATGTTCAAGGGAAAATATGCTGTTATACCCAAAAACTCCATTTATTATTGGTCAGGATTGAATAAAGATATTTTAACTTTAAGAGTTATACACATACTTACATAGATAATTGGTCATAACATTAATTAAAAAAGTTAAGTTAAAAAATTGCAAGATGATGAAAACTTTTTCCCAATAAACCCAAAATATTGTTAAATTTGTAAATTCTTATCTCCTTTTTACTCTCCCACCAATATTTTACTTAATTTGTCAACCTAAGGACCTAACGGGACTTTTTCTGATATGATTTGTTTCACCGTTCTTGATAACCGACAAAGTGGCTGATATGAATTGCAACCAATTTCAGGTTGTTATCATTTGTAATCCGCTCGTGTGACAGCTGACAGATTTATTCCAGTTATAATTCATTTTATTATTTACGAGCTTACAAAAGCATTTTGATCTATTGCATTCAGAAAAAAAGTTATTCATGATGGAATTCAACCGTGATAGTGTGAATGCTTTTTATTTGGCTGGAAAACCACAGGTGACTATCGTTAGAGCCCTCCAGCATTTAAATGTGAATAAATCATTTTTTCTCGTACCATTGCTCGTTACTCGTTGCATCGCGTCCAAAAAGTGGAAAAAAAAACGGTAACAACACCAGTACCCATCCGAAAAGTGAAGGCCAGATTTGATTGAATCCACGCCGGAATGGTAGAAAAATTGCTAGCGAGCTGAACATATCGCGAGAACGCATTCAACACATATTGAAAAATGAGCTTGGACTAAAGCTATTGAAGTTCTAAAAGTGCAAGGACTCATTCTCACTCACTCACAAAAGTTAGACTGGAAAGAGCCAAGGAGTTACTTCGCTTGCACGAAAGTGGCCAGTTACCGAATTTGGTTTTATCTGATGAGAAGCCTTTCCAAATTTAGCAGTTTGTGAACAAAGAAAATGATCGGGTATACTTGCCAAAGAGGTCAACTGAAAATTTACACCTGCGATTGGCCACCAGAACTCTAGCACCGCCGATGGTAGTGGTATAGTCCGCCGTAAAGACCGATGGTCGCTCCCCTCTTGCATTCATCGACCGAGGGGTCAAAATAAATGCCGAATATTATCGGGAAAATGTCTTAAAGGCAGTATTGAAGCCCTGGGCAGACCATAGACTTTCCAACAGGACTCAGCACCACCGCACTTAGCACGCGTCAACCAAGAATGGCTTTAAAAGATCACCAAAATCTCCGGATCTCCGTTGGACTTTTAGGGCATTTTGGAGAGTAAGGTTCTCACTAAAAAATATCAAAGTGGCAATCATGTCAAGACGGCGCTTCGCCGGGAATGGGCCAAAATTCCGCAGAGCCACTTTCGTGCAGCCTGTGATGGCTTTGTCGGCCGTTGAAGGCCATAATTCATACCAAAGGTGGCAAATTCGTACAAATCTAAACTGATCCTAAAATTTGATGTTATTTCAAACATTTTTTGCTTTTGAACAATAAAATTTAAAAAATATAGCGTTTTATTTTGTTGCGTTATATATCAGCCACCCTGTAAATATATGATATATGTATGAGGATAAGTTTCATCACTATGAATTGTTTGCAGATATACTACATATCGTCGTCGAAAATCCAAAAGTATGTAACATTACTTTTCCTAATTTTACAGGAGAAGTAAAAACCTTATAAAATATCAAGTATGTACTGCATATATAGAAACATTTTGAATTATTGATATAAAAACGTTATTTTTGGTCGCAAAAATCTAAAAATTGGTAGGGATATGTTAGATAATCTTACGAATCGTAATCAATCAAAAACTCGATTTTGATTTTTTTGATGATATGTACTTTTGGATTTTTAAGGACGATATGTATTTAGTTTAGAGATTGAACTTCCCTACAATATGTGTGAATAATATCCATTTTAATGCAATTTCCAATTATATCCCTATGTCCAGGAATATATATAAGATTTACCTTTGAATGTTCAGAAATTTTCCAGAGAAATTCTCCTAATTGAAAGATAATGACGGACGCAAAACCTACGTTTGTTAGGGACTTAATCACATCCTAGCTGTCCGAGAAAGTTTAGACATTTTCAGGGAAATTTCCGCCACTCGACAACCATTGCCTCGCTTTCAAAATTGCCTTGACTTTGGCTTGGGAAATACTGCAGTGGACAGGCGGCCTATAAAAAAGTATACCACAGTGCTCCCTGTCACTTAACTTTAAGCTATCTGAGTAAGCCTCAAGGATTACATTGGGAACCTCCCGGTTGTTCATTAAAAATGTCATCAGTTGGAATTTCCTGCAGATATATTTCATAAAAACCCATTTTGCTGACAAAAAGGTGCGAGGACAGGTCTTCGAGAAGAAAAAACAATAAATAATTCGTTAATTCCTCATTAACTAATGAGGGTAGACAAATCAAGAGGAGATAATTTATTGTGGCCCTTTGCTCTCACTAGGAGTCGTAATAAACCATAAATATTTCTATATTTTCGAAAGCATAAAACATGATTCTATTTTAAAAAGTGGCAGCGGTTTTATAAATGTCAGCGTTCTTTGGAACTATTAAGGTTTTTGCTTTCCACGTTTGTTCAGTTCTTGAAAACTATTAACCTTAAAAGCTTTTCAAAAAACAAAAACATTAATTGGAATTTGTTGCCAGCATGTAAATAAATGTAAAATTTTGCATAAAAATTCAAAACTCTGTAGTAAATACAGCAGAAAATATTCGTTGTTATTTGGTATATTTTTATAGAAGTGCTTTGATTTTTGCATTTCTTTCCTATTAATCTTTATTTATGATTTTCGAAATCTTAAACTTGTGCTCTTTACTTTTTCTAAAGAAAAAAGAAAACTTAAATAATTCAATGTTATATAGGATGGGGCATCTATCGGTTTAAATTTGAACCATTGATTTTTCAAATCTGACAATACTTTTGTCATTCTATTCTGTTACAAAATTTAGTATATAGTCTCCATTGAACATAATGAATCGATTTAAGCTTGAGCAAAGCTTATTAGCTCAATGGAAAACTGCACGGTGACGTTGATTATGCCCAAAAAAATTATCTTTTCGGATGAAGTTAATTTTCATCTTGGTGGATACGTTAATAATCAAAAATTCCATATTTAGCGTTCAGAAACACACGGCCCACCCAGCACGAGAGATTTTTTGGTGCGGCTATGTCATTGACCCATATTTCTTTGAAAATGAGAACGGCGCAATCATTGCGATAAATGGAGACAACTGTTGCACTATGATAACTGATTTGTTTATACCCAATGTTTGCCACAATCGATTGAATGCGTCAACGGTTTGATGGCTGTTTCATTTGTCGAAATCGTAATGCTAATTGCACGCCAAGAAGCTGTGATTTGACACCGTTTAACTATTGTTTGTGGACCGCCGTTAAAGAAAAGTATTATGCTTGATGCCATTTCCGAGATACGACTCTTTATACAAGAAAAAGTGCGCGAACATTTGTCCGATAGAATGAGGTAATATTCAATTTCTAAACGAAACAATTGTACTTCGCAACAAAAAAAATAAATCGAGCAAAACTTCAAAATTTATACTTTTAAATTTCCCACCCTATACATTAAAAAATTTTATTTTGACTTTTGTATTGGAAGAGTAAAAATTATTTTGGATCAGCGTACGATGTTGTGAAAGTATAACGGAAACCAGTCGTTCAATTTTTCACTTACTTACCCTGAAGCTTAAAAACAATTTTTAATATTTTCAAAAAACATACGAGCGTAGCAAAATCTTTAGAAAATTAAAGCAAAATAAATTGTATGTAAGACATGTGTTAGGTTTAGTTTTTTTAAAATTTGTATGTTATTTGTACTGCCATAACCATCAGCATTTAGGGGTTTTATTTAAACATCTTTCCCTGTTCAATAATTCAGTAAATTAAAAGACGAAGATTTTAGTCAGGATTTAATATGTAAGAGAGGATATTAATTGAACCACTAGCCAACTAACCTCTCTGGCGAATTCAAATTTTATCTAAAAAATGATCTTGGAATATATGAATTATGTAATATTACTTGAAGTCGCTGTAGTCTAGTAGGTAGCGTGTTAGCTTATTAGACGAAAAGCCAGGGTTCGAGCCCCAGGCCAAACATCAAAACAAAATACAAAAAGTATTTCTTCGGCGATTTCCTCTCAGCAGATTTCTGGCAAAAACTCTGAAAGTAAAAAAACCTGTCATGAAAAGTTTCTCAAAAAAAATCTGTCGCTTGGAGCTGACTTTAAACTGTAGATTTTGCCACTTATGTATAAAATTAACACATACAACATAAGTGGTGTGAGAAATTATGTTAATAATCTAGACTGAAGGGTTGTAATGACCAATTATGTATGTAATAACACTTGAGATGATATATAAGATAGTTTAAAAAAATTTGCAATAAATGGCAAATATTTAATACATAAAAATTATTTACAAGGGCAACAATTTCTTCAAATTTCAAAATTACGTATTTGTTCAAAAGTATAAAGAAATTGCAGTTACATTAGCAAACCTGCTCTTTTAGACCTTCTGTATATGTTAAAAAATAAATCAGTTTTACATCCCAAGCTCAACCGAAGTTATAGCAAAAAGTGTTTGCGGCAATTAGATCATAGGACTTATGTCTTGAAAACTTAAATCGCATTTTGCCAAGTACAAGTTTTTTTGAGACTATGGTGCAATAAAGGAGCGATATGTACTTATATTAATTTGTGTATATAATTTGTATACGTAATTTCCGGTTTATAGAGTATGTTTTTGACATTTCAATCCAAATTTTACTGACATAAGAATGTAGCAAATCCTACTAGCTTGGGACTCTAAGGCTCATATATAAAAACTATGGGTTTTTTCATAAGAAAAAGCATTTTATCATGTTTGTTACAACCATACCTGTTAAATTTCGATTACGATTAGTAATCACTTACACTAATTTTTGGAAATAATCGTAATGATTATATATGATTATTTTCAAATATTCAAAAGTAATCAAATCGTTTTCAATAATTCTTTTTGATTATTTCAAAATATTCAAAAAGAATTTGAGAGTAATTATTGAAAACGATTTGATTAGTTTTGGATTACTTTTGATTCTTTTTGATTACTAGACTAATCGCCAGCAATACTGATTATGGTTTGATTACATTGCAATTATTTTAACCAAAAGCAATCGTATTTGTAATCATTATTTTACCATTAAAAAAAAAAAAAAAGCAAATTACTAATCATTACTTAGCAGGTATGGTTATAACAAAATACTTGCATATGCAACAAAATTTAATCGTCAATAGTTGTTTTAAAATATTCAAATCACTCAACTTTTAACTTAAATTAAAATTTCTTTTACTGACCCTGTTAAAGTAAACAGAAGATAGAAATCAGCTTTAGCATATGAAAGGTTACTGTTTTAGTGCAGAAATACAATTCTTTAGATGAGACTCTGAGGCTTATCAAGTAGTTAACGTTACTAATTTTATTTCAGTATCAAACAGATAGAAACATTTAATAATTTTCAACTCTTTTAAACGCAATTTTCCAAAACATGCAAAATAAAAGTCATGTAATTTGGTTGCGGTAAGCTAGTACATCTCTTATTGCATTGATTTTATCATCAAAATGAATCAAACAGACACCTGCTAGTAAGTTTATACGTAATTTCTAAAATAATATGATGTTTTTAACGGCTTTAAACGCTAAGTTAATTACTTCTGTTCAGGCCAGAGATCAGCAAAGAGTATTCAAAACGATGAGTAGATTCGAGTCATACTTATAATTTCAGCTACTTATACACATTCATACTTATTTTAATACTCATACTCAAAGTTGGAAGCACTGGTCGTATTCATACTTAATAATACACATGATGTTATTAACTTCAACTTGTCTCTACTTAACAGTTACACGAAGCACAAAATAAGTATGATTCGCGTACGAACACTACGGCATTCACAAGAAGATTGTGTGTATGCTTTGCTTGTTGTCTTTGTCCTTCCTTTCTTCTTTGTTTGTATATGCAACAACAACAAAGGCTTTAAATTTTGATGAGTGATTCGAGTCACTCGAATGACTTATAAGTATTATAAGTATTTTTCTAAATTTATGAATCAAAATGAGTAGGCGTATGAATCAAACATATTTCGAATGTTGTGAGTTTGATGTCAACGTTGTACTCATACTCATTGGTACTTATACTTATAAATCAGTGTAGCAGTACGAATGAATCAGAGTAGTTGAATTTCAATTCTGTTGATTCACTTATACTCAAAATTGCATGAGTGTTTCTGAGTAGTGGAAAAACGAATCATCGCTGATCTCTGGATCAGACCTTCATAATGAATTTCTTTCATATGTGTGCATATACGTTTGTATAAATATACAAACATAGCTACGTACACATGTTTGCACGAAATTAGTTGAACAACTTTATATTGCTGAGTTCATGTAATTTTTTATTTTGCTTGGATTTGTGCATTTTACCTTATTTTTGATTTTAACAGTTAGTTCAAATAATGATAAAAGAAATACCTTAAACTTCTGATTAAGTTTCAAGTTTTGCTTTATTTAAATTCTTTACTTTAATCATTTAATAAAAACCTTGAGCCACTTTTAACTTTATTTACATTAAATTTGTCGGGGGTTTCATATTTCCTTCAATTTCTTATACGTGTGACTAAATACATAAGTCCAAAGCATAATTACATACTTATATTATTAATAAATACATTTAGAATAATTTGTTGCAATTCAGCAATAAATTAAACTTTAGATATATTAAAATATAAATATACAAATATATCTACATATATACATACATACATATTACAATTTATTGCAATTTGGCAATAAAATAGTATTTAGTGCTATGATTGATTATAAAATAAATGGGATAGACAATTGTTTAAGCAAACATAACGGTTGTTTTATTCTCAATTTATTCGCAATAACCAAGTTCAAGTACTTTTGTTATTCAAACCACTATAACCAAGTTTAAGTGCTTGAGTGGTGCTTCCGCTCGGATAAAGCAACAAACAATTTAATTGTCCCGGTGATTCCGTCCGTATAATACACAACCGACCAGCACGTCAGCTGAATCATAAACATCTGGTGAATCCAGAATCGTTTCTTAAAAAATCATCTTGCAGATTTTTTCCTTGTAGATAAATATTTATACTTTCTTACTTTTGCGCGAATCTATTAGCGTTGTGTTTATTCAGTTAGAAGTTTATATTTATTTTATAATTTTTGCCGATGTTTTTAGTGGAAGCTCCAGAGATATGACAATGAATATGATCCCAATATTGGCTAGGAACAAGACAGGACTTACAGTCTCGCATATTAATGCCCAGAGTCTGAACAGTTAGGTTAGTTTTTGAATATTCGGATTTCTGAGACTTGGCTTTCGAACTTGGCTCCTGAGGGTCTTATAGTCCCGGAAGAATATCAGGTCTTCTGAATGAATGATCCGTGCGTGCGGGGTTGCCATATTTGTGAGAAATGGTTTAACTTGCAGAACCCCTGGGAAATCGTCGTCCACAATCAGTCCAGCTGACGTAAGGACTGGGAATGTCGAATTTATCTTTACTGAAGTTTCTTCATTTGGTAGAAACATGTTGGTTGGGTGCGTATATCGACCAAATAATAGAAAATCATTTTGAGGTTTCTATGATGCCATTGGGACTCAGACACTATTGTGATCTGTGGTGATTTTAATTTTAATATTTTGTTGGAAGCTTCTATCACCAACTACATGCTATCTCTAGGTCTTAATACCACTGAACCTACGCACCACAATCCACGTCTAGTACACTGATAGACCTCATTTTTGTAGCAAATGATGTGAAGACCTTTTTGTATGATCTGCACCATGTTTTTCGAGACATGATTTGTTATTTTTAACATATGATTTTAGACCACAATTATCTGAACAAATTTACAGCTATTGGAATTTTAGAAATATGGACAGTGATGTTCTATGTGAACGTTTTTCTCAAATTGCTTGGAACGATTTGTATTATACGCCCTCCGTCAATATGTTGCCCTCTTTTTTGAAGGAAAATATTCAGATTTTATTTAATTCTAATAGACGGAAACCTTGATTTACGAATTCTTTCAAATGTGCCATTGATCTGAGAGATCTTGCTTATTCAAGGTGGAAAGGACTTAGGACACCTGAATTGAAATTAGAATGTTGCAAGGGCGAACTTTGGTTCACGCAATTTTATATTCCTTTGAAAACTAGAATTTTAATTGCGAAGACTTATTTGATTCCCTGCTTACTGTATGGATCGAACTATTTGGTAATTGCGATTCTTGCAGCAAATGTAGGCTGAACGTGATATTCAATAATATTGTTAGATATGTTTATAAATTGAGAAGATATGATCATATCTCAGTTGCGGCTAAGAGCATTCACGGAGTGATCTTTGATAATCTTCTGAAAATTCGTGCACTTTTATTTTTGCAACGAATAGTGAACAAGCGGGTGGCGAGTTATTTATTTGACAGACCACGTTTTGTCCAGTTTTGGCAGTTTTATTTACATGCTATGCGTTTCTGGAACATTCTTCCACAACATCAGGAATGCAACACCAACGCTAATAGCTTTAGAAAATTCTTGTTTCAATGTTTTCGTTGATTATTTATTTTCTTTACATACATATATATCCAAATTTGTTTTTTTTTTTGTTTTTTTTCTTTAGTATCCTTTTTCTAATTTGTTTTTATTCCCCTTACTGTTGCTATCACTAAATAAATAAAATAATTAATTAATGCTAAATAAAATAATTAATTTAAACAGCTCATTAAGTTTTACTTAAATTATTATTTGTTGAGCCGGAAAAATGGAAAAAAAATGCCGCATCGAAATTTAGCGAGCCAGGTCTGGCACCGTCAACACACTTTCTCCATACAGATCGGTTAATTTCTTTCCGACTTGAACATTATTTTTGCCCTTTCTGTAGTAAAACAGTAAGAAATGTAAGATATGAATACTGCTCATCGTTCTCCATGTTTAAAAGGGCACCAACGAAAAACAAATGCGTAGAATTAATTGAAATTTTAACACACGATATGACCTCTCAAATCATAAAAAAACTATACGGCTTAAGTGTAAAGTTGGGAACAAAAAAATACAAATAAGTCCTCCTTCGGGAAAAAGCGAAATTACTTTTCGAACAACCCAATATATTACTGATAATATGGATATTTTTCACACATCAATCGTTCTCCATTTATACACTGGCAGCAGTGATTCGAATCAAGTCACACATAGACTTAAATAAAACATATCTCAAGTTATCATAAAGTCTGTCTTTATTTTTTAACCAAATCCGTCCGAGCCTTCTGGTGCTTAAAATCCCCAATATTAGAAAAAAGTACACTTTTAGTTGTACTTTTGTGGATATTTATAAATAAAGCAACAAACAAATTATGTTTTTATTGATATTATTGTGAATTTTTTTAAGTCTGCCTTTACACTAGCAAAGTTTTCTATAATCTGTTTTCCGGTAAAAAAATTTCGTTGACAATCTTATCCTTAATCAAATCTTAAGCGTCATGTTGGCAGATGACACGAAAGCTGGAGCCGCGAATAGTAAAAATATCTTCGAAAATATGAATAAAAGCCAGGATCATTATCTCGGTACCATTCAATTTATTATTGATAGAATGCTAACTAATATGGACATGCATATGCAAACTTTCTGTATCTTTCTTTCTGCGTTGGGCTAATCCTAATTTAAACTGGTGACATTGTCTTAGCATAACCCCAGATAATCGAAATATTGCCTAGGTTCGTTGATAGTAATTGCCTTATCGACGTTATTAACCATTTAACTTTCACGTTTTGGTTCATCAAAATTGTCAGATATCTATCTAGTTTAGAAGGTATTAAAGGGTAATTTCGAAATTTTAATAAAAATCTCTGGCATAAAAATCAAACTAAATTTCACCTATGACGTCGCAAACCCAATATTCACACGTAAATGTAACTTTTTCGCATTGCATTGGTCAGTAATGGATCTTATGTGGATTGATGATGTCCCAAATTCGACACTTTTGTTTGTTCACGCGCTCTTTTATCTAGAAATTAACCTAATCACTGAAGATAACTTGGCAGATGTTGGAGTAGCTTCAGCAAGATGGTCGTTTTCAAATGATAAAGTTCAGAAGTTTCAGTTGGTAGGGTATATATTATGTTCTCCTACTCTTAAATTAAGTCGCCGTAGTCTAGCAGGCTTATTAGGTTCAAACTCCAAGTCAAAGATCGAAACGAAATATAAAAAAATATTTCTTCGGCAACCATCTCGTAGCAGATTTTTGGCAAAAGCTCTAAGAGTAAATAAAATTGCTATGAAAAATTTCTCAAATATTTGTCATTCGGAGTCAACTTTAAACTGTAGGTCCTAGCGCCACACTCTGCCTTCTGGAGTAACTGGATATTCCTCTTTACAAACTCGGACAATTTTGCCCGTAGAACTCTATTAGTATCGATCATCGTTTTCTGGGGTTTTACTTTTGCAGATGTGCACGTTTTAATATCAGCTAGAATTTCTTCGGTTTCTCATACAAACTCTCTTTTCTTGTTCTCCTCAAACTAATAGGTAAACATGTTAGTATTAAATTCTTGGCGGCCATCCAACAATCTTATTCTCACTTCGCTCATTGTACTGGTTTGTGCGCATAATTCCATTTTAATCCGGTCTAACGTGAAAACTAATTTTAATTTGTTGTCTATAATCTGACTTCTAACATCAATTGTAAAGTTTTAAAGTCTTGGGGAACGTAGTGTTCGTGAGGTTTTTAATATGTGTTTGAGTAATTTCAGTTTACCTTATGATGTGTATATTTTGTTGTTGTCTGTTTATCTCGTTTGCTTATTATTGTTTAGTTCGTTTTAGTCCCGTAACAATATACTCGGGTCTGTTATTTTGTGTTGCATCTGTTTGTTAAAGTTCTTTATAGTTAAAGTACGAACTTAAATTAAAAATAAAAATTTTTAAATTGGTCGTAGGTTTTTATTATGTTTATAAAATTCTATGTTTTACAAAATATTAAATTTTTTGTGGCTTTTGCTGAAATATAAATAGAAATATTAACTTGTCAAACGCAATACATTATTTTTGAAAATTAAACTCTTACACTAAAAGCCATGTATGCTCTGGTATTTTTTGTTTTGCATGAAAACCAAGTTATAATTCTTCTTTTATATTAGAATATTTATTATATTTCAAAAGAGCTGAGATTTTTTTTTCTTTTCTTCTTCTTTGGTTTACAAAATGTATTGCCACAAAAAAAATATCAATTTCCTGCTGTGATTTAATGTGGTTTTAATGTAAAATTCTTTCTTTTTACTTTTGTTTAAAAGTTTTTTCCATACTTCAAGAAATTGTGTTGTAACATAATCTATGTATAGCATAAAATAACCTGTCTTTGACATTAAAATAAATGAAATAAACACACGTATTTTTTAGTCAAAGGATTTATTTATTTAATATTCAAAATTAAAAAAGTTTCATCAGTTGAATACATTTTAATATTGAATTGAATATTGAAAATGTAACTGATGGAAGACGTTTTGGAAGCTTACTTACTTTATGGGCTGTAATTATCCTTTGGGTGTTAAAGGTTACTCCATTGATTACACATTGACAGTGCTAGTTAACCTGAAAGAATTTGCCATTAGTTCGCTTCATCTAGTCCTCCTTTGTATAATCTTTACTTTTGCTATGCAGCTTTCACGATGGCGTCTCAGAAATAGATCTAGTCGTTTTCTCTTTGATAACGTCATAGAATACGATTTCATCAAATTTACAATTTCTATTCTTTTCAGGCTACCACAAAGATATGTAACCTGTCCTTGTTACCTTTATTATCCACGAACACGCAATCAGTTATATTCTATCCATTTTAGTTATTTGGATGTAATTGCCGTCCGTCACTCGGTTGTCTATGTATCACTTCAGTCCAGTAGAATGTGGCCCATACGTGTGTTTTCTCTTAGGGAAATGAGCCAAGTTCATCACTGGATATTACTTCAGCAAGGCAGTTGTTCTTACTGCCGACAATAGACAATGTGAGCACAAAGCCTTTGTTAGAGCTACCGTTGTTACCCTCTTCTCTATAATGTGTTCGCTCTGTTATTATTTTGGATATTATTACTTCTTTGATTTTATGTTCTAAAGTTCCTTCTTCACATATTTCAGATACTCCTGATGCCAGCTCATCTCTCCCATAGTGGATTACTTGCTTCAGGACTCTCTCTCTCTCTCTGTTCTTCATATCTTCATGCTTATGAGTTTTTATGCCCGCTGCTAGGCAGAAGTATACATCTATTACTCTCTGTTCTTCATGTACGATAACACAATGTTTTTCAAAGTAGGACCTTTGCTTCAGTCTTCACTGGACAGTTTTAATTTTCAGATTATGATAGTCTATCATAACAGACCTCATACTCTATTCGGTCAGTGAGTTTGTAATCAACAAAAGTTGTTACGTCACAGTCTACAAGAAAAAACTGATAACTTAGAAACTATAATAAATGGAGTAGATGTTAAACCTTATCGATTAAAAGTTGGATTAACCTCACAGAAATTAAACAAATGTTGTTAATGCAGAATAAAGCAAATCGTCCTACTCGTACATTGATTTAAACTGGACCTGAAAATTTACTTAAATTCTTTACACGATAAGAATTGTTTACACGTACGTAAAGTCAAATAACCTAACCGTAAGTACAGGTCAGACGACCGATCGATTTGTGTTTACACGATGAATAAAATATCAAAACAAAATAAAATGACAACAGATTATTTTTCTCTGTATTTATTTATTTGCAAAAATTATATCTCCGATCAAAAGTGTGTTAGTTTTCCAGAAATTTAAAAACAAAGGACGTGGAGAGCCTTACATTTGCCGAATCTTCATTCGTATTTTCCCTCAATATAGTATACTGGAATTGCAAACTTGCTAAAATTCGAACTTGAAAGGTACTATCGTAGACCATTGGTACACCTATATCGCGGAACTCTCAGAACGCGGTTTCTGTATAGCGCGGAGCTGAAATTGTTAAAGTCCTTCATAACACGTTACTCTTACAGCACGTTTTCCGTTCAACAACATCCCACAAGTTCCATCACACAGCCTATGAATGACTTCAGTAACTAGATATAGTAAGAGAGTATAATATCAGTTTTATTTTTGGGCAATTCACACGACTTTGTATCGTGTATATTGTATTGAACACGAAACCAATACAACTTTTAAAAGCATATGAAAAAAATGTGTATAAGTGTACTGGATTTTTACATGAAAATTATCAACAACAAGGACACACAGTTGTACATTCGTCTATCAATACACTCAATAGAACGATACAACGGCTTGTGTGAATTGACCAATAAACATTTCATAGTCGGTTTCATAATCTCTGAGCCCTTTCGCAGTATGTACATTGTACATACGTGTTTTGTTGGTCTTTCTAAAACTTTTTTGCAACTCATATCTGACAATGAGGATGAATGTTGAAAACTTATGATGGTTGACTGTGGTTGACTTAAGGAAAATTTCCAGCGCTGAACAAAACAGCGTTAATCGGGGCAAATTAAGACGTGCATAGAAAATACAATTAGGATCTTTATTCTTGACAGACTAATAAAAGAGCCTTGAAAAAGATACGTAGTATACACCTTCGTTATATAGTGTACCGTGTTTGGTGGAGGTATGGAAGTTTCATTTGCACACAAATACAACAAGCGTCAATACAGTGTGCGATTTAGGGGAATACTATCACGTAATACTGAAACAACATTAAGCGGGGCAGAGCTGAGCGGGGTCTTACTGTACATATATACATATACATGTTTCTTAATATTGTTACGAAAATAAAAACAGTGTTGTATCGTTTAACAATAAAAACGGTAAACAAAAGCTAATGCTAAGCTAAGCACTAATGGATACATCGAATCTTTATTAACAACAAACATCAGTATGAGAGAAAAAGGGATAGACAAGTAAGCAAACGCAACAACAAGCAATGTGTCGCGATAGAATTCTCGAGAAGGCGAAACCCCGAACGTTCCACTTCAAGAACCTTCATCAGACTGATTCGTGCGCACATATAAAAAGGCAAAACAAAGCAGAAAACGAGTCAGTCAGAATTCAGTCAGCCTTGTGTGAAGTTGTTTTCGTGGTTTTGAAGATCGCCGTTGTAAGGATATAGCGAATAGTTGTGTGATAAAAATAATGAAAATAAACAGATTATTGTTGTAGTTATTGTTAAATACGTGGTACAAGTTGGAACAGTGGCACATAAGATAGTGCGGACAATAAAGAGTTTAACTGAAATTAAAAACATATTTGGTTTTTTTTACTTTGTTTACAATTAACGAACTCATATTAATAGACTTTTTTCTCTTTGCTTTTATTTGCGCACTATGAAAACTATCACCGATTAAAAAGAGAGAAAACGAAGAAGGTTAAGTAATAGCATGTTGATAACATCTCTTAACAAAATGCAACTTTAGTTGTAGTCATCGACTATCTGATTAGATAGGTAAACATTTTAATTCTTTATGTAATATAGACCAAATATCTGTGAATGCCAGTATTGCATTCAGTTTTACTATAAAATAAAGAAAAATCTTGAACGTATTCTTTAAACTGTTTTAAATAGTTTTTTTTTTCATTTTAGATTCAAATGGTTTTGACCTGCAAGCCCATACCATAAACTAGCTAAAGTAGGCCAACCAAATATCTACTATCCATTCTGCATGTGGCATTATAGACATTGCATGTTTACAATGTATTTCAGAGTTCTATTGAAAGGATTAGAATAGAAAACCAAACAAACAGGAAATATGAATTTAAGCAAAAATTTTTAAAATAAACGAACATATAAATATGGCAATTGCAGTAACATCCTTTTAAAGAATTTGTTGTTATTGTTTATATTTGCTTTTTTTGCGCTAAAAAGAAAACAGGAGAAGTACCGAAGATTTTCCATTTTGAAATATAATAAGGATTTCTAGGATTAAAAATTGAAAAGAAGCAAATGTAGACTGGGACAAACAATTGCTAGTACACTAAGCAGGCATAGCTTATTTTGACATCACTTCAAAAAGCATTTTGACATCACTTCAATTTTAAGGTACAATAACTATTCCCGTTTTCTATTTTCGAAGTTAACTAACCCACAGCTGTTTGAAATTGTTTTGATTGCAAAAAACGAATAAGATATCGAAGTTAAAATTTTTATGAATTTTTCATATAGCAAAGAAAAAAGGTGTTAAATGATCATTTGACGAGTAAAAACAATTTTATCAACTTATTAGTACTTTGCACATCAGCAAAAAGTAATATTTCTGTACTTTTAACTCCCAAAAACAATTTTAAGTTTTTAATTTACTTATTGAAATTCGTCATAGCCTAATTACAATTGTTTTAAAAAATAGAAGCTTTAAACTGGTTTGAGTCTTAAATTTTTGTTCTTAAATCAATTTGTTTCTGGGCTAAGCAAGAATAATAAACAAAGTTGTATGTGGCAAATTCAATGAGTTAGAGTTATAATTTCAAAGTTAGCTAACATCTCTTTAACATCTAGGATATTCATCATTAGATACACACAATTTATTTATGCTTATCAATCAGTTCATATTCATTTATTGATTCCTTATTGAAAAGAGTAGATTTTATGAGATTTGACTCCAAAATATTCCAGAATACTGCACATTTGCCTATTTGTTGTCAATTTTTTGTTTTCTAAAATACCCCTACAGATAAATCATGAATCAGTATTTTGGAATTATCGCGAAGGAATTGAAGAGAGTAGTGCGTGTCTAAATCTGTAGCGTTCATCATAAAATTTCCTTTCAAAATTTAAATTTTTTTATTGCAATTGAGGTCGCCGTGATCTAGTAGGTAGTGTGCTGGCTTATTAGACGTAAAGCCAGGTTTCAAGTCCCAGGCCAGACATGAAAATAAAATGCAAAAAGCATTTTTTCGACGATTTTCTCTCAGCAGATTTCTGGCAAAAGCTCTGAGAGTAAATATAATTGCCATGAAAAGCTTCTCAAAAATCTGTCGTTCGGAGTCGACTTTAAACTGTAGGCCCCGCCACTTATGTATAAAATTAACGCACACCACATGAGTGATATAAGAAGCTAGGCCGTAATCCTCACTAAATGGTTGTAATTGCCGGTGGCAGGTGAACCTAAGAGAACCTTGCAGCTTGTAGCCAAATAATATACTCAGAAAGTCTCTGTTCATGATTTTCCAGATAGTTAATGAATTTTATATACAACACTACATATATACAACTATACATTGTGACCGAATCCTTATTAAACAATTATTGCGTCTCTGCATTTATCACCAAAAGACGAATCTTCTAATTCGAGTGTAAATGAATAAAATGTAACACAATATAAAAAATTCTTTTTGCAATAAACATCGTTTATTTAAAGTACTTGCCATTATGGGGTTATGATTCAAAGAAAATTTAATTCACAATTTACATGAAAACAATTTTTACTCTATTAAACACAATAAATGTCTGACTCTTGTTAGTCCTACAACCATGTGATGTACTTGAGCATATTCGAAATATGTTTTGTAAGCATATATCGACATCCGTATCCTATGTAGCGAATTCATGCCACATAATAATTCGTTAGGAATATTTACATAATTTTGTTTGGAGTTGCTGGTTGAAAATATTTGTTATAAACTGAGTTCTCCCTAATGTGCTTTGAGTTTCCTAAATGTAGGTTAAATATTTTCTATTCGCAAATATTTTTTTAAATCCTAATGGAAATTTATATTTCCATTTGTTGCAATTGTATTTGAATTTCGTTGTCCACACGAATTCTCTTTATTTATTTTCAATTCAGTGTATTTTCGACATTTTTTATTCCCCTGTCAATTGAGTTAAAATTTTTCAATTAAAAATTGTCAATAGTTTGCAGTATTTTTTTAAGTGGAAGCAAAAAACCTCTTTGCTACGATCAAAACCGAATATGTCACATCCTACATCAATCTACACAATTTTAAATAAGTAATCTAGTATTTGGAGAGCACAAAGCCAATATGGAACAGTTTAAATCCAAATATGGAAGTTAGTATGTAAATGGTTACTGTAATTTGTAGTATCCTACTTCATATCGCTAATAGGGAGCATTTTTACTGTCGCTCCCTATAACTGAGATAGGTCCTGAAGTTCTAGAGATGATATCATCAGCCACAGGTATCGTAGGAAGGATATGCAATATCATATCTTCTTACTTCTAGTCGCCGTGGTCTAGTGGGCAGTGTGTTGGCTTATTAGACAAAAGGCCCGGGTTCGAATCGCAGGTCAGACATCAAAACGAAAAATATTTCTTCGGCTACTCCCTCTCAGCAGATTTCTAGCATAGACTTTGAGAGTAATAATTACCATAAAAAGCTTCTCAAAAATCTGTCGTTCAGAGTCGACTTTAAACTGTAAGTCCCGCCACTCATGTATAAAATTAACGCACACAACATAAGTGGTGTGAGAAGCTAGGTCATAATCCTGACTGAAGGGTTGTAATGGCTAATTATGTATGTTACTTCTATCTGTCTTACTTCTATAAACAAGAATGCGTCATTTCTAAATTAATCCCTGTCTTACGGAGATTTCTTAGTTGCTATACTCTACAAGTATTCTCAATCATTGATATTTTTTATGTGATTCTCAGCTGCTGAGGTGTTTTTATTGCATATGCTGCAATTATTGCATAAACTTCATCGAGGACTAAACTGTTTTACTGGACACTACTTTACCAACATCTGAAAGAGTTCGTCAATATAGCGTCTAACTAACTAATTTTGAAAACATTTACTTACGAATACCAAAGATTTGTGCAAGACTACGAAAGGTGCTATAATTTTTCAGTGTCTAACTATGATTTCTGATCAATTCTAGATAACAAAAAGCTTTTAGTGCACATAGCCAATAGTATAGAATAGTACAGAATTGTACAGTATAGTATAGAATAGTACAGGTTGTCCAAGGTCAGACATCTCAACAAAAATATGAAAACATATTCAGCCGGCGACTTTCCCTCAGCAAATTCCTTGAAAAAATTCTAAGAGCTAAAAAATTGCCAAGAAAAGTTTCTTAAAAATCTGTTGTTCGGAGTTTGACTGGAGGTCCCATCACTCAGGTATAAGAAATTAACACGCACAACATAAGCGGTGTGAGAAGCATGCTATGTCCGTGCCGACCTCATACATTATCATTCAACTGATAACCAATATGAGTCGACATTAACCTTGCTTTTTATATATTTTTTAGCTTTCGTGGTATTATTTAATATACATGAATAGCGAACTATATTCAATTGAATTTAAAGTTATCCGAAGAAGTGACTTATTTTTTCTATTAATAATTGAAAGTTTACTAGAAAACTCGTGGTTCATTTTTGGACTGAGTTTCTCTGTTACTGGCTTATAAAGACGGAAACATAAATGTTGTCTCTTTCACTCAGAAAGTGTTTTTCGAAATTATATACACTACAACTTCGACAGTCCGGACACTCCAATAATTCGGATGCCTCTACATTTCGAACAAATTTTTTTATGCAAGAAAAAAATTTAAATTTACATTTTTCACAATAATTACTTCAGTTTTGGTACATTCTTTCGCAAGCGTGTTTGTCTAACTTCATACCAAGTGTCATTCATGTCTTTAAATAATAAACGGAAACAAAAAACACTAACTTTAGAGGAAAAGTTTTAGCTAGGTTGCCGAAATATTCCATGTTCCTAAATCAATGATTTGCAACATTAAAAAAAATAAAGGGAAGATAAAACAATTTATTTCGAACACCTATAATGGTAATTACATAACTGAAGACGATATGAATGATGGGGCAACTGGTGCAAACGAATTTTTATTAGATTTTTTTGATGCAGAAATATACAACACACTAAGCGAAAAGAATCATCAGTGTTGCTCACAGGCTCTGAAGGCGACCTTAGAATGGATGCAAAAACAAAGATATCAGTTTCAGCTGAAGTCGCCGTAGTCTAGTATGTTGTGTGTTAACCTTTTACACAGAAAGTCCAGGTTCACATCCCTGGTCATACATCATAACGAAATATGAAAAAAAACAATATTACTTCGGACGATTTCCTCTCAGCAGATATCTGGCAAAAACTCTGAGAGTAAATAAAATTGCCATGAAAAGTTTCTCAAAAATCTGTCGTTCGGAGTCTACGGTAAACTGTAGGTCCCACCACTCACGAATAACATTAACGCATATAATACGAGAGGTGTGAGAAGCTAGGCCGTCATCCTGACCTAAGGGTTGTATTGGACAATTATGTAAGTATATACATATGTATTCAGTGGGCTGAAGAGAATATGCAGGATATTCTATTGTTCAAGAGGCTAGAGCAAAAAGCACAAATCAACCATCTCAACAAAGTTAGTCAACACAAAATAACTTCGTTTTGAAAAAATTTTCACTACATACTATAGTCCGGACAACTCGATAATCCGGACGTGCCTAAAACTATATGTGTCCAGATTGTCAAAGTTCCACTGTAATATTTTTGATTGTATGGATACAACGAGCTCTAGTTTTAAATTGTTTAGTCAAGTTAATTAAATAAAAAATTGTTTCTGAGGCTTTAAATATTCCACGTCAAATATATCATGAATAAATATAAAATTGAAATGGTACGCATACACGTATGGTTATATTCGTTACATAATTCAAGTATTAAGTTTATAAAAATAATTGCATATGAAGTATAACTTGTTTATTTAAATAAAATCTAATAACAATTTAAATGTAATATTTTAATTGAAATTTATAGCCTCGAAGGGAAAACGTGACCACGTGTAAAATGTATCAAATATTGTTTTACACAATAATTATGAACTTATTTTAAATAAAATAAAGAATTATGAAAATATTTAATGAAATAAAATTATGAAAATGGAATGCGTGTTAAATGTGTAATTAACATTTTTGGTTTACAGGCCGTTATATAAAAATTTTAAAAACCAAAAAAGAACAGATCCAAATGTGACAAAAAGACAAATATGTTTTGTACCATGTCGGAAACCAAAGCTAACCAATTTCTAAGCTTTCCTTCTGTTTATGAATGAGAGTTCCTTAATAAATTGACTTTTCTAAAAAATTCATTCATTAATATGTTGAAGTAAGTTTTTGAGGGTTTTATTGCAGATCAAATCCAATCAGCCAACAAGGTTTGCTTTCTAGGAAACTGATCATGTACAATTATCCACTGTAGATAGTGTTTAATAAAGACATCGAAATAAAATACGAAAAAATATTTCTTCGGCGACTTCCTCAGATTTCTGGTAAAAACTCTGAGAGTAAATAAAATTGTCATGAAATGTTTTGTAATGATCAATTCTGTAATCTGTTCTGTACCTCATGCACGCATTAGAGGACAGGAAACAGTCGGTAAAGCATACCCTTTGAAAATGATTCACTAGAATTCCAAATATCAATAAATTTCCAATGTACGGAGTTAGATAACTTGAGGTAATAACTCATAACTCAAAGTCGATAAAACGAAATGCATAAATACCTCTGCATTAATTCCAATTGGCAGTTGCCTTTAGCTAAAGTGAACGGCAAAGTTACCATTAACTTATTTTCGTTATTACAACTTCCAGTAGTGCGATTCTGTAATTTTTATCAATAATCATTAACGTTAATCTTACCGGCATAAGTTATTATTTGTAACCTATTCGGTAACCTAAGTTTAACAGAGTTGTTAAACATTTTAATAAAGTGGCAGCTTTGTTTATATTGTATGTTTAAAGTACGCCGCCGGCAATAATTTTAGCTCGACTTGGCTTTTTGCGATCAAAACATTTATTAATTTTGTGCAAGGTAAGTAAATGCTGTTTTGTTACTGTCTTATAATAATGGAAATATAAATATATATTTGCAGAATGACAACTAATCCAGCATCAAAAAGAAGCCGCGCAACAGTTGAATAACTGCAGCAACTAGCTGACTTTTTGCTAGAAAACCCAGGGCTTGCGGGTGGAAAATTCCAAAAGCTGCATGGCAAGTTGGATAACGACAAAAAGTGGGTCCGAACTTACAATCATTCTGAACAGCCTTGGTGGAGCTGTTAAATCCGTTGACTAATGGCATTCGGTACGTAGATATTATTTTGATTAAATAAAATATTAAATATTACTTCTTGAAAAGGTTTGGAGAAGACCTAAAGTCTCGTACCAGCCTTAAAGTACGCGACCGCAAACGGCAACAGGCGATGACGGGTAATAAGCCCTTACGTGTGACTACATTGAAGGGCACGACGCTGTTGTGGATAATATTCCAGAAAAAGAGGTAAGTTCGAATCCAACGGTGTATAAAAAGTTTTTAACATGTTAATATTAGGAACTACAATTTCGCCTGGAACATGAAGATGATATCATTTTGGAAATACCTCCGACACCTCAACGTACTCCAAAAACATCTGTGGAAAAACCCCCATGAAGGTTTTAAAAAAGGAAAAGGGTGGAAGATGACACAGAGGTCCAGAAAAAGTTTTTGCAGATTGCTCAACAGCAAGCTGAGTCGCTGCAAGTAAGTATTTTCATTATATTAATTGTCGCTTATCATTTATTAATTTAATTTTTTTTAAGATGTTAGCTTCAGCAAATGTTGCGAATGTAGAAGCTACGAAAACTACGGCAGCGGCCATTGAAATGATGGGGCAAGGACTAAAATGTTTAGCCGATGCCATCACTAATCTAAAAGAATAGTGTTTAATTATAATTAAATTTCAAAATATCAAATATTTTTAGATTTTTTAAGAGTTTTTGTTTTAATAAATGTATTATATTACTTATAGTAATACTTATAAGAATGGCTGTAAAATTGAAAAAATACTGTTTTTTTTAATAGTACAAAATAATATATTTTAAATGTGTAGAAGAAATAAATATATATAATATTTGAAGTAAGAAAATGCGTTTGAATTTTGGTTATATATATGTATATATATGGTAACTTATACGTAAAACTAGAAATGTAGTTATTTTTGGATCGTGCCAGCACAGCTACCTCCATTTATGCAAAATAATTTCTAATCAGTCGTTCTTGGGTGCGTTTTCCTATAGATGATGGTTCATCTTGGGTAACCAGATTGCTAGGTTGAATATCCAAAACGTTATTCTCAGCTGTGCTTTGCTGGTCTCTTAAAAGAAGATTGTGCAATACTGCACATGCATTAACAATGTTCCCAGTAAAACCGGGATCATACAAAAGAACTCTTTGTCGCGATAAGCATCTCCAATTTCGGACTTTCCTCCGGGTTGTTTGGTAAAGGGGTCATTAGCCACGGTTCCAATGGGTAGCCGGAATCACCTATATGATTTTCATATCCATTAGACATTTCCTTTTTTAAATTGTGTAAGCTACCTATGAGAACTTCAAAACTTCTTTGCATAACTCTTCGTGCTGCCGAGCAGCTCCATTATATATGAGTCATGTCGTGCTCCCGGGTATTTCGCATTTATATTCAAAATTCTCAGATAAGGATCACATATCTTCAAATAATAAGGATTATATTATTTCGAATTAAAAAAAGAGAGCGCAAAAATAATTTTTACAATCTTTACATTTATAGAGTGGTAACCATGGTGGTTGACATAAGCTTCCTCATGATTCCAATATCGCGATATGCGTGCAATCAATAGCTCCTATAGTGCCACCTACGAAAGGGAAAACTGCTGAAACAAAAACTGTTTTTGCAGCTTGTCGCTCGATTTGTATCATGGGAAACTTCACCTTCTTTGATAGCATCCAGTTGCGAAAAATCTTAAAGCCGCTAGAACCTAGAATATATATATGTCAATGGTTTTGATTTAATATTAGTGAAAATCTATGAAAAATTACCTTTTTTCAGTAGATTTGCAGTTATTCTTGAACCTCTCAATTTATCATCGAGCAGAAAAATCAAATCTTCCGCACCTTCCGGAGTTAAGCGATACAGCTTACACAAATTATATATGTGATAAATGAAACGGGTTATCCACATCCCGTAGTAAAGGACGGTTTACAGTTGAGGCTATCACTGAATCATTACGTGATAGATCATAAGCAAGTATTGAAAAGCCATCACAAAACTAAAACTACCGAAGAAATGTTTTCTGAGTCCTCATGAAGTTATTTTCTTTTATCAAAAATTAATTAAATTTTAGACACTTTATTTTCCTTATTGAGCATATACAAGCTACTGAACTGTACAAAATGTGTTGTTTTAATAATTTTTAATAACTTATGTTTTTCTTTTTGTGCAGTAAACTAACAATTGATAAATAAACAACGAAAAATTTCTTGCCGCTTAGTTAGCTGAAACAACATATATCGAAGCTGAGCATAATGGTAAACGTTTTTGTTAAGAAGTTTCCGAATACCAAGTATGTTAATATTGTTGTTTTTAAGGAATATTTCGTACTTCATTTTATTATTAATTTAGTTTTATCATATTTCTGATAGCTTTCCACTTTATATTAAACTGTTTGTCAATTTTGTCAGGGCTTCAGTAAATCACAATTTCAGTAGAACAGAGTTCTGAGGAGTTTATTTGCTGGTAAAACCTTGTGAAAAAATGAAGCCACCGTAAATTTGATTAAAACTGATAACAGTAATTTTTCATTATTGAGACTCATTAACATGTGTTGATAAATTTAGTACTAATTAGGCTTCAATTTTGTTTTTAACTTTACATACAAGCCTGTTGAGACAGACGAATTAACAAAAGCAAGGAGGCGTTACATACATAACATGAAAATCATAGGAATAGATCAAACATTTTTTGCGTTTGCAGTTCTAATATTAAATTATTTATTGAATTATTAAATAATTTCAAAAACTATATTTAAAGGTTTACAATTTTATACAATTTTATACTGGCATACCACTCTTAATCCTACTACCCTGTAGCTTCACGCTACTGGAAACAATGATGCCATGGTAATCATGTAATTGAATTTAAACTGGCGTTAAGTAACGAAAATGTTGTTCAATTTCCTTCTATTACTATTGGGTCTTTTTTTAAGCCACTCCTATCTATAAATTTAAATAAAGCAGAGTATATGTGACATTTTTTATTCGTTTTTTAATTGCCTACTAATGCTATTATGTGTGGAAAATAACGTATATTGCGTCTCTGGTTGAGTTCATTATGAATGTTAAATATTCTGGTGCATAAATCGGGATGAATTTGAGTTATGACATGTATTAATTTAAGACAGACTTGTTAAGACAGACTTGTAACTTAAGAGAATCTCACAGAATATAGTCTATCGAGGACAAATCGCAAGATCTCGGTAGCCAGTTAAAATAACTTCCATGTAAGATGTTAACGATCTTAAATGCCTCGTGCAGAATATCCAATATAGCATTGGACATTGCCATCTTATTGAAACCATATACGGTTGGTGTACAGATCACTCAAGTTTGTCCAAGTGAAGTTGGTAAGCAACGACGTGTAGACCTCACTGCTGGTAGTGATGAATTGGTTAACGTTGTTCTCAGAGAAATATGGAACCGATTATGCAGCCACTCAATGATTGCGCCCATATAAAGAACAATTTTGGATCTAATGTGGATTCGAAAATTGTGTTTGTTTACGTATCCTTTCCGCCCGAAATTAACTGCATCGCCAAAGTGGAAAACTAGGATCAGTTACAAAGCGAACACAATTCGTTTTCAGTGGTCGCCCATGGAGATTTGAAAAAAGAGTGTGAATAAATGACAACTAATTTGACAGATTGTCAAAGTTTGGAGTCCCTCTTAGAAGAACCTATATTTTATTTTTCACAGCTAGCCAATGACTCTAACAGCGAGTATATGTACCTGATGTGTGTTGCTTTTAATTAAAATGTGTCGTGTAGGTAGGAAAGCAATTAAAACTGTGCCAACATGATTTTTTTCACATACAATCGATATTTTCCATTACAAGTGACAGTGACTGTGGTGGTATGTATAGGAATATACTAACAATTCGAATAGGTTGTCGTTCCAGTGTCATAAAAAACTGTCAACTTGTATCTTAGCAGGCGTATAGGAATATGTTTCACTCAAAAAAAATTAATTCCTAAGAGTCATATCTTAGACTCTTAAAATGAGTACGACTCTGTAATTATACAAGAATGCAATGAATTACAATAAAATTAAAATTAATAATAATTAACTATTGATGAAAAAATATTAAATATTAAAAAAAAGCAATAACAGAAATTTGTATAGTGAATGATAAATTTTGTTATATCCTTGGCTAATAGTAATATCGATCGATATTGATGTAATATATTGATGGAATCAAAGATCACCGTTTTGCAAACAAAAAAAGTGTTCAAGTACATTGAGAATATCTGATTCAGATATAAAATCATCATTATAAAACATCAAAATCACAAATATCGTGACTTGAGTCAAAATAGTTTTTAGTTATGGGCCATAGAATATGTGGAACTGCTACGTATAACGAATCAGAGATCTGCATGATTAGGTATCAAATGGCATAGTTTTGTATTTTCTAAAATGAATACTGAGCTAGCAATTAACTGTAAAAAATTAAATATTCTAATACGTGATTCATATTATCGAACTTGTTGGCAAGAATTGCTTGTCACTGCTTGCTACTTCTGTTGATTCATATGGTTCACAGAAGCAATGAATCAGTATGAGTATTTTGAATACTTTTTAGAAAACTCTTTTAACAAATATTGTTTTATGCAAAATATTCAAGAGCGGCGAGGAGTTTTATTTTATAATTTACTCCAATATTAATATTATTAATTAATGCAAAAATATTTTAATATTTATTTCTTAACATACATTTCGAAAAAAGGAAAAGAAGCTGTAGTTACATATGTAATTTATGTATTTAAAGTGTATACAAGACCAATACACACATAATTGGTCATTACAACCCTTCAGTCAAGGATTATTGACCTAGTTTCTCACACTACTTATGTTGTGTGTGTTAATTTTATACCTAAGTGGCGGGACCTAGAGTTTCAAGTCGACTTCGAACGATAGATTTTTGGGAAACTTTTCATGGCAATTTTATTTTACTCTCAGTGTTTTTGCCAGAAAGCTGCTGAGAAGAAATCGCCGAACTCGAACCCTGGCTTTACGTCTAATAAGCCAGCACATGACTTACTAAATCACGGCGACTTGTATAGACCAATGCAGTTACGTTTTTCGGTGATTATGTTACCTGTGGCGGATAATACGCATTCGGAAGTCACCCTACTTGTGTGAATATCAGAGTTTTTTGGGCAAGTTTGTGTGAACGAGGGTATTCCGGAGTATGGTTTCGCCATCGTTGCAATACACTAAAGTTCATATCAATATTCAATTCTAAATAATTCTGACGATTTACTTCACCGGCTATACTTTCCTTAGCGGACTGTTTGAATAAAATTAGAGAAAAATAGTTGGTGGTTCATCAAACGTTGAATAATGAAATACAAAACGCTTTTACTTCTTTTAAATTAATTTCATCTAGGCAAGAATTGGTTGACGGATACAAAAAATAAGCCGTGTAGTAAATAAAATTTAAATCAGCAACGTTTTTATTTTCCATTTCTTTGTTTTCATGTGGCAAACTCCATTGTCAACATTTCTTAATAATTCTGAATTCATTGTATTGAATTTTCTAAAAATACTTCTAAAATAGTTTTTTAATGTCAACTCAAAATTTCATATGAGTCGTGAGTTATTTGATTTTTATATAAAACAATCAAGCACCAGTAACAATTTTTTATTTATTTATATTAACAGTACTTAAAAAACAAAAGTGCATATATCACATTCAGTTGTTGGAGAATCAACACTAAAAGCAATATCATTAAAATATATTGATTCTAAACAACATAACTGAAGCATATTACACGTAAGTGGACAGTGAAAGTGAATCAACACATGCAGTTCTCTGCAACGAATCATATATATTTTGGTCCTGGAAAAAGAAATTTTATTTTACTCTACTTCGATAGCATCGCAGATGAGGAAAAGCCTACTTATTTATTTGATGCTATCGAAGAATGCTAAAGCTAAAGGGTAACTGATTTAGATACTCAACTGTTCAAAGAATTTGATTTATTTACATCAGGAGGTGGTAGATGTGAATATTTGCAAGCTTGTTACAGCTATCATGGAACAATTTTATCAACGAATGTTGATTGCGAGAAGTGATTTTCAACGGTAGCATATGTTGACAATAAAATTCGTTCAAGCCTATCAGATCACATGTTAGATGCTTTAATATTTTTAAAAAAATTATTTAAAACAATAATATACTTATTTTGGAACCCAAATAATTATCTTAAAACTAATGCATATGTATGAATAATTTTCATTTTTGTTAATTTATGCTTTTTTCTGTTACATTTTGTTTTGCTACAAACATAATTTGTCAATACAACTCTTCAGTCAAGATAGTAAAATGATTTTACATCACCATAGTGCACTGTTTGAGTTCTAATATATAGGTACGTACGTAATAGTTCCACTGATGCCGTAGAAAATTTATAGATATTTATCAACTTGTGACAAAAAATGTCAGGATTAACAATATCGAAAGCTTTCGAGTGACCTAGAGGTAACAGAAAAGATGCCAAGTTCTGCTCCATTCTTGACCTCAACTCCTGTACAACATCCATTTTCATTGCAAATTTATTTTATTCTGTGAAATCCTGGGATGATATCACCAAAAAAATATTTTTTTTTTGTTCGACATGCCTGTGCCAGTGGTTCAACCCCAAAGTATAGTAAGCCAACACACTACCTACTTACTAGTCTACATCAAACTATTTAGAATTTTTAATTGAAGATGACTATAGAAAAACTTAGTCGTCAAACATATGAAGTCGCCAAAGTCTAGTAGATAGTGTGTTGGCTTATTTGATGTAAGGCCCTAGTCAAACATCAAACAGAAAATATATTCTTCGCGGCTTCCTCTTAACAGGTTTCTGGTAAAAACGTTGAGAGTAAATAAAAAGCTTCTTAAAAATCTGTCGTTTGGAGTCGAGTCTAAATTGAAGGTTTCGCCAGTCATGTATAAAATAACCGCACGCTACATAAATGGTGTGTGTAGCTTGGTCATAATCCTGATTAAGAGGTTTTAATGACCAATTATGTATGTATAATAGAAAAACTTCGGCTATAATGTTCCTGGTTTATGTTATCCGCATTCTTGGATTCAATTAAAATAAATCATATGGATAGCGTTAAAAGCTTGCCTATACCCAATAAGTTTACAAATTTATATTTGATATAATTTTTTAAAGTGGCACTAATATTTAATCGTGTAGACAAATTGTCAGGTATTTCAATTGTTTAAAAAATTATTTTTTTCGTTTTTATATAGCGTCTTAATTAATATACGCCATAATGCATGGAAAATAAGCAATTGATTGTATACATACATACATATATGGGTAATTTCGTGTCAAGTGACTCAATTTTTAAAATCGATGTTTTCCGAATTTAGATGAATAGGTTAGTACTATTGAATAGTAGGCCAGGAGTTGGAGGGGTCAAAGTTGGACATATTGGTCATACAGGGTTTATTTTTAAATGTGTGTAACTTTTCAGCTATTGATCCTAGCAAAAATTACGTTTTTATGCCAAATGAAGGCAATAAATAAGTAGGACAAAAGGGCTAATTTCCGAATGTCTTTTTCTAAGATTATTTAGGTTACGTTTTTATGCCAAATGAAGGCAATAAATAAGTAGGACGAAAGATTGGCAATTTCAAAATTTATGTATTAATTTTTTTAATTATTATTGTTATTTCGTATTATAAGTAATAAATAAAATATTGAAATAATATTGAAAAATCTTATTCTTGAGTTAAAAAATTATTTTTTGATTTTTTCGAGCGATTATAAAAACCTTAGAGGAAATTGTATAAGCTGTCTTTTGAGAAAGAAAGACATTAAAAAGAAATAATTTAAAAATAAAATTAAAAAAATTGTTTTTGCTAAGATTAAAATTTTTTCTAGGACTAATAAGTGAAAAGTTACACACATTTAAAAAAAAACCTGTATTACCAAAATGTCCAACTTTCACCCCCTTTAACTCCGGAAGTTCTTGTGTGATAGAGTTGAAAATTTGTGTCTGGCCTACTATCCAAATTTCATCCAAATCGGAAGACATCGATTTTAAAAATAGGGTCACTTGACACGAAATTGCCCATATAAAAACATTATATTTAAAAATTAAATTCATTTGATTAGAGAAAATTGCTGCAACTTCAAATGTCTGTAATTACAGTCGAACAGATATATTTGTACTGTATTCCCTCGATTTACGCCATTGAATGTTCTGGGAAAAGGGGACGTAAATCGAATTTCAAACAACTCATACTATCAGGTCGGCGTGGTCTAGTAGGTAGTGTACTGACTTTTTAGACGTAAAGCCAGGGTTCGCATCCCAGGCCAGACATCAAAATAAAATACAAAAAGTATTTTATCGGCGATTTCTTCTCAGCAGATTTCTGACAAAAACTCTGTGAGTAAATAAAATTGCCATGAAAAGTTTCTCAAAAATCTGTCGTTCGTAGTCGACTTTAAACTCTAGGTCCCGCCACTTATGTATAAAATTACCACACACAACATAAGTAGTGTGAGAAACTAAGTCAATAATTCTGACTGAAAGCTTGTAATAACTAATTATGTATGCATACCATCAAATCAAATAACGAAGCAAATCGAATTTGAAGGGAACAAAATTGACGACGTTAATTGAAACAACGTAAGTCGAGGGAATACTGTATTTGCATTAACGTATATCGTAAATGATTTACACAATTTCCTCGTAGCAAGCAGCGAATACAATGATAAACACGATTATGGTATTTCTATATCTATGTACTCGTATACCGTAAATGTGTGTCAATGCGTGCTAATGTGTTTGTACTATAGATGGGAATTATAAGTCCTTTTCAGTCCTTTCATCAGTAAACAAATTAAACCAACTGTTGCAAACCGATTGTGGCATCGGTTAAGCAAGTACACACAACATCCGTGTTAGCACAGATGTAAACTCATTTATTAAATGAATAGAATTGTTTCTAATGGTAGTTTTAAAGTTAATTACAACGAGTTGTGAAATTAAATTTAATCGCTTTAAACACTGAAATTAATTTAAAACAGAAAATGGAATTTATTTGTTCGAACATTTTTATTTATTTTAGTTAAGAAAACTTAAGAGCAATAGTTTTCGTTATGGAACGTTATAGACTATACTAGGATGGAAAGCCAATCATTGCTCATACTGGAGAGATAAGTTCCTAATCCCCCTTAGCCTGAAATGTAAATCTAAAAGAATTCTGCGGGAATAATTTAATACTATTCGCCATTTAAAACATGATGTGCTATATAGGTCATCACCATCTGACATGTCAGCTGGGAACACAGAAACCATGGAATCTAAGGTATTATGATTGTGGATGTTGCAATTGGTCGTATTATGACATTTAAATTGTGTCGTATTATTTCAAGAAATATTATCCAAAAACTGACTTACAACTCAAGACATCACAGCAAGGTGGAATCGAATATAATTTTTTGATACAGTTGATCTTAGATTGTTTTCTTTATGAGTCGTTTGTTGTAACAAAGTACAAAAATAGGGGTTTACACATATTTCCATTCTGCAAGAGAGTGGAATATGCGAAGAACATAAAGTTAAATCTTCTGATCATGACGTCGTTTGGAAAGGTTGTTGTTTTCCGAAATCCAAATTGACAGATCGTGTTCTCCAGAATGACAGTAAAAAAACCGCTAGTTTTTCAATTAATTTAACTGAGCAGCACACTCCCTGAGTTATAAATTTGAGTTGTGTTTAGGGTTTGAAATGCTCCGAAAAGCCCAATATAGTTTATTTTCGAGCGAGAGTTGACCGAATAAAGGAATTTTTTTTCCGAATGCCACACCATGGTTCTTTTTTATTCAGACTTTGTCCCAATACGGCTTAGTATGCCAGTATTTTACGTTGTCATCCAGACGAGTATTGGACTTAGCCTAGATGATTAAGGAAGGCTTTCCTCATTCTCCATTACTTGAAGTCAAATGATGAAATCATTGAACTAAGCTTCTAGTTTGTTTGGTAATATCCAAGCCACAGTAACAAAAGCTTAAATTCGTTTTTCTGTCATGTATTGTGCACACATCTTGTGCTATTTATGATGAATTTATATTGAATTTCTATCTGCAGCGTTCGTTTTCCAATGCAATTACTTCTATACCTATTATGGTAATACCATTAAGTGCGACCATGTTAATGTAAAATAAATTGGTTTCCCTAATACTCGTATTCAAGACGCATTTGTAGAAAGTATTTCATCATCAAGAGCTTCGTCAATTGAATAATTGAGCCCAACACGGATTAAGGTTGTCTTAAAAGAATCAATTGTTGAGCTATCTTTAGTAGTTAGTCAGGTCTACTAAAGCGATCTGCAATCTTCCCTGTCTTAGGTACATTCTTAAGAGGAGAGTAATGTTGATTAATTTGAATAGGAACCAAGTTGGAGTCATTTTAGAGCTGAACCAGAATTTTGCTTCGATCCTCGAGAGTGGTTTTGAAACGTACACCGGTTTATGTTTCGCGATAGTATCTTTTCCAAGCTACAGTTTTATAAATATCTGCTATGGCATTTGTAAACTCACATTTGAAAAGTTACTAGTCTTAATAATATATTTCATTAACTTTTTCCAGGCTTTTATTTCTGGGGCCATCATCTTTTTTTCGCAAAGTGATTTTCGCTAAATTCTTGATTTAACATGTTTAAGACTTTCGCCGTTACAACTGTGCTTAGATGCGCTTATCGCATTTGAAGGTGCTTCAACAGTGATATAGTTGTAAAGCAACACAGTTAAGCACGTTTCGTCAAGCATCTTCAGTTTGGTCTATAATTTAACTATGACTTCCATTTTACGGTCAGTTTTATCGACCCACTGAAGCGGTTATTCGGGCTATTGTGACTAAATTTCGCACCAAATTTACATTGTTGGACATTAAACCACCAACACGCTTACGTAGAGTGCGAACTGAAGAAAATATCTCAGCTGAATCAGCCAGTGTTAATGATGATCATCAATTATCGCAGCGATTGGGCGTCTGTTACTCAACAATGCTGAAAATTTTGCGAAAGGATTTAGGTGTAAAGCCTTTCAAAATACACCTGGTGCAAGAATTTTTGGAAAGTTGGCCGAAGATCCATTTCTTTATCGAAAAATTCTGTTCAGCGACAAAGCTCATTTTTTGCTCAATGGATACGTAAATAACGGTTCACTCCTTTTAGAAAAAAATTATTATTCGCCTGTAATGTTGAATGCCATGTGTCTTCATGTTGATTTGTTAACACAACTGAATAAATGACAGTTAGTTTGAAAAATGTAGCTGTAAAAGATCCCTGAATTTGCTATTGGAGGATCTTATATAAATGATGCCCATATCTTGCATATTTTATGATTTTACCCCTAAGTAGTCTTGGTATCTAAATATGAAATTTAATTTAACCAGAGTTTGATTACAACAAATGTTCCTCAGAACAATTGAGTGCTTTAGGTTTCAAATGAAAATACATTTTAGTTACTACTCTGTCATTTACGTAATTAAGAAAAAAAATGCTCTCCTTTGAGTATTCAATGTCATTGTCCTAATGTCATTGTTCTGCTGACATTGTTCTCGTTGTTTCAATAACTGCTTTAAAAAATAGAAAAAAATAAAACTTCTATATAAATAAAAATGAATGTGTGTTTGTTTGTATGTTTGAACTCTGTAAACGACTAAAATGCTGAACAGAAAACAGAATGTTTACAGTATCTTCCTGTACGTCTGAAGGAGTTATAGGCTACTTTTATTTTGATATTTTAAATGAGCGCGGTGCCACGCCCACATATGCAACATTACCTGCTATTGTACGATAATAAAATGGATATACTGGAAAAACTATAACAGCAAAATAACTCAAATTTTGTACAGTAACTCCAGTTTCAATATTAATATTTTAGACAAAAAGGGGCGACATAGCAATAGTGTATGTGACACTTCCCATATAAAGTAAATACGAAAATCTATATATCTGAAAAACTGTAACAGATAGAGTCCCATTTTTTGTGATCAACGCCAACTGATAAGCTAAATGCAAGTCTAAAATCATCATACCTTTGGCGACATATTCACATTCTAAAATTAACTACTGGTATGCGTGTTCAGTTGAAAGCTAAAGCTTCAGCTATAACAAAGTATATAAAATTTCCATCAGACTTTTGCAGAATGACATAATCAAAAGAAGAATTAATAAATTGTGTAGTTCTCAATATCGTGAAAAATTTTAAAAATATGCAATTATTATGTGAACATGCGTTACTGGCATCCAAAAATATTGACGTTAATTCCATCAAGAGCAATATTATCAACAAGATCGATGGAATCTAAGAACTTATAAGTCAGTCAACACTGTATCAAATATTGGGGTTGTCGTCAATTATCCAGTCGGATTTTTTAATTCGTTAGATTTACCATATTTTCCACCAAAATAAAATTATGAACAATCTTATCGAGGCGACCATTATAATTGGAAAATTTAATGGAACTGATGTATTGCTGCCATATATTCCAATGACCACATTTAAGATGCCATTCGATTTCAATCGCTTGCAATTTTCTATTCGCCTGGCATTTGCAATGCCGATTAATAAAGTCCTTGCAAGTTTGTAGACTAGAAAATCCATGTTTCTCACATAGACAGCTTTACGTCGCATGTTCGCGAGTAGGAAAACCCTCAGATTTGTATGTATACGCACCATATGAAAAAACAAAAAATATTGTGTATCCCAAGGCATTATATTATATATTAAAATTATATATTAAATTTCTGCAATTAATTACTAAATAAATACATTTTTTATTTATTATATATTTTTAATTTCGATGGGGATCAGCGATGCACACCGGGTATTAGCTAGTGTTAAATAAATATTGACTATGAATGCCACTATGAGACCGAGTGAGTGAATGAATATAATAATGTTCACAACTAAAACAACCGTCTTCGTTGATGTTAGAACAGAAAAGAGACAGATTTTATTCATTTCAATAGCTTTAAAGTAACATAATCTTAATTCTATTTTGTCTCTTATCCTAATTGTACTTACTCTAATTATGCTTACTCTATTTCTCTTACTATAATTATACCTACTCTAATTTCTCTTACTCTAATTCTCTTATTACAATTATTCTTACTTCTATTTCTCTTATAACTATGGTTAATAATAAAATAGTGTTATTAATATATTAGTAACTAAGGCAGATTCATGTGGGAGAACATTTATGTCACTCCTCCACCGCTTGAATAAGCAGTCCCTGCTGATTCAGAATCCATAGCCTATGCTTATATAATATACATTTTCAATTTTTTCTCATGTTTTTCTTTTTACCTGTGTTTTATATATTTTCTTAAATCTATTATCATTAGATACTAAATAGTTTCCCGTTTGTCTATAATTCTCAATTTTCTTATATTTGGGTTTTGATTTACTGACTCTATTGTTTTTCACTATGTTGTTGGCAAAACTACTCGTTGCAACTCTGTTGGCCTTTTGATTTAGAATATTAATTCTTTTGAATTTGTTTTCATTTATTTTCTGTGACAATTTATTTATTTCTTCCTTTGGAATTATGTTATTGAGGAGATCTATCGGCCGATTATTTGTAGTGGTGTGTATAGTATTATTGTACAATACAATCGCTTTAAACACCTTTTCGTGTATGTCGTCTTTATTATCCGAGTCCGCATTAAATAGTCTCATATGTTCGTTGAGAGTACCATGTAATCTCTCTACATCCGAGTTACCAGTTTTCATATACGCTGTGGTTGTATGGAAGTTTATTTGGTGTTCATTCAAAAATTCTCTTATTGTCGCAGTATCTAGTTCATTATCAAATATCAGTAGCTCTGGTTTTCCCAAATACTGTATCCTTTCTTTCATTGCCTTTAATATCGAGATCCAAGTTCTATCTTCCAAATGAGAGGCGGTTGCGTATTTCGTAAGCTTGTCTACGCTTGTTAGATACATTGTACCACGCTGAGGATACCAAATGTCTACATGAACGACTTCATTGTGTGTCTTTGGGGTATGTGTTATGTTTAAATTATGTTTTATTGGAGACCTGTCATATTTTGCGAGTTTACATATTTCGCAAGAGTTAATGTATTTTTGGATTTCCTTTTGTAATTTTGGGTAATAATAATTTCTTTTGAGTTCTTCATAAACTTCATTAATACCTCTGTGATTGTTTTCCATATGAGTTTTCTCTATTAATTGTAAAAGGATTTCTCTATCATTTACATCTTTCAAAAATATATTTGCTTTTAATACTTTAAGACTTTTATTTCTTGCAAAATATTGTATGTATAATGATTGAAATATTTTGTATAGTTCAATGTCTGGGCAAATAACTGCTACGAGTCCTCTTGCAGGTAATTTCTCCTTCATAAAATCTAGAAGATTATCCTTATTCGTAACTTTTAACATATGTCGAACTTTATTTTTATAAATCATTTCTGTTTTGAGAGAATTGATATTTGAATTTTGGATAAATAATTGTATTTTAAACAAATTGATTGGCTGTTCTGTTATTCTAATATAATCAGTAGCATCGCTTTCTGCGCTATGCACTGTGTTAGCATCTTCATCAAATAACTCATGTAGATTCATTTCTATTTCACCATTCGATGCTTCATAAGTTAACCTACTCAATCCATCAGCAATAACATTTTCCTTTCCTTTAATATAATTTATTTCAAAATCGAATTCATTTAGCTTGATTTTCCATCTTTGTAGTTTAGCATTTGGCTCTTTTATACTATTTAACCAAACTAATGGACGGTGGTCTGTTTTGATTAAAAACTTACGACCAAAAAGATATGGGCGGAAATATTTTGTCGCCCAAACGATGGCTAACAGTTCCTTTTCTATCGTACTGTAGTTTTTCTCGTGTCCATTTAGTGTACGGCTAGCAAAGGAAACAACTTTGTTTCCTTGCATAAGCGCTGCTCCCAATGCGAAATTGCTCGCGTCAGTGACAAGTGTAAATGTTTTAGTAAAATCAGGATGTATAAGTATAGGATCATTTTTAAGTAGTGTTTTTAATTTTTCAAAAGCAACTTTATAATCCTTATCTTTAACATTTATTTTTGCTCCTTGTTTAAGGTATTTAATAAGGTGATGAGCTATTTTTGAATAATCTCTTATGAAACGCCTGTAGTAGCCAGTTATGCCTAAAAACGATTTTATTTCCTTTTGTGTTCTTGGCAAAGCTATTCTGTCGATAGTCTTAAGTTTTTCAGGGTTGGGTTTGATTCCTTCAGGGGTGACAACGTGGCCCAAAAATTCAGTTTCCCTTGCTAGGAATGTGCATTTATCAATCTGCAATTTAAGATTGGCCTGGCTCAAGCGGTTTAATACTTTTTGAATCGCATCTAAATGTTCTTCTATGCTTGTAGAAAAAATCAGAACGTCATCTAAATATACTAAGCAGATTGAACCAATGTATTCTTTCAATACATTGTTAATCAGTCGTTGAAATGTTGCCGGAGCATTACGAAGACCAAATGGCATACGCAAAAATTCGTAATGGCCTGTAGCCGTTGAAAATGCCGTTTTGGGAATGTCGTCAGGATGAACTTCAATTTGATAAAATCCTTTGGCCAAGTCCAATGTAGAAAAGTATTGACATTTCCCAAGTTTATCAAAAATATCATCAATATTTGGCATTGGAAATCGGTCTTCTATAGTTACATCGTTCAATTTTCGATAATCAATTACTATTCGCCAATTTTGTTTATTGGAAGTATCTAATTTTTTTGGAACGATCCATATCGGACTATTATATGGGCTACTTGATGGCCTAATTATACTCTGCCTTAGCATGTCCTCAATTTGTCTATTGACTTCTTCCTTATGCACCTCAGGGTATCTGTACATTTTCGAATATATCGGCATGTCATGTTTTGTTATTATCTTGTGCTTTATCTCATTAGTAAATGTCAAATTATCATCTTTATCATAAAATACATGTTTAAATTTGCTTATAGTTTTGATTAGTTTTTCCCTTTCATATTCCTGAAGATGATCCGTTCGAATATGGGAAATAATATTATATCTATCAATTTCGCAATTGAAGAAGTAACCTTCTTTATAGGATATTTCATCATAAACTTCTTCTTCCACAGATAAAAATATAGTTATTACTGCATTGGTAGTAATTAATTGTCTATTGGGCAAATCAATAATACAATTTAAATCTCTTAAAATGTTGTTTCCGATTAGCCCATCAAAGTTTTCATTGAAAGAGTATTCCAAGAACTCACAATTATAATTATCCAAATTAAATTCTCTAAATATTGGAAACTTGCACAATTTTGTTATTAATATTCTTGTGCCTAAAGCCTTTGCTATTACGTTAATATCCTGTTTCCATTTAGGTTGGCATATATTAGGGTTTATTATACTGAATTCAGCTCCAGTATCAATTATAAATTTTAATTTTCTTGTAGGATTATTAATCACTATATATGGAAGTTTTCCCCGTCTACTATGGGAAAATTTACATTTGAATTTCCTATTTCCATTGGCTGTTGTATTTGATTGGTGTTATTGAAATTTCTTAATTGATGATTTTCTAAATTTGGGTGATTAGACTGATATGACTGAGTAGCAGTATTAAATTGAGTCGAATTTCCATTTGTGGCTCTTGAGTAATTTGTTCGACGTGTTTGGTTTGAATTACCTGGGTTATTATTCCGTTCAATAAAATTGGGATTGGAATGGTGTGCGTTCTGATAAAGGAACTGTCGTTGGTTGGTAAAATTTTGATTCAGTCTGTTGTTACTAATATTTGAACTAGATGGTTGCTCCTGAATAGTATTGTGGTCATTATAATTATTGCTAAAATTAGTCCTGAAGCTTTTATTCAAATAGTCTCTTTTGGGCGGTCCAAATTGCGTATAATGTTGATGTCTGGCATCCAAAATTATTTTAAAAGCCTCTTCCAAAGTCTTGGGATCTCTAGCAAATATCATTGTGCGAGTTGGTTCTGGTAAATGGTCTCTAAAAGTCTTTAGTGAAATTCTATTGACTTCCTCGGTAGAGTAAGTATCATCTCCATGGGTTAAATTTCTGTTATGAATTCTATTTGCAAGTTTATTTATCTTAAAATAATAGTTTTCTACAGAACCCTGTAATTTGCATGTTTTCAAATCATCCATTAAATCATTGCTGCTACATTTTTCACCAAAATTTGCCACTAATATTTCTTTCAAAACTGGCCATGTTTTCACGTTAGAGTGCCTATGAATTGCCTCTCTAGTTTTGCCAACACATTTGTTCTTTATATAACCAAATAATATATTCCTATTAGGTTCGCTAAATTCTAAAATTGGGGGAAGTATGTTTTCAACCTGATCTATAAAATCCGGTAACTGATTTGGATCACTACCATCAAAACTTTCTATATTCTTAATACATGTTAAAACTAAATTAAATGTACTTATTGCTAACGAATCCATTTTCAAATATGATAAAATATTATTAAAATATTAATGAAATAAAATATTAATGAGATAAAATAAAATAAAAGCAAATATAAAAAGAACAAAAACAATACAATACTTATACATATGTAGGTATGTTGTTGTTGCGTATGATGGTTTTTGCCGGTGCAATCAATCTTTCTCCTTGGTGAAGGTTACAAGTCAAGGGCAATGCCTTTTGCACATTGACATTGAGCAAGGTCAGGATCGGAACTTTTTCCCTTTTTTATACAAAAGTTTTAGCAGCAAATTATCAAATTGTTTTTATTTTTAAATTTTTCTTTTTGTCTTTTTTTAAAATATTTTAACTTTCTTTTTAATTTTCACAATTAAAAAAATTTTTTGATCTTTTTTCCTCGTCGCCAATAATGTTCACAACTAAAACAACCGTCTTCGTTGATGTTAGAACAGAAAAGAGACAGATTTTATTCATTTCAATAGCTTTAAAGTAACATAATCTTAATTCTATTTTGTCTCTTATCCTAATTGTACTTACTCTAATTATGCTTACTCTATTTCTCTTACTATAATTATACCTACTCTAATTTCTCTTACTCTAATTCTCTTATTACAATTATTCTTACTTCTATTTCTCTTATAACTATGGTTAATAATAAAATAGTGTTATTAATATATTAGTAACTAAGGCAGATTCATGTGGGAGAACATTTATGTCACTATATGCGAAAGAGTATTTCAGTGCTCTTTTGTTACTTTTAGACAAAACAATTTTTCTTTTTTTCAAAATTAATTTTTTAAAGTTTGCTGTTGTGTTTTAAAGTGGGAAAATATACAATAGCGACAGAAGTAATAACATTATTGTGGCATTATATTTCCATTTTATATGAAGTATGTATTCATCTGCGAGAGTACTTTATGAGCAACAACAGCTCCATATCCCATTATCTTCTTAGTATTGTTAAGATTTTTATAACACCAGTCGTGCTGTTTACAAAACAAAACAAAAGATGCTGGAACTCAACAATAAGAATGAAAATGCGAAAATGTTAGTTTTCCAAATGAGCCTTACTCTCTAAGCATTTTTACCAAAAAAAATTAACGAATATGTTTGTCAGTGGGTGTGTTTGTCCAAAATCTTTAGAAATCGAAATAATATATAACCAGGGTTGTTAACATTTCTAAGCTCAATATTTGTAATTCCGTTGGTGGTCCATTATTTTAGCATTCATCCGGTGCCTATATTTTGGCTCAAATAAAGATAGAGTGATAGAGGGAAAAAAACCTAAACTCCATTTAGGTATTTAGTTTGTTAATTTTTATTTCTTAACTTAACCCTCTACTAAGGATGAGATCACTTAAGAACATTTGCCGCACTGTTGTCTTTGACACTTAAAACAGAGCGAAGAACATACAAATATACATACATTCATACATTATTGGTCGTTAAAACTCCTTAATCAGGATTACGACTAGCTACTCACATCACTTACATGTGATGTGTGTGTTGATTTTATACATGAGTGGCAGAAGCAGCAGTTTAAAGTCGACTTCGAGAAACTTTTAATGGCAGTTTTATTTACTCTAAGGATTTTGCCAGAAAACTGCCTGGAGAATGTCGGCAAATGAATATGGTTTTATATTTCATTTCGATGTTTGTCTGAGAGTTTGAACCGTGGCCTCACGTTTAATACACTCTAGTAGACTACGGCGACGTCAGAGCGAACAGAGACATCCAAAAACGTTGGACGAAAAATAAACAAAGTTGCTGAGGCTGGAGAAATCAAGTAGTTTCCTTCTTAAAATTTATTCAATGTTCTGTTCTCCTAACTTATGTTATTATTCGATTATCTCGAAGTCGGAGTTATCAACATTCGCATGGTGGTGTTCCCGTGGTATAGATTGTTTGTGTACTGCAGTATCATCAGGGTACACAACTAGAAGGACCTCATTGCAAAAATTTTAATTTTGGTTAAACCCATTTTAATTATCTCTCTAGATGTTATTATTCGCCGTATTAATGGCGATACTTTCGATTCAGCATAATTGACAAAAATAAAGAATGATTTTCCATAGAATTAAGATCGGGGAACTGTGTAACGCTCTTTGGTTGCACCAACCCAGGGTGGTATTATATCTGAGTAGGATACTAGGTAGTCTCCTGCCTCTCTTCAGAATTCTCTCTGAGAGTAAATAAAATTGCCATGAAGAGCTTCACAAAAATCTATCATTCGGAGTCGAATTTAAACTGTAGGTTTCGCCACTTATGTATAAAATTAACGCACACAACATAAATGGTGTGATACTATATCTGTGGCATGTGGTAACACGATATCATTCTACATATTTTTGTGCATTATGACTTCATAGAGATGGCTTTTAGCCCATATTAAGAACATTCCTGAGGAAACGGTCTCCAAATTTCTCGTTGTTTTTACTGACACGAGCCATGTTTTGCTTCAGTAAAGAATTACAGATTTCACTTTCGCATAGAATATCCGTATTTTGGTTACAAATGAAGGTTTGCCTTCGAAAGAAGAGCCTCGATTTCCTGTATGGCACCATCATCCGGGGTGATTTGACTACCAAAATGCATAAGTAAAACTTTGCACTCCTTCAATATGATGATGTGACAGCCCATTGCCCTTATTTATTTGACGTTAATTCGCAATTGGTACATTTCGGTATATTTTTGTAAGCTGTTTAATTTGTGTTGTACGTCGATCGAATAGTGAAAATTAAAAACGAAGTTTTAAATTTTTTTTTATTTTTTGTAATGAACTGTTTTTTTGTTAAAAATTAGAGTTGAAAATTGTTCTCTTCTCAGTCAGCCATCCTTTTTAATCGTATGATATTTAGTGAACCAATTCTGTCAACATGCGGTTGAGTGTGTGTTTGCTTTTTGGTCATTCTGTTTGGAGTACGTAAACATGCCTGGTAAGTGTTGACTGTGTAAACAAAAGATTCAGTTCCTGGAAATAACTCTTCGTGTTTCGCAACAAGAATGTGATTAAAGTCAACCGAGGAATTTAAATCGCCCTGTGACATATTTTTCGCCCATGTATTTATGTGTTTATTTTACTTAATATACTAAATTCTACGAGTTTAAATTATCCGAATAAGTTAAAGCAAATTTTCCGATATGTGCGTCAGCGTGTTTTTTAAATTGAGGAATGGCACGTGGAAATTAGCTTAGCAGGCTGAATATGCTTGTGTGTGGTGTTTTTAGACGGGAGAGTACGGTTTAATCCCCAAGTCAGACATCTCCAACAAAACGAAATACGAAAAATTATTCTTTCGGCGACCTTCTCTCAACAGATTTCTGGTAAAAATTCTGAGAGTAAATAAAATTTGCCATGAAAAGTTTCTTAAATATCTATTAAATACCTCAAACTGTAAGCCCCGCTCAATTATAAAATGAACACGCAACTTATGTGGTGCGAGAAACTTAGTCTAAATCATGGTTGAAGGGGTGTAACGACTAATTCTGTTATGTAAGTATTTTGACAGATTTAGCTTCTACAAGATATTTGTTATCAAATGTTAAAGTACGGAAGTACGTGTGGGAAAGCCCCATATAAAGTTGCACGGTGTCGACATTCATTCTATCATCAAAGTTCGGATCTCATATTATAACTTAAAAATAAATTTTGTTGTTTTAAAAAAATTATGTAATAGTATTATTTGAATTTCAATTAACTCGCTTGATTTATTAAATGTAACAAAAATTCGTTTCAGTTTTATATTAAGGAAGGCTACTAACTATATTTCATGTGGTAGAAAAGAACACATAAATACGATATTTTGCCTTTAAATGTTTCCTAAATTTTGGTAAAATTAAAATTCATTTCAATAGAATTTTCTGTTCATAATTTTTTTTTTTTGCTTTAAGAAGCTTAAGAAAATAATTTTAGCACAGCACACAAATATCACTTAGGGCCATTATTACAACTACCCGTTAAATTTGGCTTTAGTTAAAAGTACCTTTAGCTAGAGTGAACTGCAAAGTTACATTTAACTTATTAAGCAAGTTTTTTTTTTAAAGATGTGGCAATAGCGGACTTTTTTTGTTTTGTTGTAAATGATCATTTTGTTTAAATATCGAAAATAGTATCTGATATGGCAAGTTCACACATAAAGTGATCTTTAAATGTTAAAGGTAGGAAAATCTTTCCTTCTATCTTTTTGTGTACTCGTAATAATGAAAAACAATTTATCTCTCCGTTAAAATCCTGCCTTTAGTTAACGGCAAGTTGTAATAATGGCCCTTAGTATGGCATATATCCTTATCGTTCTAAGCGTGACACAAATGCGATGTTCAATTACAGCATAATGTTCCATAACTATCACAACAACTAATCGCATCATCATTTTTATAGTCTGAATGAAATGAAAGTAAATTCCTAGCTTTTTGCTTTTCCTTTTCAACCCCTTTTCTTCTCTTATTTGACAGTAAAATTGTATCAGATGTTACAAAAATGTTTGCGAGGACTTGTAAGACTAAAGCGTGAAGTTGTGGAAATACATACATACATACACACATATCGCTTCTTTATTGCAACATAGTTATATCTCAAAAAAACTTGAACTTGGCAAAATGCGATTTAAGTTTTCAAGACATAAGTCCTATGATCTAATTGCCGCAAACATTTTTTGCTATAACTTCGGTTCAGCTTGGGATGTAAAACTGATTATTTTCAACATGTAGAAGGTCTAAAAGAGCAGTTTTGCCTAAGTAACTACAAAGTTTTAATTTTTTGAGATATGACTATGTTGTAATAAAGGAGCGATATGTACCATACATGAGTATTTATATAAACGAAATTGTGCAAAAGAACATCATTGTTTTTGAGTATGTGTGCCAATTCCTTACTTTATTCTCTGTTCGTACCAAAAATATCATGGAATTGAATTTATTTTATGTACAACAAACCTATAAACCCATGAATATGTGAATAGCTAAGCATATAAAATAAATTGCCATGAATACTTAGCATGCTACGTTACAGTGCAAATGTTGCAATATTCTGAGCCGAAGGACAAAATAAAAGGAAAGCTTTTTCCAAAAACGGCTCCATTTTTTTCACATGCAAAACTAGTTACAATGCTTAGAATTATAAATCTATTTCATACTCTGATAATAATAAAAAAAAAACAAAAATAGGTTTATATATGTCACATATAAACGAGTGTATAAAAAACCAAACCGAAAAATTATCTCACTTTTGCTTTCTCTTTTTTTGTACATGAAAGTATGTATACAAACTATTAAAGCCGTAAACGAAAGACAATTTATAAAATATTGAAATGGTAATAAAATATTTATTTATCTGTACAATATAATTAAGTATTTAATAAATCTGAAATTGTGTATAAACTTAGTAATCTCACTATCAGCATTTCATTTAAAAACAAAGTAGTCTTAAGTAAAACTGATAAATAAATTATAACAAGTGGTATGAAAGGAGTCCGCCTTTATTCAATTTTTTATGAATAATGTTCGAATTTTTGTGATTGAATTTTTGTAAAGTTAACCCTCCTATAACGCGGTACTCTCAGAACGCGGTTTCCCATACTACGCGGAGCTGAAATTGCGACAGCCCTCCTATATCTTATAGCGCGGTTTGGGTTTAACTTCATCCCATAAGTTCCTTCCGCACAGCCTTTGAATGAATAGTAACTAGAAATTGTAAGAGGGGTTAATATAAATTTGATTTGGGGGGCTGAATATAAATTTTCCAACAACAATTTAAATGTTGAAGAACAAGTTTCCATTAAACGATATATCCGAGATAAAAAATACCGCGCAAAAATTCAGATTCATCATTCTTTGAATAATGTCATATCAGTTCATCACATTTTCTTTTTGTTTAAACCAGCACTCAGGGGATGACCCCTACTCATGGAGTGCATTGTGCAGGCTTAGGAAAGGTGGAAAGAGGGAAGATGCGAACGGTAAAGAAACGAGTTGCTGCTGGTGACTGTAAAATGGTCATGTGCTATACCTTCACCATTAGACAGTCTACAGAAATCGTCCCCAAGAAGTTCGCAGTTTCTCACACCACTTATGTTGTGTGTGTTAATTTTATACAGAAGTGGCGGGACCTACAGTTAAAAATCGACTCCGAACAACAGATTTTTGCGAAACAAGAAGAGAAAGAGAAGAAAGCGCCGAAAAAGTACTTTTTTGTATTTTTTATTTTGATGTCTGGCCTGGGACTCGCACCCAGGCTTTACGTCTAATAACCCAGCACACATACAACCCAATTTCTTCGTAATGCTGTAACTTGTTCAATTGTACTCTTTATTTTATTTATTTATTTGTAAATGCGTGTACCAGTTATGTAAGAAATTTTGTATTTCGAAGACTACATTCTGGTTTAAAATTATCTTGATTTGTTTTTTACAAATGTTAGCTTTACTTTGGAAAAGTTTTGCAAAATTTTTCTATATTCGAATGCCTAATGCCTTTGTCATATTTGTTGCAGTTTGGAAATTGCAATTTATCACTTCCTGCACATACACACCTTTAATCTTAATAAAGGAAGTGTACAAAGCGTACAGCGGATATGCTCGAATGTATATGAAAATAGAAAAAAAAAATCAAAAAACTGCCAACAGCATGAGTTACACAAGAGAAATAAACTTTAAGGATTGTAAGATTAAAAATAATTTTAGTGGCTCTATTCACAAAAAAAAAATATCGTAATGTATGTATAATTAATTTAAACGTTCTGCTCAACAAGTTATATTTTAATACAATTTCTTAAAACAAAAACTTATTTCCATTATTGGTCCTCCCGCGTTTACTCGATTAAACGCTTTTATATTTCTTTTCATTGAGGTATATTAAGTCGTTGGGTTACGCTGATAAAAAAGCAACTCTTGTGTTATTGAATTAATGCCTGCCACCATAGCTGCCAGGTTTGACGAATTATCGTCATTTTGACGATTTTGAGCTCCAAAAATATTATTTTGCCGACATCACGATTTATGCCCTTATTTTGATGATTTTTAGCAATTAAAAATTTGCATCATTTTCTTTACTTTAGTACATTAAAGGCTTCCTTAACCTTTGTATAACGAGGTATAAAGTATAAATAGCGGTATAAATATGATATACATAAATACCAATTTAATCCCTTAAAAGCCAACAATTTTTAAATCCTTAAATAACATCGAAGTTGATAATAAATTATCATACACCGTTGCAGACAATTTTAAAAATTCGATTATAACTTTTAATATTACCATCGCAAGAACAAACGCAAGTGCCATTATCTTTTTTTTTATACGACCAATACTCAGGGGTTGGCATTGTTTGCGGAACTGGGAAAATATATTATAGGAATGAGGAAAACGGGAGCGGTGTTTATGGAGATTAGGTTTGAATATTTTTATACCTTAAGTAACACGAAAGATCTTTGCAGGATATTCCACATACGAAAAAACGAACTTTGTCTGTAATGCTGTGTGCCAAACACTGGCCAAAGAAAGACGAGTGAAACGTAGGAATATATGATTTTCGTAAACAACTTCCCTTATTTCGCTCCAGCAAAATCCGTTGTAGTAGCGTTAGAACATTAACACTAGCCACATTACAACGATATTTCAATGAATAGAATAGTGATTAACAATCCACTTTGGCCTAACCTGCACACGGTCGAGAAGCCACAAAATAAACATTAAGGGTCTACCCATACATGAGAGTTGTATTCCATTTTCGGTCGGTTACTATAAATGGTGTAATTTGTAAGTAGATCAGATGAAGTGAAGTGCAACGTCTTAAGAAACCAAGACGCTGAAAAATATGGCAATTCTAGCAAGCATAACATTGAATTTTCATGCCCATAAAGTCAAGATCTTCTGACTTCTTAATATTTGCACCACACATAAGCATCGGTGATGCAATATTATCGCTGCTTAACATTGAATTCATATGTTTTTGTTTTTAAAACCTTTCAATTTATTTATTTAATTTTTTCTCGTCTTTGACGATTTTGTTGATTTTTTCTCAAATATTTGACGATTTGATGCTTCATTTATCTGAAAACTATGCCTGCCATATGGCGTTTGTAGCAAAAAGTAATCAAAAAAATAAAAATATAAACTGAAGTTGCCGTAGTGTATGTAGTAGATAATGTCTTGGCTTATGAGATTTATCAGAGCAGGTTCAAACTGCAGGTCTGGCATTAAATCAAAATATGAAAAATATTTCTTTGGCGACTTTCTCTCAGCAGATTTTTGGCTAAAGAGTAAATAAAAATTGCCATGAAAAGTTTCTCAAAAAGAAAAAAAAACTGTAGCTCGGAGTCGACCTTAAACTGTAGGTCCTGCCACTTATGGATAAAATTGACACACACAATATAAGTGGCATGAGAAGCCAGGGTTGTAATGACCAATTATGTATGTAGTATAAAATTGGACAGTGAAATGTATATCCATGTAACGATATGGTTAATTCTCTTCGTGGTACAGGCTGCTCTCTATATCATTCAAAGGAAGTAATCAACTAAAGCAACGCAATTTGAGAAAATTGATTCCTTATAAATCTTCTCCTTCTAATCTGTAAAAGACGGCCAAGGTCAACGAAGTCAAACATCTCGCTGATGATCGAGCTCATTGGACTCAACTTGTGTGTGCCATAGAGGAGTAAAAGGAATATATTTGTGTCATTAAATATTAATAGCTTAAGTTGAAATTTCGTAAAGTAAATTAAAATAAAGTTAAAATATACATGCGAATAGTTTTATTAATAATAACATTTTATATATGAAATTTAACGGAGTGATAGGTTGATCCTGGAGAAGAGAATAAGAATATGTAATAAATTAAAAAAAAAACACTTATGCCGAGCTAAGCTATTATCAATTAAATACAGTCAAACTCATTTATAGCGAACTCGGTTATAACGAATTGTTGGTTATTACGTACATATTTTCAAGTCCTAACGTTTTAATAACAATTTTCTTACAAAAAACTTCGTTTATTACGAACTCGTTTATAACGAATTCTCGGTTAAAATTAACTACTTTAAGTGGTCCCAGTAATTAAATTTCATGCATTTTATCTTTTTTATAATGAATCCTTAGAAATAGCTTTGAAGTGTGGCAATATCATTTACTTTTAATTAATATGGCAGCATTAAATTATAACTCAGCATCTTTAATCAGTTAAGATATAAAAGGAATTAACACATATTTTTTGTTTTTAATAAATGAAAGAAATTATTTATATTCTCTATTTTCTTCTATAACTTCACCCCGATTATTACGAACTTCGTTTATAATAACGAACTATTTTTTCTGGTCCCAGAAGGTTCATTATAACCGAGTTTGACTGTATGTTTATTTAGTTTTTACGCTAAAACTTCCAATATGTTTAATTATGAAATAAAAACAATTTGTCAATCATCGTCGATTTTGATATGACTTCAGTTCTTTCTGTTGATTTAATTAATTTTGATGTAAAATGAAAGCAATTACTTAATTGGAGTGAGTGTACAGATATGATGTGCAATTACTAATCTATCTGCACTTCCTACAATCTATGTAAATATATTAAACAAACTACTCGTATTATAACAAAGACTTCAAGTTTAGTACACTAAATAGTAAAATTTTAAACTTTATGCTTGAATTGTGAAATACTTATAAACTTTGGTGAAATAAAATTGTTCAAACTTTCAAATCAAACTATTGTAAGAAGTTCTCCATGGTTCGTATTGCATTGTGCTGTTGATGCACATCGATGCATTTCAATAAGTCGAACTTTATTTTATTTGCATCTTATTTACGTAAGGTGTTGGAGAAAAATAAAACTTTTTAGAAAATACCAGCTACAGACTGATTTTATACTTACATACATAGTATATCCTTTTAATTTCACATGCATTTTGAAATCGTTGGATAAAAGTTTTTCTCTCGTTCAGTTTTTAAAGTTTTAATTAAATTTACAAACAAATTTCTGTAATGAAGCTGAGACGAAAATCTTAAAAGAACGAAATGAGGTTCTTATAAAGGCACTTAAGGTGTTCAATAGTAAACTTTTTTTATAGGGAATAAATTTAAGAAAAAAAGAAAACACGATATTGTACAGAATACCGGCACGTACTGTTCAAATGCACGCAAAAAATTATATACCAACTTATTTGGTGTGAAAGTGTTCACTTGATTATTTTTTTTTTTTTTGTAAAAGTATTAAAATTTTTTTTGTCAAGCTAAGTTTGATTTAATACTACATAATTGAAATGTTATTGACATATAAATATTTTTTGTTTTTTTTTTTTTCTTATTTTGTTGTCAATCACAGGCTAGGAAGACATGCGATTTTACATGATTTTGAGAAAAAACCCCAAAAATCTCCTTCCAGTGATGTGTTAAAGAGATATACAGTCAAACCCGGTTATAATGAACTTCGTGGGGCCAGAATAATAGTTAGTTATAGGCAAAGTTCATAATAAACGGGGTGAAGTCATGGCAGAGAATATAAAATAATAATAATTTTTTTCATTTATTAAAAACAAATATTTTCTTTATTAAAAACTAAAAATATATGTTAATTCTCGTTATCTAGTTGCTGATTAAAAATACTGAGTTATAATTTAATGTTGCCAGATTAAATAAAAGAAAAGACTATTGCCACACTTCAAAGATTTTTCTGAGGGTTCGTTATAAAAAAAAGGTAAAATGTATGAAATTTAATTACTGGGACCCTTTATAAACGAGTTCGTAGTAAACGAAGTTTTTTGAAAGAAAATTGTTATTAAAACGTTGGGACTTGAAAATATGTGAGTAATAACCAAGAATTCGTTACAACCGAGTTCGTTTTAAACGAGTTTGACTGTATGTAGAAGCTTGAAGTGCTTTTGATCGCAAATCCAGACATTGTTCTCATTTTAAATTTAAACAAAAGGTAATATATTGTTACGAAAATGGAAACGGTGTATCATCGTTTAACATTAAAACGATAAACAAAAGCTGTACAAACAACTACAACGAACTTGTTACAATTAAACAAACAACATCAGTGCGAGAAAAGGGGATAGGCAAGAAAAAATTATAAAAGTGATGTTTCGTACTTTTGAATTTTCAACGACAAAATAGTGCCTACATAAATAGTGCGTACAATAGCGCATTGCTCATTTCGATCCCATAAGTTTCCAAAGAATTGAATTTAAATACCCAAAAATAATTTTTTGATTTTCCCTTTTATATACGAGTAATTTTCGTTTTCAAAAACTATTGCTGTAAAGATTTTTTTTATAATTTTTCGATTTGATCACAATTGCGACTGCATATTAACATTGAAAGTGGATTATATTTTTCAAAAGTAATCATTCCCCACTTCTATCCGCGATACGTATAGCCCCGTTATCTTGTTGTACAGTCGGAATTTGTAAAAAGGATATCAAGTAAACCGGAAACTTGCACCTATAATATAACTCCGTTTATGCAATTGCATATTTTCTAATAAAATATACAAATTTTCCTTTTGGAATATACAATGTCCAGATGATGGTACTCTTAGTCATCTAAATATTATTGTCGAAAAAAATTGCTTTTTATTTCTTTTTCTATTGAGGTTCATGTCCATTTTTCTTTTAAAGTAGTTTCTTATCACACTTTCAGAAATTCTTCAATTATTAGCTCTTTTCCTAAAAATTTGTTTTAATTTTTCACTAATTTGCATTTTTTCCAAATTCCACTTTTGAAAAAATTCTGCAAAACGCTTGTTTGAACATTGAATTCCACAAATTAATGAACTTCTTGACTACAGCAGGTTAAAAAGCTAATGCATATTTATTAATTAAAGCATCTGGCTAGGGTGCTGACTTATTAGACATGAGACCACGATTCAAACAATCGAACGCATCTCGAAAAAACCCAAATATAAAAATGACATACTACATCGTGATTACAACCACTTATGTTACGTAAGAAACTTGGTCAATAACCCTTGACTGAAGGGTTGTAATGACCAATTATGAATGTGTATGTTGTGTGTGTTAATTTTATACGTAAGTGGCGAGATCTACAGCTTAAGTCGACTCGGAACGATCGATTTTTTTTGAGAAACTTTTCACGGCAATTTTTTTTTTACTCTCAGAGTTTTTGCTTGAAATCTGCTGAGAGGAAATCGCCGAAGAAATACTTAACGTATTTTGTTTTGATGTCTTGCCTAGGGTTTGAACCCTTTCTTTACGTCTAATAAGCCAGTACATAGTATTTTCACGATTATTGATAGATTTTGTTGTAAAATGTTAATATTTTTATTTATTTTAATTATTTTTTATAAAAAAATTTATGGCAAAATATTTGACGTTGCAGTGTAGTTTTTTACGTAAAAATTAAACACTTCCTGTCGGCTTGGTTTTTTTTTTTCTAAATGGTAATTACTTGGCATCTAACACCTTTGCTTTGTGGCAATTTACCTGGCTGAAACCTGATAGTATAAACCATTGTTATATTTCGTTAGAAAAATTTGTTTTCAATGTAAAGTGAGGTAAAATAGTTTCCCGTGGCATTTGAACATCGATTATGTCAATAACAATGCTCACTCTTTGATTTCCTTATGATTCCCCGGATATAGGTTTCTCACGTACAGCTGTAAGTTCTTGCTACACATGTAGGTAAAATTGGTAAGAATAGTGAAAGTTTACCCTCGGAAAACGACAGTATATGTTACTTATGCAAACGACCAATTAGGGGTTCCTATTGGCGTTCACACAGCCGATTAAGAGAAACAATTTTGTTAGCTAAAAGATCAACCAAGAAGCCACTATATGTAAGGTTAATAAAAAAAACATTGGTCAAAAGAGCAGGGAGTCAAATTTTGGTGGAGCGATGAATCAAAGATTAACTTATATGGTTCTGACAAGCTAAATTACATTCGTTGGTCCACAAAACAAAGATATTCTACAACAGTTCTGTAAATAAGATAAGGCACGGTGTTGTGCATAATATGGCACCGAGTTGCATTTTTTTCTCGCTACTGTAAAAGTAAAAGACGGAAAAATTAATATTTCAAAATTTTCTTAGAATCAATACAAAAGATTATACTTCAATACCAACGTTTAAAAACCATATTACTTGATGTTTTCTTTTACGTCAATTGTAGTAAAATCCATAAATACCTTAATTTCTAGCTAAGTAATAAAAAAAACTTAATTTTTTCCATTATTATATGAATTTATTAACCTGCATAAAATATGAAAAATGTGTATATAGACTGTTCCAGAAGGTTAAATGAGCATTCTTCTGGCATTAAAGTTATTTACGTTTAGTGGAGCCTACACAAGTTTTTGAAGAAATTTTGAAAAGCAAATCTAATCAACCTCCAAGTTGAAAATGTCAAAGTAAAATGTATGCCGAATTCAATTTTACTCCCTCAAAAGCCGGTTGAATGTTCTTGAAAACATTGCCGCTATAAAATAGAGTGCCGCCGAGGGAATTTTGACAAAAGAGACGATGGAGGTCATAAAAAGCGCGGGTAATTCGTTTAACAGGTAATAGATTGTGGTAAACTATTCTTGTTAAAGTTAAAACTGGAAAACTTTTTATTTCGTACTAATATTATTTACTTTCACCCCATAGTGTACAAACAACTTAATCTAATGTTGCGAAATATTAGGTAGGATAAACATATTCAATGTGTATATACAAATGACAATAAGCATCTCGTTAGACATTGTACGTCACCATTTTTATAGCTGTCACAGTTTAGCAACAATGTTTTTATACTTTTGATGATGATCATGGCCAGGCTGTTCTTCAGCGAAATATTGATTTGTTTGTTACTTGGTGCAGGATAAATTTAATGGATCTTAATTTGAGAAAATGTAAATGCATGGTTTTCTCTCGCCTTGGTGTAATCTCATCCACTTATATGATTAATTCTTGCCATTTGGAAGCTGTGTGCCTTCATGTTGCCAATGTCTACTTTGTAGGCATACAAGCAAATACGAAAAAAAAAAAATATTAATTTTAATTCTAATTTATTGAAATTGGTTTAGTTTCTTGAATTTTCTTGAAACGTGCAATATTGAGTTATGTGGGTTATTTTCGTTTTTTCATTCAAACTCATTGAATTCATTTCATTAATTATTGTTTTTTTACTGTAATTGTTAAGAATAAAATAAAGAATTAAAATTAATTTTTTTTTGTTGTACAGGTAACCCTCCTACAACGCGGTTAATTGGTTCCTGAAAAACTCCGCGTTGTAGGAAAATCGCGTTGTAGGAAACTTCTTTTTCCTCCATTTTTCCTTTTCTTATACAATATCACGCAAGTAACATGTTAAAGTTTTCTCAGCCGAATTAATTATATTAGACCTTTCATCGAAAAAAAAAAATTTATTTTTTCAAAGATATTTTTCTATTTGTCTATTTCAACATAATAACATAAATTAATTCATTTAATTAACCAGCAAAAAGCAATTCATTTATTTAAATAACATAACACTAAGGAAAATAAAATCTGGGAAAAATAGACACGGATTTTCAAATCTACATATTTTAGAGGATTTTAATTCTCAACCTTTTACAAATCCGCTTCCTCGTCCTCGCTTATTATAATTTGCCTTAAACGTTTTCCATAGTGCATACAAACATAATAATAATAGATATACGTACACATATACACAAGTAATTGATAATTGTGTGTTTATAGAATAGTTTATAGAATACGTATTTAAAAAATGCTTAAAAATCGCGTTGTAGGATTCGCGTTATAGGAAACATTCCGCAATTCGCACACCGCGTTGTAGCGAAATCGCGCTATAGAAGTACCGCGTTGTAGGAGGGTTACCTGTATTTGCTTGTATGGTTTTATTTTTGTGGATGACAAAACTCAGTATTGCATTCACTTCTGCTCGCCACTGTATGTATATATATAAAAACTCTCTCTCCATTATTACAACTTGCTGTTAATTAGAAGTAGGATTTTAACGGAGAGGAAATTCCGGAAATTCCCGGGAAATTTTTTAAGTATTCCCGTGAAATTTTAAGTTAAGATATTCTTGTACTCTTTTTTAGAATAACTAGCTAACCCACACTCGGAAACATTGGCAAACGTTTTGAACCCCATAAAGGATGCTGTGGAAGAATTAGGCAGGCGTGAAACCAATTTGATAATAGGTGATACTATTATTACAGTTATTCTCTGTTGATTCTATACTTTCGGAAAAAATGGTTTACACGATTAAAACTAAAGTAATGAAAGCTATAATGAAAAATTGATGTTATTAGCAAATTAACTAAACACTTCACAACACAATAATATTAACCTAACAAAGATAATGTTTAAATTCTATGCAGAGCAAATGTACAAACGCCTCTTCCAAGGCACTGTAATAACATCGGCTTAAAGTGATGAAGATATTTCCGTTGCATGAGTATATCAATGTTTTAAAAACAAGTTGGAAAACGCCATTAAGGAGGGTAAAGAAAAAACAAGAAAACTGAAATTGAAAACGGACGACTTATTAAAAGAGCGCAAACTTTATTTGAAGCTTGTACAAACAGAACCAAAAATGTAGATGGCGCACGTGTTTTTTCGGTAGCTGGTAAGTTTTCAGCAAATTTATGAAATATAATGCCTATTAAATGCACTAATAATTTTAAAACTCATTTCAAAACTCATTTTTTGAAAATGTTGTTCTTCGAAATTTTGTTATATTTTTATTTTTAAATAATATTTTCAATTAATTCTTAGTAATAACTGATCTCAAAATGTTATCATTAATCTGTTCATTTTTGTTTATACAGTATAAATATAAATAAATCAAAAATCATAATCTTAAGCATTTTAACAGTATTGTAATTTTTAAAAAATTTCATGGTATTCCCGGGAAATCGAAATTTTCATTCCCGTTTCCCGGGAAATCAAAAAGTCCGGAAATTCCCAAACTCTACGTGCCACCAAAATACCAAAATCGTGTATACTCCTCTCAGTTAGAGACATCAGCAAGCGACTCGAATATGAGGCCTAGTCATTGCTGCAGAAAAGAGTAAGCCAAATTCATTGGTATAATTTTTTTAGTGTAAAGTTCTTTCAAATAGCACGGAGACTTTTTCACACCTATCATAAACAACTATTCCCATAAAGAATTCTCAAATTTCATCATTTTCTATAGTGAATCGTTCACAAGCAAAAAAATTTGGCATCGCCAATGTTTATTCCCAAGAATCTTTTTTTTTTTTTGTAAAATTAATTCCCAACACCTGCAATGGGTACAAGAAGGGAACTTGTATGTTATAATTGTTTTGTTTAAGGAACGCAAGTGTAAATAAAGAGGAGCTTAATTGTATGGTGGAAGCGATGGTAGCAATGAATTATAAAATATAAAAAGGGAATTATTAAACATGTATAAATCATACGCTTACAATCGCAACATTTAGGATGTTATGATGATGCCGTCTTTACAATCCACAGCACCTGGAATTTTGTATTCTCTGTAAAACCATTTTAGGATCTCTTTCTTTTCCTCAGAAGATGACCACTCTATCCATAGACGACATTAAACTCTTTTAAATCTTGATAATACTTCTGAAAGCACTTCGCTGAATGAAGAGTGCGCCAAACCAACATCAATTTGCCTACCTACTTCCTTTTGGTAGCTGCTGCTGAGTTTCACTATGGGAGGTAATGGAAATATCTTACCGCTTGAGGGCAAGTTTTTCATCGACACATTCAGTAGGTAGGTATTTGAACCCTTCTTTGTTCACCCTGTAATATTCCTGGAATCTGTAAAGGATTTATCGTCGAACATAAATATTTTAGTATGAATAATTCTCACTTTAGCTCAAGAAGTGATAGTGGATTCGATTCATTTCGAATAGCTCTTCTCTGCAACCTTTCCATGGATTGTTTCTCCACTTCTAGTACCAAAAAAAAAAAAAAATTAAGATATAAGCTAGGTTAGGTTAGGTCGTAGTGGTAGCTCTGATATCACAGAGCTCACTTGAGCACGCATGGTGACCCGTTGTGATGCCACGGGTGAAACGCAGTCCCTGTACTAACCAAGTTCCGCCAAATCAGGGAAAGGAAAAAGTTGATCAACGCAAGGGCTGCACAACAAAAGCACGACTACCACGTATTGGAAAACCAGTCAGAAAATTTGATGAACGAAGCTATATCCTTGATATCAATAGATGATAGCTCCGTTAAGCTAACAAGGAATGGGGAGCCAAATAACCTATATCTACACCTAGCAAGAGACGGGCACTGGCAAAGAAGAAGAAAATTGTTGAGAGGAAATTCAAAATATAAAATATTTGTTTATATAGCATTTATCACTAATTCACAATAGAAACTTTTACTCCCAATATATATATATCGATTTTTTGGGATGGGAATAAAAGTTTGCTACCAAATAACTTATTCCCATAATATTCACGACAGGGATGAATGTGTTCGTTTTTAATCATACCTATACATTCATATATACAATAATTCATTAATGAACTGATTCCACAAATATTTATGGTTTGCGGAATGAAATTATTCTCGGGAGTTTATTGAAAAATCAAAAGACAGATGAAAAGAAAGTTTGTTCATTAAAAAGGTTTTACGTTTGATAATTAAATATAATCTACAAATTATGTAGTAAACCTTAGTTAATACTTTTATCGCTTAAGAGATTGCCAATAATCCTAATATATATATCCAAATATCCTAATATATATATATTATGTCGTTCTGTAAGTCTGTTTTTTGTTTGTTTGTTGGTTTGTTTGTTAGCCAATCACGCCTGAACGCCTGCAACGTTTTAGTTTAAATTTGGGACATTGATCGAGTTTTCGTCAGTGCAGGTTTTACGCTATAAATCTTTTAAAAACTTTGAACCAAAGGAACAAACATTGGGACAAAGGGAGAAAAAAAGGGCAAAAATTAGTACTTTATCCATAAGTGCTGTATTTTTATTTGTTTTAAAGGTATGTTTTTACGATTTAGCTTGGTTAAGTTTCCCAAATTGCTATTGGAGGTGTTCCATTTATAAAGTTGGACCAAAAGGGGCCCAAAAAGGGGGAAAGGGGCAAAAGATGGCGAAATGGCATGCATTTATATTTAGGACTTAGAGTATTCAAAACACTATATTGTTTGATAAACTGGTTTCCGAATAATTTGAAAAATTTCATTTTTTAAGAAACTGGTTTCGAAACCGGAATATTAAATGACGGGAATTTCCGTATAACCGCCTAACATGTTAATGTGGCAACACATTCATATGATTCTAACCAGAGAGGCTGACAAGAGTAGAAATTTAAAACCAAATCAGAATGCTAAGATTTTTGAAACGCATATTTATACAATACTTACCTCTGTATGTGTGTAAGTATGTGTATTAAATGTGTGTTGTTTGCATTCTTAGTTTTTGTAAACAAATATTATAAATGAAAGCTCAATTTAAAACACGCTTCTCTAAGAGCGTATATATATGTGAGTGTGAATGTTTTTATAACGTTGAGATTTAAGGCAGTTTAAATCGCCAGTCGCCTTTTAAGCTTTGAATTAAACGGTAAAAGGTTTGCAAATACAGTATTGCGCTTAAAAAATATGAAGAAACCGGTCCATTTGTTTGTCTCGTTTGATTTTAATTTGCGTTCTTTTGGTACAACGTACGCAAACATATGAAGTGCCTAAAGCTCAAATAAAAGTCTTTTATCCCAAAGGCTTTGAGGTATCAATACCGCATGAAGAAGGCATAACACTTTTTGCCTTCCATGGCAAGCTAAATGAGGAAATGGAAGGATTGGAAGCTGGCACCTGGGCTCGTGATATAGTCAAAGCAAAAGATGGACGCTGGATATTTCGTGATCGTAATGCTAAAATCAAATTGGGTGATACACTTTATTACTGGACTTATGTTATCTACAACGGTTTGGGCTATCGCGAAGATGATGGTGTGTTTGTGGTGCAACAATATGATTATGCTACTACAGCTACAACTAGCGATTCAGCGGCTCAGTGTAATGCTAGCGTTACTACAGTGAATGGTGCCCCTGTGCGTTGTAAGGGTCAGAAAATATTTGAAGACGAGTTTAACGGTCAAAGCTTGGATAGAAACAAATGGTCGATGGAGAGACGCATACCTCAACAGCCTGACTATGAATTTAATCTGTATTTGGATGATAAGCCTGAGGTATTACAAGTACGTGAGGGAACAGTAATTATAAAGCCTGTGCCCACTAGTAAATATTATTCTGGTGAATTTTCACTAGGCCCTTCGTGCACTGGCAAATTGGCAACAGATGAATGTGATTTCGAATTGAAAAGCCTAAATAAATTCAATCCTTTAATAACAGCACAATTTAAAACAAAGAATAAGTTTTCGTTTAAATATGGCCGTGTGGAGATAAAAGCCAAAATGCCGGCAGCCCTTTGGGTGTATCCCCAATTATGGCTGGAACCTGTCAAACCTTTGTATGGCGACAGTCTATACCAATCTGGTCAAATACGCATGGCCCAGACGATTGCCAACGGCAATGAAGTAGAATTAAAAGGTGGTCTAATCTTAAATGCCGAACAACCTTGGCGTTCTAATAAGATGTGTGTACATGAAAATAAAAATCTTCAATTAACACAAGACTATCATGTCTTCGAATTAAACTGGACACCGTCTTTCATAGCGTTTGCTGTAGATGGCAAGGAGTTTTGCCGTTGGCATGTACATGACGAATCAGAAGCTTTTAAAAATCTAAAAATTTCAGAAAAATATTTGCCGAATAGGAATTTCTTAAACGCAGGCTCCAATTGGGCACCTTTTGACCAGGAATTCTACTTGACTTTGGGTTATGGCGTGGGAGGTAATTATGATTTCGACGATCATAAAAATTGGCAAGAAGAAAAGCCTTGGATCAACACCGACCCGCGTGCGAAAAAACGTTTTTGGAAAAAATATGGTGATAATGCTCAGTGGCTAGATAATGGCGATTTCAAGGTCGATTACGTCAAAGTATATGCGATTTAGATAGCGGAAAACACATTTTATGACTTTTTATTTTAAAATTTAAGTTTAATTTGAAATTAAAAAGAAATAAACAAATTCCATTTTAGCATTTGTTTGTTATTATTTCGCTTAAAGAAAAAAATCCAAAACTGATAATATAAAATAAGAAATTACAGTCTCTTGATTAAACGGTTAATCAATTCGCAAAAAAAAAAAAATAATAAAGTCATGCTCTATATACGCTAAGGACGACTACACAAGTTGATGGTTTTATTAAGACAAAATTATTTTTTGTATTTGCTCACTTAAACAGGTTGAGATTTATACACTTACAATAAATTCTGTAATCTATTATAGCAAAATAACAGAATACACTGAGCGAAACATCTAGCGTTTATTTTTTTAATTTTACTTTAATTATTTCGGTTAAATAATATATGTATGTACCATATAGTTTACAAACCCTAACTATTTTCTAAATTATGTATTATTTAATAAACATATTTCATTACATATTAGTATTAACTACAGTTATGGTGATATACTTAAAATTTAAAGAATAAAAAAAAATATATTTTCTACAATAAAAATATTTGATATGACTTTAGACCAAACATCCTGGCCGCGTTGAATACCTAACTTAGGCTTCAATCTTCTTTTGGTATCAATGCGAATTTATGAATTGCTCGAATGAACAAACCCGATTTACTCAAGCATTTTTGTATCTCCATCGGCAGCCAGTAATAACATTTTTTAAAGGACCCAGCATGCATTTTTGAGGATTAAGGTTATCCTCGTGTACCAATACTAAAGCTCCAACTTGGATATCGAATTGAGGTGTTGACCATTTCATCTTTCGCTGCTGTCCAAGTATATAATCGCGCTGGAACATCCGCCAGAATTGTGCCTTTAACTGGTAAATCAACTGATATCTTTGCAAGTAATTTACAACAAGGCTTTTTCTAATTTTTCAGTTATGGTTCTGAGTTCTGACTCAGTAAGTAGATGAACCGCTGTAAGTGCCTCTCCGTCATTGGGATCCTCGGATAATGGCGAGATCGATCGAAAATTTAATATGGCCAAACAAAAATAAAGAAGAAAAAGAAACGAAAAAACCTCATCTTTCTCCAATCCTATATTGTAGAGCACAATTAAAATTTTATAGAAATTAAAAAGGACCAACAAATGTATTGGTCATTTTGAATTCTAAATAATTTTTTTTATTTTTCATATATATACATTCTTTTGACCAGTGTTGCCAGAAGCCGGTTTGGAAAAACTGCGAAGAGTGTTTCAAATAAGTGCAGTTCTGAATAAAAACGTGCCAAAACTATAAAACCGGTAATTTTTCATTATAAATGTTTTTTTTTTATCCAATAGTTTTATTCGACCTTTTCGATTATAATTAAATAAAAAGATTTCTCGAGCTCGAGTTCAATAACTTTCCATATATTATTTATTTATTTCCGTAGGATATCGAAATATTGGAAATAAATACATAATATATGGAAAATTGTTTTTTTTTTTTAATTTACGTTAAATTTTATTAAAAATTTTTTAAGAAATTATGCTCAATCTATAATCACTTTTTATTAAAAATCGATCTTTTGATGAGATTAAGTCAATAATTTGTACAAAAATGTCAGTGAAACCTAAAAACCTTCATAACTCGCTATATAATTAGAAAATAACCTCAATCTGTGATTATAAAAATCAATATTTTGATATAATAGAACGGTTGATTCCTATTGGTGTACAAAATTTCATGTAAATCGGTCAATTTGTTTCTCAACTGAAAATTTGATATGGCAACAGTTTCCGAAAAAGTGGGCGTAAAAGAGAACGTTGCATCCGATTAGAAAATCTTATATCCCCTATTGTTCCTTTTGCGATACGATCTGTTAGTGTTACAAATTTCATGTAAATCGGCCCTGTAGTTTTTCCGTGAAAGAATAACAAACAATACCCTCCTGGAGTAAAAAGAAGACTATGTGTATATAGATTGGAATGACATCGAATCTAAAGATTATTCAATAGTGGAGCCTGTTGTCAAGTCTATAGTCTAGTCTATAGTCTAGTCTATAGTCTAGTCTATAGTCTAGTCTATAGTCTAGTCTATAGTCTAGTCTATAGTCTAGTCTATAGTCTAGTCTATAGTCTAGTCTATAGTCTAGTCTATAGTTAGTCTATAGTCTAGTCTATAGTCTAGTCTATAGTCTAGTCTATAGTCTAGTCTATAGTCTAGTCTATAGTCTAGTCTATAGTCTAGTCTATAGTCTAGTCTATAGTCTAGTCTATAGTCTAGTCTATAGTCTAGTCTATATAGTCTAAGTCTATAGTCAAGTCTATCAGTCTAAGTCTAGTCTATGTCAAGTCTATAGTCTAGTCTATAGTCAAGTCTATAGTCTAGTCTATAGTCAAGTCTATAGTCTAGTCTATAGTCAAGTCTATAGTCTAGTCTATAGTCAAGTCTATAGTCTAGTCTATAGTCAAGTCTATAGTCTACTCTATAGTCAAGTCTATAGTCTAGTCTATAGTCAAGTCTATAGTGTAATCTATAGTCAAGTCTATAGTCAAGTTTATAGCCTAGCCTATAGTCAAGTCTGTAAACATGTCCATAGTGTAGTAATAGTTTAGTTTATTGTCTAGTTATAGTTTAGTCTATAGTTTAGTCTACAGTCTAGTCTATAGTCAAATTCACACTACTATGTTTAATAAAACTTTTTTCCGTTATTCGTTTGGCGTCGAATAACATCGTTTTAAGTATGTGTATAATACAAGAGAGTTGCAAATAAAAAGTATTCTTTGGCTTGTTACAATGCAATCACTTAGGGAAATTTTGTGAAAAAATATTTTAAATTTTTTATTTAAAAAGCGCAAAATGAATGGAAAAATGCTAAAAATGCACTTTTAATGCAAAAAAAAAAAAGTGCAGCAGACGAAGAAAATTGCTAGAATTGCACTTAAAATGCCGTTATGGCAACACAGCTCCTGACAAAGAAATGAGAGAATTGGGTACCTAGCTTTTTTTCCGTTTCGTAATGGGTTAAGTATCTTTATAGAATATTCTCACACCAGTTACATTATAATGTACTAAATACCATTCAGGAAAAGAATCACAAGGTCGTAATTTTTTTGGAGTTATTTTCGAAAAACGTATTTATTCCTATTAAATTAATAGAATGTTCTGGAAGCGATTTAACGTGGGGGATCATGCGATCTTAATCGATCCCTTTTGCTTTTGATCTTCAAAGCGTTAACATCATCGTGAACATTGGAAATAGTGACATTTTATTAAAATCTGACACTAAATAAAGTTAATTTTTGTTAAGTTTGTTTTTGTGTCGTTTGTTATATTAAAATTGAAAATTATTATTGAAAATAAAATGGAATTGAATTGAAAAAACAGAAATAGAAAGGAAAACTGAAATAAGAATATGTCAGAAGAAGATAAATTCCAACCTCTATGAAGTTTGGTAGCCGGCCAGATGAGTCTGAAGTCATCTTTACCAAAAACCGAAACGTGAAACATTTAACCTAAAATATCCCGATTTGTTGAAGTGGTACATCGTGGTAAATATTCTTATTCTTAATTTTTATTAAATTTATTATTAATATATTATTTTAATTTTTCCTTATTTTTAATGAAATGTTGCTTAAATTAATGGAAAAAATTAATTAAATTATGTAATAACGAATTTAAATCAAAAGAATGATGAAAACATTATAATTCAATTTTTTTTTTTTTTGAAAATGTCACATGAATTATTAAAAAAGTGAATTAAATAATGAATTTATTATGTATATATATAGCAAAGATTACTATCGAGAACAATAAATTCGATAATAATTCTTCAAAAGAAGCCACAAAATGGGTTTTAAATCGTTTGGCATATCTAGAGGAATACTTTGTAAGTTAAGTTCATTTCGTAGGTACAACAACTCAAATACTTAAATTAATTTTGTGAGTTGTTTTAGAGTAAAATTTTAAAAGATTTACGTGAGATGCACTTAAAACTGAAAGGTTTTAAATATCCCTATTTCGATCTGGTATTCGATGTAGTTTTAGTCGACTTAATCCAGTGCAGTAATCAATTGCAGCAGTTAATGTCACGTACCTTGGCTCAGGATGAATGGCCCTATCTAATTTTGGTGCTTCAAAGCGGCAATAAAGAAGTAAGCCTATGTCGTTTAACAGCCAAAAACTTTCTCTATCCCGGCAGAGAACGGGAAGCGCATTACAGTACCCTTGTTGGGAATTGAAAAATTTAATTTTTAAGGCAAGTGTTCATATTTAAAAGATAATTGTAAAATATTGCGAGCATACTACTAGAATCATTCCCTGGAACTATTATTCCCTTTTCTCACCATCAAACTTTACTTCATTCATTCACTTCTATAGAAGACAGAACTTGTTATTTTTATGAAATTGATGACAAAATTCTGTAGAATTTTTTTCAATTCCATTTAAGACAAAATATGTTTTGCTTAATTTGGCAATACATTCACATGATTCTAACCAGAGAGGCTAAGAAGAGCAGAAATTGAATGCTAAGATTTTTTAAACTCATATTTATACAATACTTATCTCTGTATGTATGTTAATATGTGTATTAACCCATAAGCAAACAATCAAAAAAAGTTACGCAAGTAGGATTCAGGTTTAGGAAGGGACTTCAGGACCTTCAGGACCTTTTTATTATGTAAAAAATAATTAATAGCTTTTTATTTCCCAATTACCAATTAGTATTGCAGCGGCTTGTTTTGTTTTTGTAATTATACAACGGTGTATACATACCTGTTAAATTTCGATTACAATTAGTAATCGATTACACTACTTTTTAAAAATAATCGTAATGATTATATAATCCTATGAACAATTTTTTCGAATTACTAATTGATTACGATAATCAATATAATCAAAAAATAATCAGGATTACTGGTAATTACTCTAATAATAAAAAAGAATCAAAAGTAACCCAAAAGTAATCAAATTATTTTCAATAATTACTTTCAAATTCGAAAAATTATTTTGAACAGCACTGTATCTTTGACACTTTTTTTCGAAAATTGTTTTAAGTAATAATTTTCACATTCTTTTTTCGCATATAATGACAGACAAACAATAGGATAATCGCAAACACCCAATGTGTCTGGTGGCATTCAAACTTCCAGCAGCGAAACTTGAAGTTTAGGGCAACAAGGTATCTGGGCATCAACAAGGGTCAGCAAAACACAGTTGGATCAGTTGTTCGAGTATATGCATAGAAAATTCGGAGTAATTGGTTTACACCAAAAAATATCTATAAAAATGGCATATATTGCTTGGTTTAATAAATTTATAATTCAAATATAAGAAAAAAATGCATCTTATTTAGTCAAATGTGATACAGTTAACTGTAGTTAACACCAATAAATAATAAATATTGTGCGGGATATTTGCTTATAATATGTTTGTATAACTCATTCATGACGCAAATATATGGCCCTAACAGTGCGTCAGTGATTGGATTTTTATTGGCAATTATAAACAATTTTTAATGTTTGAGTTTGCACGTAATTTAAACCAACTGTTGCAGCACTAATTATCCCATCGGTTCGAAACAATATAAGTATGTACGTCACACACAAACTTAGTTAGTTTTAATAGCAATGTTACTAATTAGCAATGCAAGTGGTTTAAAAAGTGGTTCAGTGGTAACTAAATTGCATTTCTTATTTAAATTGTGCTAATAAAATTATAATTGGTTTTGTATTTAAATTGGCATTAATTAGAACTAAATTTTGTACAAAAATGAAATACAAAAAATACAGCAAATAATAAACCAAACGTAAGTTTGTGAAGTATCATGATTAGCTTTAACATGATAAATATATTCGAATTATTTAACAGGAAGCGCAGTACTTGATCAATCAAATGTTTAAAAGGAAAGCGTTATGCTATAAAATACAAACAGACGGTAGGTACCAAACGCAGCTAATTTTTGAAAAATAGGATACATGTGTTGTATTATTATTAAATAAATAGACAACTTATTATTGTTAATATTATTATCGTTACTACTTTATTAATTTTATTATTTGGGAACAATCGCTAATGTGAGTGTTCCCTTGTTGATTCATTTTACAACTACTTGTGCTTAATTACTTAAAACTTAGTGTATGCGAAATATCTTACGTTTTAACAAGAAGTGTGCACAAGACATTGTACTAGCTTACGCTTCACCGAATGCAATACTGTAGTGTACCCTTTTCTGTTGATCTTGATTGTGCGAGTGCACTGAAATGTGTATTTCTCATTTATTCAATGTGTACAACAGCACTCGTTTGCCTGTGAAGTAACGGAACTATGATTTGTGTTGTAAGAGCATATTTTAGTACCGAAACTACATTTTCAGTATTGCCATACGAATATCAGTAGTGTAAAGAAAGTAGTAGTTTAAAAAAAGTTTTTCCCAAGAAATAAAAAGTTTAAATGGCAATGCTGGTTACTATTTTATGTGAGCGGGTGATGAATGTAATAATTTAAAAACAATTTTGCAGTGGCAAAACAAAAATTAAAAAAAAAATTATTATGGTAAATGAAAATAAAATTGCGTTAAAAAATAAAAACATTATAGTATAAATTCTTCTTTCGCTATAAACTCAAAAAAATTTTCCCCAGAAATAATAAGTTTAAAAAAGTTACTAGCAATGCTGGCGTCGACGAAGATGTTTAGTTGCCGAGAGCAAAAAAAGAAATTCACGTTGTGACCATATGAAGAATACAATATTTTTGTTGTGCTCTTCACACAACTCTCTTTTATACTGTTGTACAATGGTTTACGAGAGCAGTTGTTTTTCTGTACACTATTTTTGCTTTACACTTATTTATATTTGCAGCTACAATCAATATTCGGTCTTGAGAAAAATGCAATTTTATATGTCTTGTGCACACCTCTAGGTCTAACACATCATAAATGTGGGAATATGCTGAGAAAGCATAATACACACTGTCCTAACATTTATGCAGTGTGGACAATATCAACAAGAATATGTTGATAATAAGTTGCATACAAAAGGTATGGCAACCTAGACCGGTCGAATAGACTACAGTGTGTATATGAAGGTGATTATTTTAAAGACAGCACGACAACAAAGAACGATTATGCCCCTTTGCATTTATCCTACTTCCCAGCAGTCCGCAGGTTATTACAATTTAAAACTCATCCAAATGTATGCTATTGTGTCAGTAGGAAAACATAAAATAAAATTGGTTAAGAGCACACAACTAACATCCCATTCGGATGAGTCCTATTGCTAGTACAATATCAAAATCGAATAAAATATTGCCATCGTACTTGCATTTGAATTGGATGGCTAAGTAATGTAGCATCATATTGTTAACATAGTTTTGTTGTTTGTTTTGGTTCAGTCGATGGCCCGATATTTATTTTTTGGTGTTTCTTTGTTTTTTCTAATCTTTCAAAGTAAAATTTCATATTGTAAAGGTTTTTGAATATACAAGTGGTTTAACCGTGATTCTGATAATAAAAATTAATAATTAATTAAATAAAATAAAATAAGTAAGTATAAATTACAAATAGTAATGTTCGGCTTCAGTAAAAGACATTTTTGACATATATATCTAGGTGCCGTTTGAATCAGTATAATATTGGACCTTCGCTTACAATGTCGGTGGAGTTGGACAAATCCGACCTTCGGTTACATTGCCAGTGGAGTTGGACCCATCCGACTTTCGCTTACATTCTCGGTATAGTTGGACTAATCCGAACTTCGCTTACATTGTCGGTAGAGTTGGACCTATTGTACGGCCTACGCCATTGCTGTGTAAATGTAAGTGGAAACTGAATATGGACTTTGCATTAGTCGCATCTACATTATCATTGGCCTCAATTGGAAAATGTATGGGCAAAAGAATCCGCTGGGTTTCTATTTTTTAATTTTTTAGTTTTTTTTTATGAAAGCTACACCATGCTATACCAGGTATTGTGGGATGCACAGACGGAACACATGTTCCAACAAAAAGGCCTACCAATGAGGAATATCTTTACTTCAATAGAAAGGAACACTAAAGCATAAATGCCAAGATCGTAAGTACTTAATTTTATTAAATGTACAAAAGCATTTAAATTAAATTTTTTCTATTTAGATATATGATTACAAAACAAATATCAAGAGCGTTGATGCCACTAAGCCGGGATCTAGCCACGATTCATTTGTATGAACACTCTAGGCAAATCTGTGTGATTAATTCGTCCTCTATTCGTGCATTTTTGTGCATTCCCCTACAATACATATTCAAATTTTTATTTTTTGAACGGTTATTACGCAAAAGAGTTTTAAATGACAATTTGAAAATAAAATATTCCGATGTATGATCTTGTGTTAAAAGCAATTTCAAACAGATTTAATCGTTTTTCATCACATAGCAAAACTATTGTTTTTTACTTGAAACAAAATGGAATTTGAAATCAATTAGACAAAACGATGTTACCAGATGCATCACATCTTTTATCGGTTTCAAATCGTGTTTGTTTCTTAACCGGTTTTCATCACATACCTGATTGTTGTACAATGGTTTACGAGTGCAGTTGTTTTTTTGCTTCACACTTATTTATATTTTCAGCTACAATGAATATTCGGTCTTGAGAAAAATGCAATACTGTGCAATTTTATATGTATTGTGCACACTTCTAGGGAAAACACTACTTAGTAGACTACGGCGACTTTATAAATCAATGTTAAACAACTTTGATATCAGTACACGAAATTTATGGGAACAAGTCCTTTTATTTCGCTACAGCAGAATTCGTCGTAATAGGAATAAAATATCGAAACACAAGTCACACACATAACAAAGTGCTTCAATGAATCAAGAAGAATCGTATATCCTACCTTCATTAGACCGTCGATATATGTAAGTGATGTAAATAAAAATGAAAGCAATTTTAAGGAACCGAAACTCTTTATTCCTTCTTTTCACGCTTACAAAATATTCTGATACCAGCGAATATTGCATTGAATTTTAATGTCCAGAATATCAAGAGTTTCTGGTTTTTCAATATTTATATTACCATCTAAAGTTGCTAGTGAAGTTATATTATTATAGCATTTTTGAGTCAATTTACAACATTGGGCGTTTTCATGTCCGATAACAAACTATTCTTTAGGGTTGAAGAACAAATAAATAAAATAAAATTGTATGCATAAGACAGCTATAATAACATCAAATACTATCACCACCATGCTTAACTGTTTTGTGGAATTGATCTCTTCGCTGCTTTTTCCTCCACACTAGAGTACTTATAGGTTGAGCCAAAAATTATATAGATTGACTCGTCTAAAAAAATCGTATTTTGCTGCAATTCATTTGACATATTTTAATATGAAGGAAAAAGAAGAAAAATAAATGAGCTCAATCCAAAAAAATTACGAGAAACAGTTAAGCATGGTGATGGTACTACTATAATGGTGTTAGCATAAACTTATTCCGTCTATAGAGGCATGGATACGGAGAAACTTTGAGGAAACTAACTATTTTCTGAACCAGTTTCTTTCGGGACATGGTTATTTCCGAAAATACCTAAACCGCATGGGCAAGGTGACTGATCCTCGCTGCAATTATTGCGAGGAAATGAGTGACGACGTTGAACAGACGTTCTTCCATTGCATTAAATGGCAACACGAGAAGAACATGTTGATAGAGCATATTGATAGAGCAAATCGGTAAATTTACACCCGACGCCATTGTGGACGCAATGCTCGAAAGCGAGGCGAAATGGAACGCTGTGAGAAGATACGAATGATACATGAGAAGACTAGCCAATCTCATGAAGCTGGCTTCAAATATGGCGTACCCAGACGTGGGAGAGTAGACAACGGTCCTTAACTGAACGCCGTTTTGGGCCCTTCCCGAAGTAATACAGTGTGATTATAACTTCCAATTGATCAATGATTCTAAGCTTTCAACATTCTCCACAAACTAAGGGATCATTTGGAAATACTATTAGCAAACAAATAGACTAAATAGAGCATTAAACCTTAAGCCATATCCTGCTAAATATTAGGTATAACATAGAAATGCTTACATACGTATGCACTGTAAAGCAAAAAAAAAAAAAAAATTAATTGATCTCTGCCGCTCTTGAGAGAGAGAAGCGTCATTTAGACAGAGTAGAGTAATTTAAAAAAATTCTTCCAAGTTTTCAATCTTCTTTGAATTCTCTTCCTCGTTTTAATCAATTCACTTTACAAATACTGTATCTACGTATATACTCTACATTCATTGAGATTACGGCTTAGGAAGATTTCTATGTCATCTACAGTCATTTACTGAATTGTTCATAAGGCAAGATTAAATGGAATTTTTGTCAGTAATGAAAGCAACAACGTCTTTGGCATTTTGAATTGGCTTTTGACATTGATTTCATGAATGTATGCAATCAGGACTTCTTTATGGTCATGTACTAAAAGTTTCCAAATGGTTACATTTCTTAACTAGCCCAGAAGTCAATAATTGTATGCAGGTATAGACGTACGTATATGTGAATTTTCCTGCATATCAATAAATTTGCCTTAAGGAGTGTGTCAAAAAGCAGAAATTAATTTTAGAACTTCGTGAGATACCTATGGTTAATCTTCTCTTATTATCTAATATTTATTTATTGTACATACAGTGAATAGCAAAAATCTAGGTACCATAACGTAAACATTTCATGTATTTCAAGCAATAATACGAATAAAAACGGAAAAGTTTTTGGTGACTCCGTATTTTTGCACTGTATCTTCAGTGGTCCAATATATTCAAATGTTATCCCTTATCGACCTTAAAGTCGAACACAAAATTTTAGGTATTTGAAATTGTATATTCAAGTTTTTTATTCACATTTGCCGTCATTCATTCATGTGTAAGTTTTTCAATTGTCTTTTATTTGAAGTCGCTATACAGAGTACATAACAGTTCTTCTGAATGATATCTTAAATACTATCTGGGAGCCATACAAGCCTTAGGTAGGCAAATTATATCTTCACATTAGCAGCAGCATAATGGGGTTCATTGACGTGTGTATTGACCATACACATTCTTAAGTCTTAAGAACATTAGGTGAATTCGTTTTTCAGAATGTTTAAATACTTTTTTTTATATATTACTAGCTAATACTTGTAAAAAATTTGGGGACTCCAAAAGTTTTCCAGTTGTTCATATTTTAGTATTTACTTTATATGGAAGGTGCCATGGTCCCTAATGATAGGTCGCCTATTTTTGTCAAAAAAAATTATATTGAACCTAAATATATTCGTACAAAATTTGAGTAGTTTAACAGTTCTGGTCTTCTAGATATACAGATTTACTTTATGGGAGGTGCCACACCCACTATCGCTAGTTCACCTATTTTTATCCAAAATATTTATATTGACACTGTAGTTACTTGTATAAAATTTGAAGTGTGCTGTTCATGTTTTTCCAATATACAAATTTGGTTATTATCTTACAATAGCATGTAATGTTGCCTATGTGGGCGTGGCACCTCACGCATTTGAAATATAACAATAAAAAGTAGCCTATAACTCCTTCCAGATATACAAGAAGATACTATGAAAAATCGGGACTTTTAGAAGGGACTCTCTAACTTCGATAGTTGATAACAAACACCTTGTTGTTACTACGAGAATATTTGGCAAATTAGTTGTTATTTATTCAGTCTGTTCTGTCAAATCACCACGCAAGACCATATAGAACGATATATGTTTGTGAAATGAGCACTGGAGTAGTTGGAAACTGGCTCAAATTTTAATTGAAAAATCATTTTCAATGATGAGGCCCATTTCTGTATAAATGTTTACGCATTTGTCGAATTCGGAATGATACTTATCCACATGAGATTGAGATGAGAACATTCAATGTATCTCGAAAAAGTCGTAGTTTCACTGATAACGGCGAACTCTACAGTTGTCAAATATTAATGGTCTGAATTGGATAATCTGGCACACCAATGTCAAATGGTATTAACAGGACGGCACTACATGCCACATGGCTCATGAATTTCTGAACGAGGGATTTGAGGTCCTGAGCATATCAAGTGGAGGTGGGGTAAATTGGCCACAGAGGTTTTTTAAATCGCAGTCGTAACCTAATAAGCTACAAATCACAACGATCCCGCTAGCCGACATAACCAATGCCATCGGTCAAATTCAACTTGTTTTAGGCTAGGTATAAGTAAGTAGTCTTTGAGTATTGAGAGAAAGCGTGGAAGTGGAAGAAAAAAAGGATTAGTCAACCAAAACAAAGCAAGTAAAAGAATACGTCTTTTTCTAAAATACTCTAACATGTCTAGAAGAAAAGTGGCTCAAAAAGTTGGATGCTCCTTGGTCAGAAAAAAATTATATACACAAAAGAATTCAAATATTATTTACTTTAATTGAAATATAAAACGAATAAAATCCGCCACTTAGTTTTATTTCTCTAACGAAAAATGTAATTCCAGTTTTTTTTGTGCGCACTCCTTAGGAAACCTATGTATACGTGTTCTTGTCAAATTGAATGTTTGAGAAAAGACAATAAAAAGGACAGAGAAGTTAAGTGTGTAAGAAAATCAGTTTCCAAACATTATAATTACTGACATGTTTTGCTTGATTGTCTGGATTGTTAATCAATTATTAATCATACAAGTGTCAATCCGGAGTTCTGAAAATCTGTCAGAAAATAATTTCCTAACTTTTATAAAAAGGTAAGAGGAGCAAATTTGTATACGTAAGTGCCCTAATTCATTGAGTTTGAACACCTTATGTAGCAATAAAATAGCTGTTACGTTTAAGCATATCAGAATTGTTTAATTATTGTATAAAAGTTAAAATAACTTTTACTATCGAAGTGAATTTTATTATATCTTCATCAAAAACTTGGAAGGAAATTAAAAATTTATTTAACGTGTGATGTGTAAGCATAAAGTTAAACGCACTGCCTTAAAAGTTCTATCAGCATAATCGTATCCATGTACATACACACATATGATTGATATTCTTGTACATAATTGTACATACAGTCATGTACAAAATTCTAAATACCCCTAACATTCCTTCAACAGTTCCAAAATAGAAATGATACAGGCTTTTTTAAATTCATTTGTATCAATAGATACAAAAAAATTAAATAAAAAAATGTAGGTTAGGTTACATGGTAGCTTGAGTTTCACAGGTGTTAGCCGGTGTTTAGTATAGCCTTTGTAATGATTCTTAACGCGTTCCCTGCCACGTGTACCGTTTTCAGTGCACCCTAATCTTCTTTTCTCCGCCAAATCCAATTTTTGAATTTAAAATGTTTACAACCAAAAGTTAATTATTGGTAGGACTGTTTTATGTAATATAATGAATCGCTTTTGAACTGTTATTGAATATGGCAGTTGTAAAATATCGATCCAAAATCTTCTATACGATTTTCATATATTTTTGGCCAAAAATCGATTGTTTAAAATTCAACATCTCGACTCACAAAATTAGTTCACCTATCAAACTTCACCCATCAAACTACAAAGAGGAACCTCTGGACTACCATTTGTATATTGTGTGTATGATATACTATTTCTTAGACATTCGGAAATATCTACCAGAGAGTTTTCGTATAATTTTTGCTCAAAACCAATTTTTTTAAAATTCAAAATCCCGACTCTCAAAATTATTTCACCTATTAAACGACCACGGTTGTAAAGAGCACCCTCTGGCCTACTATTTGCAAATATTTATTCTCTTTTGTACATCACCCTTATGTCGCTTATTCTATGTGAAATAAATTTATTTATTTATTAATTACAATACAATTCAATCAATGGTCAATATGCCACATGCAATCGAACCCACAACCCTCACACTAATAGTCTAGCACACTGCCCACTAGACTACCTGGGTAACCATAAAATAAATTTAATTTTTTATTGTTATTTCGTTCACTTACTGTTTGATTATTAATAATTATGAAAATAACATACATTTACTCAAAACTAAAAAAGAACTTGTATTTATAGAGCTTAAAATGTAGTTAATGTCGAATTTACATCAAAGAAAAAACTTTAAAAAGCTGGCAGCAAAATGTAGTGTAACGGAGACGTTGTATGATTTAACTAAAAGCAACGACCGTTTCTTCACAAGACTCTTGTTCTCTTATAAGCAAGTTGAAAGTACTCGTCGTATTCATACTTAACAATACGCATAATGTTATTGACTTCGACTCGTCTCTACTTAACATTTACACGAAGCACAAAATAAGTAGGATTCGTGCACGAACATTACTATACTCACAAGAAGATTGTGTGTATGCTTTGCTTGCTGTCTTCGCCTTTCCTTTCCTCTTTGTTTGTTTGTTTGGCTATAAATTTTGATGAATGAGCCACTCGAATCACTTATAAGTATTATAAGTATTTTTCAAATTTATGAATCAGAATGAGTAGGCATATGAATCAAACATATTTGAATATTGTGGGTTTCATGTCAACGTTATACTCATTGCTACTTATACTTATAAATCAGTGTTGTAGCGAGTACGAATGAATCAGAGTAGTTGAATTTTAATTCTGTTGATTCATTCATACTCAAAACTTTATGAGTGTTAATGAGTAGCAGAAAAACAATTCATTGCTGATCTCTGTTGAAACATCAGTTTTGCAATTCTTCAACATATGGTTTATTGAATTGCAAGCCGTATTGCCGTAGGGATGTATGTATATAGTATATCATCTCTATCGTCTCTTCCTAAGAAATCACCAAACATTCCGTGTAAGTTCATCCGTCTTTTCATTCCCCTCTTTGCCACAGTGGGCCGAAACTATCTAGTTAGTATCCCAGGGCTTTGATTTTTGTTTGACTGTAAACATATATAAACAGGTTCAAGGGAGGTAATTTCCTGGATTCAATCATGTGTCCATCTTGTTCCATAGCAAAAATCTCCGTCTAAAATACTATGGTTTGGTTAGCTAATCTGTTTGACATAGGCCCAGTTACACATTCTAATTTTGAACCATCAGTTATGATCGCTATCAGTGTGAGTTTGGTATGTTAGTTCGAAAACAGTCACTGGTGCCATTTAATCGCATCCCTATATCCGGGTGATTCGGTTTTACTTCGTTGAGTAAACATATCTGAGAACCTAAGCCTCAATGCTCTTCTAGTAGCCATGTTTTGGAGGATATTAATAATAAATTTTCAGCTAAAATTAAAATTATAGAAAAAAAAAAATAATGTTGATTACGGGTTCAAGAAAAAATAATGCGCAATACTAGAAATTATTTTGCTAAATTAAGAACCGAACGGAAATTACAAGATGAAAGTAGCAAAAATTAGAAATTTATATACAATATAAATATAAGAAATTAAAATGACAATGGTGCCTCACAATGGAGGCCAAGGGAGGGTTGTTGACAGAAATGTCAGATTTAACCTTCAGCAAAAGCGGAAAACCCAAGAACAGATATCTTAAACTTATTGTCGAAAGATGAAGAATATCAAATATTTAGACTTCTCTTCGTAGTAATTTTTGTTTTTTGTTATTAAAAATAAATTTAGAAAATCTCTGCTAGTTTCTAAAAATTATTAGCTTTCGAGACTGAAAAGATATATTAAGGGTATGTAGAGTTTTGTCCATGACTGTACTTCTAAACTGTCTGTCAAAGAATTTTTGTATTAATCAATCATTCATTATACCCTTTTTGTTTTGTAGTTTAAATTTTATACAAAAAAGTGATACGTTAAACAGAAACTTACAAAAAAGATTTTCTATTCAAATTCTAAACCGAAATGTATTGGTGTACACAAAATTATAAAAGTTTACATACGGTTAAAAAATTTCTGAAATTTCCGTTTTCGTTGAAAATATTTATAATTCTCTGACATTATTCCTCGATTTTAAGACGGTCTTTCACATTAGTTAAAAAATTTCTGAAATTTGTTAACTTTTGTGGGCCTGTCCAGGCATTTTAACATATTTCACAAATTTCTGAATGCAATGTAAAAGACCGTCTTAAAATCGAGGAAAAATGTCAGACATTATAAAGATTTTCAACGAAAACGGAAGCGTTAAAAAATTTCTGAAATTTGTTAGCCGCATGTATACTCTTGTAACTGTGTGTACGTTTGTCATGTCATGTTTAATGGTTCTGTGTGTTTCACAGCAGAAATGACTACAGGTAATACTATACAATCAGAATCACTCGGTTTTTCTGAAATCAAATTACAAAATATAATTTAAAAATACATACTCTTATTGGTTAGGTTTTCAAACAAAAATAACAAAACCCGGGTTAGATTATGGCAGTGTAATTATCAGAGAATATTAAATTAATACAACACGCAAGATTATGTGGGCGGACGTAAGGCAATGGAGCATTAAAAATTGCAACAGAAGTAATAGCACCAGCAGATACTGGGTTTATTGGTTGTTAACACCGCTACCAATAGTACGATAATAAATTAATCTCATGTTCTCTACCAACAGTAACGTTACAAAATGACGATGAAATGCAAACAAACTGAAATATACAGCTAATATTAAGCAGAATATTTCGCTGAACCATCACATTGATCGGCCACAAGTAATAGACTTGTCTTCCATAATATATGGACACTGAATCTGGTACTGCATAGCTGAATGTTTTGGAAATATCATTTGCAACTTTATACGAAAGTTCAACAAGGTACTTGCTCTCTAAAATATTAAAACATTGTTAATTTACAGGAGGAATATAACTCTACTGCAAAGAGAACTACTGAACTGGAAGACAAGCACGTTATGGAGTATGATAACTCTCCATCCAGCAGACTAGGTGTAATGAGCTCTGATTGGATTCGTATCATAATATTGTTACGTTTTTACCTTTTTAAAAACGTTTCAAATATGAGTTCATTGATTGCAAACAAAATAACTATAAATTAGAGTTTAGTTTCAATTAAATTCTTTACTGTGTGCCACTGTTTATAACTTGACGTCTACAACAATAATACCTTCTTCCCTATTCTTCTTTGCTTACAACGGAGATCTTCAAACCACGACTGTTCTCTACAAATGCAACGCACCTTCACATAAAAAAGGTTGAATTATTACAATCGTTGCCTGCTTTGTTCTAGAAGTCGAATGTTCGTGGCTTCATCTTTTTCACAACTCTCATAGTTTCATTGTTGTTTGGGAATTTTATTTACATCCTTTGTTGTTGCGTTTTCGCTTACATGTTTATTCCCTTTTCTTTCATACTCATGGTTTTTGTAGCTTTTGTTTATCATTTAACGTTAATGTTAAACGATGTTATACCGTTTATTTTTATGTTATTTTCATAACAATAGGCAAATTAAAATTGAGAATGAATTTGCCTAGATTTCCGAAAAAAATTGGTCACTATAACTCTTTAGTCGGCATTACAATCGATTTTCTCAAAACACTCATGTTGTATATGTTAATTTTGCGCATGAGTGGCAAGATCTTGTTTAATATGTCTTGTCTAATAAGTCAACAACTATTTACTTGACTACGGCGACTTTGAGGTTAGGATGTTTTCGGCGATATCCTCTTCTGTCAAAAACTCTCACAGTAAATAAAACTATGAAAAAAAAATGTTCTAAAAAATCTAGTTTTCTCTCTTCATTCCATAATTAAACCAAAAAAATAAATATGAAAAATAAATCCTTCGGCGACTTCCTTTCAGCAAATTTTCTGGCAAATGAGACCAGAACCCTACTATTGGGTGAGAGCGGATGTCTGCAAGAACATATGCTGAACGAAAATGAGGATAAAGGTAGACAAAGTCTCTTCTGTAGCCAAGTCATGCATTAAATCATTCAATTTGGAATATGTGTCAGACCCTCTGAGGTTGGTAACCTGTCTTTTGACAGTGCACGGTAAACATGGGGTATACAACATATAGTTTCTGGTACTTGTGGCAGATTGATGCATCTCGGCAAAAAATACCTTTGGGCTTATTATGTACTATAAAGGGAATTGACGTTGTGACATCGATCAGCCTCATGAAATTTATGAGAACAAAAAGCGTGGAGGATATTTTATAGAAGTACCCTAGTAACTTTGAATGAAGTGCAATAGACCGTATGGTCATAGTTCAAAGGCACTTCTTCAGGACGATAATAACAATAAAGAATAGCATGTCTTCCTGTGTTATTACGATTATATATGCAACAATTTCGGGTGAAATTAAAGAAGGCTAGAAAATAAATTGGTATTGATTTATAACTTCATTGAATGTCATTTGATCTTTGAAGCAATTTGATAGGGCTTAACAAAATTTAACTTGTAAACATAGCTGCCCAATTTGACGATTTATCGTCATTTTGAAGATTTTGAGCTCCAAAAACATCACATTGACGGTATGACGATTTATGCTCTAATTTTGACGATTTTTGGATATTAAAAATTTACGTACAGGTGTCTCCCATATAACGCGGTAGTTACGTTCCAGTAAAATCCCGCGTGACGTAATTCGCGTTATAGAAATGCAGCTTTCATATAAATTTAAGGGCTATGTTCCAATAAACGTTTTCCAAAATAAAATCGGTACTAAATTAAAAATGGGTGTACGTTTACAACTCAAAATCAATATTCATACTTTATTTAAAAAAATTAAAAAACAAAAAAAAAACCATCGGGGGATACCTGTAATTTTCTTTACTTTTGGACCTTAAAGCCACTTTGTATTTACTTTGCAATTATTATTATAGGAAATTTATGTTATTAATAACAAGGAGTGAAGCATTATATTTTTAAATTATTTACGAATACCTGTGATTATTTATCTGTATTTTATGCCATTTTTAACCCTTAAAAGGCAAAGAATTACAACTCCTAAATCAGACTATCCTCGTAGTTGAGCATAATTTATTATTTGCCGTTGCAGACAACTTTAAATAATCGATTGTAGCCTTTAATATTACCATCGAAAGGACAAAGGCAAGTGCCAATCTATTTTTTTTTTTTTTTTTGTTTGTACGATCAACATCAAATTGACGGCCCCTACTCATGCAGTGCATTGTGTTGGAATATGTTGTGGGAAGCAATGTTTATGGACACTAGGTTTGAAATTATTTATGCCATAAGTAAAAGGAAAGACCTCTGCAGAAAGAGAGTTTCACATACGTATAGCACGCCTAAAAAACGAATTTTGTCAATAAGTCAGCATGCGATCCATTGACTAATCGACCACATAATCGACCACATACGGATATGATGGCAGAGAAATACGAGAATTACGTAGGAATACATGATTGTTATGAACAAGTCCCTTTATTTCGCTCGAGCAAAACCTTTCGTAGTAGTAATAGAACAGTGTAACGCAAGCAACGATTCGCCAATGAATCAATGAAGTCATTAACGAGCTACTACGGCCTCTCCGTCCCATACATTAGATCAGATGAAGTGAAGTACTTAATGCATCATCTTAAGAAACCAAGGCACTGAAAATGTGTCAGTTCTAGCGAACGTTGAATTTCCATGTCCGTAATGTCAAGATCTTCTGACTCCCTAATATTTACACCACACCTGGCCATAAACTATGCAGTATTATTGCTGCTCGACATGGGCTTTATATGTTTTTAGTTTTAAAAACTTTTAATTCATTTATTTTCCTGCCGATTTTGAAAGCGTCAATGCTTGTGATTTATAGAATCAATTTGAAAGTTTTTAAACATTTTTTCGGTATTTTCAAATCTGTTGGGTAACATACTCGTTTGCTTTAAAAATATAACAATTCTTTTACAACTATCTTCATAACACATTTTTCATTGTGAATACTGGGCAATCTTTCAAACGTTTCTGTTTCCTGCTGTCATTCGGATTTGGAAGAAAAAATTATTAAATTGCTCAAGGAACCGCTTAAATTGCATTCCATTGAAAAGGATTCAAAAGTAACAAAGTATCATCATAATAAACAATGATAAATAAGCGGGACACTATATACAACGGTGTATACTACAAGGTGGCAGATATGTATTACAACCAACTTCAGGTTGGTATCATTTATCTGACAGCTGATTTATTCCAGTGACTGTATTATTTAAAAGCTTACAAACGCATTTTGATCTATTGTATTCAGAAAAAAGTTATTCGTGATGGAATTACAGCGTGATAGTATGATTGCTTTATATTTGGCTGGAAAACGACAGGTGGCTATCTTTAGAGCCCTCCACCATTTAAATGTGAACAAATCTGTTGATTATCGTACCATTGCACATTACCGCGATACTAGCAGTGTTGCATCGCGTCCAAAAAGGGGACGAAGGAAAACGGTAACAACACCAGAAATGATCTAAAAAGTGAAGGCCAGATTTGATCGAAATCCACTTCTCGTGAGCTGAACATATCGCGAGAACGGATGCAATACATATTGAAAAATGAGCTTGGACTAAAGCCATTGAAGTTCCAAAAAGTGCAAGAGCTTACCGATGGACAAAAAAAAGTGAGACTGGAAAGAGCCAGGGAGTTACTTCGCTTGCACGAAAGTGACCAGTTACCGAATTTGGTTTTCTCCGATGAGGAGCCATTCCAAATTGAGCAGTTTGTGAACACATAAAGTGATTGTGTTTACTTGCCAAATAGGTCTGCTGAAAAGTTACACCTGCGATTGGCCACCAGAACTTAAGTGATGGTAGTGGTGTGGGCCGCTACCGTGGGGTCAAAATAAATGCCGAATATTATCGGGAAAATGTCTTAAAGACAGTCAATACTGGGCAGCCACACATTTCGGTCGCAGACCATGGCCATTCCAACAGGACTCAGCACGAGTCAACCAAGAATGGTTTTAAAAGAATGTTCCTCGCTTTATTTCTACCGCACAATGGCCACCAAAATCTCCGGATCTCAATCCGTTGGACTTTTGCGCCTGGGGCATTTTGGAGAGTATGGTTCTCACTAAAAAATACCAAAGTGCCGATCATCTCAAAGCGTCACTTCGCCGAGAATGGGCCAAAATATCACAGAGCCACTTTCGTGCAGCCTGTCAGGGATTTGTCAGCCGTTTGAAGGCCATAATTCGTACCAAAGGTGGCCAATTCGAACAAATCTAATCTGATTCTAAAATTTGATGTTATTTCCAAAATTTTTTGCTTTTGAACAATAAAATTAAAAAAAAAAAAAATATAGCGCTTTACTTTGTTGCATTATATACCAGCCACCCTGTACACCTTTTCGTTTACATACTCAAGTGTGCCTGAGTGTTTCTGTGAGCTACAATGATTCCTTTTCGGATTTTAGGGTTCGTTTACAAAACCATTGCTTGTGGTTGAAATCTTGCCACGGCTCATAGAATCTATGACATAGATGTGTTCGTTCACGTTGCCTTTTCTTCAATCTGTTAGTTTTCAGATTGTTTTTTGTTGTTTCTTTTTTTTTGTCCAATCTTATCTTAAGAAGTATTTCCTATAGTTGATGATATTGTGTACAATTTATGTTGTGTCTGCCTTTCTTGTATGTTGCTATCGAGACTTTTATCATCAACATTTTGTTTGCAAAGGAAAAAGTAAACACCTCAGGTAGGACTTAATGTGTATTTTCCGGTAAGTGAAATAAAAACCTCATGAAATGGAATAAAAGAAAAGAAATGAGAAAGTCGTTACAATCAATTTCGTTTTGATAAATTTTCATTTTATACAACAATATGCTGCTGATAAATTTCGTTTTGTTTGTACTTTTATCAAGTAAATGTTTGTTGATTTTTTTTTATAAAATTTGGTTTTTTGAAAATAATATAACGGATGGTATGTGAAATCATGGGCAAATTGAAGAGCAAAATAAAATATGCTTTTTGAATAGACAACGACAGACATCTGATATGTGCACGATGTAAACTGCTAGTATGTCCAACTCAGCACCAGAATACCTAATCATTCACACATACAGGTATTCCCCGACTTACGACCGAGTTAGGTTCCTGGCCATCGGTCGTAAGTCGAATTTCATATTAAAGAAAATCTAAGAAAAAAATTACATACTGTACTACTTACTATCTTTGTGGGGTCTGCTGATGAATCCATTCAAAATAATTATTTACATTTATTTATAGTATAAAATTCATATTTTAGGGATTACCCTCAACTACATTTGACTTCTTTAAGTATTTTCTATGAAAAAAATTGGAAGAAAATATGGTCATAAGTGTGAATAGTCGTAAGTCGAACGATCGTAAGTCGGGGACTACCTGTACTTAATTGGTTATTACCACTCTTCAGTCAGGATTACGATTTAGCTTCATAACTGGTGTGAGTTAACTTTATACATGAGTGGCGGGATTTTTGAGGAGCTTTTCATGGTAATTTTATTTACTCTCAGAGCTTTTGGCAAAAATCTGCCGAGAAGAAGTCCCCGATGAAATATTCTCATATTTTCCTTTTGATGCCTGACCTGGGATTTGAACTTGGACCTTACGCTACCACACTACCTACCAAACTACGGCGACCTGACCAGAAGACTACTAAGATTAAGTCGCCGAACAAATATTTTTTCATATTTCGTTTCTTTCGTGATACCCGACTTCTTGTTTGAATCATCTCCTCACATCTAATAAACCAATACACTGCCTGCTAGACTAAGGTGTGGTTGTCAACGAGCTCTTGACAAAAATATCTGTGGCTGACATCGAATGCCAAGGATATTCAGAGCATTTGCAACATTCATATTTGTTTTAAGAATGAGAATTGATCGTTCACGACGAATGGACTGAAAATAAGCCTAGGCAAAATCACTAAAGCTGTCATTTACAAGAAGAAGAAAACTTCATAAATGAAAAAATATTCGACTCGAAATCTTGAGAATATTGCCCAGGAATTATGTTGTAAAAGAATACAATGATGGTTCGAACAATAAGGACAACAAATCTGAAAGTAAATTAACGACGGACACGATATAGAGATAAGAGTGTGTTAGTATAATAGGGCCAATGGAAACCTGCCTTACAACGACGTTGAAAACTCCTTTGGGTTTAACCTAAAATACCTTAGCAAAATGCCTTCGGCAATCTGAAAGATTCTTTCCGAAAACTTGTGGATATCTTTCAAACGGAAGTCGTTGCCATCAAGGCTATAGAATATTTAATTGCATATGAGCAGCGACCACGGGACTCAATATTGCTGATCGCTGCTGCAGTGGATAAAAACACAATAATTGGGCGTACGTGCAATTATCATTTGATACTATGTTAGCATCTCGCTGGCTACATTGCAATTCGTTTTGTATGCACAATGAATTTTGTTGTTGTATTGCATTTCTTGCGATCGTGTGTGGCTCTCTTCAAACTTTACCGCGGGAATTATGATTTTATATGGGGACAATTGGCGCCCATTTGTCTCATAAGAAGAACATATACAAATTAAGTAAACATTATTTAATATGGAATATGCATATCATATATTGTTAAATATCGAATATTCATACAAACAATTGTTAAAACATTAGAAATGTATTAGGATTAAGGGGTTGATTTAAAAATACTAAATCAGCCAAAATTTAGTATAAAAGAAGGGGCATTTTCCCTCAAAAATCATTGATTGAATATACGCCATTGAATATACGCCATCCGCACAAATAAAAAATAAAAACCACCAACTCTTTTTCAATCCAAACCTATTACCATTTTACGCAATATAGTTTGTGAGAAGTAACACAACAATAATAATAATTGATCGGTCCATGACACTGTAAGTGTTAATTAATCGATGTTTAAACTATATTTTTTCTATTTAACCGGAATGGTAGCAGGTAGAACAATAATTATGCGTAAAAATGCAGAACACTTAAAAAACCGTTCTCATTTTTTTAATGTTTTTGACAGCAAAATTTTAAGTACTAATGGGTGATTTTTTAAGAGCTATAGGAAAATTTATCAAAAAAAAAAAAACACATAAAATTCAGAAAAATGCATGAAATCTTTATTTGAATCGATAGCACGGTCCATATAATTTCATGTTTGAAGATTATTTCATGCAAATGTTGATCGCGACTGCGCCTCAAATTTAGGGATACTCTTTCCAACATTTTGGCCGGTATCTTCCAACGCCCTAGTTGAAGTGGGCTTGTCTGCATAAACCCCGATATAGGCGGCAAATTGACCGGTCCCGAACGTGAAATGAAATGTTCACCGAACTCGCCTCTCAATAAGTCCATTGTTGCGCGTGCTGTGTGGCATATGGCACCGTCTTGTTGAAACCACATGTCATGCAAGTCAAGCTCTTGCTTTACACCTAAATACTTCTGGAAAATTTTCCAAGTTGTTGAGTAACAGAGACCCAATTGCTGCGAATGGCGACGAATCGATAAATGATGGATAATTAATCATTAACACTGGCCAATACAACTGCGATATTCTTTTCAGTTCGCACTATACGTAAGCTTGTTGGTGGTTTAATATCCAACAATGTAAATTTGATGCGAAATTTAGTCACAATAGCCCAAATGGCCGCTTCGGTGGGTCGATTAAGCTGATCATAAAATGGAAGAAGCGCGCGATGAACTTTCATAACAGAGCACGCATTTTGATAATAAAATTCAATGATTTGCAAGCGTTGTCCGTTTGTAAGACGAGTCATAGTTAAATTATGGACCAAACTGAAGATGTTTGACAGTGAATCAAAACACGAAATGTGCGTGAACTGTTTAAACCAGTGTTGCCAAAAAGATAATAGCTAAAAATCACACTTTATAAAGAAAACTTTAATTAGGATTTTTTCAATTTAAAATGAAATAAAATATTTTAATTTAAAAAAAATAAAATCTAAAAAATATTGCAATTTAAAATATAGGTATGTATATTAATTATTTATAATTAAATATAAAATATTAGTTCACGCACAATCAAACAGATTGATTCTTCAAACAACATTTAATTTTATTTTGTTGCACTATATAAATAGACTCATTAACTCATTATTTATTAACAATTATTGATTGAATTGCCTTTTATTAAACAGACATTTGTGGTTTATACATATAATTAATCGAAATAATTATTGAAGTTTATTTAAGATAATATGAAAAATAATTATTTAAATTGCAAAATAAATATTGGACAAATACATATGCATTTCAACTGAAAGACGTTTTGTCAGTAATGCTTGATGGTGAGATGTACATACAGGGTGGCTGATATACATATAATACAACAAAGTAAAGCGCTATATTTTTTTAATTTTATTGTTCAAAAGCAAAAAATGTTGGAAATAACATCAAATTTAGAATCAGTTTAGATTTGTTCGAATTGGCCACCTTTGGCACGAATTATGGTCTTCAAACGGCCGACAAAGCCATCACAGACTGCAGTCCAACGGATTAAGATGTGGAGACTTTGGAAACCTTCTTTTTAAGCCATTCTTGGTTGACGCGTGCTTTTAGAATATCAATGATCTGCGGCCGAAATATTTGTCTGCCCAGGGCTTCAATACATTAAGAAATTTTTCCGATAATATTCGGAATTTATTTAAACCCCGCGGTCGATGAATATGAGTGGGGCGCGACCATCGGCCGTTACGGCGGCCCACACCATTACCATCGGCGGCGCTTGTGTTCTGGTAGCCAATCGCAGGTGTAAATTTTCAGCTGACCTCTTCGGCAAGTAAACCCGATCATTTTGTTTGTTCACAAACTGCTCAATTTGGAATGGCTTCCCATCGGCGAAAACCAAATTCGGCAACTGGCCACTTCCGTGCAAGCGAAGGAACTCCTTAGTATCACGGTAAAAAGCAATGGTACGGGAAACAAAAGATTTATTCACATTTAAATGATGGAGGACTCTAACGAAAGCCACATGTGGTTTTCCAGCCAAATATAAAGCAATCACGCTTGAATTCCATCACGAATAATTTTATTTCTGAATCTTTCTTTTGAAATCTTGTAAATAATAAAATGAACTATCACTGGAATAAATCTGTCACCAGTCAGAGGAGCGATTTACAAAGTTGGTGAAGTTGGTTGCAATACATATCAGATAATATATTAGATATAAGAGTATAATAGTTTGACAACTGTTTAGTTATTTGATATGGAAAATAATGAATTTCTATAAGCCTAATGATGTATTGTGTTGTATTTTTTCTACATACTTATGGGGAGAGAGAGTTTTTTTTTTACTATGTTAGTAGTGGAGAATACTAAGTGGACATCAAAAGTCTCGGTAACCCAGTATCTGTTAGGAATTGCATGAAATTTCAGCAATAATTATTGGTATTTTTATATTTATTTTATTAATTTATTACTATCCAGTAATAAAACAAAAACATTTTTACTTTTTTTTACAAATTATAGAAAACTTTCTGGTTACTCCATCTTTTTGTTCCGTGAAAGTCCATTTATCCCCAAGAAGTAGATATTTAGTAGCGCATCCCTAAATGTCAAGAACTCCACTTAAGCCAATTGGCATTAAATGTACCGTTTTCTGTAGATATTTTCCGTTATGCACTCATAAGCAAGTTTTTAAAGTTCGTCATTCGCCATAAAAGCAACTCCTTGCTCACTTCGAAAGAATTAAGTCTCGATGATGTCTTAAGTACGTATATCGCGAACATTGGTTAATTTTAACACCTGTAGTGGTGATCCGTTAGAAACATGGGGACTATCTTCGCTCCAAATACGGCCATTTTCTTTAGAAAAATAACTTCGGTTAATTTTATATAAGTCTTGCAAACAAAATTTTGGACTGTCTTCGCTCCAAATACGGCCATTTTCTTTAGAAAAATAACTTCGGTTAATTTTATATAAGTCTTGCAAACAAAATTTCTTCGGAAACTATGGCTTACTTCCAAAAAATGTGTACATAAATCATGGACAAAGGCCAGCAAATCGAAAATGACATAGTGCCTATAAACAGACATCTGTAAACCAAGATGTTTCTGATGAATTTTTATTTGTTACATCGTTTGTGCCATTAAATCTTCTAAGAGTATACGGAATGTGAGAAAATTTAATTTTAATGAGTTAGTAAAACATTTAAATCATAATTTGCCATTCGAAAAAAAAAATATTAAATTTTTAATGTCCTTTTGAAGCATTTTTGAAAAAGGACAATTTGGAGGAAGTGTTAAAATTAATAAATGTACTAAATTTTCATATCAGGATATATGGGAAGGACACGAATCGTTTGACTTTAAATGACCAAATGTTAGGTATAATTATGTTATACCAATAGATATAGATGTCCAATATTTTATTACTCTACGATTATTCCTTCTATTTTTGGATGATAATCTTGGGTATTTTACTAAGTTTCGAAACATGTTGGCCGACGAGTTTATAAGATTTATTGCTTGCGTATGTCTGAAGACACTTGTAAACTTAAAAGAGAAAACTAAGCACAATTTTGCCTGAATGGAATAATTGTGTAGAAAGAATCAAGATAAATCAGAAAACGCATATACCAGTCTCGTTCATTATTTATGCAGCTCTTAATACTCCTCTCCAACAAATATTAAAAATATCAATTTTATTCACGAACAAACTCCAACTATAAAGCCTCTGTATAAACTTCGGAATTATAAAATACGTCGACGATGATACACCAATTTATAAATTTATCAATATATGGTACTGCTTTCAGAGACACAAACGTATGGTATATGATTACATACTTAATGAAATTTTTATTACAAGTTTTAATTAAAACTCTGTCCCCTAAAGGGAAATATTTTTTAATTTCACTTACAAGTTGTCTGCATGTTTCTGCACTAAGTTAAACACAGTAAAGATAGAAAACAAAAATGTTGCTGTTTAAGTATACTGCATCACTATATGACGTTTTTATCAATGTAATGTATGGCAAGCAGTTAAATATTTCTAATATTAAATAAAATTGTTTTAGCCTTGGGCCCCATTTTATTAAAATATACATTGTCTTTAAGAAAAGTGACATTTTCGCAATTTTTTAATAAATAAAATAGAAATTTAACACAAACATTACAAAATTCTTTTTGAACACGAAGGATAGGCGATGTAAAATAGAAGCTGAACGGTCTAAGGATATTTAAAATTTTATGTAAGTTAGCTGTTTGAAAGGCCTAGTTCAAATGGTCCACGTTGTTGTCTGGAGAGATACTCAATAGGGTGACAGATAAGTAGACGGTCAATGTTAATTTGGACTGGTACAATCTATATATAGAATTCTCTTCTCACGGTGTTAGTGGTTAAATTCCTCTGAAATGGATCGACCGATTTTTATGAAATTTTGTGTGCATATCAGGTAGTTCTAAAAATCGGACAACATCTATTTTTTATATCCCTAAATATTAGACGAACAAAATTTGGTGTCGTAGAGGCGACATCGACAATTCGACAAAAAAATTGGCGTGACAACCTTCCCCTTTCAAATGATGCCTATAAAGCTTATCAGGTTTCGACGGTTTAAAAAAAATTCGATATAGCAAAAAGTAGGCGCGGCAAACCTTTAAAATTGAATATTTAGAGACCCAGTGATCATAGACGACTGCAATTTGCCAAGTAAGTTCTTAAACAAACTCACCAAAAATTGGCGTAGCAGTTCTCCCCCTTTAAGAGATACCACTATGTCGACTAATTCAATTGTTTATAACTACATATATAACAGGTATGTCTGTTAGCTTCTGTTTTGGAGTGATTACAAAAACTACAACTTCAACAGCGCTTTAGGCAGCGTATTACAATAAATATATAATGTGATCTATTTTGGGCAAGATTGGGCAAGAAGTTCGCCGGTTCAGCTAGTATATTATAATGTCTTAGCACAATACTTAAATAAATATATCCCACAGGTGGGATGTGTATCCTGATTACCAGTTATACCGATATGAAAAAAAAAAATTAAATTCTTTGTTAAAAATTGAAGTTTTCGTAGCCTAATTTAAGGACACGTTTCAAGAACCTAGTTATTTATTTATTTTTTAATTACAATACAATTACAAATTATGTTCTAATTATATACGAGCTGAGCAACTTAGACGACCATGTGATCGGTGTAGTGTCAAAGACCAGTGTCTCTGGTGGGAATCGGACCCTCGACCTTCACTCAAAAACCAAGTTAAACATCTCGAACAAAACAAAATATTTCTTAGGCGTTTTCATCTCAGAAGATTTTGGTAAAAATTCTGAGAGTAAATCAAATAACCATGATAACCTTCTCAACAGTCCTACATTACATTCCGACATTGCAGTCCGTCAAGACATTAAAATGTGAGTCACGCCAATTATGGATAAAATTAACACACACAACAGAAGTGGTGTGAGCAGTTAGGTCTTAATCCTGACTTATGGGTTGTTACCCAAAAAAGAATTCAGAGTAAAGTTAAAATTTTTAAATTCAAATATATTGAAATATTATATGAAATTTGCCGGTATACCTTGGAGTCTTATCGGGTCTTTGCGTAAGATTGTTAAACCAGTGGTAACTTCCTAGCTTTTGATGAATTATTTCTTTAAGTGTCATTCGCATTAAATTTTTTATTATATACAATAACCGTAGGTAATTACACTATGCGACAAAATACAACAAATTAATTACAACCGAGTAACTACCAAGTCCAAGTTGGTTAGATAGTTGAGTAGAACTCAGAAATACTTTTTTTTATTTATCACGAACCTGTTTCATTTGAAAAAAGAAATAGGTTTTATTGAGTACTCAAATATGTGTAAAAATCCAAAGTTTCTTAGGAAGAAACATTTTGTTTAAACTTATAAGTTATGAGGCTTGTGGGGGTAAACTTATTATTTTTTTTAATATTTTTTCAAGTTTGGCCATTCTTAATTACAAAATTTAACTAAGTGGCGACATTTTGAAAGTGTATTATATTGTGAAAAGATTGACACTTGGCTTGATAAAATTGATTAAAAATTACCGTAATTATTATTTAAAAAGTATAAAAGCTTAATCATATTTTTTTATATGTGCTAGCTCATCAAATGAACTTTAAGTCAAAAATTTTCAAAATTTAGTTGCCCGACGGACCAACTACCGCAAGTTAGCTAATATCTGTCCAAGGTAAAATAATTTGGTGGACTTGGTATTAAATTTCGATTACGATTAGTAATCAATTACACTACTTTTTAAAAATAATCGTAATGATTATATTCTTTGAACAATTTTTTCGAATTACTAATTGATTACGATTACAATATAATCAATAAGTAATCACGATTACTGGCGATTAGTCTAGTAATCAAAAATAATCAATTTGATTATTTTCAAATATTCAAAAGTTATCAAATTGCTTTCAATAATTCCTTTTGATTATTTTAAAATTTTCAAAAGGAATTTGAAAGTCATTATTGAACTTTATTATTAGACTAATCGCTTGTAATCCTGATTATTTTTTGATTATATTGTAATCGTAATCAATTATTACATATATTTTAGCACCATATAGTCGTAAATGTAATCATTATTTCACCATTAAAAAAAGTAATCAAATTACTAATCGTTACTTAATAGGTATGATTTTCACTGCTGCACCGTAATATTAATGCATAGTTTTTGTAATAAAAGTTTTTCTCTCCACATGTTAAACAACTAAAAGGATTAAATTTGGCACAGCGTCCGTAAATGGATTATATTTGAAATTAATGTCACCTAAAGTATTTATCTAATGTTAGTAATAAGATGTGTGTTGCATTTATAAAGATTTAAAAACTCATGTAGTGTACTCGTTGTTCAATTTGGTAACGTTTCTAATAAATATCCCAGGTGCCAAGGTAATTTGCCGCACATTAAAATGAGTTCCTTTTTATCGCGCATATAAGGCTTCATGTAATTTATTCAGCTACCTTTGAAGCCATCTTGTTGACGTTTATTATTATGAGTTTGCTTGCACAAGGAAAAGCTACTTACTGTTCTCTTTTATAACGAACATGATTCAGAGTTTTCATGTTAAATTAGTGTAAGTGTACTCGCTGTGAATAAAATTTTATAAGAATGTGGTTGCACACTTGTTATTTCATCCCATTCGTCCCAATCTCCTCAAGTTAATTTAACTAAATTGTTAAGGAAAGAATAACAAATCTTAACAATAAGGAAAATGAAACCAAATTACAAAAACTGTTTTTGAAGGTGAACGATTTTTTAATGCTCAGCAAGTGTCCGACTAAATATTTGCAAATCTCTTATATTTCAATTGTATGACATTGGTTAGTTTTCAAAATGTGATTAGATTTTAAGGAAAATTTTAAAGGAAAATGTTTATTTTATACATTCGTATTTAATTTTTTGTTAGTTACAATATTAAGTTGCAGTATTCAAAAATAAGAGGTTAAAATAATAAAATCTCTTTAGTGTAAGAAGTAGAATAATATTCTAGAATTAGCACCAATAATCTTCTTTTTCATCCCATATTTAGGGAATCATGAGATCGTACTAATGTGATCATACTTAAGATCTTGTTTTGGAGTAATTCAATACATAATGCAAAAGCATTTTTCCAGATTAATTCAGAACACCATACTGCATTTAGGAGTGAATTCTACTTAGAAAGTAGAAGTTTGTAGGTAGAATGTGAGCTTTTTAGACACGAATGGTCGGTTCAAAGTCCAGGCCAGACATCACCAAGAAAATGAAATATGAAAATATATATGCCTTCGGCGACATGCATACATTTTTTTTTTTTTTTTTTTTCTAAATTTCTTTATTTACAATCTGTTTATACAACAATAAGCAAATTTTCTAATACTTAAAAAAAATAACAGCTGTTATTGAATTAATTAACAATAACATTTTAATAATTATTATATAATATTAAATAATATAATATAATAAAGATAAATATTAAATAATTATAATTAATTAACAATGGTAATTAAAAACAATAGCAAAATAAAAGAAAATTTATTCATAATTAAAACGAAATGTAAAAGAAATTATGTATATTAATTACAATATTTACAAAATTACTATCTAAATGGCAAATCTAACACATGCAATCTATTAAGTCTTCGTACATTCTCTGTCTCATCTAGTAGACTAATGGCTAATGGATTCCTATGGTTACTCAGTCTTTCCACATATCTAGAACTAAATTCGGTTATGGTATCTTTAACTAAAGGTATACTGAGATCCTTATGTATAGCCGCATTGGTCACGAACCAGGGCGCTTGAGTAATGAACCGAAGGGTTTTAGATTGATAACGTTGTAGTATTTCCACATTAGAGTTTTTAGCTGTTCCCCATAACTGTATTCCATAAGTCCACACGGGCTTGAGGATAGCCTTGTATAGAATAATCTTGTTATTTAAACTTAATTCTGATTTTGGGCCCAATAGCCAGTACATCTTTTTTGTTTTTATATTTAGAAATTTACGTTTGGTTTTAATATGTTCCTTCCAAGTAAGACGCTTATCCAGATATAAGCCTAAGTATTTTACACATTGTACAGCTGGGATTAGCGTTCCATTAAGCGCAACCGGTGGGCAACATTCTCTTCTAAGGGAAAAAGTTAAGTGTGAAGACTTCGTTGTGTTTATTTTAATTTTCCACTTTTCCAACCATTGATGGAGTATATTCAATTGTCTTTGCAACAGAGTAGAAGCTGCTATAGGACAATCCGCCGTCGCTATAAACGCAGTATCGTCAGCATAAGTCGCGACTGTAATAGATCGTAAATGGGGCATATCACATGTATATATCGAATAAAGTGTTGGTCCTAAAACACTACCCTGAGGAACCCCAGCTTGTATCGTCTTTATATTTGAAAATTCTTCTTTGATGTTAACGTAAAAGCAACGTTCACTTAGATATGATTTCAGCACAAGGTAAAATGGTGTTGGTAACAAAGATTTCAATTTAAACAATAATCCTGGGTGCCAAACTTTATCAAAAGCTTGCTGAACATCTAAGAATACGGCAGAGCTATATTTTTTCTTTTCAAAACCATCAGTTATAACATTTATAATTCGATGGCACTGCTCTGGAGTACCATGCTTGCTTCGAAAACCAAACTGATGATCAGGAATGATATTATGTTGTTCCAAAACAGGTTTCAGTCTATGCAAAAATAGTCTTTCAAATATTTTTGAAAAGCTTGACAACAAACTTATTGGTCTATATGATGAAATCTCGTTTTCATTTTTATTAGGCTTCAGAATCATAATGACTTCAGCACACTTCCACTGAGTCGGAAAATGTTGTAATCTTAGTATTGAATTATATAATAAAGTTAAGAAAACAACACTTCTTTTAGATAAAATTTTAATTAATTTGGAGTCTATTTTATCGTATCCTGGAGTCTTATTATTTCCAAGCTTTGTAATTTCTTGTTTAACTTCATTTGGAGTAATATGATTAATAGGAAGACTCATTTGACATGGAGTATCTAAAAATTCAAGTATTTTAACATCACTGAGAGAGCGAGTCTGAGAATTAGGTTGAAAAATATTTTCCAAATGTTGACAAAATGCTTCGGCTTTCTTTTGATTTGATCTGCACCAACTGTTGTTTAAATCTCTTATAGGAATGTTGCGTTGTGTGGGCCTTTTAAGATATTTTGTGGCATTCCAAAGACAATTATCATGTTTATTAGCATCTAAAGATCTCAAATATTGCCCTGTTTTTTCATTTTTAAATTCCTTAAGCTTTTGTTTCAGCTGCGTACATAAACGGTTAAAATTTCGCTTGTCTGTTGGGTTTCTACTTAATTGCCAGGTTTTTCGAATTCTCCTTTTATCACGAATTAGGTTTCTAATTTCAGCAGATATATAATTATTTGTAGTTGGCGGATTATGTGTTTGTGTAACATTTGGTGTTGACAAAAGAGCTGCTTCGTGTATTAGGCTCGTAAAATTTTCAACTGCTTCATCTAACTCTTGACCATTGTTTATTGTAAGATTTAGCTCTATATTTTTATCTATCCAATATGTAAACGAATTCATATCAGTCTTATTTGATATAATCTTTACTTTCTTCGAAATCTTGTGGAAAGTGGAATTATACGTTGCTATGATAGGAGTGTGATCAGAGCTAAGGTCATCACTATCTTGTATGTCAAGACAGTTACTAGGTATTCCAGAGTAAACAAGAAAGTCTAGTAAATCTGGTATTTTGTTCGGATCAGAAGGCCAGTAGGTCGGTCTACCAGAAGAAAGACTATTGTAATGTTTCTTAAGAATGCACTTGTGTAGTTCCCGACCTTTAGGGTTTGTCAATCTAGATCCCCACCATGGATGTTTAGCATTAAAGTCCCCTCCTACCAGGAAGCGACTTCCTAAATTACTGAAGAAGTTTTCATAGTCATGACATGAAATAGAATGTCTAGGGGGAGAATAAATAGCAAATATAGAGACATCTCCACAATTCGTACTAACTTTAACTCCAGCAGCTTGTAGGTAGTTGTGACAAATTGTAGGAAGAACTTCGTACTTAATTGTTGATTTTATTAATATTGCAGAACCAGCATGTGCTCTATTGTCCGGATGATTTGCTGCTATCGTATCATAACCTCTGATATGAAAATAAGTTCTAGAAGTAAAATGCGTTTCAGAAATCAAGAAGATGTCAACGAATTGAGTATTCAAGAATATTTCAGTTTCCTGTGTATGATTAGAAAGTCCATTTGCGTTCCATACAGCAATTCTGAGATCTAATTGCATAATTTAGTAACTAGAACTGACATCATGTTAAGTAAAGTATTCGTTAGTTCTATTTGTTTTGTCATTAATTTTTCAAGACGTTCATATACACTTTCATTAGTACTTTGTCCTTTCAAAACGTTCGCATAAGATGTGTTAGAATTGACATTTACATCAGCATAATTCTGGGGCCGAGAAGAAAATGGTAAATTTGTTGGTTGATGAATTGGTTTATCCTTCAATGTTGATTTTTTCTGTACAAGTTTTTGATAAACTTGACAGCCTTTGTAGTTTGCGGTATGGTTTTGTAAGCAGTGAATACAACGAGGTGGATTAGATTTGTTCACAGTACATTCAGCCGTAGGATGATCAAGAGCACACTTTACGCAACGGAAAGGTTTTCTGCAATAGGCCTGAGTATGTCCAAATTGTTGGCAACGATGACATTGAACAATATCATTGACTTTCCTTGGGGGTTCAATTTTAACTACAGCATTATTTATGTACCGAATTTCATAAATTTCTTTGTTATTAATTTTTGGATCAAGATCAACAAAAAACATTGCAAGGGGTTCCTTTGTAACTCTACTTCTAACATTACAAACGTTTCTAACATCGTGACCTTGAGCTATAAGTACAGCCTTAATGTCTTCTGGAGGTGTTGTATGGTGAAGGCCTTTGATTACAACCCTATAAGATCGTTCTTTACGTATTTGGTAAGTATGATAACTTATTTCTCGTCTATCAAAATACTTAACAAGTTTTCTGTAAGAATCTATACTACTTATCATAATTTTTATTTCGTTATCTCTCAATGTCTTATAACTAAAATCTTTTTTAGAAATGATAGAAGAGATATTAGTTATCATATTTACAACATTGTTGACGTTTGATACAAAAATTGGTGGAGGTTTGATGTAGTCAGTTGTTTCATGACTTTTTTCACCTGTGCTGTTCTCTGCATCCAGAATTTTAAATCGATTTCCATTAGAAGTACCTGGGTTGTCATCAGTTGTGCGTTGTTTCTTTGCTAAATTTCCAATTGGGGATCTGCTTCCAGTATGTTTGTGAAGAATTGGTATCGTTTGCCAGTTGTAAAATTCATTTTCTTCATCATCATCATTATCACTATTCATGGTTATGTTTAGTAATTTGTACTCACTTAATTTATTCTTTTTTCAACTTGTTATTGCTTTTAATATATTGTTTATTGTATTCAATTGTTTGTAGAGAAAAGAATTCGTCTTAACTTGTTATTGTTTATTTATTTTTGTTTTAAGTACGTATAGTAATATTCGAAATAATACTGTGCCACTGCACAGTGTAATAACAACAAGCTTAATATTGTTTTCGGATTTTTGTTTTTATCTATAAATTGTTTGTGTGACAAAGAATGTCGTTGTTTTTAAATTATTTTTGTTTGTTATTTATTTTTGTTTTTATAAAATGCCTTTTTTAAAGGAAAGAAAAAAAAAAAAATACACTGCCACTGCACTTTTTAATAATATGTCTTATTGCAATCACTGTCAATCTCAGACTGACATGCATACATAAGATACAAAATAAATAAAAAATTTGTATTCCTAATATTCAACTTTGAACAGGCTTTGAGTTCATAATAAGTCGCCCTAAAAAATTCTTTGATGGCATAGCAGAACACGGCAAACAGGCTGCAAACAGTTTAAAACTAGCAATATCGGACGTTCCGTGACACTTACGGCAAAAGCAGATCCTTCCACAAATACTAACTGCTTTTAGAAGGTGTGAAAATTAAGTTTCCCTTCATATGACAATCCTCTAATACTTTATAAAAAAAAAAATTAACTTAAAAAAGTTAACACTGCACTGTAGAACTTTATATTGACGATAGTATACTTAATATTTAACTCGTTTTTCAAAATATATTACGTCTACGCACCATACTCCCTGTATTGTAATAGTTACTCTGTAAAGTATGCTGCAAAATAGAGTGCAATTCTGTTGTATACGAAATTAAGAGAATCTAATATCACTCATACGTTCCCAGAATGAGTTTTTGGGTAATTTATACACGTATATAATGACCTAGTAATTAATGTATGTATGATAATCCTTATATGTACATTATAAATCTTTCTGTAAGTCTGTTTTTTTGTTCGTTTGTCAGCCAATCACGCCTGGGTAAAATAGGGAAAAAATGGTAATAGGTAATTTTTTACGATTTAGCTTAGTTAAGTTTCCCAAATGTTTGTTGTTTTGTTCGTTACCCAATCACGCCTGGACCGATTTGCTCGAAATTTGGGATATAGATCGAACTTTTGTCGGTGCAGGTTGTAAACTATAAATCTTTTCAAAATTTTGATCAAAAGAGGAGAAAAAAATGGGAGAAATGGGGAAAAAAATGGTAATAGGTAATTTTTTACGATTTAGCTTGGTTAAGTTTCCCAAATAGCTATTTTAGGTATTCCGTTTTCAAAGTTGGACCAAAAGGGGTCCAAAAAGGGGGAAAGGGGCGAAAAACGGTTATATTTAGGACTTTGAGTATTCAAAAAATAGAGGGGCAAAAAATGGGCAAATTGAGTGCATTTATATTTAGGAGTGCATTTATATTCAAAAAACTGGGTTATTTGTTAAACCGGTTTCCGAATAATTTGAAAAATTGCATTTTTAAGAAACTGGTTTCGAAACCTACAAACAGTAAATAAAAATATTTATTGATATTTTTATAACCCGCACAACGCCGGGTACAATCTGCTAGTTAATTTATAAATTAATTTAAATCATAATTTGACTTAAAATCACGCCAAAAGATTAAAAATATATGTCATAAAAACTCTAGTCATTGGCACTAAAACTGCAAAATAAAAACTCCATTTGAAGAAACAATTAGCTTTGAAAGAAATTGTAATGATCGACCTCTAAAACTCGCCTTTAAAGGACCAACGGCGTTCCCGAAAACCCAAAATTGATAAAAACATAAACTTTTTTGTGGTTCTTTGGATGCACTTAGAACTGCTGAAGATTTTGGCTGTTTACCTTCAATGCCTCTGTCAGTTGAATTTTGTATTTTGGATGCAGGCCCAACCCACTACGCAGAATTCTTCCAGTTGTGAACTGCGAAGTGAAATTAACTGATCCAGCTGTAGAATCTTACGGATATCGGCTATGTTTAGGACGTTTTTTCGGCGTTGGGAGATCGGATTCTATACCAATATACCCGAATTTGTGTAATATGTTTTTATTATTTGCGAGTGTTATTGAAAACTAAATAAATTCAAGTAGTTTTAGCCGAATAATTTTTATTATTTGTGTCACCTTATATAGAAGGGAATGCGTTGGTTTAGATGTTAGCCCATTCCGATCCAAACATCTAATGAACAAACTGAAATATGAAAAAATATTTCAACCACCTTCTAACAAAAAGTCCATAAAATAGTATAAAATAAAAAAAAAGTAAAACAAAGTATAAAATTGCCACACAACATCGGTGGTGTGAGAAGCAAAGTTGTAATGCTGACTGAAGTGTTGTAATGACAAATCAAGTAAATATATAATATAACAAATCCTTCAGCTATGAATTCATTAAGCGCAATTAGTCCAATTTTCATTGTAGGGTAGTATTGATTAATATATTTAGAAAAAATTGGATCGATTAAGATTTCGATATATCAAGGGAAGAGCAAGCCATATTTGATATGAAACTGCATGCAAATCATTGGATAGTGTTATGTTTCAAAAGGAAGGCTTAGAGATTTATATAAGACATTGCTGACTATCGAAGATCGAGTGCAGAACACTAAATTATTATTATGATCTAGCAACATTGTTAAAAATGTCATTGTATATCTATTGTATATTTATCTATTGCGCAATTTATGCTTTTAAAATTTTCTTTTACAAAATGTGAGATATGAACAATTACAACAAAATACGAAACAGTATTTAGAAAAACTTGTGTTACTGATGGAAGATAATCCTCAATTGTCCCAAAGTATTTGTTCAAAAATTTAAGCGGCCAACTGTATCGGCTGTGCAAGGCGAAGCATGTTTTCATTACCAATACTCAGTTGATAAGAACTCTGAGCACAAAACCATCAGAATGTTGCCAATTTTAAAATATTTGGAATGGATTTCGTACGTGTGCATTGATGTAGCAATTCATCTGTAGTGGAAAGCACTTCCTTAAAAAGGTTTTTAATAAACCTATGAATAAAATTCCTACATGATACACACATCAACATTCTAATAGAATATGGAATATTGTAACATGAAATTGTCTGTAAAAGAAGAGACTTCGTCGCTACATTCATTAAACCGAAATAGAAGAACTTGTTTTAATTTATTTATTTTAAATTAATTTTGATACTTAAGATGTACTAAAACTGTATGAATCTTTTAAGCGATCAAAATTTTTTTACAGCAAATTTTTAAATGCTTACGAGTTTTATTTAAGGACTTGAAAATTTCTAATGGGATTAACGACTGTTCCAACAAGGTCTCCCGAACTTTGGCGGTCAATAATATTTCATTTTGTTGGAGCTTAGGAACACGTTAGAGAGAAACGTTATATTTTCAAATATTATTCCTGCTGATAATCTGTCCTAAACAGATTTCTTTTTATTTAAGATTTCATTATTTTCATTATAATTTTAATTAAATGAATCACTGAATATCTGTCGATATTATTTACATTGACAACAACACTTTAAAAAATAAATTAAACAGTTAACATAAATTAAAGGCAAACCTCCAATTTTCTACACAAAAAAAAAAATATTTTGATTAAAATTAAAGAACAATAGACGAATAAAAATTATTTTCTTTCAAAGTTTAAAATGTTATAGAGAAACTGCCATTATGGAATTTAATTTTCGTTTTATTTAGAATTTATAACCTTATATTAGTTTTTCCTCATCCTATCACTAAAATAAGTTGATCTAGTAAAATAAACGAACACCCATTCGCAGATGGCAAGACATGGTCCATATTTTTACCTAGAAAAACCACATGGTGCTTCGTAAACAAGAGAGAAATGTGCAGAGGGTAATGCAACTTATTGTGAGCACACTCAAATAACGCTGAAGACAGCAATCTGATTATGAGTATTTATAAATAATGTTGATGTTTTACATGCACAATTGTAAACAAGCGGAGTTTCAATTTACATGCTGCATTTTGCGTAAAGTAAACTCAAACATATTCCGCCATACACATTCTGCAATAATTAAGAGTGTTGATGTTGTCCTTTATCATGGTAGTTTTTCTTTAACTGCCATTGAAGTGCTTTTTGCAGAATTCATGGCATTTTTCAAGTTCATTTAAACCAAAAAAACATAACATAAGCACAATTGTTTCCCAATAAATTGTACTTTATCCGCTATTCTGACATATTGCGAAATGTGGTCCGAGTAGTATTTTAATATTTATCAATTTTTACATAAGCTCTGTAAAATTTGGTGTAGAAGTAGGAAACAGACATCAAAATAAAATGCTAAAAGTATTTTTTCGGCGATTTCCTCTCAGTAGATTTCTGGCAAAAACTCCCAGAATAAACAAAATTGCCATGAAAAGTTTCTAAAGATCTGTCGTTCAGAGTCGACTTTAAATTGTAAGTTCCGTCACTTATGTATAAAATTAACACACACAACATAAGTAGCGTGAAAAACTAGGTCAATAATCATGACTGAGGGGTTGCAATGACCACCTAAGTGTATATTGTTACGAAAGTGGAAATGGTGTTGTTAAAATAATAAACAAAAGCTCCAAAAACAACACAATTTACTTGATCATGCATAGAATGATAAAGAAAAGCTCCAAAAACAAAACAGCGCACTGTTTACGTGATCAATGAATAAGTAAACAAATATGCCAACAAAAATGAAGAGCTTGTTTACAAGATCGATTAATAAACAAAGATTAGAGCTTAAAGACGTAAATAACCAACAACAAAATGAAGGGAACGAAGAAGTAAACAAGCAACAACAATGTGCAGTATAATATAGCGGATAGAGAAATAAACCAACAACAATTAATCTACCTGGACGAATATAAACAAGAACAACAAACATAGGTTGTTTACATTATTAGAATGTTCCCGAAGGACGTCTTCATCCTTCGAGGACATTCATCACACTAATGATCCAGTGATGTAAAAGGCAAGCCAAAGGAGCAAGGATGATTCAGAGTTTGAGTTGAATCAGCCGTGTGCGCAGACGGCACGTTGTTTTCGGAGTTTGAATTTAATCGTGTAAGACGACGTTACAGTGACGACGACGCAGTAAGAATTAAAATCTATCGAGCTTTAACTTGGTCAGACTTGTGTGCAGACAAGTTGCGTTTGAGAAAACAATCGTTAGTGTTGTACTTGTTAGTGTTGTGAGCAAAGAATAGTAACTAACAAGCGTTGTTGCTTACAAATTGGTTGTAAGCAGAGTAGTATAACGAACAAACACATATTGTGAAGTATCATTGTATACGTGGGATAAGTTCGAACAATGGTACAAAAGTTGTGCAGATAATAAAGAATGGATAAAAATTAAACACACATTTATTTTTATTTTACTTGCAATCTACGAACTCATATTTTTAACGGTTTTAAAAGGTAAAAACCTAACAATATGTATGTAAGATAAAGATAAAACCTTAGCATCTCAATATAATGAAATTTGTCCCATGTCATTCTACACTTATGTATATGATTTAAATGTGTTCATTTCTCTCCACATTAGGCGATATTTTGACTGTCGTGTTAATCGATCTACTACGTAACAGGATTGTAATAAAATTTGTTGAGACAGGAAGCGGAATGTGGCGGAGAAAATGTGGTAGATACAATAAATTTGTCGATAACATGGCGTTCTCAGTATTTGTACTGATGTTACATACATACCAGAGATTAGCAATGAAGCATTTTTTCGCTACTCATAAGTACTCATGAAATTTTGAGTATGTTCAACTACTCTGATTCATTCGTTCTTACTGCGACATTGATTTACAAGTACAGGTTGCAATGAGTATGAGCACAACGTTGACATTAAACTCATAACATTCGAAATATATTTGATTCATACGCCTACTCATTCAGATTCATAAATTTTGGAAAATACTTATTATACTTACGAATAATGCGAATGATTCGAATCAATCATAAAAATTTACGGTCAATACAAAGCAAACTGCACAATCTTCTACTGAGTATTGTGGTGTTCGTACCTGAATTATTCTTATTTTGTGCTTCATGTAAACATTGAGTCATGGAGATTCGAAATCAACAACATTGTGCGTATTGTTAAGTATGAGTGCGATGAGTATTTCAAACTTTGAATACGAGTAGTATGATATTAAAATAAGTATGAATGCGTATAAGTGTGACTCGAATCTACTCATCGTTTTGAATATTCATTTCTTATCTCTTATACATACATAATTACGGCCTAGATTCTCACACAATTTTATATATGATTTGCGGAACCTACAGTTTTAAAGTCGACTCCGAACGATAGATTTTTGAGCAGCATTTCATGGCAGTTTTATTTTCTCTAAGAGTTTTTGCCAGAAATCTGCTGAGAGTAAGTCGTCGAAGAAATATTTTCATATTTTCGTTTTGATGTCTGGCCTGAGATTTGAACTTGAGCCTTATGTCTAAAAGCCCATACATTACTTACTAGACTACGGCGACATCCTCTCCAGATATTTCTATCAAAAACTAGAAAGAAAAGTTTCTCAAAAATCTTTAGTTCGAAGTCGACTGTAAACAGAAGTTGCTGCCACTCATGCAAAAAAGTAATACACACAACATAAGAGGTGAGCGAAAATAGGTCATAACAGAAGTGTTGTAATGACCGATATGTATGTATACATAATAATAAATTTTGTAAGATTTCAATTTTATTTATTTGAATTGCTAATGGCTATTTGTGAAGTTAGATGTTATTCATTCAACCCGGCATCAATCTGCAGTGCACTTATAAATTCTAAGCAGTAAATAGCAGGCATCAACTTGACGAATTTTGCATCGTGACTTGTGTCTTTATTCGGTCCCAATTCAAACCCAAGAACTGAATTGTAAATGACTCTAGATAACTAGCTATGTTCGTTGAAAGAGGTCTGGATACGTTGGCAATTGATCCTAATTTTCAATGAAAACCATCTTCAGGAAACCAATTTTTTGTAAATTGGTATGTGATGCAATTAGATTGACGATGATAACCACTTTTTTTTTATCTGAATTGGACGATTCATACACCAGTCTCTGAAAATAAGTATTCGTATGTAACGAACATGTTACAATCAAACCATCAATATCAGTATGAGAGAAAAGGGGATAGACAAATAAGCGAACGCAACAACAAGCAATGAGAACAAAATATACAAACAATAATGAAGTCTAGACAGAACTCTCGAGAAAGTGAAAGCTGGAAAATTCGACTTTAAGAACCTTTATCAGACTGTTTGCGTGGGCATATAAAAAGGCAAGACAAATCAATCGTCGAGTAGTAAGAATTCAGTCAGTGTTATGTGAAGTCGCGTTGCTTGTAAAGAGAACAGTCGGAGTTTGAAGATCTCCGTTGTTAACGAACAAAGTTTGTTATGGTTCTATTCATCTAGTTGTGAACAGTGACAATAGTTCGAACAATAAAGAATTTAATTGAAACACCAATTTATTTTTATTTTGATTGCAATTAAAAAGGTAAAAACGTAGCAATGTGTATACGTTGGAAAACAATTTTACGATTTATTCAATAAACAAGTTAGCCATACCTATCATGCGTTCTATGTTCGCTGTTATTTTCGCGGGTTTGCATATCGCACAAAATGTAATATCTCCAAATCCTTAGTTCGGAATGAACATTAATGTATAGGTCGCGTCACTCATTGATCAACTCACGTACAACATGGGTGATGTTAGGAGCTAGATTGTAGTGACCAATTAAATAATAAGGAAAGAAAATACAGTCTTTATTAATCAAAAATCTCTCAATCTTACTCATTTCATTTCCGTGTTTTAACTTGTGTGTGAAATCATTATTATTTTTCATTTTAAAAATTTCCATTTTATTTCTCAACTTCAGAAGAAATGCATTATACGGGCTTATTAGATTTGTGGCAATCACAGCTGTGATATCGTGACCGAGTATTTTCAGTATCTGTAACAGTGTATCTTTTGTATCAAATTTTGACACGTAATGATATTTGTTGTTGTTTATTCTCTCTTAATCATTATAAGTGTTGGTCTTGACATTAATAATGATGATGTCGTTGTTATATTATGTAAATGAAAGCACTAAAATACTGAAAAACATTTTATTTTGCATGTGCATTAAATTCGGAATTTAAAAGCCATGTACTCTACATATACTACTATTTGGTAAATGAAGGTGTCGAACTAAATTTACCATTTCAACATTTTAACACAATTAAAAATTTTTACTAATTGGCAGTTATTACGTTGTTATGATGGGGTTTTATATAATACCACAAAGATACATTTTTTTCTTGCACATTGACGTATTTATTTATGACATTCGATTTTTTTTGTAAATCAAGCGTGTGTTTGAACGAAAACAAAGAAAGCATTTTGCGGTTTAAATTAGAGAAAATTGTAGCAATTATTGTAATGATACAATTAAAAATATATTTATAAATGCTTATGGGATTTCCGAATTGAAGTATTGTAAATTTAATTATCACTTCAATTCTATTTTATAAAAAAACCTCAGTGGCTTAATATGTAGTGTGTTAGTGTGTTTGTTGTTGTATTTATTGAAAATACGATTTTTAAAATCCAATTTTCAATCACAACTTCTCATACTCTATTCTTATTTTCTCATCTTTTTTTAAACTATGTTCAGAGTTTCGATACAATACTGTGAATACTCTGGTCTCAGCCAAAACAAAACGAAAAAAAATCCCTTTAAGACATTTGATGGCATATGTATTGTTGGCCTGGCAAGTTTGTGACTTGTTCCCGCCACTATTTAAGAAAACCTTACCAAAAGATTAATAACGGGTTCAAATCGCAATAGCTGCTAGTTGACATCACCACCGAACATTAAAATATCAAACGCAGTATATCTAATATTTCATGTTGAAACCACATATCGCTGATGTCCCAAAAAGTTCACATCAAAACATCGAAATATATTACTCAACGTTGATAATGGGGGTCTGACTAATGTCGTTCTCATGTCAAACTGTGTATATTATATGCTCTCGGAACTAAGTCATGTGGATTGGTACAATGTGGACTTTTGCAATTTAGTTTACTTATACACCCATACTAGGGATGCCAAACGGGATCGATTTTTAAAAATCCCGGGATTTGGGATTTTGTAAATCCCGATTCCGAAATCCCGTCATATTTCGGGATCCAAAAATCCCGAAAAATCACGGGAAAAATCGCGATTTTTTCTAAATAATAAAAATATTTTGTTGAAAAGATCTTGTATATTCCAATTATGTCAGAATTATATGTCATTAAAAATAAAATATAAAAATAGCAAGACAAAATGTAACAAAAATGTGTAAATTAACAAAAATTAAAATTTTTCTTTCATATGCAAATGCATTAGTTTAAGAAAACTATTTGGATTCCAACCAAAAAATTAAAGCATCTAACATGCGATCTGATAGGCTTGAACTAATTTTGTTGTCAAGATAACCTGCCGTTGCAAAATACTTCTCGCAAGCAACATTTATTGGTAAAATAGTTCCAAGATAGCTGTATGCAGCTTCTAAAATTCACTTCTACCACCTCCTGATGTAAATAAATCTATTTCTTGTACAGTTGAATATCTAAATCAGTTACCCTTATAAATCGTTTTATAGGGCTTTTGCATTCTTCGATGCCATCACACAATTTTTTATCCATGGAAGTAGGGTTTTCCTCATCTGAGATGGTGCAATCGAAGTCAAGTGATATAGAATTTTTTTCAGGATTTTTTGTAGGGTCAAAATATCTATGAATTCACAATCCCGAAAATCTGAAAAATCCCGGGACAAATTTTTAAAAATCTCGGGATTCGGGATTTTGTGAATCCCGAAAATCCCGGGATTCGGGATTTCCCGATTGGCATCCCTAACCCATACAGCTAGAAATGGGACACGACTTCGATGAAAATTTTTCAGAGAACATATCGCTGTGCATGTTTCACGTTCATGGTAATTTGGCAAAATGTATTGTTACGAAAGTGGAACTGGTGTTGTTAAAAAATAAAAACAAAAGCTCCAAAAACAATACAATGGACTTGATTATGTATTATGACTTGATCTCGTAAGTAACGAGTAAGAAAAATAATGGGTTTGTTTACAAGATCGATGAATAAATAAAAATAAGGAATAAAAGATGTAAACAGCCAACAACAAAGTGCAACGAACAAAGAAGTAAACAAGCAAAAACAAAGTGTATATAATACCCACAAACAACAATAATGAAAACAACTTGTTTACATTTTTAGATTTTTTCCGAAGGCCGTCATCCTCCTTAGAGAGAATTGATTCAGCGATATAAAAGGCAAGATAAAGCGAATAATGATGGAGTTTGAATTAAATAAGTCGTAAGCTGCGTTGGCATTTTTTTTTTATTTTAAAAAACTTTATTTCAGAAAAAAAGTTTTTTTTAGAAAACACAAACTTGTTTTCTACAAAAATCCCAACATTTTTAAAAGAAATTCCGGGGTTAATAAAATACACAAGATTTTATTTAAAAATGTAAATATTTCATGTTATTATAATTGAATTTATTGAAAAAATTTTAAATTTAATTTTGTCGAAAAATCTTGTTTTGTTAGAAAACAAATTTAATGAAAACTTTTCCGCATCTCCAAAAGCTTGCAAAAACAAAAGGGGAGTCTTGGCAAATGACAACGCCAGTCGTGTGTGAAGACATCACGTAGTATTCAGGGAGAATTCAATCAGTGTGTGTGAAGACACGAGATCGAGCTATAATTTAGTCAGTCTTTCGGCAGGCAAGTTGCGTGTGAAAAACAGTGAGCAAAGAAGAATACGAACAAGTGTTGTTGCTTACAAAGAGTCTCCATTGGAAAACCCGATAAGGTTTAAATGAAACCAAATCATCTTCGATTTAATTCCTTAGATTTTTTATATAATTCCAGTACAATGTGTTTTAAATTCCAGAATGAAGAGGCGCTGAAGTCTTAGTAGTAGCCAAGAAGCTAGTGTGTTGACGATTTAACGTGGAGTCAAGATTTAAACCACAAATCAGGCATCTCCAACAAAACGAAATATGAAAAATATTTGTTCGGCGACTTCCTCTCAACAGATTTACGCAAAAATCTGAGAGTTAATAAAGTTGCCATGAAAAATTACTCAAACATCTGTCATTCGAAGTGGACTTTAAAACGTTCCCTGCCAAGCTGTTTATGAGAAGGTGTCATTTCTAGGCCACTTGTACCATTTTCGGTACACGACAACTACTTTTATAAATCTATAAAAATACATGTTCTTTTTTATTTTTGAAAAAATGTATTTTATTTTCAAAATTATTACTAACAAAGGGCAATTTGCACAAAATAACAATAAAAAATTAAATCTATTTCATATAGAATAAGGGACATAAGGATAATGTACAAAAAAGAACAAAACTTTGATTGCATTATTATAATTTTTCATACTTTCTGCATACCATGGAATGGCTGCATCCTTTATACTGGTCTACCATTACAGTTTTGAAACTCATGGTGTAATTCTAGAAGGTAGGACATGGGCATCTTCTTCAGGAAATACATCATAATTTGTCTTACATAAATATGAAATCAGTAACTTTCTATATTTTGAAAGGTGAAATTAAACTATGGTTTCTTGTATTATATAAAATCGATGCATTTACAACTGTCGTATTCAATAAAAGTTCAAAAGTGGTCCGATAACTAATGACCACGCCACGTGTACCGTTATCGGTACATCACTCTAAAATTGCTCTAAACATCATTACGTTACATAAAATAGCCCTACTAATAATTAAATTTTGGATATAAACATTTTAAATTAAAAAGTTCAGCTTGGCGTAGAAATGAGGTTTAGCGTGCACCGAAAACGGTACACGTGGCAGGGACCGTGTTAAACTGTAAATTGTGCCACTTATGTATAAAATTATCACACAACGCAGAAGTGGTGTGAGAAATATTGTAATTACCAATTATGTATGTGCGCATGGAGTAGGGATGCCAAACGTGATCGATTTTTAAAAATCCCGGGACTTTTGATTTTGTAAACCCTGATCCCGAAATCTCGGGATAATTTGGGATCCAAAAATCCCGAAAAATCACGGGAAAAATTCCGTCATTTTTAAAAAAATTATTTGGATTAAAAAGATTAAAGCATCTAACGTGTGAGCTGATAGGCTTAAACGAATTTTGTTGTCAATATACTCTGCCGTTTTAAATAGTTCCAAGATAGCTGTATGTAGCTTATAAATATTAACCTCTACCAGCTCCTGATATAAATTAATCTATTTCTTTAGATAGTTGAGTATCTAAATATGTTACCCTTCAAATTCGTTTTATAGAGCGTTTGCATTTTTCGATGGCATCAAATAACTTTTTATCAATGGAAGTAGGATTTTCCTCATCTGAGATCTATTATCGAAGTCAAGTGATATAGATTTTTTTAGAACCTTTTAAAAAATACGTATGAATTCACAATCCCGTAAAATCCCGGGATAAGTTCTATAAACCCCGGGATTCAAGGTTTTGGGAATCTTGAAAATCCCGGGTTTGGCCTGCAGTCAGTGGCTTCAGCTCTGATTCACAAGATTACTCTTTTTATACTTCATTTATTACATGTCTGGCAACTTTGTTATTTTTATTCGATCTTTGTGTGTTTCATATCGTAATATCTTACCACTTTGTTTATTTTGCTTTTGTCATTCCCGGGTATTGTAACATTTTCAATCTTTAGTGGTATGTTTTACAGAATTCATTTAAGTCATTTAATATAATAATCTATTCAGTATTAACTTCTCTTAGACGGATGATAAATCCTTACTCAAAAACAATAAAATGTTATTTCAATTTTAAATATTACTTTTAAATTTATAAAATCTTTAAAATGATAATCATTTCGACAAAATCTTAAAAATAACTGCATCACCATGTTAACAAAAACGAAATATAAAACCCGGATAGCCATTAAATACAGCTTTGGAATAACAGAAACCGCTCTTTGTGGCCTGACTTTTAGGCAAAAATTTGCATAAGTATTGCTGTAGTTTTTCACTGTATACTAGAAAATGTTTTTCATCAGTTATTTTAGTTTCTGGTCTGCGTTGATAACGCAATTATTCCACTAGAGTAAATTTTGGCAATCTTAAAATTTAAAAAAAAAAAACTAAAAAAATACATTAGAATGGAGAATATTGTTTAAAAGGATTTATAAATTTTATTCTCCTAAACTTTAAAGGGTTTTAAATTGACTTAGAGATATTTTGACTGAAATATGTTATTCTTATTCATATTGCTGACTGCCAACATTCCCATTTTCTTAGGAGAAATAGCATTACCAATATATTTACTGTCTGTTTTACTTATTATTTTTAAACCACTATTTTCTGGAAATATATGAAAATTAATCCACACAGTAAAGATAAAAGTGATGTTTTTAAAATATTACCTACAATTATTTGTTTGAATCTATTGGTAGTTTAACTTAAAAATCGGACGTTTACATTAGATGGCTCCGCATATTTAGACCTTATTTTACATCATTTACACAGTGCGACAGTGAAAATACACCCGAGTAACTACATAGTTCACGTTGTTCAGTTAGTTGAGTAGAACTCAAAAATACCTTTTTGTATTTCTCGAATTCTCCAGTTGACAAAAACTGTTTTTTCGACATTACGTACAAAATTTTGTATTACTCAAACATTTCTAAACCGATTTCCAAATTCGATTTCCGATTTCGAAATTTGTTTATGTTTTTTCAAGTTTGTATTCATAGGAGCAAACTTGATTAAAAAAAATATAGGATAAGTGATAATATTCTTAAAGTCTATTCTCTTATAAAGAGATTGAGGCATCATTTGATCAAATCGGAAAAAAATTGCAGTAGTTATTGTTTGAAGAGTCTAACAGTCGAGTGATATTTTTTATATTATTCATCTCATCAAATAAACTTTTACTTCAAAGATATTCAGAATTATTAAGATATTATTTTGAGTGGTTATCACAAAATTTGCCAATTTCACGTTTGCACGACTTCCAGAAGTCGGCTAATATTTGTGTTTTTTGCAAATATTATTATTTCTCTTTGCGCAAACATTGGCCAACTTCTGGTGGTCGTGCAAACTTGGAATTGACACATTTTCCGATAAACAATAAAGATCCATCAAATATTCTGAAAATTTAAGATCACATATATAAAAATACTGCTAGACTCTTTAAATAATAATTGCGGTAATTTCTGTCCGATTTGATCAAACAAAGTGTCAATCTCTTCCCAAGAGAATGTTACCACTTATTTAAAAAAAAACAATCTGAAAAATTTTGTGTTTTCCAAGTTTACCTCATCAAATCTCTCACTATATTAAGCCAAATAATAGATATGTGGGTATCATTTTAAAGCTCTCTCCCCTTTCCAACAAGACTTAAATATTGAAAATCGGGTCAGAAATGTTTCAATAATCCAGAAATTTGTGGATGAAGTCCAAAATAAAACAGTTTTTGTCAAATAAAAAAAGTTTGGAGGGTTCAAAAAATATAAAAAAAAATATTTTTGAGATCTACTCAACAAAACTCACAACCTGCATTTTGTCGCAGAGTATTATCTGTACGTCCCCGTAGTCTAGTAGGTAGTAGGTTTTATTAGTCGTGAGGCCATGATCTACCCATAGAGGCCAAACATTCCAACAAAACGAAATATGAAAAAATATTTCTTCGGTGCCCTCTTCTTAGCAGATTCTGGCGGAGTCAACTTTTTACTTTTGGTCCCATCACATACAATGTGGGTGGTGTAAGCAGTTCGGTCGTAATCCTTACTGAAGGGCACTGTTTGTAATAATTAAAAGCCCGATACATCTATTACTCCCCTAGTTGATGTTTCTTTGCTACCTTTGTGTGATGAAAGATTATAACATGAACTTATAACTTATTCGGATTCAATTTATAATGATTCCATTGATCATCCCTTTAAAATAAATACAAATTCCACTGTATCTATATCTTTAATCAACGTTCCTGCTATTTCTATGGAATTAAGAAAGCTAAGTTCTCCTATAACTTTGGACCTGATAACATTCCTAGTAACATCTTAATTAATTGCGCCGACGCAATAGTTGTTCCACTATCATACTTATTCAACAAATCGATTTCCTAACGTTTGGAAGGGTTCATTCATTATTCTTTGTTCAAGTCAGGAAATAAATCCGATGTTACAAATTATCGTGGTATTGCAAAACTGAGTATAATTCCAAAACTATTTGAAAAAATGATTACTGTTGATTTATTTTATCAGATTTCTAGCTTGATATCACCTTATCAGCACGGTTTCAGGAAGAAGTGTTCAACTACAACAAACCTGCTTCATCTTTCAACAGTTGTTTATCGTGGATTTTTTCATCAGCAACAAACAGACGTTATATACACGGATTTCAGCAAGGCTTTTGATAAAGTCAATCATGTCCTTTTGAAGAGGAAACTTCATTTAATGGGATTTACCGATCTTAGTTTACTCATATTTAATTAACAAAAAACAAACCGTACTTTTTAAAAACTGCTGCTCCAGAAGTATCTATGTCCTTTCTGGTGTTTCTCAGGGTAGCCATCTTGGACTGCTTCTGTTTTCATTGTTTATTAACGACTTACCTGATATGATTCGCTATTCTAACGTCCTAATGTACGCTGATGACATAAAAATTTCCCTATGTTATCGCCGAATTTCAGATCAGAAACTACTTCAAAAGGACCTAAATTCGTTTCAGTTATGGTGTAATTTAAATTTAATGCAGCTAAATCTAAAAAAAATTAAATACGTGAGTTTTGTAAGGAAGAATGCGATTCCTGCAAAATACGCTTTTGATGGATACGATCTTGAGCTTGTAGATTACTTCTTGGATCTAGGAGTTTTACTTGATCCCAAATTAAATTTTATTCTGCACATAGCTATGAGAGTGAATAAAGCAAGAAGCGTACTTGGTTTTATAAAACGGTGGGCAAAAGAATTTAACGATCCTTATGTTGCTAAATCGCTCTACACATCCTTTGTGAGGCCTATACTAGAGTATGGATCCATACGTCATCGAATCTGTCTAAAAGCAATTTCTGATATTTTGTCTACGAGGACTGAATTTTAATCCCACTAGCTTACCATCTTATTCTGCCAGACTAGCTTTAATCAAACTTCCCACACTTAAAAGTCGCAGAACTATGTTAAATATCTATGTAATCACTGGTGATATTGGCTTCAGTTTTTTAATCCATGATATCACTTTTAATGTTCCTCAACGTCCGTCACGTCATTTTACCCTATTATCAATAAAATTTTTTAGAACCAACTATGCTGGTGCTGATCCAATAAGGAGAATATGCAGCGAATTTAATAAATTGTATAATTTGATTGATTTTTCTTTATCGAATAATGTCCTAAAAATAATATAATCACGTATTTAAATTCTTAGTTTTTGTAAATTAAATTAAATTTAATGTCATAGTTTGTATTGTTATTGCCTGCAGGAATATTTCTTAGGCATATAAAAATAAAATAAAAAAAAAATAATAAAAATTGTTATTAGTCAGTAAGGAATTTGTCCATTGACTTGAATAAATAAATAAAATAAAATAAATTCAAAAAAAATGTAAAATGTAAAAGAATAGTAACAAGAGCAGCTTAGGCCTTCAGCTCAACAAGATTAATAAATTAGATGATTATAATACCTCTTAGTTCTATTCTATTGGAGTATTATTGTAATAAAATTCAAATATTTATATTTCATAAAGTAACTTAGATTTTTTAAGGACTTTCATTAGTTTGGATATGTTTTCAACATTAGGATAGGATAGGGAGTCTAAGGGATCTGAGTTTCGAAAAATCGAGTCACGAACGTCCGATAGCAATGGGCAGTGGCATAAAATATGATTGAGTGTTATTCGTATATTAGCGAAGCAGTTACAGAAAGGAGTGAAATTTGGTTTGAATATGAAACCATGTGAAATCATTTTGTGTCCTACTCTAAGACGAAAAAGTTTTATGCTATGAAGTCTAGAGAAATCATATGAGTAATCTGTTAAATTGTCATAAATTGAATTTTTGGGAAATTTATTAAGTGACATGTCAATGGATGAAGAATCTAAAAGCCATGGTGGTTCTTTAGGAATTCGTGAAGTGACATAATTTGGAAAATCATGGGATTTAATATTTTGAATTATTCTATGAAGGGTTGAGGGTACTTTTAGATTTCTTTTAGAATGTCTTATATTTTTGGCTATTTGTATCAGTGGGTTATTTATGTCATAAGTCAATGGATAAAATAATTTAGAAGTGAGTATGTCTCTTTGTGTATCTAAAGATCTTATGTTAGGCTCATAACGTAGGTTAGGGATAGGAGTAGATAGCAAAATAGTTACTGTTGTTTGATTGTATTGTATGGAAATCAAATAACTCCCAACTCATATGAAATTTTGGGTTGACGTTAAAAAAAATTTTAAAAGTCTTTTTAGAAAATTCAATACAATGAATTCAGAATTATTAAGAAATGTTGAAAACAAAGAAATGGAAAATAAAAACGTTGCTAATTTAAAAGAAGTAAAAGTGTTTTATATTTCCAATTCATTATTAAACGCTTGATGAACCACCACTAGAATTTCAACTATTTTTCCCTAATTTTATTCAAATAAACCAATCCGCTATTGAAAGTATACCCGGTGAGGTAAATAATTACAGTTATTTAGAAATGAAAATTGATATAAACTTTGATGTACTGCAATGGTGGCGAAACCATAGTCCGGAATATCTTCGTTCACACAAACTTGCCCAAAAAATTCTGATTATTCGGTAACAAGGTAACATAATCACCGAAAAACGTAACTGCATTGGTCTACGTACTGTAAATACATAACATAAATTACATACATATGTAACTTCGTCTTTTCTTTTTTCGAAATATCTATAAGAAAATAAGTATTATTTTTTGCATTTATTAATAATATTAATATTGCGGTAAATTATAAAATAAAACTCCCCGGCTCACTTGAAAATTTTACATAAAACAATAGTTGTTAAAAGAGTTTTTTAAAAAGTATTCAAAACACTCATACTGATTCGTTGCTTCTGTGAATCATATAAATAAATAGAAGTAGCAAGCAGTGACAAGTAATTATTGACGACAGGTTCGATAATATGAATCACCTATTAGAATATTTAATATTTTTTCTGTTAATTGTTAGCTCAGTATTCAAAACTATGCCATTTGATTCCCAATCATGCAGATCTCTGATACTTCTTACTCCTTTGTTGCAATCAGTTAATTATAAATAGTAAAAACTACCACATCGTCATAAGATACAAACCAGATATTTTTTAGTGGTACGTATGAGTGATATTTCATACTGTCATTCACATTTTAATAATTCATACGCACCCATTTGTATTTACTACGACATACAGTGACGAGCAGAAGTGAGTGCATGTTCACAATACTGAGTTTCGTCATCCAGAAAAACAAAACCATACAAGCAAATACAAAAAAAAAAAAAAAATTAATTTTAATTCTTTATTTTATTCGATTCGGAATTCGATTCTATTTCGCATTTATACGATCCCAAAGTTTGACCATGTTTGTTGGGGCTGTTTCGTATTGTCCGAGACGGATTTTCACGAATGACCAAAAATTTTCAATCGGATTGAGGTCGAGACTTTATGTCGACCATTCCATCAATTAAAAATTGTATTTCCCACCGCATATCTTTAGAATTTTTGCTGTGTGCTTCGGATCACCATCCTGTTGAAAAATAATTTCTTATTCGGGATAAGCACATTTGTCTATAAAATTCGGAAGATGGGTTTGCAGAATCTTTAGATAGTCTTTTTTCGCATGATACCATGTACCAAATATAGAAGTCCAACATGCCACCATATTAAGCATCCCCAAACCATTACATTTTCACCGCTATGTTTGACAGTTTGCTTCACATGGTATCTTTGAACACGTTTCCTGGATCTGCGCTAGCAGTACTGCTTTCCATCTTACTGAAAGTGGTTACATTTGGACTCATCTGACTAGATAACACGTTTCCAATCAGATGGATAACACGTTCGAATTCCCGGGGAACGTATTCAAGGATTCTATGTGAAGCAAACTATTAAACATGGCAGCGAAAATATAATTGGTTGCGGATGCTTAACATGGTGGCATGTTGGCCCTCTGTATTTAATAGATGGCATCACGTGAAAAAAGATTATCTACAGATTCTGTAGGGGGAAAATGGCATTTCAAAATATAAAATAAAAAATAAAGAGTTCTTTAATACTTTATCAATGGTGACACTAAAACGTTTTTTACGTGTTACGTTAACTTAAAAGCAAAACGGAAGAATCTTTGCTGGTTGTCGCCCTATCTTTAAAATAATCCTTATGCGCCCACGTATTCTCTTTTTGAAAGATTGCTGCATTTGCTGCCTTGTGTTATTGTGTTTGTAGCAAAAGAAATTCATTTCAGATATATATACATATTAATATACACTGCCCGTCATAACTATAATCACACTAAATTATCTGTTTTGCTCAACGTAAATAGAAATTTTTCATGATTGCAAATCTTTGGCCATTCGTGAAAATCCGGCTAGGGCAGTATGAAACAGCCCCAACAAACATGGTCAAACTTTGGGATCGTATAAATGCGGAACGGAATCGAATTCCAAATGATGCTATTGATCATTTGGTAGAAAGCATCTCGTGTAAATCAAGCTATTTCTTATAAGGGTCTATGGAGAAAATATTGAAATTGGGTTAGTTTCTTGAATTTTCTTAAAACGGCAAAATTGAGTTTATGTGGGTTATTTTCGTTTTTTCATTCAAACTCATTGAATTCATTTCATTAATTATTGTTTTTTACTGCTATTTGTTAAGAATAAAATAAAGAATTAAAATAAATTTTTTTTTTTGTATTTGCTTGTATGGTTTTGTTTTTGTGGATGACGGAACTCAGTATTGTGAACATGCACTCACTTCTGCACGTCACTGTATATATATATATATATATATATTTTTTTTTTTTTGTTTAATTTATAATTTTTTTAAATTTGTTAAAGTGCGGTTATAGTTTTGAAACAGCTGTTTTTGTTAAAATTAATTTTATTTATGACAACAAAGTGAATAAATAATTTGTTTTTATTATATAATGTAAGTTTCCGTCTATTTTCTTTTATACTAAAAAACTAAATTCCTTACAAGCTGTACAGGCTGAACATTAATAGGGGTGCGGTTCTAGTTATGACGGGCAGTGTATTAGGTTTTCCGCGATATTGCACAGTTCCTGATTATCGGTGGAGTGTTTAAATATTTCTATATATTTTGACAAGATATTGTATTGATTAAATACAAATTCATTTAATAATATGGAAAAATTAATGCTTAAATTGTTTTTCAATTGCTACTTTTTGAAATTATTTAAAACTGCAATCTACATAAACTAATTCATTAATGGAATATTGATAAGAAACTTAACGCACCACAGGAAAAGTTAATTGTGAAAATTATCCCGAATAATACTTCAAAAAGCGGTAAGTTAACATAAATCTTTTGGGTCTCAACTGCTTGAATTGAAAACGTTCGCGTGTTTATACCAGATTAATAAATACCAGAATTACGACTTAGCTATTCACACCATTTGTAGTGTATTTTTAAATTTTATTCATTAGTGGCTGGACCTACAGTTTAATGTCGAGTCTGAATGACAGTTTTGAGATATTTTGATGGCATTTTTATTTTATTCTCAGAGATTCTTTCCAGCAGACTGCTGGAAAGATGTCGTTGAAAGATATTTTTTTGTCATGTCTCGTTTTGTTTAAGATTAGATCGAGGGATTCAACCGCGTGCTCTCGTCTAATAAGCCAAAAGCTTACCTTCTAGACTAAAGTGACTTCGATTAAGTAATTGCCGTCAAATATAAACCAATACAATAGTTTAATTTTTTCCTGGCATTGACCGAACATAGTTTATTTTCTCTGTATGTAATTAAGTTTTGATAACTTATTCATTATTCGTTATAATTGAAGATTCAATTGAATAAAAAACAGAACCTTTCCCTTATTAAAAGCAATCAAATCTACAACATAATTTTGAATAAAAATCCTAGTACTTATCATCTTTTAGTTAATTCTCTAATAGGGAGATTTAAGAAAATTTATTTCTTAAATTTTTTTACAGAATAATTTTTTTTTAAGAAATATTTTCCTTGTTTTGTCGTTAGTCCCTTTTTTACTCATAGGAAATAAGAGATACAAAAGGAAAAATTCACAACTTGGATTATAATGAACTTCTTTTTATGTAGATTTAAATATGCAAGTATGTTACCACATTGTTAATGTATTTTAATTAAAAAATGGTTAAAGAATTTGAAATTCTTTAATTTTAATAATGATGTACGATACACAATACATTTAAGGATTTTAGAAGAAAAAGAACTATCAAACTCTCTGTAATAATTCAGACACTGTCAAGTATTTGATAATTTATTGCTCATATACATACTCGTGTATATGTTTAATTTAGCAGAAGTGTTGTTTTATACGTTGTCATACTTATTGAATTAAATCCCTTCAGTTAATAGTCGTAGTAAGTGGGTAAACTGCTAAATATTTTCGCTCACATGTCCTCAAAGCAATTTATACGGCTGTATGCATATACAGTGACCCAGGAAACTATACATACCCCCCGAAAAAAGTTACTTTCTGTAAAACCTTTAACTTTTTAGATAAAAAAAAATTATATCGTATTATTCCTTGTAATAAATAAAACAACCATTTAATATTTTTAAATAGTAAATATTTATTAAAAATTAAAAAAATTCAGTTTTCAGTTAAAACAAAGAAACAATTTTTTGCGGGGAATGTATTGTTTCCTACGTCACTGTACCAGAGATCAGCAATGAATCGTTTTTCCGCTACACATAAGTACTCATGCAATTTTGAGTATGAATGAATCAACAGAATTAAATTCAACTTCTCTGATTCATTCGTACTCGCTACAACATTGATTTATAAGTATAAGTAGCAATGGGCATGAGTACAACTTTGACATCAAACTCACAACACTCGTAATATGTTTGATTCACACGTCTATTCATTCTGATTCATAAATTTAGAAAAATGTAATACTTATAAATCGTTCGAGTTGCTCGAATCATTCATCAAAATTTACAGTCTTTGCTGTTGTTGCATAGACAAACAAAGAAGAAACGAAACACAAAGGACAACAAGCAAAGCATACACACTATCTTCTTGTGAGCATAGTAGTGTTCGTACGCGAATCATGCTTATTTTGTGCTTCGTGTAAATATTAAGTAGAGACCGAGTCGAAGTCAATAAAATCATGCGTATTGTATGAATACGACGAGTACTTCCAACTTTGATTATGAATAGTATGAGTATGATATCATAATAAGTATGAATTCGTTAAGTATCTGAAATTATAAGTATGGCTCGAACCTACTCATCGTTTTGGATACTTATTTCTGATCTCTGCACTGTACGTAGCAGGGACATAAGTACTGTTACACATATTTTACGTTTTAAACTTAAATACAATCGATGTTTTGAAATATTCTTTCTTGTACATACTAGATGACGGAAATATTTACTCGAATTGTTTAAAAGTGAATAATAAAGACTTCATAAAATCCAAATCATTTTCAATAACAGCCAAAAATTAAAAATGCTCAGATAATTTGATCAAATTGTTATAAAAGATTTGAGGGTTATGTTTCTGAGAAATTATTGCTGAAGCAACAAAAAAAAAATTACAGCAATAAAATTAAAAAAAAAAAAACAATTATTTGATACCTACGTCAAAAGATCAAATCATGTTAGCCAACACTGATTGTACATTTGTTATACAACTAAGTTATGATTTCCCTCTTCCCTCACTGACAACACGTCCGATTTCATAGTAAATATTATTGCAAGCGATACTCAATTTCTTTTTACGTACAGCTTCAATTTTTTTGTACATAAAAATATAAATAATTTTCTGCTAATCTTGAAAATATTGATGAAGAAGCTGGTCCATCAAAAAAACTTCTCTCAACTTTCTGCGATAGATGGAAAGAGTTTGCAAAATATGCTAATTGGATAAGAAAAAATGATAATTACACGCAGAGAGTAAAGTGAGCCAAACAGACATTATAATCAAATATGAAGGCAACCGCTCGCTTGATAAACACAAAAAATCATAGAATTTTTGTAGTCATAAAGTGACAAAAATTGAAACATAACTCTCCACGACGGGACTCTTTGGTGTTTACCATAAAGTTGTCCGCGGATCGAGATCGCCGTGGTCTAGAAGGTAGTGTGTTGGCTTATTAGACGTAAAAGATAGGGTTCGAGTCATAGGCCAGACATCAAAACAAAATAGAAAAAGTATTTCGTCGGCGATTTCCTCCCAGCAGATTTCTGGCAAAAACTCTGAGAGTAAATAAAATAGCCATGAAAAGTTTCTCATAAAATCTGTCGTCCGGAGTCGACTATAAACTGTAGGTCCCGCTACTCATGTATAAAATTAACACACACAACATAAGTGGTCACCTTTAAACTAAAATATTTGCATTTGACATTTTTAAATTTTTACAGACAGTGGAAGAGATTACCTATATTGGTTCGTGTGAACTTGCACTGCTAAGCTCTATTAAATTTATATACATGACAACACATACACATTTGGTAACGACCAACCTTTCATTTGGGAATACGACCGAACTTCTTATAGCGCTTACAAAAACAAAACCATACAAGCAAATACAAAAAAAAAATAATTTTAACTTTTTATTTTATTGTTAACAAATAACAGTAAAAAAGAATAATTAATGAAATTAATTCAATGAGTTTGAATGAAAAATTGAGCTGTTTCGTACAGCTCAAGCTGGCTTTTCACGAATGACCAAAGATTTTCAATCGTTTTTAATGGAAACGGTACTGTTATCCAAGACACGGGGGAACATGTTCTAACAAGCCAACACACTATCTGTTAGAATACGGCGATTAGGAAAAAAATATTTAGATGTTTTTAACAAAACCATTTAGTTTGTCTGTAATAAAATTAATATCTTGCCGATTTAGTTAATTAAGTGTCCTAAATTCTAAAGAATATTGTTAAGTTGATATTTATTTTGCCTACATGCCTACATATACATTTGTTTTTAATTATGTTGATTTATTTTAAAGATAGAATGCAATTAAATTCAAAAGAACAGAAACTAAATTCAAAAGCTTATAAAAGAGAAAAAATTCTTTTACAAGTACTTCTTCATATTTTTCAGTGCTTCACAGTGAAAATGGCCCACCATGAAATTAATCAGCATTTGGTTAATATTTACTGAAAAGGAAGAAAATAAAATAAATGTTTTTGTTTAAAATAAAGTTATAAAAAAGTGAGTATAATTCGTTCCTAATCGTTTAAAATCGGTAACAAGTCAAAAAGGCTTTCCAAAAAAAATATTAAAAATATTAAAATGTCATTTGGTGGGCCATTTTCACTGTGATTCACTGTAAATATAAAAAAAACTATACGAAGCAAGATAATGGACAATTAAGAAGTTCTTAAAGCATTTTTGTTAATAAAGAATTCCAAAAACAAAAAAAGAACACAATACAAACACAGTACAAAAGTTTTTCCCAGATAAAATGGGCAAATAACTTAAAAGTGAATACAATTTGAGTTCAATTTGATGTTTACAAAACAAAATATTTAAGAAATCCAGCAGTAATGAAGTTTAAGAACTTATCTTGATCCTATCCTTTCAATGTTTTTGATAAGGGTTTATAATGAACAAATTATGATACGGTCGCAGCCAACACTGAGAAGCTGGTGACTTATTGCTATTGAGAAGGAGAGAGTAAATAATTATTATAGACTCCCTGGAGAATAAATTGATCTTATCTCGCGCCAGTCCTTTGTTAAGATCCCAAACGCATAATCTACCCAATCTCCTCACATCAGTAAGACAACTGTCCTAAATATTCTATCTCCTCATTATTAATTAATTTACATTATGAATTCAGTCAAAAAAAATAAAAAAAATATCAGAACTGAATTGAATTATATAAAAAAAAACTATTAAACAGAAATGATCTAATAATTTAGAGCGCGAAAAGAATAACGAAAAGCTTTTTCAAATAAACCAACATGTTGCCAAACATGTTGCTAGGGATCAATCTATAGTTTGGTTTAATAAAATGCATGTTGAAGAGGCCTCTTTAATAGCTGTTGGGGATGTGGCTGAGAGTTTTAAGCGTCTTGATTAAAATATGTCTAGCAGAAGTCTAAACATATGGGTATTTCCATGCAAATATGCTTATAAATAACTTATTAACTTATTATTCCATACTATGATAAAAAGAGGAAATATTTTCATTCTATTTATAATACTAAATTCTTGCAACTAAATTAAATAAAGAAAATAAGAAAATATTGTTACGTTTTTACCTTTTAAAAACGTTAAAAATATGAGTTCGTAGATTGCAAATAAAGTAAAAAGAAATATGTGTTTGATTTTAATAAATTCTTTATTATCTGCACAATTTTTGTGCCACTGTTCGAACTTGTTCCACGTATACAATGATAGTTCACAATATGTGTTTGTTCGTTATACTACTCTGCTTATAACCCTTTTGTAAGCAACAACACTTGTTGTTACTCTTTCGCTCACAACCTTTTTGTAAGCACAACACTAACAACTGCTTCCTTCAGACGCAACTTGTCTGCACTCAACCGATCGATTTATCACTTCAACCAACGTAACGTCATTATACACAACTAGCTTAATTCAAACTCCGAATACAACGTGCCGTCTGCACACACGACTGATTCAACTCAAACTCTGAACTCTGAATCGTCTCTTGCTCGCTTTGGCTTGCCTTTTATATCACTGGATCATCAGTGTGATGAATGCCCTCGAAGGATGATGACGTCGTTCGGGAACATTCTAAAAATGTAAACGACTTACCTTCATTTTTGTTGTTTCTTGTTTACATTCGAGCAGGTAGATTAGTTGTTGTTGGGTTATTTCTCTATCCGCTATTTATACTGCACATTGTTGTTTCTTGTTTACTTCTTTGTTCCCTTTATTTTGTTGTTGGTTATTTACGTCTTTTATCCTTTATTCTTGTTTATTCATCGATCTTGTAAACAAGCGCTTTATTCTTGTTGGTATATATATATATCCAATGAACCCATTCTTTGCCATAATCTCTTGTCCTAAAGATCACTATCCGAACGATTTATTGTACACGGTACAACAAAATTCTCAGCACCACAATTTTTATGAATTCTAGTGAAAAATTTCCTTTAATATTTTCAAATCGCAAAAACAAACACTTTGTTACCTTTTCTTTAGAAACTTTTAGAAGGAGAGGAAGAATATAATTCTGCTTTAAAGGACAAAAAGAACACGAGGTAAATTTGGGATGATGGAATAACGGGATAGTACCGTTAGTACCATTAAAAAATTAAGGAAAGAAAAAAAAACAAATCCTCACGCCACTAATTTTTAAAATTTTTTTGCAAATTCAATATTTTATTTAAAATTGTTCTATTATCACTCGTAATATATTTTTTTGTTCCTCGATATCTTCAGCCGAACAGCTCAAATTGAAAAGAAATAATAATTTTACTAGTTCGACCTAATACACTTTGCATAATTCATGTGTCCTAGTAGAGATTGGAAAATGTTTGGCTCAGACTTTAAGATTATAATTATTAATCGAAGTAAAATTATTTTAAAGTTACGATAGATTTGAAAATTTTACCACTACATGTTGTATCACGGATTTTATCAGATTTTATCAGAATAAAACTCTTTAACACTTTCTGTAACTATACTGTATAAGTGAGTCAACTACTATAATCTTAAATTTTATATTATAAAAAATATGCTTGTAGCATAACAATAATTGTATCGTTTTTTTTTTTTTTTTTTGGTTTAACACTTTATAAGTGATAAATAAACGTTCTTATTTTTAGACATTTATTCGACTTTTCTCATTTATTTTTCTAGCTATCCTAAGAAAATTAATTATTTCAGTGGCGTTTACTCACTTTTGACGCATAGTGTATATACATTTTCTCAAAGCACACGGTCTGTACAATGTCAAAATCTCGTTTTTCTTTCACGTTAGCAACATTACATCTTTCAATGACTCATTCATCACATCAATATAGAAACAAAACATCAAAAAAGAAATTATGAATTACCGTTATTGGTGGAAAACGAATTTTCTCAAAAAAAAAAAAAAATTTGACTTTCCAACATTTGAACATGAAACAGACAGTTCTTCTGATCGCAAACTTGAGGCGATTAACTTTAAGTTTTATTAATGGTCATTGCAAAGTTCAAACAAATTTAATCGGTATTTCATTGGAAATCTTTGGAATGCGTGTTGTGATAACAATTTCGCCTTCTACAGTTATTTATTTACTGTTAAATGGCATGTCTTGTTCTGTTTCATGTTTTCTGAAGATTTATATTACAAAGCATACAAATTTATATCTCATTGTAAATTATGCGATGGTAAATCAAAAGAACTTGAAATTTCTCTTAATTCTTCACAGATGCAAGCAGATGTACGTGTAAGCGATTCAATACAGTTCTTGAATACAAGAAATTCATTCTGCATTTAATTGTGCGCATATGCAAAAATCTCTTGGCTGTGATTTTAAAGTAATAGGTAGTATCCGTCGGAAGTCTTCCACAACAACAATATCCAAATATATCTACATAAACTTCATTTAAGTTTTTAACTTCGTTCTTATGCGCCATTAAAAATTCAGATCTCACAACGAAACATCAATTTGTATCAAATCTCTGAACATATCGACAAAGATTATTCATTTATCATCGAATTCGAAGACAATTTTACGTATAAAACTTTCTGTTTATTCTTAATAGTTTTTAAGAAAACGTCAAACTAAATAAATTATAATTTGACGATTTAAAACTTTGGCACTCTGTGAACACTGACCGCGAAAGACCAAACGTTTACGGATTAAGAAGACCGAACCTGTTAGATGTTATAATTCAACTGATTTATTCACTTTCTTTCACATTTTACTTAATCCTAATATTATATATACGTAATTACTAACAGTTATTCAGCAACTTCGTTGCTTATCCTAATTGCTTATTTTTTATCATATATATTATTTCTAAAGTACTTTTTTTTGTCGGTAGCAAATATCTCCCATACCACCGCATCAAATTTAATGAATGATATCTCATTTTAAAGCTTATGTCTAACACTAATCGAAGAAAATAATTAGAAATTGAAAAATTAATATTTTCGTTGATAAAAATTATATTTTATATAGAACTGCATAATAATACTGTTGTCATTATAATTATATGTTTTTGTTTAAGTGTGGTAATACAGAGACGTTTAATAGTAATGCAGTTCATAGTTGTGAGATCAAGTGCGATAAACAGGGTCGCTTAATTGTAATGCTATTCCGCATAATAATATATAAAGTTGTAAAAGGCATTTTGGTAATGTCGTTATTGTCATGGCATTGTTTGTTTTATGAAGTGTAGTAATACGGTGTCTTTTAATTTATACATACGTATATATAGTGTCAGCTGATATTTAACAGTTAAAAAGGGTTTAAGAAAAATAAGAATAAAAACAACGTGCAGCGTAAGAATATAAATAACGTGCATTTGAAAAGCCAAATGCAATTATAATGTTAATCAGAAATCTTAATGCTAAACAGGGGTTAATAAATGATACTATGCTTAAAATTATTTATACCGATAAAACTGTACTCATACCCCGAATCAACCTTTCTGATCTAACTGTGCCTTTCCAAATGACATGAAAACAATTCCCTGTGAAAGTTGCTTTTGCTGTGACGACAAACATAGCACAAGGTCAAACTCTTCAAAAGCTAGGATTGAATTTACCAGAACCGGTCTTTTCATATGGGCAGTTATACGTGGCTTTTTCTCGAGTGCGTACGTTTAAAGATATTTTAGTTTGTATTAAGGATTCGTACGGCCAAAAAGTTAATGATGATCATGTCATTACCTCTAACATTGTATTCAAAGAAGTATTATTAAAGCATTTAAACATATCGCTCCTTTATTGCAACATAGTCAGATCTCAAGAAATTAGAATTTTGTAGTAACTTAAGCAAAACTGCTCTTTTAAACCTTCTGTATATGTTAAAAAAATCAGTTTTATATCCCAAGCTGAACCGAAGTTATAGCAAAAAGTGTTTGCGGTAATTAGATCAAAAGACTTATGTCTTGAAAACTTAAATCGCATTTTGCCAAGTTCAAGTTTTTTTGAGATATGACTATGAGAAAAAACAAAATGGCTGTCGTTCACTCATTTGTTAGAATGGCAGTTTCATATGAATTTAACATAAGGACAAATTATGTTGCATCAGTTCAAAATATATGGGCTAACTGAATAAAAATACTGCCTGAGTTTGTACTGTTACAACAGAGTTTCACCAGTCAAAAAAGAGATTGAAAAATATGAGGATAAATAGTGCTACTCTACAAAAATTTCATGGCTCATAGAGTATTGAACTATGGTAGCTTAAAAAAGTAAAAATACTGCTGTCATCTCCATTGGACATACAGAATTATTCGCTACTAGGATAGCCTTAACTTTAAGAATTTAGAAAGAATAGGGCGCAGTTTTGGACTTGAGTGAAGAAAAACAAAGCCATGAGAACAGCGTAAGCACCGATAGCATCATGCTACAAGGACAACTAGTGACAACAAATATAATCAACAAGCTTAATGAAACGGAAGCGGCTTTCGTACGACTAAAGTCAATGTGGTGAAACTTACCAATATTCAAACGAACAAATCTCAAAATATTCAACGCATATGTATAATGAACTTTGTTGTACGGAAGTGGTTGGCATCGAACACCGTCCCACAAAAACTACAAGGTATTCATCAACAATTGCCTTATAATTCTATGAGAATAAGATAGAAACGCTTTGTGAAATCCATATGCTCCGAAGAGGGATAATGGAAAAAATTAAATTTGTTTTACAATACCTCTCATATAGCCAATGCTGATATACACTTTATTGTAAGGCTTAACACTTTGACTGCCGACTACTAGATAACTCGTAGATTGCGTTCCCTTTTAGGGAGCCAAACTACGAGTTATCTTATACTTACCAATGTGAAAAAATCAAGTTGTCGTTTTATGGCCAGTTTTCCGAAATTTGCCGCGGCAGTCAACGTGGTAAAATATTTACAATTGGAAGAAGGAATTTTTATTAGAATTACTTTTTACCTAGTAAGACCTTTCGGACCATTCTCACGAAGAAAATATCAAATATTAATCTTGACAATCCAAACAATTGATAACAGTCATCTTATTGAAGCTACATCCCTCAAATTAGCTGTCATTTATTCAGTCTGTTGTGACAAATCACTATAAATAAATTGACATGGACCTACAGACAATAAAATGTGTTAATTGAGTGTATTTTGGCGTAACCGGCAACTGATGCAAATTTCAATTGAAAGCTATTTTTAATGATGGAACTATTCCCGAATGGCTAAACAAGCAAAATTGTCGAATTTGGGATGAAATTCAAGAGCGCTCATTGCATTCCGAAGAAGTCATTTTGAGAACGATGTGGGCCACACCATCAGTGTAGACGGCGAGCACTACAAGCCGATGATTATCAATTTCTTTTCACTTTATGTGAAGGATCTGGACACCAACGACAAGACCATTGAATAAGATGGCGTTACGTGCCCACGCCACGTTGAATATTTTGCACAAGTAATTTGGCAGTATGGGCACCTCTCATGCAGACAATGTGAACTGACTGTATATATCGTCCCCGTAGCGAATAAACCATAAATCAGCGGTTTACAAACTCAACGTAATCCATGCCATCTGAAATTTAGCTCGAATCATTGAAAAGTTGATATTTCAGAGAAGTCGTAAAAGTCCTTAAAAGATCTTTCAAATTAATACAAAATGTTTATGATATCTCGTACATTCTTTGCTTTATTTAAATTTAATGAAAGAAAGCGCTTAAAAAGGACCATATAGAAAAATTGACCGTTAATCAAAAGTAAATTTCAACGTGTTGGAAAAAAAGGTTAATAAACGAACATAAAAATTCTTCATACACCTGTTACTTAAACACAATAAAATCTGAGGTAATCTATTCTTAATGCTTATGTTACATGAATCTGAGAATAAAAAAGGAAAATAGAAAAAACAAAAACCATTTCCTATACGTTGTTGCACTTTAACGAGTTTTTACTTCATTCTTTCTGTTTGTCTATTCTATAAAAGTCAATTACTGACCATAAATTATAGCCACTGTTACGTCTTCCATTCTTTACACAACTGCTCATAAATAAACACCTGTTCCCACAATCTGGGCAATAATAACTTTTATGCTTTACTATATCATCTTTTCTTTTTACAAACGCTTTCGTGTTTAATATTTAAGTGCCAACATAAAAGTAATCCATTGTAATCCGTATGGCATTGAGTTATGCAATGTTAGTGTTCTTTAGTATTGTTTTTTAATTTCATTAAATTCATAATTTGTATTTCCAGTCAACTAATTTTGCTACTTCAAAACTTCTCACGTAAAAGGTTAAAGGAGTATTTACCGCAAAAATTTGTTACATCATTTTAATTTTTATCAGTTCCCACTTAGGCCCATTGTATAATCAATTCTATACGCGGATCGAACATTTCATAGAGGAAATTATTCCGAGATAAAAATAAATTTGATATGGGGAACAACCTTTATATTTGACAACTAAGTCAGAGGCGTATCCTTGTGTTATGTTAGGAAATGGAAGGATAACGTTCTGAAGTCTGATGAGTCAGCATTTTTTTCTGCTGTCACAACTTTTCTGACGTTATCGCAAGTTTTGGTGAAGAATTTTTAATTCTATAGATTTGTCAATAATAAAGCATATGGTCATATCAACGACAGGAAACGTTCATTTCTTCATTTTGTGCAATAAACTGAGAAGTTTATAAAAAATGTTCAAGATATAGTTAGGTTTGTTCATCAGCTGCGCCTATTTGTGTTCAATGTTCATTTAGTTTCCACTGGGCGCTGACGAAAAGTATGATGGCAAAGAACAACTTATCGCTGTACGGAAAATTTGTCAGGAACAAACAGAGGCAGCATGGTAAGCAATCATTGACCGAAAGCAGAGATTTTTTTGTTATTTCAGTCTATATATATATATATATATATACTAGCAGATTGTACCCGGCGTTGCGCGGGTTATAAAAATAATAATAAATAAAAATTCAGTTTCGAAACCGGTTTCTTAGAAAATTCAATTTTTCAAATTATTCGTAAACCGGTTTATCAAACAACCCAGTTTTTTGAATAATTTAAGTTCTAAATATAAATGCATTCAATTTGCCATTTTTCGCCCCTTTTCCCTTTTTTGGACCCCTTTTGATCCAACTTTATAAATGGAACACCTCCAATAGCTATTTGGGAAACTTAACCAAGCTAAGTTGAAGAGACGGGTTAGAGGGTAGGTTTAGGAGGGGTGTATAGTGCACAAGCCTTTTTCTTTTATGTTATTTGTATATGTAAATAATGAATGTTAATTTATGTTTAGTTTGTGTATTTATATTTAAAAAGTTATAAAACGTGTTTATGTTTGTGGTTGTTTTAAAATAGTTTTATGTTGTATTCAGAATTTGTTTTTTGTTTCTTGGTTCACAATTTGTAATATAGTTTGTTTATAATTTTATGTGTGTATTTATATAAGTGTAATTTATAATTAAAATAAATAATTTGCCTTTGTACACACGCGTAATGAGTGTTGGGTCGCTCGATGTCGATAATCTACTGACTGATCAAGGATGTTAATGATGTTGGTGATGTTGATGAATGTTTATATGTGATGTGTGGTGAATGTGATGTTTATTGGGAATGTTGATATATTGTGAATGTGGATGTATGTTGGGGATGCTTGTGTTGTCAGGGTTGGGATTGTCTGACTTGTTCACTCGTGCGAACATAAGTCGTAAAAAATTTCCTGTTACCATGTTTTCTCCATTTTGTTCCATTTTTTCTCCCCTTTTAGCCAAAATTTTTAAAAGATTTATAGCCTATAACCTGTACCGACAAAAGCTCATTTTATATCCAAAATTTCAAGAAAATCGGTTCAGGCGTGATTGGCTATTTACTCAATTTACCTGTTGTTAACCCCTTTCCCCCTTTTGGACCCCTTTAGTTTCAATAGTTATGTATATAGGAAAATTAGCCAAGCAAAATCGTAAAAAATTACCTATTACCATTTTTTGTCCCAATTTTTCTCCCCTATTGAAAAAAAAAGTTATTACAAAGTTTTGAAAATAAATTACCAAACATACATGTTGCTAAGTCGTTTCTAATTATAAGACTACCACTGTATATCGTCGTTCAAAATCCAAAAGTACGTATCATCAAAAAATCAAAATCGAGTTTTTGATTGATTATTATTCATATGGTTATCCAACATATCTCAATCAATTTTTTAGATATTTGCGACCAAAAATAACGTTTTTATATCAATAATTCAAAACGTTTATACATATGAAGTACTTGTTATTTTATAATGTTTTTTGCTAGAAGAAGTGATGTTACGTACTTCAATGACGATATGTTATATTAAAAAAAAAAAGAAAAAAATAATTTAATATTTTGATAACAAAAATGAAAGTATTTTAAACGAATGCCGTTCGAAGAGAGCAAACTTAATATATAATTAAATTCAGACATTTATTATAAGTTTGTAGTATTGGCACATGATTGAGTAGTTGGAATCTCTATTGGAATTAGTCTTTTTGTTTTTTTTTTTTTTTTTGTTAGCAAGTAATAACTTAGCTTAATTTAATATCATATAAGCCCTTAAATAAAAATAAACTGAATATAATTCACGAGCTAAATACCACATTTACTTATAAAAGGCAAATGTGAAACGCATTAAAACCAAATTTATATGTCAGAAATCTCTTGACATTTAACCTTTGTTGGGTCATTACATATTAAGTTAATGCTCTCTAGGTCTCACGCATGCAAACATATGTACATATATATATATGTAATGGATATCTTAATAAATGTTCACTAACATTTACAATATAATGTAGTAGTCCAACGGCAAAAAACCTTTAAGATATAAAAATTATAACGAAAGGAATACTACTCTTTTGAGAATATCAATAAAATTTAACACACATTAGTGTATACAAAGGCAGGCATAATACAGTCAAACCCGATTGTAAAGAACTCCGTGGGATCAGGAAATACAAAGAATTTTTTTCATCTATTAAAAACAAAAATTATTTTTTGTTTGTTATTAAAAACCAAAAATATGTGTTAATTCTTTTTATCTAGTAGCTGATTAAAGATGCTGAGATGCTTTTTTTTAATGCTGCCATAATAAATAAATAAAATATTGCCTTAATGTACTGAATCTTGAAATTGATGTATTCCTGTATTATTAACGTAACAGTAATCGAAATACATTTGAAATAAAAAGATTATTTAAAGCTTACAATCATTGGTTCTCTCGTACTCGAAAATATGAAGGAATATAATCCCTTCAAGTATTTCTTTTAAAGATAAAATGTTCTTGAAGGAATTAATTTTTACCAGCAAAGGATTGAAAAAATATCAATTTTTTAAGTAAGAAAAAATTCATTATATGTGTATCATACATGTGTAATTTTTAATATTTCCTCCTTCATACATGAAGAGGTAACATAAAGTTAACAATGTAAAATGTATCCCATAAACTTCCGACAACAGACCTTGATTACAGGAAACTGTAATCGTTAAACTTCCAACAGACTTTCAGTTCTGATGCGTGTTATTAACACATCTTTGCTCTTATTTTTGAATTTAGGAATGTTTCTACGATTATTTAATTCGTTAACTTTTTGACCGCAAGTCTTATTCCGTTGCGTAATTGTAGTGAATTTGTATTACGAATCAAAATAATTTGAGTTCCGATTGTTGATTGTAAATTATGTGGTGCTAATAAAGGCTAATAAAGCTAAAGGAATTAAAGAATTCAATTCGATAATGGAATGGACTATTTGGTATCAACGGATTTATACATATGTGATCAAAACGACTAAACGCTTTAACCCAAATCTCTTCACTGAACTAAGGATAAATTTTGAAACCAATTTCAACTAGCTTGTCTCTTTTGTTTTTGACGTGAAAATGGTAAAAATTATTATTATAGATGGTAAATAACAAGTAACGTTATAATATTTCACTTTAAAAAAAAATGTTTTTGACAACCCCAAATTCTAGGTTGCCACCATCAACCCATTATTCCTTTAATGTCCATCTATAGGCTTGATAGCTTCATACGAACATTTATTTTAACAATTGGTTTAGCTTTTGAATACCACCAATACCAAAGCAAGATGAAATAAATTTTAATTTCCACAGAACCTAATCATTCTTAACTTCAATCAATTCGTCTTGATCCATTGTCCTTGAACACATAGAAACTTACTGATAAAATTTATTTCTCAAATAAAAACTGCAAAGGCACAAACACTCTATCTCACAGTGTTTCTCTCATAGACAAACCTCTTAGTCATGTTTACGACCTAGCTTCGTACACCTATGATGTGTCTGTTAATTATAGGCTGGTTGATATATAATGCAGCAAAGTAAAGCGCTATATTTTTTTAATTTTATTGTTCAAAAAATATTGGGAATAACATAAAATTTTAGCATCAGCCACCTTTGGTACGAATTATGGCCTTCAAACGATCGACAAAGCCATCAAAGGCTGCACGAAAGTGGCTCAGAGTCCTGTTGGAATGTCCTTCTGCGGCCGAAATGTTTGCCTGCTCAGGGCTTCAATACTGTCTTTAAGACATATTCCCGATAATATTCGGTATTTATTTTGACCCCACGGTTGATGAATACGAGCGGGGATCGACCAACGGCCGTTGCCGCGGCCCACACCATTACCATCGGCGGTGCTTGAGTTCTGGTGGCCAATCGCAGGTGTAAATTTTCAGCTGATCTCTTTAGCAAGTAAGCCCGATCATTTTGTTTGTTCCCAAACTGTTCAATTTGGAATGGCTTCTCATCGGAGGAAACCAAATTCGGTAAATGGACTCTTCCCAGTCTAACTTTTTTGTGCATCGGTGAGCTCTTGCACTTCAATGGCTTTAGTTCAAACTCATTTTTCAATATATGTTGCATCCATTCTCGCGATATGTTCAGCTCACGAGCAATTACTACTGCGACGCGGATTTCGATCAAATCTGGCCTTCACTTTTCGGATTATTTCTGGTGTTTTTTCGTTTTTTTCGTTCACTGTTTGGACGCGATGCAACATTATCGCTGGAATAAATCTGTCAACTTGAAGTTGGTTGCAATATATATCAGCCACTCTGTATATCCATAAGAGTCAGGACCTAGTGTTTAACGTCGACATCGGACATCAGTTTTGAGAAGCTTTTCAAGTTTTTTTATTGCAATTGTAGATACAATATCAGTTTTTTTGCTGTAGGCTTAAAAGTTCAATAATTTTAGAAGGAAAGTGCATGTGCGCGCCTAAATGGTATGTGGCCATTATTGGAAGGGAAATATATTAAAAATATTAATTTTGTCGAACTCTCTAAAAGTTAAATCTGCATTTTGTTATAACCGAGATTATATTACTGTTGCATGTAGATGCACATAATGAAATCAGTCAATCACTTCACTGTAGTTTCAAAACATTTTATAAATTCTTATGGGATGAAGATCTCGAAAAACTACGCCACTGCAAGATAATATAATTGTTGAAGAGTTTAACATATGCCTACAATTACACTCCGAGTGTTTGTTAATAAGTTGAGATTGAAAATAAGTTCCCAAACTTTTAACCGCTAAGCTGAAGAGGCTGGTTAGTCTTGGTTGGTATCGCTTTGTGAAAGCACGATTAAATCTTTAAAAATCGAAGTGCTCGTACAAAATTAGCAAAAGAGAATATAAATTTCTCTACACTTCAATGGAATACTATACTATTTTCGGATAAATACAAGTACAACCTGCCGGACGGAAACAGACTGAACCCTAAGTATACGAAAAAGACAGTCAAGTTTGGTGTGAATATTATGGTGTTGGATTATTTTCAAGGCAAGATACTCGAACTGGTTTTGGATACATATCAAGTTTGAATATGGATATACACTGTCCTGTACGTAGTTTTACGAGTTCTTTTTTCCCAAATGACGATTTTTCACAGAATCTTTTTTTAATAATATTTAAAACCGCTGACTAGTTAAGTCCATATTTATCACAAACAAACCTTTTATTAATTTTTTTCTCATATATTTTTGTCAGTCCCTTTTCGTTCAGAATCATGAAAGTTTCCATTGTTTTATCAATACCGAACATGTGAATAGTTTTAAATTATTTTTTTTTTTAATTTCTGAATTATAAAGTTTCGAAATATTTTTAATACATACATAAATATTTGTCCAATTTCTTAATAAGATTTTTAAACTTTCTTCCTTTTAGAAACGTAAATGAATTTTTGAAGAGATTGGTATAGTTTTGTCTAGTTTTGTACGTAGAGCATAAACATGGGATTCCAACAATTATCTTCTCTTTCATTAAACATTTCAAGGGCCATTATTGCAACTTGCCGTTAACTAAAGGGAGGATTTAACGGAGTGATAAATTGTTTTTCATTATTACGAGCACCAATAAGATAGGGAAGATCATTTTATCTTTAACATTTAAAAGTCACTTTATGTTTGAACTTGTCCATTACTATTTTCGATATGACAATTTCAAATTTAAGCAAAATGAGCGTATACAATAAAAAAAAACGAAGACCGCTGTTGCTATTGCATTAAAAATAAACTTATTTAATTGAGCAGTTTGATCGACTTTGCTAGTTAATTTTGTTATATCTATAAGTTGTAATAACCAATATAAGTTAAGGGTAACTTTGCCGTTCACTTTAGTTAAAGGTACCTTTAACTAACGCCAACTTTAACGGGAAAGTTGTAACAATGGCCATTAAAATATTAATGTCAACATGTTCTTTTAGAAATTATTCAATTATTCCAGACATAATACTTCTAGAAATACTATAATGACAATATGAAACGTATATCTATTGTAAGTAAAAAATTTATATGCCTTTAGAAATAAAATATAAATTATATTTTAAGTGTTCAGGCGTAATAATATACGCGATTCAGCTTACTCAATATTCTTTTGACAGCTGGAAAACAACATCATTGTTGAGATTAACGGGAAGTTGTAATAATGGCCCTAAAACTAACAAATTATTTTTCAATTTACAGTTAAAGAAAACAACCCAATTATTTTCGCTTTACTTCATTCAGATTGGTAAAAATAGTAATTTTACTTCATTCCTATCTTTTTTATTTTTTGTTTTCAAGATCCTGTAGTAAATTTAGTTGGAGTACAAAATAAAGAATAAAATGTATGAATGGAATGAAATTAGTATTAGAGAGAGAGAGAGAGAAAGAAAGAAAAATAGAAAATATTTGTGAAAGAAAAACTATAAATCGATTACGAATCGTAAAGTCTAGTAATTTCGCCATTGATGTGGGAAGGGTAAGTGTAAGGGAAAGTGTAACACAATTAGTTGGTTTGTTTTCTTTTATTCTTGAACGCAGCTGTTAAAATTATGATGAGTGAAAAAAAAAAAAAAATTGAATGTAACAATGCGACGATACTACACAAGAACTCATAGATAATAACGGAACAACGATAACCCCATTTGTTGAAAATTTTTATCAAAAAAACCAATTTGATTTTATGGAAGTTAAATATTTTAGCGTCGGTTTCCAAGAGTTAACGAATAGACTTCTGACAAACTTTGACAGTAAATAAAATGTCCATTTAAAGTTTTTCAAACGTATAAAATTTTTAAAATTAACACACAAAACATAAGTGGTGTGAGAAGCTAGGATTACGCCTAACTGAAGGGTTGAAACGGTCAATTATGTTTGTATGTTATGATAATGGTAAATTCAAAAATTCAAACATTTATATGAAGACTCCATGCTTAAGGAAATTCGCAGAGATTATATCGTTAAATCCTCTAATGACTTCTACACGAAAATATGTACAACAGCACGAGATTCGACTTTATAATTGCAATACATTGTTGTGAAGTTAGAAGCAATAATAGTTATTTGCTTATGTAATTGTAGCAAACCATTTAGACTCGTCAAACATGACTCCTTAATGACGCACAAGGAGATATGGGCATTAATTAACAAACGAGAAGGTATGCTTCAGTCGTAATGTGAATGTTACTTGAATATATTTCTGTTCAATAAGTTTATTCTGCAGCACTGTGACTATTTTCTTAGATAGAAAATGTGTTGGTTGGTGAAGTTATCGATATGTTACGTTATAATTTTTTCTCGTACGTACAGTATCTTTAGCGTAGGTTTAACTATGCAAGACTGCTCAATAGTATGTCAAAGCAAAAAAAAAAAAGCAATCGGTTGAGAAGCACTTTCAAAATCAGACTTTCTGCCGGTAATAAATTTCCAATACTATTGCAATATTAAGGTGAAAATTTAGTATTAAATTTCGAATACGAGTACAAGTACACTACTTTTTAAAAATATTCGCAATGATTATATAATTCTATGAACAATTTTTTCGAATTACTAATTGACTACGATTACCATATAATCAAAAAATAATCAGGATTACTGGCGATTAGTCTAATAATCAAAAAGAATCAAAAGTAATCCAATGATAATCAAATTGTTTTCAATAATTACTTTCATATTCTTTTGGATTATTTTCCAATATTCAAAGTAATCCAATAGTAATCAAATTATTTTCAATAATTCTTTTTGATTATTTTATGATTTTTAATAAGGATTTGAAAGTAATTATTGAACACGATTTGATTACTTTTGGATTGCTTTTGATTCTCTTTGATTATTAGACTTATCGTCTGCAATCCTGATTATTTTTTGATTATATTGTAATCGTAATTAACTATTAATTATTTCAACCAAAAATAATCGTAATTGTAATCATTATTTCACCACTCAAAAAAAGTAATCAAATTACTAATCATTACTTAACAGGTATGGTATAAACGTATAAAGCAGATCCTCACATCAAACTTTATTGATTACTTTATGATCATCGATTAAAAAGAAGAACCGTGTTGCTCCTCTGCAAATGCACTTCGTACCACTTGCAAAATAGTAATTTTGTTCAATAGAGCTATGTTTCTATAACAAAATTGGTGGTCTAGAATACAACTGATTGCACTAAATATTGTCATCAGCACTCGACTTATCAAGTTTGGTTATGACTTAAATTAATGTAACCTTGCACTCCCATTACAATATCTACGAGTCGTAAAACTTTGATTGAAAATAAATACGAATAGTTCTCGATATTTATTAAAACATTAGACGTTAGATATATTGCACAACATCTGCTGAAAGAGTTGTTGAAAGTTTTCTTAATTATTGCGGTCAGTATTTTATGATTTATTTAAATTTTTTTTTTTTATTAATTTTAGATAAGATTGTAGGAAGTCTTTGTAGTCTAGTAGGTTATATGTTGGCTGGTTAGACCTAAAGGTCCTGACTTACAGTCCGAGCTAACAGAGAAGTTTTAGTACATAAGATGTTCATATTAAAATATTCAATAAATTTATTTAAATATTTTAGCACCTTAATTCACATCTAAATTAACTAATAACACTAAGAACAAAATAAAAAAAAAAATAAATACTGGCTAATGACATAGTGTAGGTTGTGAGTTTTGTTGAGTAGATCTCGAAAATATTTTTTCTTATATTTCTCAAACCCTCCAAACTTTTTTTATTTAACTATAAACTGTGTTTTTTTTTTTTTTTGTTACTTTACACATAAATTTCTAGATTATTTAAACATTTCTGACCCGATTTTCAAAGAATAGAGATGGAAAGGATAGAGATGGACTTTTAAAACGGTATTCATTTATCTATTATTTGACTTCATATGCTATGAGATTTGATGAGGTAAACTTGGAAAATGTGAATTTTTTTCATATTTTTTCAAGTGCACTAAACCTTTCTACAGCGCGGGTTCCTATAATGCGTTTTCGCTACAACGTTCCCAAAATGCGGACATTTTTCTTACAACGCGATTTTTACGAAAATTTTTAGGTACGACATTATTTTCAAATGTTTACTATTATAATTTGGAAAAGGTTTTCTAGCCCAAATAAAATTCTTTGCATTTTGTTTATATTTTGATAATCTTTTTTTGTACCATTGCCACTCTGGCACTCGAACATGTGTTTACGAAGTGGCAGTCAAATACGTAATTGTGTGGTCTCTTGTCCAACATCTTAAGAACTGGCAAAGTAATGTTATACAACGACAAAATTAAAAAAGGGGTTTTCTCGCGGTTTACACATGCTACTTTCATTTCATGTAGAGAAGAAAGTTATCGTTCTATTATGGCTTTAATTTATTAAGTCTTTCAACTTGAATATATTACGTAGAATTGAAATTTTATTTTATTTTGTTTAAATTTTTACTTTGGACCTAACTCTGATTTTTGTATGGAGTTCATATCTCCTACGACACCACTTCTTACAACGCGGCATTTTTTGGAAACTTATTCCCCGCGTTGTAGAAGGATTCGGATGTATGTCCTTTCATAATAGTAAACTTTATTTAAAAAATATGAAATAGGTGATGACATTCTGAAAGTGCATTATCTTGTGAAAAGATTGGCACTTCGTTTGATGAAATCGGATAAAAATTACAGTAGTTATTATTTAAAGAGTCTAACAGTTGAATTATATTTTTCATTCACAGTGGAAAGCAAAACTGTTCAGATGTTTTGCATTAAGAAAGTAAAATAATGAAAGTAATATAAATATATGTTTGTTATCAAATATATGTATTTTTAAACAGAACTGTTTGAGTAATCCAGAAAATTGTGCGTAAAGTAAAATAAAAAATTTTGTCAAATAAAACAGGTATGAAGGGTTCGAAAAATATAAAAAAGGTATTTTTGAGTTCTGCTCAACTAACTAAATAACGTGAACTATGTAGTTACTCGGATGTATTTTCACTGTTGCACCGTGTTATCGATTACAGTCTAGTTATAAAAGTACCAATTGTGTTCATTTTAATCTTTATCGAAAAATTTTGAAAACAACAGAATTTAATTTATTTATTAAAAATTGTTTAGCAAGAGTTTTCACCTACACAAAGAATGTTATTTGCCCGAGAAGTTATTGTAATTAATTGAATTACATTTCCTCTCTGTTTTACGATTTCCCTCATTTCTTACAAATTTGAAAACAAAATTTTTAAACAATGAAAATAAAAGGAAGGAGAATAAACATAAATAAGACAATGGGAAAATGAAAAAGTAAAATCAAATGTTTATTCAACAGATTGCAATTTGTTGGAAATAATGTTAGTGATCCACATTACTTCTTATGTTGCTACATTTTTAAATGCTCGTGTTTTTTTTAGATGTTCTTAGTTCCTATTACAGTCGTTTATAATATCGCCATATCCAATATCATATTCATAGTTGCTCATTACAACCCATCAGTTAGGACTACGCCTTAGCTTCTCACACCGCCCATGTTGTGTGTGTTAACGTTATACTTGAGTGACAGGACCTACAGTTTAAAGTCGACTCCGATTGATAGATTTTTGAGATATTTTTTTAATCGAAATTTTATTTACTACCATAAACCTGGGCTTTGAAACGAGGCTTTATGTCTAATAAGCCAACACACTACTTACTAGATTAAGACGACTTAAATGTCTCTATCTTGTGTAATTTTCATTCTCAAGGCCTTTGAAGAATACCCTATGGAATATAAATAACACTTTACCACAAAACTTTTACCATCTCAACGTGAAAGATACCATTTATCACTCGTGCATTGTACTTTGGTATTCATAAATATGATAAATTTCACTGCATCTTAGTGCTTATTTTGCATTTGCCATACATTTAAACTCCATATTTATCCGCATACATAGTCAAATAAACGACCACAATCATTAGCCAGCACTAAATTTTATTTATAAAATATAGTCTGAAGCATTAATTCAATAGTAATCATAAAAGCAGTCTCAATTGCAAACAACAATAGCCGAATTCCCACTTGAAGTACTCAGACATTTGTGTGTAAAAGTTTTTAGTATTACAACTGACTGGTTCTGTAACAATAACTACAACAACCTAAAAAAAGCAAAAATATTTGCGTTACTACAACGTTTTTAAAGGAGGTCACCATACAGGCTTAACAAAGGAGGCATAAGCCAAAAGCAAAATAAATTTAATCTCTTAAAATTTACTAAAAATAAAGACAGACAGACTTAGAAGTCTGACCACAATAATAAAAAAAACTACGAATAATACGAAGGCAAACTACAACACACCACATACATAAGTAACAAACATCAGCAATGAGTCCTTTTTCCGCTACTCATAAGTACTCATGCAATTTTGAATATGAGTGAATCAACAGAATTGAAATTCAACTACTCTGATTCTTTCGTACTCGCTACAACATTAATTTAGAAGTATAAGTAGCAATGAGTATGAGTACAACGTTGACATCAGACTCACAACATTTGAAATATGTTTGATTCATACGCATACTTATTCTAATTCATAAATTTAGAAAAATACTTATAAGTGATTCGAGTGACTCGAATCATTCATCAAAACTTACAGCCTTTGTTGTAGTTGCATATACAAATGAAGAAGAAAGGAAATCTTCTTGTGAGTATTGTAGTGCTCGTATGCGAATCATACTTATTTTGAGATTCGTGTAAATGTTTAGCAGAGTCGAGTCGAAGTCAATAACACCATGCGCATTTTTAAGTATGAGTACGACGAGTACTTCCAACTGTAAATATGAGTAGTATGAGTATTAGATTAAAACAAGTATAAGTATCAGAAATTATAAGTATGACTCGAATCTATTCATCGTTTTGAATACTCATTGCTGATCTCTGAATGTAATTGAATTCTCTACTTTAGGCTCGAAGACTATAGCACACTACCTAATACACTGCTATTACACCCTCTTATTAGTTTTGGGAGTTACTTCTTACTGCGTATTGTTACGAAAAATATTAACATTAAAATGATAAACAAAAGCTACAAAAACAATGGACCTGTTTACATGACCAATCAATAAATACAAATATAGCAACAACATCAGACCGAAAAAGGGGTTAAGCAGTTAAACAGTAGATCAATATCCGATAGGTTGCGCCACTGAAAATTACTTAAAATTAATTAAATCTTAAACTTTGCATTTGATTATGTTATGATCTTTAGCAAAGTTGTTGCACAACAGCCGACGAAGATTTCTAAGTTGTTATGACCAATTTACAATAGGTGCTGCCACTGAAAATTACTCAAAATGAATTAAATCTTTAACTGTGCATTCTTTAACAAAGTTGTAACGTATGAGCCGACGGAGATTTGTGCGATTAATTTCCGATGGATGGTGTCACTGAAAATTATTCAAAATGAATGACAAGCAATTGGTCGATCTACACCCCAAGCACGGAAGAAATGAGCATTACGAGCCTCAGAATCAGGTAAGCACTGTGACTGGAAAATCTTCGAGTATATGCCACTGAGACCCATTCGCATGAACTACTTGAACAACGAGAAGTGAGATTAGAGACTGATCGAATGCGTAGTATACTACTCCGGCAAGCAAAATCAATAAAATGATTCAAAATGAATTGGACATTTGTGCAATGCCTTTCCTACAAATTTATTTTAGTTAGGGGCGCAGCAATACGTACAGGGTACAGCTAGCAAACTATAAGCTCAAGTTGTATAACAATGTCCAAGTTATTAGCAATACAGCATCATTAAAGTTGCTATTCCAATTTGCCAGCAAAAATATGTAAATTTTCTTTAAAAAGTTATTTCACCATGTAAGTATATTGAAACCATATTGTACCACAAAGTAATTTAATCCCTAAACGTATTAGTAATAAAATCCATTTAAGAACCTTAAGAATATTTTACCTCCCAGCTTTCTTCAGCTAACAAAAAACTTATTCTTTATATTTTCTTGTCAAACTGAAATGAAATTGTAACCGCAAAAGAACTTTAAAGTTGAAATTAATTTTTGCAAATACAACAACTGTATAGAGATTTACTATGAAAAGGAAAATATTACAACCAAGCAAAACAGAACTTGGAATATAAGAACTTTTTGCGGAGAAAGTATGAAATCTCTTATCAAACTTATAAAACATAGAATTTTTTTAACACGGTTTATTACAGTGTATATATGAACACTGACATCAAAAATTTCACACAGGAAAACTAACGAAATTAGTAAATGGGTGCAATACACATGGAAATATCATCAAATGTGTAGTATGTATGTATGTCTCTACTTTCAGTAGTAAGTGTTGGGGGGAATTGAAAGTTTTTAAAACCCATTCATGAATTTAAATTAAAACCAAAACTTTAGATCACGTTACATGATGAATGGACTTTCAGAACAAATTATACAGAAGTTTTGGCTTTATCAATGAATCCACAAAATTATTTTACCTCATCTTAAATCTCTACGTATCGCGTTTTTGCAACACAATGCGGCCTATTGTATGGACAGCTTTTTTTTTCCGCTGACCATAGGGGTAGTCGTCGCTATCCGCCATGTGTGGAGCCCTCACCCATTAAATCTTTTATTTTGCCTGCTCTGGAGCTACCGCGGTATTACATCTAAGTGGAGTCCATCTGGCCATATGGCCCCTTCACATTCATATTTCTACCATCTCAATTTTCTTTGCTTTCAGTAAGACTTAAGTCTATGCTGTTCCAATTTTCCTCGTTGTTCAGAATTACACCATAAATATTTCCGACAGTTCAAGCGCCGATTTTACTCTCAAGATTCCTTCTTTCTAATCTCCATTTCAAACAGTGAAAGAAAGTGTGTTTGGCATCATCAATCGGCGCATCATCATAGATGCAATTTGGACTTTATTGACAGTACGAATTCATATGTTGCCGGTAGTAAAAAATTCAAATTTCCCCTAAACGCTCAGCAACAGAACCGCAGCTTGACAATTATTATTTATTATTTTATATACTCACGCATCACTATTATTGACTAATCGGTGCACAGTATTTGGTGCCTCTTAGGTTTTTATAACACAAGAATTTTTGGTTTGAACATTTTCAGTGAATTAATAGCTAAAATTTGTTTCTTGAACAGGTTTTGCCATAACCATTAGTATATTTAGAGTTAAAATTTACATTCTGTATACCAGAATAGAAGGAACGTGATGTGCTACGGGAACTGTTGAAACTGTTTTCTCATACAAGTTCTTATGAGTAAGAAGCAACACGGTAATGCTATATTTTACTTCTTTATTTCATCTCGGCAAATTATGATCAGGACAATAGTATCAAAACACTGATGGTTGTTTGCCAATATGTTTTTCTATTTATTTATTAAAAATACACTCCTGAAGCCGCCGTGATCTAGTAGATACTGTGCTGGCTTATTAGACGTAAAGCCAGGGTTCGAGTCCCAGGCCAGACATCAAAAGTATTTTTTCGGCGATTTCTTCTCAGCAGCCTTCTGGTAAAAACTCTGAGAGTAAATAAAATTGCCATGACAAGTTTCTCAAAAAGTCTGACGTTTGGAGTAGACTTTAAATTGTAGATCTCACCACTTATGTATAAAATTAACACACACAACATAAGTAGTGTGAGAAACTAGGTCAATAATCCTGACTGAAGGGTTGTAATGACCAATTATGTATGTATACCCCTATATCTCGGAACTCGGATGACGCGGTTTCAAATTTTCATTTTTAAATGAAGAGAAATATTTTTCCTTATATTATATTCAAACTGAGACTAATTTAACCATTGTACAATCTAATGAGATGACCGAAAACATAGAAATTCGTAAAAAAGATGTGTTGTTGAAAATGATAGCGATTAAGTTAGCTAAAAAATTGTATGTTTTGTGTAATGAGGTACATTGTATATGTATTTATACATATATTTACATTATAAAACTATATTTTTTTCAATAAAAAAGCTTTTTTACAGTAGGTATTTGCTTTACGCGGTTTTTCCATACTAAAATGTGAATATCGATTTATGCGAATTGGCCAGGAACGTTTCTACTGCCTAAATCGGGGGACAGGTGTATTTAGCATCAATCATACGATTGCGATAGTTCCGACACATCTCGTGAAGTCGCTAAGTCTTCTTAACAATATTTAAATCACCTTTGCGGAACTACACAGGATATTGGGAAAGATATGATTCCTCAACATCATCACTGACTTTGAGAAACATTTTTAATTCTAAGGACCATTATGATAATTTGACGTTAAATTTGCCCTTTATTTATTCAAATTATCAATGATTTCAAATTATAATATTTGCTATATGCATAATATGAGATTTTATTTATAGTAAAGGGTGATTTTTTAGCTATTATCTTTTTGGCACCACTGGTTTAAACAATTCACGCACGTTTCGTGTTTTGTTTCACTGTCAAACATCTCCAGTTTCGTCTATAATTTAACCATGAATCGTCTTACAAACGAGTAACGCTTACAAATCATTGAATTTGATTACCAAAATGCGCGCTCTGTAAAGAAAGTGCATCGCGCGCTTCTTCCATTTTATGATCAGTTTAATCGACCCACTGAAGGGCTATTGTGAGTAAATTTCGCACCTAATTTACATTGTTGGATATTAAACCACCAACACACTTACGCAGAGTGCGAAGAAAATATCGCAGCTGTTTCTCAACACCGTTTAAAATTTTGCGAAAGGATTTACGTGTGAAGCCTTTCATAATACAGCTGGTGCAAGAATTGAAACTGAACGACTTACCGCAACGCAGAATTTTTTGTGAATGGACTCTTGAAAAGTTGTCCGAAGATCCACTTCTTTATCGAAAAATTATGTTCAGCGATGAAGCTCATTTTTGACTCAATATATACGTAAATAAGTAGAATTGTCGATTTTGGAGTGAAGATCAGTCAGAAACATTGTAAAAGCTACCAATGTATCCAGAGAAAGTCACAGTTTGGTGCGGTTTATGGGCTGGTAGCATCATTGGATCGTAGTTCTTCAAAGATGATGTGAATCGTAATGTAACTGTAAGACGATATCTAACTTTTTTCTGCCCCAAATGCAAGAACTTGACTTGCATGACATGTGGTTTCAATAAGACGGTGCCAGATGCCGCACAGCACGCGTAACAATGGATTTATTGAGAGGCGAGTTCGGTGAACATTTTATTTCACGTTCGGGACCTGTCTATTAGCCGTCCGTGCGACTTAACGTCTTTAGACTGTTTTTTGTGGGCCTATGTTAAAGCTCATGTCCATACAGACAATTGATGCATTGAAAGACAACATTGAAGCATCTGTTCATGAGATATTGGCCGAAATGTTGGAAAGAGTATGCTAAAATTGGACTAAGCGGATGGACCATTTGAGGCGCAGCCGTGGTCAACATTTGCATGAAATAATCTTCAAACATTAAATTATGTGGACCGTACTATCGATTCAAATAAAGATTTCATGCATTTTTCTGAACTGTTATGCAAGCAATTTTTAAATTTCTTATATCTGGGAAATACTGTACATATTACTCAAGTAAAATTCTTTCAAAATCTTAGTGTATTTCGTGTGTAGTTAGTTTTTGTTCACTTATGCAACTGATTATATTTGTTTGCGTAGTAACATCTCTTACTGTAGTTTTCTTCCGTAATATGAAAATACATGTGCACGTCACGTCTAAATTCCATAAGTTTTAGGCTAAATTGTGCTTAAAACTGTTATCATTATTGTTATTATTACTGTTGTACTTGTAGTTATTGTCAGTTTATTGTTTTTATGTATACACAACACGAAAGTAAAACAAAAACATAAAATGTAACACACAATAAAGACAGTTTTATTTCATGTTATTTTTGTCTGCCATATACTCACTCGTATGTATGTACTTATGTACATACGTACCTACTATTTTATTTGTCTTTTTATATTTTCTTGTTGTATTTAAGTTGCATGGTTTGTTTTTTATCCTTTAATTTTGGTATAAAGTTGTATTATTTAAGCAATGTATGTAGTGTTGCCAATTTTATTTTACGAAAACAAATATAAACTCTTGTAGAATTTTTAAAGAATATTTTATTCAAAGGAGGTAATATACGCAGGTTAGGTTAGGAGAAAAGAATAGTTTACTTAGCTTTGACAAAAATGCACTATAACGGTTGTCATTACAATTGAAGGAAACTATTGGCTGGCATTGTTTAATCATCCTGATAGTTTCAAGAGGGATAGAAAGGGTTTATCCGTACCACCTTCAGCCACATACGTTTTGTCAATAAATTCTGGGTGTTCTTAATATACATGTTCCTGAGGACAGGAGCTGTTTTCTATTACTCTCTCCTAACGAAATGTTTGAATATATATTACCTGGACTGACAGATTACAGATTTCAGTAAATTTGAATGGCGTGAATGGGTCTAAACTTCGGCACGATACTTTGCAGCTTGTGTATATTAAATAGGAGACAGGAGGGAGTGTCTACTGGAGAATCAGGACACAATCGGTTGCCATTCTTTCTCAATTTAACCTAAGCTTAAAGCGCAAGTGTTAATAAACATTTTAATCCGAAGTTCGGCACTAGCCATAGTCTATAAAAAGACAACAACAAGCCGTAAGAAATACGATATATGGCAACACTAGTTTAATCCTGTAAAATTAAATATTCTCACTTAAATATGAGATAAAAAATATTGTGTACTCTTCTATTCACCCCATTTTCTATAAACAATTGAAAGCTACAAACGGGAATAATTGTGTGAATTAAAAAGAATACAAATGTCAAACGTACATAAAGTCACGTATTTATCGACATACGCAACCTGCAGAAATACTTACATAAGTACCTTCAGATGCATTCGTTGGAATACAAGTGAGAAACAACGTTTTCTTATGTGAATGTAACACATGCATATACTGACACTTTATATGTACATTTTGAAAGTACTACAAAAATTTAAATGAAATTGAAAATTTATTTATTTTTTAAATTTATTTCAACTTTACAAGCACCGATGACATACACGAAACTAATATTTAAACAGTCTAATCCGATTGATTGTAAGCTGTAAATCCATAAGACAATGCTTAAGACGATATTTATGGGCAACCATATGAAAACACCTACTCTCTTTAAGTGGCGTTCGCCGGTAACATGCTAGAGTACAAGTTCCTTAGAACCTCTAGACTTATCTATACATAGATTAGTCCTAACTGCGTTGCCTTTGTCAGGATCTGTATTCACTTACGGCTAAAGTAACTAAGGCTTTGATGTATTGGATCACGATGTAATGCGACTTGTACTAATGATTAGCCTGATACCTGGTCACCTTACTCAAAAACTTTTGCCATTGCCCGATCAGAGTAGTCTCCGATCTGGTCGATTAAATAAACTTAAGTTTTTGGGGTCACCGTGGTGTAGTAGGTAGTGTGCTGACTTATTAGACTTAAAGCCAGCGTTCGACTCCCAGGCCATACATCAAAATAAAAAATACAAGAAGTATTTTTTCGGCGATTTCTTCTCTTACTCTTCTTGAAAAGTTTCTCAAAAAATCTGTCGTTCGGAGTCGACTATAAACTGTAGGTCCCGCCACTTCTGTATAAAATTAACACACACAACATAAGTGGTGTGAGAAACTGAGGGCTTCTTCGGTACGATTGCTGTAGACTGTCTAATGGTGAAGGTATAGCGCTGGCCATTTTTTAGTTACCAGCAGCAACTCGTTTCCTTACTGTTCCTATCTTCGGGTCATCCCCTGAGTGCTGGTTTAATAAAAAAAAAGAACAAAAAAGTACAGATACATAGAATACAAAAATTGCTATTGCTATTGACAATAAAAAGTCTATCGCGTTCTTCATCAATACCCACCTCTAAAATTAAATAATCTCCTTGAAATAAAAAGTCCGACCCTGAAGTTACACTTTCCAAAAAGGGTAAACAAACTACGTACTTACTAACAATACAACCGTTCAGTCAGGACCAAGAACTAGCTTCTCACACCATTTATGTTGTGTGTGCTAATTTTACTCATAATTGACTGGAGTTACAGTTTAAAGTCAATTCCGAATAACAGATTTTTGAGAAAGTCTTTCATGGCAATTTTATTTACTCTCAGAAATATTTTATCATATATCGTTTAGTTGAAGATGTCTGGGTTTTGGACCGTGGTCTCATTTTTAATAAGCCAACACACAACAAGCTAGACAACCTCAATATTTCAATATTTGTTTCGTATTATTGAAAACGTAGAAAGCTTCTAAGTAACCTTTACACAGGTCGTCCAATAAACAGTGCTTAAGTTTCGACTGGGTGTAGTATATTTCAATATTTCATATATATTTGCCTCAAATTGAGTATAAGATCATCGTGCCACACTTTATCAAAAGCTTGAGAGAACAATACTTTTTTTCATCAAATGCATTTCTTATTGCATTAACTAGTCTATGGGTATGCTGAATGGAACAATGTTTTCTACAGAACCCAAATTAATGTTTTGGAATACCAACGCATTCATTCAACAAAGGTGCTAGCTTACATATCAGTATCTTTTCGAATAATTTGGATAGGTTAGGCAAGAGACTTATCAGCCTATATGCACCAATCTTGATATGATCCTTACCTGTCTTCGATATCATGGTTATGAGTGAAATTTTCCATTGCGTAGGGTGATATCTGAATTGAATAACAGCATTCATAATGGATAAAATAATTCTTACAGCTATGCTATGTAAACAGCATTACTAGGAACTTTCCTTGGGTTAAAATTTTTAATACATACATTACATACATAATTGGTCATTACAACCCTTCAGTCAGGATTATTGACCATAGGTGGCGGGACCTACAGTTGAAAGTCGACTCCGATCGACAATTTTTTTTTTTGGGAAACTTTTCATGGCAATTTTATTTACTCTCGGATTTTTTGCCAGAAATCTGCTGAGAGGAAATCGCTGAAAATATACTTCTTGTATTTTATTTTGATGTCTGGCCTGGGACTCGAACCCTGGCCTTACGTCTAATAAGCCAACACACTGCCTACTAAACCACGACGACTTCGAATTTTTAATAGCATTTACAAATTCAATAAATTTACTTGTTAGAGATGACAACAGTTTTTAGGTGATTCACGAATAGCCTACCTAGCATTACTTCTTGCCCAGTTACCATTTGAGTCACGTAAAGGTGGTTTATTAATAACTGGCCTTTTTAGATTCCTGGTTGCACTCCATAATGAATGACTTGTTTGGAGAGTTGCGTCTAAATTTTCCAAAGAATTTTTAAAGAATAGAAGCCTTTGTGATTCAAGTTTCTTTTGAAGATGTTTTATGCACTCATTTAGTTTTCTTTTAAGTTGGGATGGTCTCTGTATTTGCCACTCTCTCCGGAGTCTTCGTTCTTCCAGCACAGGGTTTTTGGTATCAGCGGAATTAATTCTATTATACCTAATTCGTTTTGAGTCTTTAACAGCGTTTTGGGTGGCTAACGTAAGGATTTTTTAAAAATCATATACTGCCTGGATCAAATCGTCGATAGTTCTTAGAGAAATATTCTCTGAACAGTGAGATCTTATGTATTTCTTATACTTTAGCCAATTCGCTGTAGTCTCTTTTCCCATTAAGTAGCCGGATGGGGACACGTGGTTATTCCAAAGTGTTATGATTATAGGCGAATGATCCGAAGACACTTCTCTAGCGATGTTCTTAAATACTGCGAAGTTGATTAAATCTGGAATTTTTGTCTATCAGATGGCAAATAGGTAGGCTGCCCTGAAGAAATAACATCCATTTTTAATTTACAAATTGTGTTGAACAGTATTTGGTCTTTTGGAGAAGTAAGTCGAGAGCCCCAATAGTAGTGCTTTGCATTATTATCACTGGCTGCAAGAAAACGAGGGCCAAGTGATCGGAAAAAATTTTCATATTGACTCTCACTGATCAAGTATCTAGGTGGACAATAGATTGACGTGATAACAAGGTTTTGCTGGAAATCTTCAAGGTAAATACGCGCATCCTGAAGTTATGCTTCACTAAGACTATTCCTTTGGTAATTTTTTATTCAAGACCCTATTATAACTGCGGAGTCTCCACATGACTTATCACGGGGTCGTAAAATGAATAACCGTTCATTTTAAATAAGCTTCTTGATGTCAGATGAGTTTCCGCAATAAGCATGACGTCAATTTTGTTTTCACCAATTATTGTTGTAATCAGTTTAATTAATGTAGTGGTGGTTGAGGTTTGTTCCCTCAGGTAAACTGAAGGGGTCTTGGCGATTTATTGGTTTTAATTTACTCTTGAGAACCATTATCTAATGCTGCGAAGCGATTCTGCGACTTTGGTGAGTTATCTTTGTCATTTTTATTTATTTTCGAGACTGGTGCAACCTTTGATGAATTGGGACTTCTTCCTCGCTTCAAAACCGAAATATATTGCCGATGCCCATCTGAGTTTTCATTTTTCCAATAGGCATTTCTGTTGCTATATTTGCTGGCACTACTGTTTTATTTATTTTATTATTCGCACTTATTTATTTTATCTATTCTTTTGTAAGGGGTAAGGGATAAGTAGATCCGTATTTGGCTCAACACATTTATTTAAATTGAAATCACTCGCACTATTGCTCTTAGGCTTAGGCTAACGTAACGTACTCGATTTTCCGGTTTCAGTATCAAGTAAAGCGAATCATCAATGTTTTTGTTCATATTAACCGTTTCACATTCTTTTGCAGTAATGATAACGTAAGCAGAAATCACCAATGAATCGTTTTTCCGCTACTCATAAGCACTCCTGCAATTTTGAGTACGAGTGAGTCAACATAATTGAAATTCAACTACTCTGATTCATTCGCACTCACTACAACATTGATTTATAAGTATAAGTAGCAATGAGTATAACGTTGACATCAAACTCACAACTTTCGAAATATGTTTGATTCATAGGCCTACTCATTCTGATTCATAAATTTAGAAAAATACTTATAAGTAATACGAGTGATTCGAATCATTCATCAAATTTTACAGCCTTTGTTGTTGTTGCATAAACAAACAAAGAAGAAAGGAAAGACAAAGACAACAATTAAAGCAGACACACAAACTTCTTATAAGCATTGCAGTGCTCGTACGCGAATCATACTTATTTTATGCTTCGTGTAAATGTTAAGTATTGACGAGTCGAAGTCAATGACATCATGCGTATTATTAAGTATGACTAAGACGAGTACTTCCAACTTTGAGTGTGAGTAGTATGAGCATCATATTAAAATAAGTATGAATGCGTATAAGTAGCAGTAATTATAAGTCGAATCTATTCATCGTTTTAAATACTCGGTGCTGATCTCTGGTAAGCATTTCTATCATTTAAGCTTAGACTGCGTTCATTAGCACTTGCACTTACCGCACTCATTAATTAAGTTAACGGCCTTTATTCTTTTCTTTTTTTTTTTTGCTTATTTCTTTGTTGTCCGTATTTTTGCAATTTATTTTTATTATTAATTTTTTAGAACTTTGTTAAGTTCTAGTTGTATTTTTTTTATTATTGCAAATATTTTAATTTGCCGATTGCACGTCCGTACACTTTAAGTGTATTTACGATTATGGCTCTTTTGGCTTGAACAAATCATTATGGTAAGTTTGTCATTGAACGCTTTATTTCGATCCTTTTTGTAATATCCTGTACTTGGCATTATTTTCAAATCATTGCAACAGTAACAATGAGAAGAAAAGCCATTTACCAATTATTCCAAATTCAATATTACCAAAATTACACAAATTATTCACATACTATTGTGTACAGTCAAAGCATTCTTTCATCTAGAGTTTGCTTAATGCGGAGTAAAAATGCAAGTTGTGTGTAAGGAATGAAACCATTTTTCGCAGAATAACGTGCAGCTCGCTAAAGAGAGGAAAAGGAGCCTGTGTTGCCACATACATGTTCGTTTAACTGACATGCACTGCGTTTATTATGTTTTGATTTTCAAAAGGCAATTGCAAATTGGCGAAACTACCACAAAACAGTTACAAATGGCGTGGAATTTGGAAAAGCGTTTACAAGAACACTCAAAACAATAAATGAATGAAAGGACCATGTAACCAAATGAAGTACAAATAATTGCATTTTCACATTATGCTCTCTGTTAACACGTTGACTGCCGACTACGAGATAACTCGTAGATTGCGTTCTCTTCTAAGAAGCCAAACTACGAATTATCTCGTAATTACAAATGTGAAAAAAACAAGTTGTCGTTTTTTGGCCAGTTTTCTGAAAATTGCTGCGGCAGTCAATATGTTAAAGTAGTAAAGTTTAGTACTAGATTTTGTATCACTGACAACAAAAATGACGAAAAATATCGCTACCGCACAAATGTGGCTATATGTCCGGCACTATGTTGACGAAGGAAAAGACTGTTTGGTTGTTCTGGAAAAACTGTTGTGTTGAACTTGACCCAGATCTGGAGAATTGCGTAAGCAATTTGAAGTTCAATTTATTAAGCTTTTCAGTCATTTTGATCAGTTTTTGAGGCAATAAATCATTCGAAGCAGCTAGACGTCCACTTTTAGAGAAATGTGCCAATGCATCTAAGTAAAAAAATATTACTTGAAATAATTTGAAGTTTAATTATTAAGATTGCTTTTAATAGTTAATTTTAAAACTTTAGTAAGAATGAAAAGTTACTCCACTACCATGCCCACCTAAAAGTGGGCGGGCAATTATCGACAAGTAATTTTGATGGAGATAATTTTTTACAAGAATAACGAATTTTAACTTCATTTTCTATTATATTCAGTAAATAAGTAAGAATATTTAGTTGTAAGACTTAAAAAGTTGATTAGTTCACAGCGTCTTCCAGACTTAATCCAACTAAAGTTAAAAAACATTAATCAAATTTAATAAAAGTATGTAACTCGTAATAAAATCTTACCTCAAAATCTTTAAACGCTTCATCAATTTCTAATTCCAAACTAATTTCAGGAAGAACCTACCCATCTTCAGAATCAAAAAAAGTATAATATTCGATAGCAGTTAAAGAAGATGGTAACTGAGATTCAGGAACCTCTGGTATCTTTAAAAGTGAAATCATTTCTCTTGGAAGCTTTAACTTTTTTTTGGAAGAATGACGGTTCTTTAGATATGTACTAGATAATAACGGGTCATATAAATCCATAGGACTTTTAAAAACATGTACTATATTATGTTGTCTAGAATACTTTCGAGTTCCTTTTTATAGAATTTATTTCTTGCCTCAGAAGCATTTTCACCAGCACATCCAAGAGGAACGATTGAAGCTTGTAATATTTGAGCAGAATTTGTTAAAATGTTATGCAATGTCGCTGACATTGGATACCATTTGTACTTTTTGAAATAATGATCGCAGTTGCAAAACAGAAATTTTTCAAGTTTCCGGCACTTACTTCAAATTCATTTGAAATTGCAATATGTACAGTAGCGAGAAGAAAAAAATGCAACTCGATGACGGATTATGTTCAACACCGTGCCTTTTTTACAGAATACTGAATACTAATTATTTACAGAATTGTGTTGAATATCTTTGTTTTGAAGGCCGACAAATGTAATTTCACCACTCAAAGCCAAATAAGTTAAACTTTTATTACCACTGCTCTTTTGACCAATACATATACCGTCTAGCAAAATAAAGCCGTTTTTTCTTATTAACCTTATTTATATATAAGACGCTTCTTGGTTGCTCTTCTAATTAATAAATTTCTCTCTCTTAATCAGCTTATGGCTGTGTGGACGCCAATAAAAACTCCTATTTTGTCGTTTGTATAATTGGTAACATCTACTGCCGTTTTCCGATGGTCAACTTTTACTATTTTTACCATTTGACGGTCTTGGCGGGCAGTAGATTTACGAGGTCGATCACTGACTGGGTTACTTTTCACGTTATTTGCTTGACAATATCGCGATGAAATCTATCAAACTGTTAATTTGCTGATACTAAATTGATGAACAATTTAATTTATTGATTTGCCTTCTTCCAAAGCCCTTATAATGGCAAATTTGATGTCTGTTGACAGTTGCTTCTATTTTAAAATTCACAATTTGCAAATTTTTCCAATTTTCATTTTATTGCGGATGACAGCAACATTTGTCATTCATTTGATCGGAGACCGAGTCTTTTGGAGATTGGGACAACGAAGTCGCACATGAATGACGCGCGAACAGGGTCGATTTTAATGAGCGTAAGATCCAATGTAGTTTTCTGATACACCGGCGTGATGGTGATGCTGGTGCTGGTGTTCTGTAATCTGCATCTATGGGGAATGTAAATATTAAGGAGAGGGCGAAGGTGCTTATTAATGACAGTAGGGTATCCAACTCTATTGATTCGTTGGAGCATCGTCGCAATGTGGCGTGTGTTTCATTGTTCTATCGGTACTATAATGGGAGGTGTTCTTGAGAGATAAGGGACTTGGTTCCCGATGATCACACATTTTTACGTGGTACTCGTACTTCCCGCAGAGCAAATACTTTTGTTGTTGATTGTCCAGTGAATTACAGGCAAAATTAATTTCTTGCCCGCACTGCTCGCTTGGGGAATGTTCTACCTGCGAAAGTTTTTCCCGTCAGTTACGATATTGGTAAGTTTAAATCAAATTTCCACAAACACTAGTCCCTCTTTCCATCGTCCTATAACCTATTTTCCTAAACCTACACAATGCACTGCATGAGTAGGGGCCATCCCCTGAGTGCTGGTTAAAAAAAAATTGTTCACTCTTTTTATAAATCTAAAAAAAAAGAAATAAGTAGAAAGAGAAGCAAACAATGCTAACTGATGCTTTTTATTAAAATTTAAAAAAATCACGAATAACAAAAACAAAAGTGGATAACGTTATAATTTTCGAGTCTCGATTGAATATCATATGACATAACGTTGCATTTTTTCTCGCTACTATAATTAGATAGGCATTTATTATACAATTTGATATGCACTTACACACCTGCTCAAAATAATAGATACACCTTATTCTAAAACATTAAAGAAACGTTAACTTTAAAAATATCCTCGAAAAAGCAGAGAAAACTATTTTTTATCATAGTTCCATTTGACTACATCTTTAATACGAAAAATTTGCCAGGTGCCTGCATTTATTTAAATATTAAAAGCGACGTTCCGATGAATCCATAAAAATTGTTGATCATAATAATATACACACTTGCCTTATTTATAATTTTTTCCATAGTAAATTGTGTTTATGTGAAACGGTACGATTAATTCTACGTTGATATAATATTACATAAAAAACTTGTGGTAGACCTAAGAAAACAGGCTCAGAAACAAATAGACGAATAATCGTATTGGCAAAAAATGACTTCTTTACATCGTCTGATGCTATTTCTGTTAGGATTTTTATTGAAATTAGTTCGAAAACAATTCGTCGTTGACTTGTGCAAGCGAATTTTCTAAAAAAAAACTACTTACCTTCAACTAAATTCAGAAATTTAACTGGCAACTAATTTGCTTTTCATTCTTATAAGTGGACAATGAGGTGCGTTAAGATCATCCTACCTGAAATTTTTAAAGTTAACCGTAGATCAAGCCTTAAAAAAACTTCGTAATTCTAGCTTATGTATCACTTTTGATATATAAAATTTTCGCAATTATTGTTAGGTTTTGTTAAAAAATTTAAATATTTTAATTTATTTTAATTCATTTTATATAGTTCTATATATAAAATAGAATAAAATTAAATATTACATTTTATTATCACCTTTGCTTTGCCGGGATTTATTAGTTTCCGGGGCAGCTTATTGTCACTCAAATCAGTAACACTCTCAAATGAGGGCTGGCTGAAACCTGATGGTAATACATACATACACAATTGGTCATTACAACCCTTCAGTCAGGATTATTGGCCTAGTTTCTCACACTACTTATGTTGTGTGTGTTAATTTTATACATAAGTGACGGGACCTACAGTTTAAAGTCGACTTCGATCGACAGATTATTTGAGAAACTTTTCATGGCATTTTATTTACTCTCAGAATTTTTGCCAGAAATCTGCTGAGAAGAAAAAGCCGAAGAAATATTTTTTGTATTTTATTTTGATGTCTGGCCTGGGAATCGAACCCTTGCCTTACGTATAATAAGTCAGCACAATACCTACTAGACCACGGCGACTTCACCTGATGGTACTAACCATTGTCATATTTCTTTAGAAAAATTTATTGTCAACGTCCTGTGAGGTAAAAAAGTTTTTTGAGCCCTTTCTGATTTTTCTGATGCGGGTTTCCCAAGTACAGCTGTAAGCACTTGCTACGCGTGTAGCATGTAATTGAAGTTAAAACTGCCAATTTGATTTCGGTGGACCACGAAACTTTTAACGACCATAAAATTCAATTTACTACTAATCTAGAGCTACAAAATTTTAGGGGTTATTAAAAGCTTTCAGCCTATTATTCCAAAAGTCATTATAGGTGTAAAATTATAATCATTTCCGAGCACATTATCAAAACGAATAATTCTGTTATCTTATACGTACGTAGTTGACCGAAATATTATCCTTCTGTAATATCTATGAAATAAAACATAGAACGAAATGAGATAAGAAGAACAGTTAGAAAATCCCTACAACATTTTAGGAAACAACTGTTAGCAATCTGGGTGAATATTGCTAATATTTTCTCTTCCCTAACTGGTAAAGGAATATGGTTCTCTGTTCAAAGTAGGCGATAAACATCGTATTGTCATGTTTGTTGTTGCCAATAGTAGCGTCAGTTCATAAGACGAACTTCCATTCTTTTCTTTTTCTGAGTCTTTAGCAGCAAGAACTATACATACATTCATACAAAATCGATCATTACTACTGTCGTTATAAATTGGAAATAACTGTCCTGAGGATTGAACCTGACATCTAATAGACTACGACTACTGCAGTCAATATGAATAATATATCATGAACAGAAAATTCAACCTCTCACTTTCATCCAATATTTAAAATGAAAATAATTAATAGAAATTTTATTAAACGTATAAAAATATTAGAAGTCATCATACATACATATGTACATATGTTTAAATGCTTTTATAATACTTCTTTGAATAAAATGTTAGATCATCGTTAACATTTAGCCCGTACGAATCCTTAATACAAACAAAAATATCTTTAAACGTACGCACTCGAGAAAAAGCGCCGTATAACTGCCCAAGTGAAATGACCGGTTCTGGTAAATACAATCCTACCTTTTGAAGGGTTTGACCTTGCGCTTTGTTTATCGTCATAGCAAAAGTAAATTTCACAAGGAATTGTTTCGTGTCATTCGGAAAGGCACAGTTGGATCCAAAGGTGTAAGGTTGATTCGGGGTATGAGTACAGTTTTATTGGTATGAATAATTTTTGCTGATATGATGTGCTCTCCCAAGTTTGTTACGATTACCCCTGTTTAGCATTAAGATTTCTGATTAACATTATAATTGCATTTGTCTTTCCAAATGCATGTTATTTATATTCTTACGTTGCACGTTATTTTTATTCTTATTTTTCTTAAAACCTTTTTATCTGTATCAGCTGACACTATATATATGTATATATTAAGACATCGTATTACTACACTTCATAAAACAAACAATGCCATGACAATAACGATATTACCAAAATGGCTTTTACAACTTTATATATTATTATATGGAATACCATTACAATTAAGCGACCCTTTTATCGCACTTGTTCCAACAACTACTGCAAAGTATTGCCAAAACAGCTTTTTAGAACTTAATATGCTATAATGTGCAAATAATAATATATATAACTGACTTGGTAATAATGGATTTTAAAACATACTATATTATGTAAAACTGCATTACTATTAAGCGACCCTGTATTAGCGCACTTGAACAAAAACTTATAATCATAATGACAACTGTATTATTATGCAATTCTATATAAAATATAATTTTTATCAATGAAAATATTAATTTTTCAATTTTTAATTATTTTTTGCCATTAGTGTTAGATATAAGTTTAAAAATGAGATATCATTCATTAAACTTGATGCGGTGGTATGGGAGAAATTTGCAACCGAAAAAAAAGTGCTTTAGAAACCACTTCACAAAATCTTTGAAAAACTAAACAAATTTCAAACACAACACTAAAGAATCGCTAGGAAAGTCGTATTAAAAATGCTACATAAAATAGAATTTTAAATTTTAATTTTTTATTTGATTTAAAATAATGACGATAATAATTCCTATGAATTCTAAAAATATCAGACATCTAACGTTTTCTGAATTAAAGTTATACAGTCTCAAAAATTTAAATGTATCAGTTTTGATACAAAACTCGATCTACGGTTAAGTATATTTTTGAACTTGTCATTTTATATATTATTTTCAATATGGCAACTTCAAAAATAAACAAAAGGCAAAAAAACTTGCTTAAGTGAGCAGTATTATCGACTTTGCTCCGTCAGTCAGTCATATTTTAATTTTATGTTATCTGTAAGTTGTAATAACGAAAATCAGTTAAAGGTAACTTTATAGTTCCCTTAATAGCCCTTAATTGTGTAATAACATTAATTGCAGCAGCATTAGGGGATTGACCGTCACTTTAAACAGTGTGGCAAACTTGTCGCTTCCTATTGTGTGCAGTAATTATTGACGTCAAAAAGATTATACCGCCTTATATTTGGATGCCAGAACCTCCTTTTTAAAAGTATGATACGCCGTGTACATGTCATGGTTGTTATAAATTTCTTTTAAATTGTGAATGGTAAACTTTGTGTTTTTACAACTCCATTAATTTTGTGATTTGTTTGGCATAAAAAAATTATTGCACTTTGAAATATTTTTATTAAATATCCGCCAGTATGCATCCCATAATTTTGTGTCTCTCTGCAGTGCCGAAAGGCAGAAAAAATTTAAAAAGTGTTTTTCCAATGCTTTTCAAAATTCCTTATGAAGAACAGTCAGTCATAACCGACAATGGCATAGAAATTCAAGGAATTGAATAGAAGATAAGATAAGAGAAAGCAAATATAAAATCATAACAAAATAAGGAGAAAATAATTTAAGTGCGAAAATACACAAGTTGCAACATTCCGTCGTCTTTAAAGTGCTCTTTAACGTAGCACGCTATAGAATAACTTCTTTCAGTTGTAAATTTAAGTATAGTAAGAGTAAAATAACAACAATATTTCAGAGGCTCACATATTATTTTCTATTTGTGATTAGAACGTAAAGCAATGCCCACAGATCTGGTTTCGTAGTCATTTATTACTAGTTTTCTTTTAAGAAAAAAAAAAAACTTCGAAAAAATAAAAAGCTTAGGCCACAGAAAATGATTTATAAATGAAATTTAATAAATATTCTATTATACTTTAGGTCGCGTTGTTAGTACATCAAACTATATCTGAGCGCAAACTAATTAATGATGAGTCCAAATTAGATTTTACTACGGTGGAATATTTGTCTCAATAACACAGTAGAAAAGCCATTAGGAAAGACTAAGCTGGCTTATTATTGCTCTGAAGAGTAAGTACTGCAATCATATAATCCATTGTCCTCCTCTCAAACTGTATAGGGAAGCCCTATATTGTCGCTTCCAAGCCTATTCCATTGAAAATTTTCAGGATACTGCTTGATGTCAACAATTGGAATTCCCAACCTAACACCTGATATGCACATACGTGTTTATAGTTTGGATTCATTAATGACCCACATTCTCTAACAATGTGGTACGATCGTACAGATTGGGCTTGTAAAAACCTCGTTCAGTACTTTGATCTGCCTGTCAAAATTTGGAACATCAACCTCAGGTCTGTTGCATCTCTCAGTTCTCCTGTTATTCAAATTTCCTAATAAAAGAATCTTACCTTAAACCCATTTGGTTTGACAAGACTCACTCCACAGAGACGGTTGGAAGATATATCGACATTCTCTTTATTTCCTACTGAACTTGAACTTAATCATAGAATCCGAAGCTACAAAGCAACTAACTACCACGTGCACAGAGCCTGCAGTGCCGTTGTAGAATAGGTGCTCATTACTCCTTATATGTCAACACACACTAAATTTCCCAGCAATCTCCCGAGATGATATCTGTATGAGATTTACTTGACAGTAAAGACAAATGTTATTTCCATACATTTGACCAGCATTTTTTGTAATATTATATTATTAATAGTCGACTATTTTTCCATTTAAGAAGTTTTCTTCTCCTTGTAAGTGGTGCCAAGGCCTCTTTGACTAATGTCGCAGCGATACTTTTGCTTTGAGCCATCAAAATTATATCACCATGATGGAATGATGAAAATGCAGAAAAATGTATTTAATATGAGGAGTTAATCATGAGTTAATTATAAAAACAAATACATATTCTCTGAGCTTGTCTAAAGCATTTTCACTATTCTCAACTGACTATTATCAGACATATTAAGGAAACAAACGGCTGACAATGACACTAAACCTGGAATCAGCAAGATAACCGTAGATAACCAAGTTTATTGATGATGAAGCTGGAGGTGTATTATGATATCATATAACTTGATTAATTCCAGATACTATATAAGGTATATAGTCCTGAGTAGCCGTATTTGTATGTGTAAAGGAGAGAATATCCTCCAGTACTATATTTTTTTGCTCAGAATTTTGAAATTTCTATTAACCATATCTGGTGTCTATCAAAGATCAGCAATGAATCGTTTTTCCGGTACTCATAAGCCCTCGTGCAATTTTGAATATGAATAAATCAACAGAATTATAATTCAAATACTCCGATTCATTCGTACTCGCTACAACATTGATTTATAAGTAGCAATGAGTATGAGTATAACATTGACATCAAATTCTGATTCATAAATTTAGAAAAATACTTATAAGTCATTCGAGTGGATCGCATCATTCATCAAAATTTACAGCCTTTGTTGTTGTTGTTGTTGTATATACAAACAAAGAAGGGAGGAAAGACAAGGACAACAAGCAAAGCATACAAACAATCTTATGAGCATAGTAGTATTCGTACGCAGATAATACTTATTTTGTGCTTGGTGTAAATGTTAGAGTAGAGACGAGGCCAAGTCAATAATATCATGCGTATTGTTAAGTATGCATACGACGAGTACTTCCAACTTCGAGTATGAATAGTATGAGTACGATATCAAAATAAGTATGAATGTGTATAAGTAGCTGAAATTATAAGTATGACTTGAATCTACTAATCGTTTTGAATACTCGTTGCTGATCTCTAGTAAGTATGGAACTCTCTTGTTAGTATGATTGATTCTAGTTATAAAATAAACTTATACCCATTAAATTCTAGCATAGGAAGATAATAAATTTTTACAAACTTTTGTTAAGTCAGCCAATTTGAAGATACATTATAATTCCTTGTTTTCTTCTAACTTTTATTCTTCTATTGTGTTAATTTGTGAAAGCAGTCCATTGGGTACAGAAAAATCTGAAAACCAACAAATATATTTTCTAAATACTTTTCATACAATATTTAGCTTATAACAGATACACTCACTTTTTTAAAGTGATCAAAAAAAACAACGTATTTGACAAAAAGACAAAAGCAAAGCTAATCTTTTATCTGCAAAATTTCAATGCCATTATTTGTGGCAAATCATTTGAAAATGCGTTTATTTCAACAATATTATTTATGCAATGCTTGTTCCTTACATACATATGTTCAAAGATTATTTAAAAAAACAAAAAAAAAACAAAAATAAAATTGAATATTATTGTCAATTTGCTCTCAGAAATGCAAGTACCCATGCAAACATTTCAGAATGCAGGGCGGGAAAGAGATATTGATAGCGAACGAATTTCAAAAGAAGCGAAAGAGAAAATAAATTTATACGATACCATATTGAGCAAGTATATGGGGTTCCAAAAAAACAAAACAAAAGAAACAAAAATTTGGGAAACAACATTTTTCATGGAATACGATTGATAACTGTAATGTTCTGCATTCTCTACCGAACAATTTTTCTATGTACCATAGCATTGGCATTTCTACAGATATGGATGTGAAATTGTATGAGTGTTTATACACACTCGTACATATGTATGTAAAAACAAACTTTTTGAGAAATATGTAGATGTGTACATAAATTCATGTCAATTTTTTTTATAGAAAGAATTTGAAGGCTAACCCATCAAAATATTTCAAAAATATTTCCATGTGCCATTAAGGCCAAACATTGGAAAAAAAAAACCAAAGAAAATATTTTTAAATTTTTGAGGCAATTAAAAAAAAATTAATTTATTTTTATAAGAATTCTATTTAAATATCAGAAAACGACCAGCAATTATTATTTTAAGGGCCTTTATTACAACTAGCCGTTAACTTAAGGGAAGATTTTAACGGAGAAATAAATTGTTTTTCTTTATTACCCAATAAGATAAAAGTGAGGGTTAAGCTAAAGGGAAGATCATCCTACCTTTAATATTTAAAAGTCACTTTATGTTTGAACTTGTCATATCATTTACTACTTTCGATATGGCAATTTAAAATTTAAACAAAATAAATATATACAGTCAAACTCGTTTATAACGAACTCGGTTATACCGAAATCTTGGTCATTACGTACATATTTTCAAGTCCAAACGTTTCAACCTTAGAAAGGGAATACCTCCAATAGTTATTTGGGAAACTTAACCAAGCTAAATCGTAAAAAATTACCTATAGCAATTTTTTCCCCATTTGTCCCATTTTCTCTCTCCAAAACAGACTTACAGAAAGATTTATAATATATATTAGGATTAGGATTATGATAACCTGCACTCAATTTGCCCGTTTTCGGCCCCTTTTCCCTTTTGTAACCCCTTTTGGTTCAACTTTAGAAAGGGAATACCTCCAATAGTTATTTGGGAAACCTAACCAAGCTAAATCCTAAAAAATTACCTATTGCCATTTTTTCCCATTTGTCCCATTTTTCTCCCCTATTGGTCAAAATTTTAAAAAGATTTATAACCTATAACCTGAACCGACAAAAGCTCGATTTATATACTATGCACTCAATTTCTCTGTTTAAGGCCCCTTTCCCATTTTTGGACCCCTTTTGGTCTTTATAAACGGAATACCTCTAACAGCTATTTGGAAAACTTAACCACGCTAAATCGTTAAAAATTACCTATTACCATTTTTTCCTTATTTTTCCCATTTTCCCCCCTTTTGGCCAATATTTTGAAAAGATTTGTAGCCTATAACCTCCACGGACAAAAGCCCGATCTACATCCTCAATTTCAAGAAAATCGGTCCAGGCGTTCAGGCGTTCAAACAAACACACGAAAAAACAGACTTACAGAGAGATTTATAATATATACTAGCAGATTGTACCCGGCGTTGCGCGTGTTATAAACATAACAATAAATAAAAACCCGATTTCGAAACCGGGTCTTACAAAAATTTTCAAATTATTCGAAAACCGTTTTATCAAACAACCCAGATTTTTTTGAATACTTTAAGTCCTAAACATAAATGCATGAAATATGTCCGTTTTCCGCCCCTTTCCATATTTTTGAGCCCCTTTTGGTCCAACATTATAAACGAAACACCTCGAATAGCTTTTTGGGAAACATAACCAAGCTAAATCGTAAAAAAATTCCTTTAAAACCCATTTATGCATAAAGTACTAATTTTTGCCCTTTTTTCTCCTTTTGTACCATTTATTTCCCTTTGGTACAGAATTTTTAAAAGATTTATAGCCTACAACCTGCCCTGACAAAAGCTCGATCAATATCCTAAATTTCAAGACAATCGGTTCAAACGTTCAGGCGTGATTGGTTATACTCTTAATTTGCCCGTTTTTCACCCCTTTCCCCTTTTTGGACCCCTTTTGGTCCAACATTATAAACGGAACACCTCCAATAGGTATTTGGGAAACATAACAAACCTAAATCGTAAAAAAATAACTTTAAAACAAATAAAATACATCATTTATGCATAAAGTACTAATTTTTGCCCTTTTTTCCTTATGTCCCATTTTTTCCCCATTGGTTTAAAATTTTTAAAAGATTTATAGCCCATAACCTGTACCGACAAAAGCTCGATCAATATCCCAAATTTCAAGAAAATCGGTTCAAGCGTTCAGGCGTGATTGGTTATGCTCTTAATTTTTCCGTTTTTGCCCACTTTCCCCCTTTTTGGACCCCTTTTTTTAACTTTAGAAACGGAACACCTCTAATAGCTATTTGGGAAACTTAACCACGCTAAAGCGTAAAAAAAAACCTATTACCATTTTTCACTCTTTGTCCCATTTCTTCTCCCCTTTTGGTCAAAATTTTGAAAAGATTTATAGCCTATAATCTGCTCGGACAAAAGCTCGGTTTATATGCTTTGCACTCAATTTTCCCGATTTTGGTCCCTTTCCCCCTTTTTGGACCCCTTTTGGTCCAACTTAGAAACGGAATACCTAAAATAGCTATTTGGGAAACCTAACCAAAGCTAAATCGTAAAAATTACCTATTACCATTTTTCCCCCCTTTTGGTCAAAATTTTGAAAAGATTTATAGCCTATAACCTCCACGGACAAAAGCCCGATTTATATCCCAAATTTCAAGAAAATCGGTCCAAGCGTTCAGGCGTGATTGGCTAACAAACGAACAAACAAACAAACAGACTTACAGAGAGATTTATAATATATATTAGGATTAGGATAATACATGTACTTACTTGAGTTGTTTCCACAAAGAGGCATTTTTTTTAATTTTAGAACTCATTTTAAAAAAAATAATAATATGTCTGTCTTTCATTTCATTCGTAGAGTCTTCTAAAAAAGTCACAATACTGTATGGCTTTTTAATGCCAATATAAATTCCAATCGGAACAATTAACCAAAGTTGCACCCTGGAAATTTTGAATAATGGCAAGCCATCAATATTGAAATCTATTACTATTTTTTCGAGTCCTAAGAATATTTGCCCCTTTTTCTGCAACTGTTTTCGCACTCCTAAATGGCAATATATAACGGGTTTCTTAATAATTTTTGGTAATATTGTATCTGCTTTCTTTGGAACATTAAAATTATTTTCTCTTAGATTAGATAAAAGTTCTTCCAAAGTCTTCCTAGAAATTTTATTTCTTATGTACCATTCACTCAATTTGATAGAAAATGCATCAGTGAGATTGTCGTCTGTAAATTCACACTCATTCATACTCATCGCGGGTATTAATACTTTGCACATCAGATCTTTTCCTTAATCTACTAATATAAAATCACGTTGTTTTTTTTTCTATTAAACGGACCATTTTACGTTTACTGATTCTAAATAAGAATGAAATTATAATAATATTAATAAAATATTCACAATTTATTCCTCTACGCACTTATTACTTTAAGCACTTATTTGGTTTGTTCTTTTAATTTAAATCTAAAATTATTTGATTTATTTCACAATTCTTGTTGCTTGTTTGCAAAATTTGATTTTCTTCATAAAAAAGTGACATTAAAATAATAATTAACAGCGTTGTCAACTCAGTGCTTTTAGCACTATTTTTAGTACTTTTTAAAAGTTTCGACGCGGAAAATTTTCGAGTTAGTGCCTAGTGCTTTTTTTAGTGCTTTTCTTTTCATGTTAGTTACACCAAGTCAAAAATTAAAAAAAAAAAAAAACTATAGACTAAAAATTAGTCTATAAACTTTTCTAAAAGTCTATAGATTAGACTTAAGCCTAGACTAATTTGTGGTCTAATTTTAAGTCTAGTCTATAATAAAACGTATATATTAATTCGATATACAGTTTGTCAAAAAAATCTTTGCACATAGAAAAAAATTAAGAAAACTTAGAAAAATTCATTGATTTCTAATATAAATAATCAAAATTTTAAATTTTTTCAAACAGGATTTTATAAACATATGTGTTTATGTCTGACGATCCACACTTCCCATTCCTGGTGACATAAACAGGATTGTTTGAATAATGGGAAGTTATCAACAGAGGGCGCTATATTATATTATATTTAAGCTTTCGTTATTTAACATCGCAATGTAGTTTAATGTAATTTCAGGCCTTTAGTCTGTATAATTTTTTTTCTGTGCTATCGCTTTCGTTGGTTGGATCCATAAGGATCATTTAATTTTAATTAAATTATTTAATTTTGGAATTGATGGCTTTCGGCCATTCTATGTATAGAATTAATAAATTAAAAATAATAATAAAATAGTGTTCTGAGTCAATGTGTAAAATAAAAATCTAATAAATAAATAATAAATGAAATAAGGTGAACAACAAAAAAATTACATATAAAAAAAAAGGAAAGTGATTTTGTTTGGTCATTTTTTTGGGCATCGGAATTCTGCTAATTTTGCTGTCTTTTTAGTAGCATATTAATCCCTATTGGAGGAACTGAAGACTTATTTTCCCGTGTAATATTCACCCCTCATACAGTCCACAATCGAACATTTGGTCCTTCGAACCGGATTATGAAACCTTTTGATTGTTTATTATGCCACCAATTTAAAGAAGGTAAAGTTGTTTTTGTTTTCCTTTTTATAATTTTCTGTTTGGTGGTGACTCATATATTTGTAAAGTTTTGTTGTCTATCCTAACAGAACTTTACTTGTATATATAGTATAACAGTGTATAAATTTATAAAGGATTGGTGTTATAATTTCCATAGCACGGACATACTTTAAGAATTTATCGGATATTAAAACCGGAGTGGTTTTATCATACACTAATAATCTCAATACTCTTGGATTAAGGTAATTAATTTTTGAATCGAAGGGTCAGTTGAAAATCGAATTCAACAACCCAGATTGATAATTGCCTATAGTTGCCCGATGTAATGGTGATAATTGGTAATAGTGTGCTAGCGGAATAGCAAAGTCTATCACCATTAATGACGATCCTTGAAATCCACCTCTTGGATGATAGCGACACCCATAAATTAATGTTATATTTTTTTTATTATTGGTAAATCTGAATTTTAATAGATTTTTGATCGGACGGAAGTTTTAATTTTTTTTATTCAATTTTTGAATTGAAGAACCAATAGGAAATTTATTTCTGGCATTTGTTTCTTGTTTTTTAATATTTTGATTTATTTGCTTTACATTTTGTTTGGGAATTTTTGGATCCATTTTGAAGCAGAATGTAATAAAGTTTCAGATTGCTACTACAATCTTTGTTGATATTTTGAAACAAAAGTGATTATCGGAGCTTTGCCATTGGAAATCTGTCGTTTTAGTTCAATTCCGAATAGTGCGTAACATTGGAGATATACGTCTGTATGTTATCGAAACTTTCTATATTGATTTGTTGTTGCGGAGTACCTTTTATTTGATTTCGCTGAGGTAGTGCTACTATATTTCGGGCATAATCTATTATTTCGATTATATGTTATTGTTATTTGATAATTTCATTGGAATATTTATCGGTGGTTCTGTTGTCCTCCTGTTTAGTTTCCTTATATCATTTTTTCCATTTAATTGTGAATTTAGTCGTTTTTGGAATCAATATGCCCAAGTCAAGAAAATTATTGACTTTTGAAACATTTGCCCAAATGTTTATAGATTTTGAAAGAGAATTTAATACGACTCAGGAAGGTAATACGGCCTTTTCTATCGAAATTCAGAGAGAAGAATGTAGGTTGTTATGGGCAAAAGTCAAGGACGCTTATGAAGCTTTTGCTACAGGAGATGAGGAGGATTTAGAAGATGATCGAGAGGCAGCACGGGAACTTTTCAGGCATTGTCGTTTGGGATATATTTCAGTAGCTGGCCTGATGAGTGAACTCTCTCAGAATTTTGCCAATCATCCAGAGATGTACTCGATCCAGTGCCAAAATGATCAAGGCAACAGGAATCTCTTTCGGAACCACATACAGTTACCACCATGTACCATGGAGGTATTTCATGGCGACTACAAATCCTGGCCATCTTTCCGGGATATGTTCACAGCGGTGTATGTGAATAGTGCTAATATTTCACCTGTCGAACAATTATTTTATTTGCGGCAGTTCACTCGTGGTGAAGCCTTGGAGATTGTAAAGAAATCTCCCCTGACGGTTAATGGATTCCAGGAGGCGTGGAATAACTTGAAGGACAGGTACGAGAATAAGCGGATTTTGGTGAATTCTCAACTGAAGGTTTTGTTTACCCTCGCACCGGTCAAATCCGAAGCAGCCCGCGACATCAAGAGGTTGCAGCGGGATATTAATAATTCGATATCGGCACTTCGGATGCACGATATTAATATCTCTACTTGGGATCCGATTTTTATTTATTTATGTTCCACCAAGTTGCCAGTGTTGACTTTGTCTCTCTGGGAACAGACTATCCAAAACAAGCTGGAGATCCCTAAATGGAAGGATTTGGATAATTTTTTGACTTCTCGATTTCAATCTCTGGAAAGTGTGTATGAAATTCGGAATTTTGAACCAGTTGGTAACGGTTCTAAGCCTGCCCCTCTGACTCTTTCCAGTTTGAAAAGGGGAGTTAGATCTTTTTCCACGAGATTAAATAGGAGACTTTGTAGATATTGTTCGGGAGATCATTTGTTAAATATTTGTCCGAAATTTTTGGATTTATCTCCTGAGGGACGGTTTGCGATGGTGAAAAGGTACAATCTTTGTATCAATTGTCTGACAGGTGGTCATAGACTCAATAAGTGTAGGAGTTCTCTTGGTTGTTCGGTGTGCAAGTTGAAGCACCACACTCTATTGCATCGAGAGTTGCATGGATTCTCTTCGGGCGTTTTAGATGCGTCTAGTTCTAGCGGGGCAGTCAAGTCAAATGGTGAGTTCCGAAATTGTTTTGTTGCTACATCGAGGCAGATTCTTTTGGGAACGGCCATAGTTGGTATTCGTCATCGAGGGCAAATATTTAGAGCTAGGGCCCTGATAGATTCCGGATCTCAGGCAACTTTTATTTCGGAAAAGTTGCAGAGAAAATTAGGACTGCCATCAGTTCGGATGAATGCCAAAGTTTCAGGTTTAAACGGAACCTCTACGGGTAAAGTTCAAAGACAATGTCCGTTTGTCCTGACTTCGCCTTTGGACGATTGGTTTAAGGTAAAGGCAACGGGTTTAGTATTACCCAAATTGACTGGAATGTTGCCTAATTCAAACGTTGAAATTTCGAAATCAGCGGCTTTTTCGGGTATTTCTCTGGCTGATCCGAAATTCGGGAAAATCGGTCACATTGACATTCTTATTGGTGGTGACATATACCCTGACATCTTGTTGGAGGGTGTCAAGAAGAATATTTGTGGGGACCTAATGGCACAGGAAAGTATATTTGGCTGGATTGTAACTGGACCATTACCAGAGCGGAATTCGGAAGAGCGCTCTACTTTTGAATCAGGTTACGCGAAAATGGAAGTTAGAAGGAAATCCGGACAAATGTTTAAGCCGACTAATCGGTGCCCTCAGGTGCTGCCAAATGGGCCCAAGTCCCACTCAAATGGAATAGATAAGACTTTCCGTAGAAGGACTTACTGTCAAAATTCGAAGAGGAATGTTAAAGTTGGTGACACAGCAGTAGTAAAGGAAGGTATAGGACCTACCACTGAATGGCGTTTCGGTCGCATTCGAAAGTTACGTTTGGATAACAATGGTTATGTGAAAGCTGTGGATTTGGTAATTGACCGTAGGACAATTACAAGGCCGATTGGGAGTCTTGTAATTCTTCCAACGTACTAAACATTTTGAAAAACAACTTGGCTCATAGTGTCATGGTACCCCGAGGAAATCCAAGACTTGTGGAGATGTCGAGAACGATAAATTGATTGAGCCACGACCATACCTGGTGGACTTGTGAGAATACGGGCCGCTGAAGTTAAACCTTCCATTTACCGGGCAATAGACCTAGTTCGTCTGTCCCTAGGAAGGTTAGATTAGAAAACTGACGCATTGAATAGGATAACCCGACCACTAGCCCAGGAAAATAACGGACCTCGTTCGTCCTAATAAACCACCAGTGGACCTAGTTCGTCCCATGGTCGTGAGAGCTGAAGACCTAGTTCGTCGGAAGCTCTAGTTCCTATTTAGTGGAGGGACAAAAAGACTCAAGATTCGATACCCAATCTTAGACCATGACACTTATCTCGGACTAATTCGTATTCCATCTTTCTGACGGATCAGAGTTGGAGTTGCTGCAAGATGTCGAGTTTTTGGTTTCCTATTGTTTTGAGATATGAAACTAATATGAAAGTTTTTTCTTTTGATTTTTTTTTCTTTTCATTAGGTGGAGGACATCTTTTTGGTTGCAGTACTGCAAGGGGGCCGGCATGTTTATGTCTGACGATCCACACTTCCCATTCCTGGTGACATAAACAGGATTGTTTGAATAATGGGAAGTTATCAACAGAGGGCGCTATATTATATTATATTTAAGCTCTCGTTATTTAACATCGCAATGTAGTTTAATGTAATTTCAGGCCTTTAGTCTGTATAATTTTTTTTCTGCGCTATCGCTTTCGTTGGTTGGATCCATAAGGATCATTTAATTTTAATTAAATTATTTAATTTTGGAATTGATGGCTTTCGGCCATTCTATGTATAGAATTAATAAATTAAAAATAATAATAAAATAGTGTTCTGAGTCAATGTGTAAAATAAAAATCTAATAAATAAATAATAAATGAAATAAGGTGAACAACAAAAAAATTACATATAAAAAAAAAGGAAAGTGATTTTGTTTGGTCATTTTTTTGGGCATCGGAATTCTGCTAATTTTGCTGTCTTTTTAGTAGCATATTAATCCCTATTGGAGGAACTGAAGACTTATTCTCCCGTGTAATATTCACCCCTCATACAGTCCACAATCGAACAATATGTTTTGTTAATATAATAATTAAAAAACTTTTATAAAAATGAAAATATTCTAATGTAAAATATTAAAAAACAAAAACAATTCAATTTTACTGCTGTCAAAAAAATGTTTGCCCACTTGATAAAATATTAAGACTTATGCAATTTTTTTAAATGTATAGTGCTAATACTTTGTGGGTTCACCTTGAGCTTCAATTAAAGCTTGCAGACGCCTTCTCATGGATTGAATAATCTTCAGAATGTCGTACTATAATGGTATTTTTTCCCACTTTTGTTTTATGAACTTTACCAAATCGTGTTTTTTTGTGGGCGATCCTACCTTTTCCCTACCTTTTTCTTTAGATGAACCCACAAATTTTCGATACGGTTAATAGCAGGATTTTGGGCAAGAGTATCAATAACTTTGGTGCAGTTGCAAAGGAACCTGGAGTTACATAAATAAGATTTATTTTAAGGATCATTATCTTGATAGTGCTTGTGATTAAATTTATTCGGATTAACCGGGTCAATAAAACCAAATTTCTTAATGCAGGCGGTTACTTCATTTTTTAAAATATCAAGACGTACTTCCTTAGTTATTATTTCATCCAAAATCCTGATTACACCAACTCCCTTGCTGGATATACAGCCGAATACCATTACAGACAGTTTTCCAAACTTTACTGTAGGAATAAGATTTTTATTTTCTAGTGCTTTCAGAGGCTTACGGCCAAGTCTTTGCGGTCCGTCATGATAATAAAGCATTATTTTCGTCTTATTTGAGAAAATAACATCGTCCCGAGGACTCCGGAGGAAGTTAAATGTATTCAGTGGCAAATCTTAATCTCTTTTAGACATTTGGAGCTGACAGCAGGGGTTTTTTTCTAATCGTTCTTGAAGATTGATTTGTGTTTTTCAATAACATTTCCAATGGTTTCTTGGAAAACACGTAACCTAAAGTATTTTTGCACTCGAAGAGCTAATCATCTCGCACTAGATTGCGGGCTATCATACGCGGTTCTAATAATTTTTCTCTCAAGTCGCTGCGTCACCTTTTTTGACATGTCTGTAGATCCCTTTAAGTATAGTTCTCCTTCTCTTTCAGCATGGGATATAAAATTATATACAGTCCTGATGTTTAGGGAGAACTATCAGCGATTTCCTTGGCAGATTTACCTTTGTACTAGCTGAAATAGCCCAATTGTATAATATTTGTTGAAACTCGTTTTCCTGGCAATTTTTGTATTAAAAAATAAGGACACTTTTTACATAAAAAATGATCCCTTCATTACTAAAACGTAATTTACCCATTCACATTCCATCTCATTTGTAAAAAACCCAAAATTCGCAAAATATTTGGGAAATAACGGCATATTTTTGTAATTTTTTTATTATCTTCATTCAATATGCAAAGATTTTTTTGACACTTTTTATATTGAGTAAAGATCTTTTGTTGTTGTTATTATTGTAATGTGTGTTACTATTAGGAAACTATTGGTGCCTCATGGTCAGTTATAGAACCCGTGCAAAGTTAAAAAAAATATATAAAGATATTGTTGTTGGAATTCTTGAATGAAGATCAAATTTTACATTTTTTTGGTCTGTGCAAAGATTTTTTTGACAAACTGGACCTATTAAGACTGTAGTTTTACATGTAAATGAAAATTTTCATGTGTGAAAGTTGACGTCCATTAAATATAATTTTTTTAGACGTATAAAATGTAAATGATTTTACCTTCGAAAATGTATCAACTCTTTTCCTTATTATTGCTGGAGTTAAATAAATAATATTAATCTTGGTTTGTAATTTTTTTTACTGATTATATAAAATGGTGATAAAAATAAAATAAATATTATAATATTTTAGTGCTTTTTTTGTCAAATTACGCGTTTTTGTAACGAGTTTAGTGCTTTTTGAAAATTTATAGTTGACAACGCTGATAATTAATAAACAAATCAAAAACAATGCTGTCAACTTTTAAATTTTTCAATGCGTCTATATTTTTAAAAATCACTTAATACAGTGATAAAAGTAATAAGTTGACAACATGTTTTCAAATCCGCTCAGTCGGAATTTTATTTGTCTTATTTTTGTTCTATTTTGACTAGAACGTATCTATCACTTTGTCTACAGTCTTTTCACAACTAGTTATATAACTGTCCCAAAGTGTACTACATAGTTTAGAATTTAGCTGCAGAGAGTATAGTTTTGTCTGACAATCATCAAGATGAATGTGATTTATTATTTTTTTAGAATTTTTGATTAAAAAGAAAATCAATTTTATTTCATTATTTTATTATTATTTAGATTAGGTCTTTCCTTAGAACAACAAGTCATGCCGAAATATAATCTTTCATCTGAATAACATGATAGAAGCATTATGTTACCAGATTTGAAATCGCACTTATATGGTCCATTCAGTGCGTCCACAGATACATATGCTTGTAAGAACCATGCATGCGATAGGGAGACTGCTCATACTCCTATTGTTAGTGGAGGTCTCAATTTTTCAGTACAAGACAGAGAATATTGACTTTACTTTACTTTATCTAGCCAAAGTTTGTAATAAGGCTGCTGCATGAACCAGCTCATTACATATGGCCTAAAAAATTTTAGCGGGTAACACATCAGTACCTGCAGCTTTATTGTTTTTAAATCACATAATCACAATTTCGATCTCTTCACATCTGGGTGGCGGAATATCTATGCCGTCATCATCGGTCAGGTTTGGCAGAGTATTATCTCTATTAGGGGGAATTGGTATCAGCATAGTAGAGTAGAGAAGAGCGGCCTCTATAACCTGAGTATTGGCTTCTTGTATACTAAAAAAAATAACTAAATAACCAAGAGATTAATTATGGATCAGATATGGATATATATATATGTATGTATGTATCCGAATAAGAAATATAAGAAGTGTATCATGGAGCTAGTAATATTAATATTAAAAGTTATCAGTACAAAGAAACAAAAATTTTAAACATATCATCGAGATATTTTTATTTGAAATAATCGGAATATTATTTTTGAGACGAAACTAAAAAAATCCTATTTTGGAAATAAGGATTGGGGGATTAGCAATTTTAAATCTGAAAATCTCTGAACTGTACATGTATTTCACTTATAATTTATTGTTATTGTTATACAATAAGAAAATATATTAAGTGTACGTAAAAGTCGTTTTGTTGACTTATAACTTTTAGATGTAATCCCTGTACATTAAATGGATGTTATTAATTGTAATTAAAAAAAAAATTTTAAATTGCAGTGGCTTTATATCTAATAATATCAAAATAAAGCTCTCACGTTATTGATAAGCTTGTCCGGAAACCATCTGCTAACCTTGTTCCTAAGGACGTCATTATTAATACAACCCCAAATACACTATTGCCTCTAAATTTATTTCCAGACTTTGAAAACGCTTTATTCAGTTTAATGGAATATAAAAATTAACGTTAACAAAGGTGAAAGGTCAAAATTGTTAGTAAAATATGTGTCAGTAACTTAATACAAAATAAATTGAAATTATTTTTTATATAAAAATTATTATTTTTAAACAAAATTTTTTTGATTATTATAAGCATAACTTGAGCTTTTAAAATAATTTTCCTTTATTGAAATCTCGTAAGCAGTTTTTAAAATATTATGAAAATTATCTTCGTTTATTTGGTGTACGCAGTAGCCAGTATTAAATTTAGTAAGTTGTCTTTTGAATTTATTAAATTTTGTTATTGATGACATGCTTCCAGTATTGATACGTTAAGTAAATATAAAAATTAAGTTTTCTAAATTGTAAACATTTTTTATATATTTTTCTTGATTCCCAATACTGTTACGAAAATGGAAACAATGTAACATGTAACATGAAAACGGTAATCAAAAACTAGAAAATCAAAAACCATCAGTATGAAAGAAAAGGAGATAGACAAGCAAGACAGAAAACAACTTAAATAAAGTACACAAACTACAATGAAATCGCGATGAAATTCTCGAGAAGGCGAAACCACGAACAATCGACTTCAAAAACGTTCATCAGACTGTTTATGTGATCATATTAAAAGACAAAACAAAGCAGACAACGAGTAGTGAGATTTCATTCAGTCTTGTGTGAAGACGCGTTGCATGTGAAGAGAACAGTCGTGGTTTGAAGGTATCCGTTGCAGCAAAGAAGAATACCGAACAAGCAATTATTGGTGTTTACGACAAGTTATAAACAGTGGCACACAGAAACAGTACGAACAATAAAGAAATTGAAACTAAACACCAAATTATTATTTTGTTTGCAATCAACGAACTTATATTTCAAACGTTTTTAAAAAGGTAAAAATATTACCTTCACTGAAAGGTCTATTCTGTAGGTGATCCGTTAACCAGATCAGAAGGGCGAAACAGTTTCATTGTTCTATTTGCTGATAGCCAGGTTGTGACTCTATTTTTAAAGCATTAGATACAGTATAGCACAATGCAACTTTATGGTTGGTAGTCAGTTCAATCGTGTCGAATATGCGAATCCAAGAACAATTTTATTTGCTCTTAGAGTCTTTAGCAATGCCTACACTAACAAAGTTCAAATTTTTGACGATTTTCATCTCTAGTTCTTGGCGTTTTTATTCAGAATTTCTGCTAATTGGGAAGTAAAACTCAGTAATATTGTAACTACACTCAAAATTGGGCTGTAATGGACGTACACGGATATATCTGAGGGTAATTGAATCAATAATAAAACCACATTTTAAAGGTATGCATTATGTTTTGTTCATAATAATTTAAAACTACTTTTTTTAATTATTGAAATAAAATTTTTTGCTGGAGTTGGTTTTAACACTTTAGTGTTAAAACTTTTTGCTTATACTCGGTTAAATAAACAGTAATTTTAATTAGACTTTAAATAAATTTTTGCTACCAAACCATTAAAAGAAATTAATACTCATGACAAGAACATTTAAAAAATATACGAAGGAAAAAATATTTTACTGTCTTCCAAGACGGAGAAGATATAATAGTCTTATATCCTGCCTAGAGGCGAAAACATTAATTTATGCGCTAGTGTTTACTGTGGTAGAATTGCAGTGTTTTAATCCAAATGTACAGCTAAGGAAGAAAATATATGATAGAAATTTATTTTAGATGTTTTGGTTAAGTAATAGCAAGAATTTTAATTTTTAATGTTACTTATTACAACGCTGCATAAATTTTCTTCCCAAAAATAATAACTTCTCTGATATCGACACCATGAACTTACCGTTATTTTTTATATCCTGTTTTGATATCGTTGTCGATATATATAAAAATGAATGTGTGTTTATTTGTTTGTGGGTTTATTTGAAGTCTATAGAGGTCTAAACGGCTAGACCGATTTTCTTGAAATTTTAGCTGTACTTTCCAGTATGTCTGGAAGGAACTATAGGCTATATTTTATTTTAAAATTTAAAATAGGCGTGGTGCCACGCCCACATACCCAATAAGTATTTAAGTCCTCAAATTTTGTTTGGGCAAAATGGGCGGACTGGCTATAGTGGACGCATCACTATAAATATAAAAATAAATGTTTATTTGTATGTACCTTATAGAATCGTAAACTGTGCATTTCATTATGTTATGGTCTTTATTAAAGTTGTTTCGCATGAGCCGATGAAAATTTCTCAGTTGGTATGATCAATTTTCAATAGGTGGTGCCACTGAAAATTACTCAAAATGAATTAAATCTTAAACTGTGCATTCTTTAACAAAGTTGTTATGTATGAGTCGATGGAGATTGGTGCGATTAATTTCCGATGGATGGCGTCACTGAAAATTATTATCTTCAATCACGGATAAAAACAGCCTCAGAATCAGACGAGTACTGTGACTGGAAAATCTTCGAGTATATGCCCGTTCGCATGAACCACTTAAACAACGGGAAGTGAGATTAGAAACTGATCGAATGCGTACTACTCAGGCCATTTCATCTGAATCATCAGGACAACGGCAAACAAAATCAATAAAATGATTCAAAATTAAGTGAACATTTGTGTAATACATTTCCTTCAAATTTATTTTAGTTGGGAGCGCAGCAACACGGTCATTATATAGCTAGTTATATATAAAGCCATTAAGATTATATTCTTGTACAATTTATCCAATTTATCTTTATGGAGACAAAGGGAAAACTGAACTTCTATTTGACTAATTTTAGGACTAGCTGTGGCTGCACAAGTTTGGATAAGAGGGATCCTTATCTTAACAACACTGTGTGAATGAGGATAAAAATGCAGAACGTAGATTGGTTTGTGAAATAGATGCCAGTCTGTGTCCGCTTGTCGCACAAAATTTTCCAATTACAGACCCCAGCGATGAAGAGTCATAAAGTTTAATAAAATAATTTTAAAATACGGCTAATCAAAGTAATAAGTGAGTGTAAGAATATTTTGAGATTAATTTGAAATTCGAAAAATTATTTTTTAAGTGGAAAACTGTTAATTGTTTTCCTTTTAAATTCAATCTCTAAAAACTCTTACATATCTAGAGTTATTTCATTAATTTTTTGTTTGTTTTGGAACCCTTAAAATGTTCAACTTCAATATCCTTTTACTTTCCATTGTTCTACTAACACAACACCATATTTATGCAGAGTGTGTCAACAGTATCCCTTTCCAACTTTTCCAACCACAATGTACAACCACAAAACGGTATAAATAGGTCACTAGATAAACTCTTGTTTTTCCTGTTACACTTCCTTCAGGGGTTTTTATTTACAATTGTTTATTTTACTAAAATTATATTAAATATCCCTAAAAAAGTTGTGCTTTTAACATTTGCCGTGAAATTATATCAGAAACGTTATCTGCTAGCAAACACTTTTCCAATGTAGACAGTTTAATTTCGTTAAATATTTCTGAATTCGAATTTTCTGTTTTTCAATGTTTATTCCACCGTTAAACGCATTCATATTGGTAATGAGAGCTGATATTGGTGTTGTCACTTTAGCTGTTGATTTGACAATATTATTGAAGGGCTCCTATAAGAGGAAAAGACGAGCATAAACATTTGCTGTTTAATACCATGTTGGGGTCAAAATTATTTCAAGCTCTCAAATTTATACAACTAAGTCAACATAAATCTGACGCAGATGTTATATGAATAATTATATTAAATTGAGGACAATCATCTTTTAAAAATTATAAGATTACGTTACGACATTAAATTGGAACGTAAACTAATTTGTTTGCTTGCAGAGGTTGCAATATACGTTTGGATCATAGGTGATTGCACTTACCTCATAATTAAACTCCGCTATCCCGCCGTGGTCTAGTGGGTAGTGTGTTGGCTTATTAGACAAAAGGCCCGGGTTCGAATACCAGGTCAGACATCAAAACGAAAAAATATTTCTTCGGCGACTTCCTCTCAGCAGATTTCTGGCAAAGACTCTGAGAGTAAAAATTGCCATGAAAAGCTTCTCAAAAATCTGTCGTTCGGAGTCGACTTTAAACTGTAGGTCCCGCCACTCATGTATAAAATTAACGCACACAGCATAAGTGGTGTGAGAAGCTAGGTCGTAATCCTGACTGAAGGGTTTGTAATGGCCAATTATGTATGTATCCCGCACCAAAGATAAAAAATGAATCGTTTTTCCGCTACTCATATGCACTCATGCAATTTTGAGTATGAGTAAATCACCAGAATTGAAATTCAACTTCTCTGATACATTCGTACTCGCTACAACATTGATTTATAGGTATAAGTAGCAATGAGTATGCTTACAATGTCGCCATCAAACTCATAACATCCGAAAAATTTTGATTCATATGCCTACTCATTCAGATTCATAAGTTTAGAAAAATACTTATAAGTGATTCGAGTGGCTCGAATCATTCATCAAAATTTACAATCTTTGTTGTTGTTGCATAGACAAACAAAGAAGAAAGAAAAGACAAAGACAACAAGCAAACAATACACACTATCTTTTTGAGAGTATAGCACTGTTCGTACGCGAATCATACTTGTTTTGTGTTAAGTAGAGACGAGTCGAAGTCAATAACATCTTACGTATTGTTAAGTATGAATACGACGAGTACTTCCAAATTTGAGTATTAGTATCATATTTAAATAATTATGAATGCGTATAAGTATCAGAAATTATAAGTACCACTCGAATCTACTCATTGTTTTGAATACTCGTTGCTGATCTCTATCTCACACCTCGTAAGCATTATATAAAGTAGAGAATAACGCCCCGCTTTTAGGTGGTGTGGAATGTTTTTTGTTCTTTGTTTTCAGGACATACTCACCGAGTTTTGTCAATTTTTATCCACTTTTCATTTCTACGTAACATTTCATGTAATATGATTTCAATAGTACCAGGACCAATTTCCCTCAGATATTTTATATGATAACTGATGTTTAAATGTGTACTTAAATGGAAACAAAAACTTACTTTTTAGTCTTTGAATAACGACTGTCCATTTTAGGGCAAATTTTATTGTACATTAAATTTTTAGTCATTGCAAAAAAAAAAAATTTATTATATAAATCATCACAATCACATACATAATAAATTTTTAATTTGTAATGTCCTTACAAAAACGATAATTATTGTACGTTATCTTTAACGTACGTTTCTAGGGTTACAGAGTCGTAGTATACATATGTGTATACACTGTATGAAACAGGCAGAAACTATTTTTCATGTTTGTTCACTTTGGTTAACAAAATATTATTCACGCCTTTGAAATTGTGTAAAATCTGATTGTTTTCGTTGATTTCGAAATTACAATTACATACAGACATACATACATATGTAAATATTTAAAGAATATAAAAATATGCCATAACACGTAAAGTTCATAAAGTTTTACTTTAGCTCTTGCCCATGCACAGGATATTAAAAGTAAAGTAAATTAAAAACTGTAAACAACGACGTAACCAAACGATATAGCAAATATACGTTCGCAGGTGTAGGTGTTCATTGCTATCAATAACTTAAAAACAATGCAATATGTATTCCAAAAGAGAACACCAAATTGTCTCTCTTGGAAGAAAAAATTAAATAAACAAATATTCGACGAATAATTTTCGGTGATCATCGGCCTTTCTTTGGTGTAACATCCCCTTCAAATAATCGAATGCTAGAAAAATATCGTTCTTTTATAAAATTACTAGCAGATTGTACGCGGCGGGTTATAAATATAACAATAAATAAAAATCCGGTTTCGAAACCGGCTTCTTAAAAAATGCTATTTTTCAAAATACTCGGAAACCGGTTTATCGAAAAACCCAGTTTTTTGAATACTCTAAGGGCCATTATTATAATTTACCTTTAACAAAAGGGAGGATCTTAACGGAGAGATAAATTGTTTTTCATTATTACGAGTACCCAATAAGATAGAAGTGACTGATAAGCTAAAGGGAAGATCATCCTACCTTTAACATTTAAAGGTCACTTTCTGTTTGAACTTACTATATCATATACTATTTTCGATGTGGCAATTTCAAATTTAAACAAAATTAGCATATACAACAACCAAAACGAAGTTTTCCTTTTGTACTGCGTTAAAAAAAAATTGTTTAATTAAGCAGTTTTATCCATTTTGCTATGGCACTGCCATATTTTTGAAAAAGTTAATTTTGTTTTATCGGTAAGTTATAATAACCAAAATAAGTTAAAGGTACCTTTGCCGTTCACTTTTGCTAAAGGTTCCTTTACCTATCGACAACTTTAAAGGTAAGTTGTAATAATGGCCCTAAGTCCTAAATATAAATGCATACAATTTCCCATTTTTCGCCACTTCTCCCTTTTTGGACCTCTTTTGGTCCAACTTTATAAACGGAGGCTAAATCGTAAATAATATCTTTAAAACAAATAAAATACAGCATTTATGCATAAAGTACTAATTTTTGCCCTTTTTTTTCTTCCTTTGTCCCTTTATCCCAAGGGGAAACCCTTTGGTTAAATTTATTTAAAATTCATAACCGACTGAAGCTAGATCAATATCTCAAATTTTAAGAAAATTTAAGCGTTCAGGCGGGAATTGGTATGTACTTAATTTGACCGTTTTGCCCCTGTTTCCCATTTTGGGGCCCTATTGGTTCAACTTTAGAAACGTAACACCTCTAATAGCTATATAGGAAACTTAACCAAGCTAAATCCTAAAAAATACCTTTAAAACTGATCAAATACAGCGTTTATGCTTAAAAGTATTAATTTTAATTATTTATTTTTACTCATTTTTTCTCCCTTTGTCCCATTTTTTCACCTGTTTTTGTAAAAATTCTGAAAAGATTTATAGCCTATAACCTGCACCAAATTTCAAGAAAATCGGTCTAGATGTTCAGGCTTGATTGGCAAACAAACAAACAAAAAAACAGACTAACAGAAAGATTTATAATATATATAAGAATTAGGATGACACACTAAATACTTATTGGGTATGTGGGTGTGGCACCTTGCCTACTTGAAATTAAAAAATAAAAAGTATCCTATAGTACCTTCCAAACACACAGGAAGGTACTGTTAAAATTTCAAGAAAATCGGTCCAACCGTTGAATCGGTTTAAATTCGACACCTAGCTTCGTTGGTCAATATCCTATTTATAAATTTAAGAAAAACAGTGTGTAAGAGGTATAATCGAAATTCGTTTGATGTCATTATTTGTGGAACTTAATATCGTTTAAATGTCCGTCACGGATTCTTACCCAATTCAGGCCAAAAGAAATTGGTAACCATCCGCCAGCCCAAAATCCACAATAATATAAATAATAGATTGACTTGATCTCGGATATCAAACGATTACTTTCATTCCAAATTTGAAAATTTTATTTTTTTTTAACGTACCATTAATCAAAAAAAAAAAAAAAAAGCATCCAATAGCAGAATATAGCTTTTTAAGAAAATTGGGGTCAGTTGCCAACTGGTCCACACCAAATTCAGTGATCACACGTCACTGTCTACGACCTTTACTTTCAGTTCCTGAGTCATTTAAATTTTGTACATGTGCAGGCTCAAGCCTTGAAACCTAATTAGGAAACTTGTGGTCTGCGATAGACCAAGTTTCTGCGATCGATGTAAAGTCGACTGTATCGAATTCTCCAGCGAAAAGCAGCGATCAATTATTTCTTGAACCACTGAACTCGATTTTATTTTTAAAATTTCAAATATCGCTCTCAGTATTGCGATGTTGGCGATTGTGAAATGGGTGAAGAACGTTACGTTACCGGAACAGAACATCCATTTTGATTAGAAATATTTAGTATTTGCACGTGTTTTTGAAGTCTATATTCACCGAAATTCGATTGACCGAAATCAAAAACAAAATAAACCTATTTTTGAAAAGAATAGTGATTGACATCGAGTCCAGTTGAAAGTCATTTGTCGCCAATATTAGCGCGGGTACACTTGGGGAAGTACAATTGAAATGCTTTTAACAAATTATAAAAAAAAATCATTTTACCCTAAATTGTTTATCTTTTTCGATACCATAAAAATTAACGGGTCCCCCATCTAACGTTTTTTTTTCAACTAGTACTTATTTCGTGAATGGTAACACTTAGATCATGTCTGATTTGACAGTTATTTTTATCCTTCCGCTGAACGAATATGGTTGTGTATATGCGTTTACGCTTCGCTAAGTGGGCCTGCGATCGACTTACAGAAGATGCCGATTTTGGCGAAAAAAAAAAATCATCTTTTCAGATGAAGCTCATTTTAATCTTGGTGGGTATGTAAACAAGAAAAATTGTCGCATTAGGGGTACAGAAAACCCGCACGCATACTTTGAAAAGCCGACGCACCCAAAACGAGTCACTGTTTGGTGCGAATTTTGGTCCAGAAGCATAATTGGGCCATTTTTCTTCGAAAATGAGCAAGGAGTGAGTGGCCGTTACAGTCAATGGCGATAATTATCCGGTTATGTTGCACAAATTTTTGCTCCCAAAAAATTGAAGAGAAGAATATTGCGACATTTGATTTAAACAGGACGGCGATACGTGCCACACAGCCGAAGCTACACTGGATGTTCTGCACTCTATTTTTGAAGATCGCATTATCAGATGTGATGTTGTTTGGCTACCTCAGATTATTTGTGGGGTGCCGCCAGAGATAAGTAACAGACGAAATTTGGCGCTTTAAAGGACAATATTCGTGAAGCCAATCGTGTAGGCATGGCCAGCCGAGGCAGCCTTTTGAATGAAATTATTTTCTATTATTAACCGGAAGAATTGTACTTTCAAATAAAAAAATAAATTTGAGACATTTTGATCACAAATTGTGCATAAATTTGTGATCGAATAAAACTTTTTTTTAGTTTTTAAACATATTCTCTTATTAAAATTTTTTTAAAAGTGCTCGTTGAAATAAGATGGGAGCCATTCTACATACATGCATATAACAAAAAACAATAGTTTAATAACAAAGGATTTAGTGTTTATACATACATACATATACAAAAAAACCTAGAGAACAGTTTATATTTAAAACACATTGCGTTGCCCTTTAATTATGCGATATGAGGCAGAGAGTTCCCATAACGCCCAGTACTAGTTAAGAAATGTCAATCACAGTTTAACACGTTCCCTGCCACGTGTACCGTTTTTGGTGCACGCCAAACCTCATTTCTACGCCAAGCTGTTTATGTTTATACCCAAAATTTAATTATTAGTAGGACTATTTTATGTAACGTAATGATGTTTAGAGCAATTTTAGACTGATGTACCGATAACGGTACACGTGGCGTGGTCATTAGTTATCGGACCACTTTTGAACTTTTATTGAATACGACAGTTGTAAATGCATCGATTTTATATACTACAAGAAACAATAGTTTAATTTCACCTTTAAAAATATAGAATGTTACTGATTTCATATTTATGTAAGACAAATTATGATGTATTTTCTGAAGAAGGTGACCATGTCCTACCTTCTAGAATTACACCATGAGTTACAAAACTGTAATGGTAGACCAGTAAAAAGGATGCAGCCAATCCATGGTATGCAGAAACTATGAAAAATTATAATAGTGTAATCAAACTTGAGTAAAATATGTATTTTTTTTTTGTACATTGCCCTTATGTCCCTTATTCTATATGAAATAAATTTAATTTTATGTTGTTATTTTGTGCATTTTGTCCTTTGAATAGTAGTAATTTTGAAAATTACATACATTTTTTCAAAAATAAAAAAAGAACATGTATTTTTATAGATTTCTGAAAGTAGTTATCGTGTACCGAAAATGGTACACGTGGCCTAGAAATGACATCTTCTCAAAAACAGCTTGGCAGGGAAACTGTTAAAAATCAAGCGAATATAAATCAGCATCTTTCCAAGAACAGAATTTGAAGATCGAAATCGCCTATACAAGTAATCGGGTTCTTTTGTGTAAATAACTTTGTGCAGAAATATAAGTGTCCGAAATTCTAAGCAGGGTTTCAAACGATAAATCATTCAAACACCTCGCTTATGCTCTTTTTATTCCCTAAACATATCGCAAAATTGCATTGTACGCTACATTAAAACGACCTTTGTTAACCGCATCGTAGGATACAAATATCTCACAGGCGTATGATAACTTTAACTAATAGTTCACGAATATTATGCGAAGCTAAATATTGAAATGTATACATACATAGTAGACTCTTCAATATGGCAATCGTAGATCCCCCAAGAATGATAAACTAAAGATAACGCCATCACGCACACAAAATTAAAACTTTCACGCAAATTGTGTTCCTATTGGCTAATGATAATGTAAGTTATATTGCAGGGCTGCCAACTACTTTCACGTAGTGCACACATTTTTCAGAAGAAATGTTAATTTACATATGAAAAAGACTTGGCAACCTTTAAAATAGCTCAACTACGTCATCTAGCGGGAAATCATGCGCAAGGCGTAATCTTTAGTTTATCATTCTTGGATCCCCCTACTGCATTTATATGTATGGAATACACAAACTCTTTGTTACATTTTTTTTTAATTTATTATTTTAACACATATTTTAATTTTCTTTGTGTTTTCGTTTAGTGTTTATACACACTATTTTGGATTTAATCTTTAATAAAACTAAGAAAAAACAAAACCGTAAAAAGAAATATGTAATGTCATAAGCTCTTAAAGCCATTTAAGAAAAAGAAAATTTCTTATTTGTTATTCTCATTTTGTGTCTATCATTAATAGTGATAAATTACTATCAACAAGGTAAGTACGTCATTCTGTAATAGATGACTTTTCCTTTCATTTGAATGGTTTATTAGGCACACATACCTACAGTGGTGGTGCTATAATTATCACACAATACGACCTTTTACTTTTACCAGTAACGGACAGTTAGGAAATATTTTTCCAAATTTATTTAAGAGCAGTTCTATAAGGTATTTATATTTACTTCAATAAAAGAATTTAACAATGACAATGACAACTTGGTTATGTAATTACCACACCACCATTTAAAATGTACAAAATCTTCATTTGGATTTGATTCTTTTTAATATTTTGTGAAGGTTCTTCCTCTCTTTAACAATAACTTGAGAAATTCCAGGGAAACTCACGAAAAGTTTTTGACATCTTTCATATTGCCACTTGAACAACTATGTCATAAGGTCGTTCCATTAATTGCATTTTAATCAGAACTTAATGCTGACCATTATATAATTTCAACTAATTAGTTCTCTAATTACTTTATTGAATCACACGGTGTATTATCGTTATCACTATCATCATTAACGCGCTTAAAATTCATTTTACATACATGTTTTCAGGAGCGAAAGAGGTCAGATGAATATACGTATGCTATGGGGAAGCAGGTCCTATAACATCTCTATGCTGAATTGCCTTCAAAGTATAGCGTGGATTCAAATGTTACATAGGTAGAAGCCAAACGTTGTTTTTTCAATTGGAGTCAAATCGATTGAATTGAGTTCCAATATTATATTTATTGGCGGCAAATATTTTGTAGTACAAATGGCAAATTTGTGGTAATTTAAATTTTTTTAATATTGTAATTGCAAATGTGATTTAACATTGTACATATTGATTACAGTCTAGGTTCTCACACCACACATATTGTGTGCGTTAATTTTGAACGTGAGTGGCGGGACCTACAGTTTAGCATCAACTCCGAAAGACAGGTTTTTGAGAAACTGTCTCATGGCAGGTTCATTTACTCTCGGAGTTTTTGCCAGAAATCTGCTTAGAGATACGAACCTGGGCTTTACGTTTAATAAGTCAACACACTATCCCTTAGACTACGCCGACATCATTTGGTAATAAATTCCTGAAATGTACTTTTCTTCATTCGAAAATGAGAGTAAAAACGATACGTCCGGCATGCTTGCGATAATTTTACAAGAATTTAAATTTTTAGCAATTTTTATTTCTGAATCTTGGCTAGCTGGTAATGTTAATGGAATTTCTATTATCAGCCAAATCGGTCAATCAATAGCAAAAGCAGTGTAGCAATAAAACGTTGCTTTGCATTGTAAACGAATTTCTTTGGGGAAATTGTTTGGGGAGTTGCATTCGCGTTTATGAAGTCAGTCATTTGCTTTTCGTGTTTGTGCATAATTATTATAATTTTGCGAAACTTAGATGTAAATAAGCATTTTTTATACAGTTTTTATAAAGTAAATTTAAAAAAAAACCTAAATGAAATGTAATGCAATACGAAACCATGTCATCTAATTTAATTGTTTTCATCTCACTGAGACAATGATAACTAAATACATTATGTACTAATCTTACGAAACTTAAGTTAGTTTAAAAATTGTTGTTGATGACAATATTTATTTACTAGGTTTCATCAGTTCCAACCGGTAAATTATTTTAAACAGCATGTGACAATATGACAAATGAATCACTTTAGAAATCATAATCAACACAAACTTTTTATTGAATGGGTGTTCTAATTATAAAATCACCACTGTACATAATCGTTCATTACGAAAAGTATAGAAACCTAAAATTTTCTGTTTCTGTGTTTGTTACACAATTAAGAATTTACATTACCATAAATCGATTTATCAAGATTGAATAATTAGAGCTAAATAAAAATTTTTTTATTTTGAACTATGACCCTAGGAGTAAAAGACAAAGTTTTAAAGTCAAATACAGTTTAAATATCAAATTGTTTATGAAGGAAAAAAATTTAATTTAATATTAATTTCGATACATTTTATTTGGAACTAATTCGGTAAAAGTGAAAAAAAATTATACGAATTTCAAGTTAGAAAAAATTGTTCTTTATCCCATAACATTAGGCGGAGGACCCCACTTAAAGCACTAGCTCCCACTTACGCTAGTGTTTAAGCTCATTCCCTAGACAATACCACCCTGATATTACAACAACCAAGAAGAATAGCAAATAGGAAACTGATATATGTTGTGAAAGCTAGTCTCTCCCCCGTCCTTAGCTCTGGCTGACGTCATCGCGAGTCTCTCAGCAAGCCTTCGTAATGGCACTTGAGAATCGCAATGTTAGGATTGATGGTCATGGAATTTAGTGGCACCAGGTCAACAGTACTCCTGTTATCCATATCAGTCTTACTGGGTGTAGCAATATTGTACGTACTTATCTGATCCCTAGGAACTTCAGCATACCAGCGAAGTGAGTAAACAACATTTCAAAGATTGTGGGCCTAATACCACCCCTGTCCAGATCGTAAGCAGTGCAATTTTCAACGATTTCCCTATATAAATGTTCCTTTTGAAGAATAAGAAATTTCCTTAAAACTCCTCCTTGATATCAACACGCTTTATAAATATACAACGGGCTACTCTGTCCACTGTTTTCATACCTTCGGTGTAGACTTCAAGAGCTGCAGAAACGGGAAATCCTAGTTTCTCTTTCAAATTAAGTGTCCATTTCAAAATGTTTTAATGAAACGTATAATCTATCTATGTCTTCCAGATCCAGATTAAACTTCATTAAGATTATTTTGCAACCAGTACTCCCTCTACTTCAGTAAAGGTTCAGAAAGAGCCGATCGTGCACTTGTAATCAATCCATCAATTGACAACAGCACTTGTGCAGTAGAGTAAAGTTGGTTCCACTACGGTCCAAAAGAGTAAGAATGTAATGGCGACTTTAAGCCCCCAAGTCGTACATGCTTTGCTTTTAGAGATATAAAACGCTATGGTCGCATTCTTCGCTCTCTATGAATTTATTCCAGCATGCGAATTCAGGATCCGAATTGACCTATGCTTAACAGAGATAGGTATTATTATAAAATACCTATCCCAGAGTTGCTATTTGCCAAGTTTGCCCTTCTTCTCGAAGTTTCTTGAGATGCGAAACAGTTTTCATTAAATTTGTTTTCCAACAAGACAAGTTTTTTCGACAAAATTAAATTTAAAATTTTTTCAATGAATAATATATTGTGTAAACAAATAGAGATGTTTTTTAAAATAAAAACAAATGGCAATGCTGGCCTATCCTATCAAACCTATCAAATTATGAATGCAGTCAGCTGTTTGGTGCGTATCACCAAATAAATCCCCATCAGTTTTCCCTAAGGCGAAAAATTTTGCACCTACATCAGGTTCAACCTTTGTCTGCAACTTGCTTCGCAATATCCTCAAGATTGTTTCAACGCCTATAACTTTATTTGGAACTCTGTCAAATTCCTCAGCACCGACTTTAACTTCTTTGGCATTGTCTTCAGTTTCCTTTCCAATGCCATCAGTTTGTTTTTCGATCCCCACATCAATGACTTCAACTTTCTTATTTTTCAGTTCGTCTTGCCTTATTAAGTTCTTTGAACTTTTCGCCTACGTAAGCCAGTATCGTTGCTAAGTCTCTATTGCTAGCCATTTCTCAAGTGGTACATATTTAATTACCTTCATTCTCTTGAAACTTGGTCGCTGTTAAAGTAAATATCTTATGCTGGTTCTCGACCAGTGTAGTTTAGCCGGTCCACGATGAACTTAATATTGTATTTAACATCAATTGGAAAATCAAAAAAGAAAAAATTAATAAAAATAAAACGTTTTGAGAATTAAATTTTACTTTCCATCATAATTTTTTTTTTTTTTTGCTTTTTAAAACTTCTATATACTAAGCCTACTTCAAGGATAAAGTTAATTTGTGCCGAAAAGAAAGCCTTCTTCAAAATTCATACATCTAGTTGCTTTCAAAGAGAAGTAGCGACTTCTTTATAAGCAATTTCTAAGTAATCGCTTTCCAACGGCCATATTGGGTCAATGAAGGAGACAATATATTCAAACTAACAAAATTTAAAATTTTCAAATTATATATTATCCTTGAATTAAATGTCAATCAATCTATAAATAATTTTTGGCTTCTTACAGAGGATTTCTGACATACCTATAATCACTCAATCATTTGGAAAATTTTAAGAAATTATTTAACCATTTAAGGGTCATTACTGCAACTTGCGGATTAAGTTGGGTTTAGTTAAATGAAACGTTAGCTAAAGTGAACTTTAAAATCATCTCTAATTTCTTTTTGTTATTACAACGTAATGATAAAATAAAGTTAACGTTTTCAAAAATATGGCAGTGCCGAAGCAATGTCGAGAACACTGCTCACTTAAACAAAATATTTTTAAATGCAGCAGCAATGACGTGCTTTTTCGTTTTTGTTGTATTTGAACATTTTGTTTATATTTGAAGTTGCCATATTGAAAATAATATATAATATGACAAGTTCAAACATATACTTGTACTTTAAAAATGATTGGTAGGATAATCCTCCCTTTAGATTAACGCTCACTTCTACCTTATTGTCCACTTATAATAATGAAAAACAATTTCTGCCCGTTAAAATCCTGCCTTTAGTTAACGGTAAGTTGAACTAATGGCCCTAAATATTATTAACAAATTGTAACAGAGGTATTATTATTTCATATTTTCATTTCATTTCATTTTATGCTTCCAGCAGTACTCATTATAAATGAAACAGGCATGCTCCCTTAATATAACATATTTCTTTATGACAATACCTTCCATATTTTGTTTGTGTTTGTGTTTGAATTTTTCTAGTATTAATTTGGTGCCAAGTATTTTATGTCGAAGTTAGTATGAAAACACAAAACAAAGGAAATATGTCCGCTGCTTGAAGCAGCAAGGAAGGATAAAAACATTAATTAGAAAGGAATTACATAAAGGCTACAAGAAACACTTCCGGCTAAATTGTGTTTTTTACATTAAAGCAGGTAGTAAAACATCATAATTAGCAGCATTAAGTTTAGTAATTACGACAGCACACAGTGAAGATGATTAAATTTAATGTCATTTCAAGCATCGATTTTGCATCTGATTACGTACTGCAAAGGTCTTGAAGGAATACTATGCTGGAGTGGTAAGCAAAAATTAAGTATTTCTCCTTGCACTTGACTACTAGGCTATCTAACATATGTAAATCACTGTAAAAGCGTGATTAAATTTTATAAACCAAATTTAGTTTATTAGAGGCATAAGATTTCTTCCTATCAGATACTAGGTTCTTACGAGCGCATTGTGCGAACGACTGAAGTGATTCGTCAAAACATTGATGGGATCTTATCAGACCTGGTAACTCCACAATCGACCACATTAATTCAAATCCTGGAGAAAACCCATGAATAATAAGTCGACACATACCACCTCTTTGTTGAGAGCTTTGGAGAGCCCTATAAGGAATCCTGTTTTTACGGCAATGTCTGAGATTGGTATTTCTGCGAAGTTGATAATGCTATGAGGAAAGACATTGAGCAACATCTCCTGTTACGTCAAGGTAGAAACGAACTTGCTTATGTACGCTGACGACATTAACGTAATAAGGCGTACCAAACGAGATGTTATTGCTGCCTTTAGCGCTATAGAACGATCGGTTAAGATGGGCTAGTAAATGTGGGCAAAACTAAATACATTGCGGTAAATAACTATACTTTCGATGTTATTAATGATATTGTTTATCTTGGCTCCGCCGTTATCACCGAAAATTATGTCAGTCTGTAGATCAACCGTGAGATCACTGATCCGGCGCTTTGTAGAGCATGACCGTGTATGTGTTGGTATAACGAAAGTTCTGTAGTCGACTAATATGACAAAGGCGCACAAAAAACAGTAGCATATGGGAGGACGTGATACGGCAGACTATAATCCAAAAAATGAGTCCTTAATGGTCAATTAGGTAAGTAAATATATAAAAATCGGAATACATCATTCACAGTTTTTAAATTGGTGGACTACTCTGTGTTATCGAGGGCTTTTTGAACAGTTCACAGTGGTACTTTGGTGACAAAAAAGCAAAACACTGGCAATTTCTTTTATAAATCGCACGGTCCAGAAGTAGCCTTAGTGCAGCAACGAACTTTCTGACGACTCTATGTGGATGTATTCCTTTTCAACAATCACTCGAGGACTCTCATTTGGCAAATTACGGATATTCTGCTTGTTAACGAATCCACTAACTGATAGTATGCCTCGTCACTAAAAATGATTTCCTGTATCTGTCTGTTCAACCAACCATTCTGCTTATAGACGACGTTTGAGCTGATCAGTAGGCTTGAAGTTTTGGGTTCATTGGACCTTGCAAGTGTATAAATTCAAATCTGTATACAAAATTCACATAGCAATATCCACGAGGTGTTAAATAGTAAGACGCAAAACGAGAATTGGACGAGAATTTCACTTTTTACAGACCCGGTTTGATGAAATTTTTGTACCATTCTCTCAATTGTGAAGACATTTGGTCGGTTATACTGACCAAAAAAATTACAAAATACACTAAAATTAATTTTGATTTAAACGGCCCTTTTCGTAAAAGGCTTCAAAAAATTTACCGCGTCGCTCATCTCTCTGTTTTTGAATTGAAAAACGTAATTCAATAAGACAGAATTGAACATATTATTTCTAAAGCACTTTTTTTTTGTCGGTTGAAAATATCTCCCATGCCACCGCATCAAATTTAATGAATGAGATATCATTTTAAAGCTCATATCTAACAGCAATGACGAAAAATAATTATAAATTGAAAAATTAATATTTTCATTGATAAAAATTATATTTTATCTAGAACTGCATGATAATACTGTTGTCATTATGATTATATGTTTTTGTTCAAGTGTGGTAATACAGCGTCGCTTAATAGCAATGTAGTTCTAAATAATATAGTATGTATTAAAATGCATTCTGGCAATACCGCTATTTACTATAATGCTGTTTATTACTTTTTTACTTACTTAATTGGTCATTACAACCCTTCAGTCAGGATTATTGACCTAGATCCTCACACAACTTATGTTGTGTGTGTTAATTTTATACATAAGTGGCGGGACCTACAGTTTAAAGTCGACTCCGCACGACAGATTTTTGGGAAACTTTTCATGGGAATTTTATTTACTCTCATAGCTTTTGCCAGAAATCTCCTGGTTAGCCGTTTATTACTAAGTCATTTATATATAATATGCGTATTTAGTTGTGAAAAGCTGTTTTGGCAATACTTTGCTGTAGTTGTTAGATCAATTGCGATTAACAGGGTCACTTAATTGTAATGCTCCTCCACATAATGGAATATAAAGTTGTAAAAGCCATTTTGGTAATGTCGTTATTGTCATGGCATTGTTTGTTTTATGAAATGTAGTAATACGGGTTAATAAATGGTGCCAGGCTAATCGGAACAAGCAAAAAGCACATGATATTAGCAAAAATTATTCGTGCCGATAAAACGAATCAACCTTACACCTTCTGATCCAACTGCGCCTTTCCGAATGACACGAAAACAATTTCCTGTGAAAGTTGCTTTTGCTATAACGATAAACAAAGCACAAGGTCAAACCCTTCAAAAGGTCAAACTATTTTACCAGAACCAGTCTTTTCACATGGGCAGTTATACGAGGCTTTTTCTCGAGTGCGTACGTTTAAAGATATTTTTGTTTGTACTCGTACGGGCAAAAAGTTAACGATGATCATGTCATTACCTCTAACATTGTATTTAAAGAAGTATTATAAAAGCATTGTCGAAAATTACAGAGAGAGGAGAAGGGATGAGCGACGCCTTTTCAGACGCAAGAAGAGGGAGCAGGAAAGGCGTGAGCGTGAGGAAGTCGAGATGTACAGATGTAGGAATAACGCTCGAAAATTTTATCAAAAGGTTAAGCGTCTGACCGAGGGGTATAAGCCCGGAGTGTCTTCCTGCAAGGATGAGAATGGAAACCTGGTTACACATCCGCAAGGGGTGCTGAGGTTGTGGAGGAAACACTTCTCTACTCTGCTGCAAGGCGATGACGACATTAATACCGCCTCTAGAGATGATGTTCCGAACCCGATCAATGATGACGGCGTGGAGATTCCACCGTCTAGCCATGAGGAGGTTAAAGTCGCGATTATGCGACTTAAAAACAACAAAGCGGCAGGTCCTGATGGCCTCCCCTCTGAATTGTTTAAGACCGGATGTAATGAGTTGGTAGGACGCATGCACCAGCTCATCTGCAAAATATGGCTAGAGGAAAGTATGCCCAACGATTGGAACCTCAGTGTCCTCTGTCCCGTCCTGAAAAAGGGAGACCCTACGATATGCGCCAACTACAGGGGTGTAAGCCTTCTCCCTATCGCATATAAGGTTCTTACAGGCGTATTGTGTGAACGACTGAAGCCACTCGTCAAAACACTGATTGGACCTTATCAGTGCGGCTTCAGACCTGGCAAGTCCACCATCGACCAGATCTTCACACTACGCCAAATCCTGGAAAAGACCCACGAAAATCAAGTCGACACACACCATCTTTTTGTCGATTATAAGGCTGCTTTCGATAGCCCCATAAGGGATCGTGTTTTTGCCTCAATGTCTGAGCTCGGTATACCTGCTAAGCTGATAAGGCTATGCAGAATGACGTTGAGCAATTCCTGCAGCTCCGTCAAGGTAGGAATGGACCTCTCCGAACCTTTTGATACCGTGCGAGGTTTCAGACAAGGCGATCCCTTATCATGCAACCTCTTCAACTTCGTCATGGAGAGTGTTCTGCGAAAGGCGGGAGTGCATCGTAATGGCACTATTTTTCAAAAAAGTGTCCAGTTGCTTGCGTACGCTGACGACATCGACATCATAGGGCGTACCAAACGAGATGTCACTGCTGCCTTTAGTGCTATTGAACGGGAGTCTAAGAAGATGGGTTTGGCAGTAAATGAGGGCAAAACGAAGTATATGTTATCGACAAGTAGAGCCGTGCGGCGAATTGATTCACAAATTACGGCCGATAACTATACTTTTGATACAGTCAAGGAATTCATTTACCTTGGCTCCGCCGTTACCACCGAAAATGATGTCAGTCTGGAGATCAAGCGCAGGATTACTCTTGCCAACAGGTGCTATTATGGTCTCAATAGGCAATTGAGTAGCAGAGACCTCTCTCGCAAGACAAAACTAATACTCTACAAGACGCTCATCATACCCGTGCTTCTTTATGGCGCAGAAGCATGGACCCTATTAAGAACTGATGCAGCTGCCTTGAGAGTATTCGAGAGAAAGGTCCTACGTAAGATCTTCGGTCCAGTGCGAGTTGGCAATGATTTTCGCATCCGATACAACAGTGAGCTGTATGAGCTCCTCAACGACATGGACGTTGTACAGCGTATTAATATCCGCGGCTGCGCTGGCTTGGCCATGTCGTTCGAATGGAGGAGGATGCTCCGGCGAGACGAGTATTTGATGCGGGGATCTGCAGAAGTCGGCGAAGAGGACGACCTTGTATCCGTTGGAAGGACCAAATCGAGGAAGCTCTGTCATCGATTGGTGTGACCAATTGGCGTAGGCGCGCAAGAAGCAGAAGCGCCTGGAAGGATGTGTTGCGGCAGGCCGAAATCCGTTAATCGGGTTGTTATGGCCAATTAAGTGTAAGTATTATAAAATCATTTAAACATATGTATGTGTGTATGTAAATATGTATGATGATATTATGATTTCTAACATTTTTATACTTTTAATAAAATTTCGAATTTCTAATTATTCTAATATTATACAAAAATGACAATGGTCGCACGTGTCTTCTAGTTGAAGATATTTTACGTTTCCTCACCACAATTTCTATTCGAATTGAGGAACACTTGAATTAGAATATTTTGCCCAATATTTCTATTTGATATTTTTTATTTATTCCTTCAAACTTTTTCCAAATACTTCGTTACTTTATTCAATGGGTTTCAACCATATTTTAGGTCGATAAGTATTAATTGTTGTTTTTTAGTTTACTTTTCTTTTTTATTTTCCGCTAGATTTTAATTTCCAAAAGATTTTACTTACTCAGTTTTATATACTATTGTGTTTTATGCAAATTGTTTGTGTTCTTATTTAAAATTTCCCAATTTAGTTTATCTTTTTGTTTACGTATGCTACATATATTTTAGTTAAAGCAACAATATATTAAAAGTTTATAGTTTCAGTGCATATAAACATTTTTATAGTTTTGAACCAAAATTAGAAAACAGATTCTCCAAGTTTCTTTTACATCTGATCACATCTCTAATCGAGATTAAAAATGAGTATTTAAAAAGATGAGTAGAAACGAATGATATTCATAATTTCTAACATTCATACTTATTTTAATATTATACTCATACTACTCATTTTCAAGGTTTGAAGTACTCATCATAATCATACTTATGTTGATAATGTTGTTGATTTCTACTCTCCATGACTCAATACGTTGAGTCAACGTTTAGAAGAATCACAAGATAATACTCACTAGAAGGTTGTTTGTTTTCTTTCTTTTCTTTATCCTTTGTTTGTAAATGCAACAACAATCAAGATTGAAAATTTTGATGAATGATTTGAATCACTCGAATTATTTATAAGTATTATAAGAATTTTTCTAAATTTATGAATCTGAATGAGTAGGCGTATGAATCAAACATATTTCGAATCTTGTAAGATTGATGTCAACGTTGTACTCATACTCATTGCAACCTGTATTTATGCAAATTAATCAGTTTAGTTGAATCGCACTCATTCGTAATCAAAATTTCATGAGTACTTGTTGTAGCAAAGAAACGATTTATTGTTGATGTTTGATCTTTATTAATAACATAAATATAATAAGTAAATATAATAAGTAAAGTAAATATAATAAGTAAAGTAAATATAATAAGTAAAGTAAATATAATAAGTAAATATATTAATAAATAATCTTTCTGAATTTTTATTGTCCTTAAAGCCTGCGAAAAACAAATTGGCTACAGATTATTCTCAGTTTTCGTTTTTTTTTAATGTCCTAAATCATCGATTTCTTAATACTTTGTATTCAATGTTATCATAAACGATTTTAAATATTTACAACAATTAGTGCTCATAGGACTTCAATGGTTTGAAGCTACATGCGGGAAATTAGTGAAGTTTTTAATCAGTATGTTTTGCCAAATAATCATAGAATAATAATAAATTTTTTTTTATCAAAATGACTGTTGGCAACTGATCATAATTTCCATCGAAAAATCATCTTCATTTCTAAATTAGTTGCTATGCGACCAAACAAATTTGTCGAATTTAATGCTATAGATATGGAATATTGTGAATGCAAGTTGAAATACTAAATAGGTATATTGGTCATTACAATCTTCAGTCATTATTACAACCTAACTTCTCAGATTAGTTCTGATATGTGTGTTAATTTTATACATACAGTGATGGCCTTATAATTGGAAACGACTTAGCAACTTGTATGCTTGTTAATATATTTTCAAAACTTTGTTACTCACTTCAAAACTAATATTTAAAAAAGACAATACGACATGTTAGTTTTAAGTTTAAGTTAAAGCATGTAAGAAAGTTTTGAAAATAAATTAACAAACATACAAGTTGCTTAGTCGCTTCGAATTATAAGGCCACCACTGTAAAGGCCATTATTACAACTTACCTTGAAAGTTGGCGATAGTTAAAGGTACCTTTAGCCAAAGTGAACGGCAAAGTTACCTTTAACTTATTTTGCTTATTACAACTTACCGATAAAACAAAATTAACTTTTTTAAAAATATGGCAGTGCCGGAGCAAGTTTTTTTTAACGCAGTGCAAAAGGAAAACTTCGTTTTAGTTGTTGTATATGCTAATTTTGTTTAAATTTGAAATTGCCACATCGAAAATAGTATATTGTTACGAAAATGGAAATGGTGTTGTTAAAATAATAAACAAATGCTCCAAAAACAACACAATGATCATGCATAAAATGATAAACAAAAGCTACAAAAACAAAACAGCGCACTGTTCACGTGATTAATGAATGAGTAGAAAAATATACCAACAAGAATAAAGGATAAAAAGACGTAAATAACCAACAACAACATGAAGGGAACAAAGAAGTAAACAAGAAACAACAATATGCAGTATAAAATAACGAACAGAGAAATAACCCAACAACAACTAATCTACCTGCTCAAATGTAAACAAGAAACAATAAAAATAAGAATAGGTTGTTTACATTTTTAGAATATTCCCGAAGGACGTCATCATCCTTCAAGGGCATTCATCACACTAAAGATCCAGTGATATAAAAGGCAAGCTAAAGCGAGCAAGAGATGATTCAGAATTCAGAGTTTAAGTTGAATCATTCGTGTGTGCAGACGGCACGTTGTATTCGGAGCGTGAATTAAGCTAGTCGTGTATAACAACATTACGTTTGTTGAAGTGATAAATCTTTCGGTTGTGTGCAGACAAGTTGCGTCTGAAGAAAGCAGTTGTTAGTGTAGTGCTTAGAAAAAGGTTGTGAGCGGAGAATAACTAACAAGTGTTGTTGCTTACAAAAAAGTTGTAAGCAGAGGATTATCACGAACAAACACGTAGAATAAGCTGGAACAGTGGCACAAAAGTTGTGCAGATAATAAGAATTCATTAAAATCAAACACATATTTATTTTTACTTTATTTGCAATCTATCTATCTAAAAATATGAGTTTTAACGTTTTTAAAAAGGTAAAAACGTAACAATATGATATAGTAAGTTCAAACAAAAAGTGAACTTTAAATGTTAAAGGTAGGATGATCTTCCCTTTAGCTTAACGCTCACTTCTATCTTATTGGGTACTCGTAATAATGAAAAACAATTTATCTCTCCGTTAAAATCCTCCCTTTTGTTAAAGATAAGTTATAATAATGGCCCTAAGTCGACTCCGAACTACAGATCTTTGAGAAACTTTTATGGCAATTTTATTTACTCTTATAGTTTTTGCCAGAAATATTTTTTCATTTTCGTTTCGTTCGTGTTGATGACATGGGGTTTGAATTGGGGCTTAACGTCTAATAAGCCATTATTATTATCTTTAGATTATTATATTATTAGATTACGGCGACTATATACTAGATTTTTTATTTATTTATTATTGATTCAGTCGATCCTAATGAAACTTTGACGAATCTCCATAAACATTACACGACGGATTTAAGCGAAAAAATAATATAAAGCGCATCACCTAATTGCTGATTTACAGTTTTAAGATGCGGTCAAGTAATATTAAGTTTAACCATCATAATGAATGAATAATAAGAAAATGTTTGTCAGTTTCTTGTAACATCTTTACTTTTAATACCAGCTTAAGTAACACACGAATTATCGAACTAAAGATTAGAATAGACCCTTGACCTAAGAGAAGATGACTTGGATTACCCTATGCAAGGGTTGACTGTTCTGTTTACGCAACACTTTAATGTTAAACTACTGGGATTACACCATTCTACCTTTATGTCTAGAAATTTCGAATTTTCTGTCCGTGCCTGTCCAGCCCCTGGATCAACGTCTTAAACGTAAAGAAATTAGAAAAAATGTTCTTCCTTTCAGCAGTTTCTGGCAAAAACCGTGAGTGTAGATACAATTTTTTTCTAAACAACCTCGTTTTTTTTTTCTTTTTTGCAAAAATTGGGATAGAAAATGTAATAAATTCAATTCATCAATAACTGAGTCACACAGGAACTAAAGTAACACCCGCAATTTTATTTTGAAAATGTAAAAAACTTTGCTCTTGAGAATTGTCTATAATTTTGTGTGTGTGTTTTATACCATACGCCTTATATTTATTTTCAAACTTAAATAATCACTTTGGGCGAATGTAAGGAGTTAAAAAGGTCAAAATATTGTAGGCCTATACCCTCATTTATTTTTATTTACTTGCAATATCAACCATTAAATAAAGACCCACACTATCTTATGCATAAACGTAGAAACCATAAGAACACGTAGTTTATTTACGAACACACGCGGTGGCACTTAAAGAAAACGTACAAAAATCTTCGTGAAACACTATTAGATAAATCTCTAAGGTGAATAGCAGTTCCATTTCCGTTGTAATACCTTTTAAAATTTCATGCTAAGGTTTGTTGTTATAAAAAAAAATGGATTTGTTTGAAATGATTTTTTTTATAAAGATTTCTTTCTTTTTGTAGTGTTACATTAAGTATTTAGGAATAGTTTTAAAATCTTTCAACCTGCTTATAAGAAAAACTAAATTTAAAAAGAAGTGTGGTAAAGCCACCGCATTTAAAAGCAGGGCAACTATGCCGACCATAGCACTGAACATACATGGAAGAAGTACCGAGAGTATAGGACGAAATAGATTTTCATATTCCCTCAAAAGAAAGAACAATTTATAAAATAGGGATTGCAGTCTTATAGGTAATGTTTAGGCACCCCCTACACGTTGCTAGTAGTTGTACAACAAGTTGCATCAACGGTTGGTTGTTTTCTTCAATCGTTTCTCTCTTACAATTTACAATTTGTTATTACAGCATTGCATCTTAAAAGGTTATAATAACCAATTATAAATGTATGTTTTATCGATACATATTTATCAATAAAAACAAAATTGTTTTTAAGACATCGACGTGTATTGTCCAACCCGAGTAACTGCATAGTCTAAGTTGTTCAGTTAGTTGGGTAGAACTCAAAAATACTTACCTAATACGGGTTTTTGATTTTAACACAAACTTACTGATTATCCAAATATGTTTGAACATATTTTAAAAATCCACAGTTTTTAAAAAAGGGGAAAGATTAGCCTTTGAACTGTGTACATTTTTTTTTTTTTCTTTTTTTGTATAAAACCAGCACTCAGGGAATGGCCCCTACTCACGCAGTGCATTGTACAGGTTTAGGAAAATAGGTTATACCAAGGTGGAAAGAGGGAGTAGTGTTTGTGGATATTTGATTTAAACTTACCAATATTGTAACTGACGGGAAAAACTTTCGCATAAACTTCATTCCATAAGCGAGCAGCGCTGGCAAAAAATCAATTTTCCCTGTAATTCATTGTGCGGTTCACAGGACGGTCAACCACAAAAGGATGTGCTCTGCGAGAAGTACGAGTACCACGTAAAAATATGTGATTATCGGAAACCAAGCCCCTTATCTCTCAAGAACACCTTCCATTATAGTACCGACAGAACAATGAAACACAAGCCACATTGCGACGATGCTTCAACGAATCAATTGAGTTAGATACCATACTGTCATTAATAAGCATCTTCACCCTATCCTGTACGCGGCGGAGAAGCTTCAAAATAGACTTTATACATGAGAGTTGTACTCCATCCGAGGTCGAATGAAGATCCTGTAAATAGTAAAAAGGTCGGATGGAGTGATGTATTTTCTACACCGTTTTAAAAAACCAAGGCACTTGAATGCTTCCTTCGACACGCGAAAAATGTGACCATTCCAACGAGCATCACAACTAATTCTCATGACCAGAATATCAAGAGTTTCCGCCTCCTCAATATTTACATTACCCATAGATACAGATGACAGAACACCAGCACCAGCATCACGCTGGTATATTAAAACACAACATTGAGTCTTGCGCGCGGCCCCACTCTGAGATTGTTATCAGGTCACCTGTGAGTGCGTCATTCATGCTCGACCTCCTTGTCTCAATAGACATAAACAAGAAATGTAAATAAAATTTACAAACTTACAAATTTTATACCCCTTGAAATTTATTCCAACATTGCAAATTGTATATGATATTTTTTATTTTAAAATTTCAAGTAGGCGAGTATAATAACACAATACAATAAGTATTTAATGCGTCATATCTCATAAACTGCAAGAGCTGGATTCCCCAAATTGTGTATAGACAACTACATGAATAAAATGGACAGACTTGCTGTAATAAGCGTGTCACCTCCTATGAAAATATTAAATCAATATATCTAAGAAAATATAAAAGTTAGAGTCCTTAAATTTTGTCGAATCTACTTTAGTATCAATATGAATATTTTAGATAAAAATTCGTTGACTAGAAAAAGGGGTGTGGATAATTTGTGGCAAAAAAGCGCGGACTATTCGGAACAAAATTTTTGTTCTTAAACAATTTTTTTTTACATGTAGTTTGACGTTTCTCTTTTTGAGAGAGAGAGAGAGGGAGGAAGAGAATAAGTTTGCTTCGGAACACTTTCAGCTCGAATAGGTTTAATCAAGGCGTATTTATATAACAGGTGGGAGTATCTACACAGCTGATACTGCTTCGATTGTCAAAATTTTGTTGTTTTTTTTTGCATTTTTCTTCCCATTGTCATTCTTCAGTCAGGCTTTTTTGACAATCGAAGTAGATTTTATCATTTTCTTTTGCATTTTTCTTTCCATTGTCATTCTTCAGTCAAGAGTTTCTAACAATCGAAGCAGATTTTATCATTTTTTTCCATTTTTCTTCCTATTGGCATTCTTCAGTCAGCTGTTTCTGACAATCGAAGAAGTTTTTACAAAAACAAAATGCCTGTTGTTTTTGCATTGTTGTACTTGTTGTAGAGAAGCTCCCACCTTCTATAAATCTGCCTTGGGTTTAATTTTAATTTTTGTTCTGAAACAATCATACTGTGCTGCCAGATATGGAAATTTTGAGTTGAACTGAGCTGCCATATCATATTACATGAATATTTGTATGTATGTATAATAAAATTTAGAGCGGTTATTTATTTATTTATTAATTACAATACAATTACAAATTATATTCTAATTCTATACGAGCTGAGTAACTTCGACCATACGCTCGGTGTAGTGTCACAGACCAGAGTCTCTGGTGGGAATCGAACCCACGACCCTCACGCTAATAGTCTAGCACACTACCCACTAGACTACCAGGGCGCTCAACAGAGAGAGCGGTTATTTAATATGTTTATCCATTTGTTTTCCACTAAGATTTGTTTTAATTTACAATTTCATTGTAACATAATAAAAAATATGATCACACTCAAGTCAAGAAAATAAACGAATTGCAATCAACAGCTACTGTGCTGCCTAATTGTAAAACTAACACGCTTCGTTTCCAAAAATAAACCATATGGTAACCAAGTTTTTATAGAACAATTGTTCGAAGTGGATGGACCGTTTCAGAACAAACTCTCAAAAAACTTAACTTCTTTCGGAAGAAAAATTTTGTTCTGAAACTATGGTTGGAATTTGGATTTCATTCGAATTTATTTTCAATTTTTAAACACAAAGAAATAATGCTGGGGGAGGAATACTAACAGCCAGACTTGGTGTAGAATGAAGACAGCATAAGACCTTTCACAGACTATATGTATGAATGTCGAATAAATGCATTTCATTGTTGCTTGCATTTGGGTTTTATTTTCTTATCGCATTTTTACTCTCATCACTTGCACTACTAAATATTACAATATCGCAGCAATTTTAAATACGACATCAGTTGATTTTAACATTTCGATAGAAGTGAACTTAAAGGAATTGTGAAAATAATCAGTAAAATTAAAATGAAATTTTACAAAATAATATTATCATTATTTTGTATGTGGAATTATGCGCAGGCTGCGGTCAATGTAAGTACGTTTTAGTCCGTATTATAATTTTCAAATAAATACTTCTAATAAATACTTATGTATTCTTTGTAGGAGGATGATATTTCGGACATAATCGATTCGTGTGATTATACACGATTTGATAACCAATTAATAAAATTACAACTTGGAAACGACATACTGCGCCATGATATGTCAAATATTCAAAAGGATCTAGACAGGCAAAAGCATATTCTTAGTGATTTGGAAAGAAAAATTAAAGGTCTGCCACAACAAATGGAAGCAATACAAGTGAAGCTGTTAGAGAATAATAGGCAAAACGTCGAAGGCTTAAAAGATTTTATAAGAAAAGAAATTCAAATGCAATCTTCAATGGTTCCTCCAGTCGATGATAAAGTCACCGTAATTACCGATATGAGGGAAACATTAAGCAAACATGATCAAATGTTGAATGAGATCATAAGAAATCAAAACGATACCCAAACGCTTTTAAATGAAATCAAGTTAGAGACGCCTACTCAATACTTAAAAACTAAAATTTCAGATCAGCTAACCATTCTGCCTCAAATAGACGCTAAGCTAAGCAAAATAGAAAGCACTACAATACCAAAAACAGATCACTTAAACTTTTATCGTGATGTACATCAATACTTTAATAAAATAGGTAAGAATTGGTTTTCAGATTATTTCAGAAATATTTTTTATATTTTTTTTTTGTATTTTATAGATGCCACTAAGATATGCTTTAAGGACGACAATCAAACCCTGACTTGGTAAGTGCCAATTAATTTTCACACAATTAGGATAGACAGGTTTGAACTTGGGCCTTACGTACAATAAGCCAACACCCTATCTACTGGACTACGGTGACTTGAATCAATCATCCATCATTCATAAAAAAAACATGCTTTCACGAATATTCACTTTTAAATCGTTGTCTTTTCTAATCTATATATATATAAATGAATGTGTGTTTATTTGTTTGAGGGTTTGTTTGGACCGATTTTCTTAAAATTTTAATAGTAACTCCCTGCGTTTTAAAATTTCAAGTAGGCAAGGTGGCACGCCCACATACTCAATAAGTATTTTAAATCGCATATCTCATAAAATTTTGTATGGACGACTTTGACGTATATTGTGGACCTGTCACATCCCATATAAAAATATTAAATTAGTATATTTAAGAATGTATAACAGTTGGACTCCTAAAATTTTGTCGAAGCCACTTTTATATAACAATGAATATTTTAGACAAAACTTGACCGACTAGCAATAGGAGCCGTGGCATCTCTCATATGAATCTTTATATTTAAAAGAAGTCTGTATGTCTGGAATGAAGTATAGGCTACTTTTTATTTTAAAATTTCAAGTAGGCGAGGTGCGACGCCCACATACCTTATAAGTATTTAATGTGGGATATCTCATAACCTGCAATGGCTGGATTCCTACAAATTTTGTAGGAACAACTTTGACACCTATATGAACAAAATAGGCAGACTTGCTAAAATGTGCGTGTCATCCTCTATAAAAATATTAAATTAATATATCTAAGAAAATAAACAATTAGTTTTGTCGAATCCACTTCACTATTAACATGAGTATTTTAGATAAAAATTCGCTGACTTGGAAAATGGGCCGTGGTACTTCCCATTTCACTTAAATTTAAAACTTTTTATATCCTAAAAATCATTATAGATAAAATTAACAAATCGTACACTGAAATCCATATGAATATGATACAAAAGTTCGTGTACATGGAAAACCATTAGAGCTAGAAAATAGAATATTTCACACACATATGAATATTTCGGGTTAGGGAAATAAATGGACTCTATTGAATTCCTAGACAGAAAGTAAATACTAAACATCATATATCTGATAAACTATTGCAACTAAAGTCATTTGTATTGCCTGTTCATTCCAATACCTGTTTTATTATATATTTGGGACATGTGTAACTCAGGTACCATTAATAGTAGACACAGACCATCGATGACACTATACTATCTTAATTTATTAACTACCTACAGTATATATAATTTCTTAAACAACCTTTTGTTAACTGTGGTTTTATAATACAGACTAAACCTTTTGGTCACGCTAATAAAAAATTTTAATTATTTTCTATTGCCCAAAATTTTTTATCCTGAAAACAAAAAAATTTGACCTGTTATGGTATATTTGCCAATTACTGATTGAAAGGAAGTACTTAAATAGTACTTACAATCTTTTTCTCAAATCATTTGAATCCAAGATTCTAAACGAGTTAAACATTTATTTTGTGAGAGGAAATACTGTGATAAATTAAAAACAACAAAGGGCTGACGAAACTCCCGAATAACGTGGTTGATGTGAGTGTTGTAAAGTATAGAGCTGCTGAGGCCCCAGTTCAACGTGATGAACATTTAGAAACGGAAAGAATACGATTCCAAAGAGCAGTAGCTGCAGAAGCACCACACTGCTGCTGAGACATTTGATCAGCGTGATGCACGTCTTAGAATAAAATGATCCCAATCATCAGGATCAAGAACTGAATAGCCGCCGGATCAACGCCATGTACGCCTAGAAGGAAAGAGACTACGAGCATCAACGTCTAGAGCTGCCAAAGATACTGTTAAAATTTCAAGAAAATTCACCCAGCCGTTTAGCCGTCTATAGACTTCAAAAAAACAAACCCACAAACAAATAAACACACATTCCTTTTTATATATACAGATATTGATAGGAGTAACGAAGCACAGCGGATTTTAGCTAGTGAACATATGAAATATAGAAATGAAGCCCATCGTTGCCACTGCATTAAAAAAATTGAATTTATTTTATCATTAGGTTGTAACAACGAAAGGAAATTACAGGTGACTTTAAAGTTCACTTTAGCTAAAGTTACCTTTGACTAAACCCAAGTTTAACTGGAAGTTGTGATAATCTCCTAGCTGTAATAACGGCCCGTTTAGCCGTCTATAGACTTCAAACAAACAAACCCACAAACAAATAAACACACATTCCTTTTTATATATACAAATATCGATAGGAGTAGCGAAGCACACCGGGTTTTATCTAATGAAAGTATAAATGAGAAGATTTCAAAGTTAAACGGCATAAAATGTAAATTTAATTTGTTTGATGACTTTAACAGAGAATATGTTTTATTTGTTGTTGTAAATGGGTTTTTATACTTTGTTTTTCTTTTTTATATACAAATATGAAATTCAAACACTGTGTGGGGTGAACCTCTCGTTGTTATTCATTGTTCAGTGTGTATATCAGTGATCAGTAAACAGCGTTTTTCCGCTACTAATAAGCACTCATGCAATTTTGAGTATGAATGAATCAACAGAATTGCAATTCAATTACTCTGATTCATTCGAACTCTTTACAACATTGATTTATAAGTATAAGTAGCAATGAGTGTGAGTACAACGTTGACATTAAACTCAAAACATTCAAAATGTGTTTGCTTCATACGTGATTCATAAATTTAGAAAAATACTTATAAGTCATTCGAGTGGCTCGAATCATTCATCAACATTTTCAGCCTTTGTTGTTGTTGCATATACAAACAGTGCTCGTACTCGTATCATACTTCTTTTGTGCTTCGTGTAAATGTTAAGTAGAAACGAGTCGAAGTCAATAACATCAGGCGTATTGTTAAATATAGTAGACGACTACTTCCAACTTTGAGTATGAGTATGATACCAAAATAAGTATGAATAAGTATAAATATCTGAAATTGTAAGTATGACTCGAATTTACTCATCGTTTTGAATACTCATTGCTGATCTCTGGTGTGTATGCATGAAATAATTAACACCGTTCTTGGTATTCGGGATTCAAAGAGATTTTCACATTCTAACACACATAAAATCATAAACCGACATACCCCTAATACGTCCAACTACTCACAACTATTCTAACTATAGTATGTCTGTATCTTGTAAAAAGTTTGTTTACTCGGAGTCAAGATAAGGTAAAGTTTAATATCAGCCATAAAATATTGGTTTATAGAACATTTGAATGCTAAGCAATGTCATAAAACTTGTTCCGCCATCAAGATGCCCACAGAATGTATTTGTAATCCTTTGTACTGTGTTCTATATTGTTTAACAATAATTGTTATATTCACGCCTACATCTTTAGGACTTCAGTGCAATTTTTTTTGGTATCCAAGTTTATGGTATGTAAGACTCTAGTAGGCCGAATATTCTTCCCCATTACTTTTTATGACATTATATTTGTGCATACCATTCCCATATAATGCATACCGTTCCGTATTTGGTGTATTTGGGCTTTTTACATTCCAGTATAGTCCTTGATCCCGTATCCCTAACAGTTATTGCCCAAATTGTAACTGGAATATCAGGGAATATAAACAAATTTCGATTGCACACTGTTTGCAAAAATGAGTGCGCTTAGTAAAATAAACTAAAGATCTACACCTTAATCCGTGAAGAATACAAGAAAATACCAAAATTCATAGGACAATAGTACAGTTTCAGTGGAAGTAGCCCGATACCATCATCTTTATATAAGAAAAAAAAACTCTAAGCGAAATTAAATTTTTTCTTAAGATAGTTCATGCAACGACAGAAAAGAAGGACAGTGAAAAAGTTATTTATTCTCCAATATTTAGAAATAACGCTTGAAATAAATAGCCTCATACAATTCTTTTTTTTTAATTACTTATGTTTTGAATATAAACGCACTACAATTTTCTTACAATTTCTTCCCGATTGGAATCTCTTTATTATAATGCAAATCTAACACTAAATGAATTTACATTTCAAAATGTAAAGCAAAGACACAATTGGGCAATTTACACAAGCTGTTGTATCGTTGTATTCATTGTATTGTTGGATGATTATACAACAGTGTATGCTTGTTGTTGTTAATTTTTATGTAAAAATCCAATACACTTTTTCACATTTTTTTCATATGTTTTTAAAAGTTGTATTGGTTTAATGCTATCAAATTATGTGAATGCCAATAAAATACATTTGGAATACGAAATACACAATACAGCTTAGCATTAAGTGATCACAAACGACCAAACGTATTCAATTCATTTAGCATCGTTTTGGAGTTGGTACGTCTTCACTTGAAATAAATAGCCTCATACAATTCTTTTTTTTTAATTACTTTTAGCACAAATCAATCATATCCCACGAGTTGTCTAAATTTCGATCCCACACATTGTGCGGATAATCAATGTCTCATTGTTAACCATCTGTATGGACCAGCACCATTTTTCGTCGCTTGTAATAACAGCGTAGATGGTGGAGGTTGGATCGTTATTCAGCGACGCATCAATGGATCGGTAGACTTTTACCGTAGCTGGGCAGAATACAAAGCCGGTTTTGGTGATCTTAATGGCGAGCTATTTATAGGACTAAACAAATTGTACGCCTTAACTTCGACACTTAAGCCGATGGAATTGCTGATACAATTACAAGATTTTGATAATGTGACGAAATATGCAAAGTATGATGACTTTCAGATTGGCAATGAAAGTGAAAAATATAAACTAGTCAAAGTGGGATCATATATCGGAGATGCAGGCGACTCATTTAGTCGCCACGTGGGTTTTACTTTCTCTACAAAAGATCGTAATGGCAATCCTGAAAATCTAAATTGCGCGGTAACTAAAACTGGTGCTTGGTGGTATGAGAACTGTGGTTGGAGGTCAGTTGATTAAATATTGATGTACACGATAATAATTATTAATTTGTTTTTTTTTTGTTTTCAGCAATCTAAATGGTAAATACTACCACGATCCAACAGAATTACATGACGCTCCAGCAGATAAGCGTGGCATTAATTGGTCAAATTTTCATGGCTACCAATATTCATTAAAGTTTGTACAAATGTTGATACGACCTAGGAGTTTGTAAATGCTAAATTGAAATATTGAAATTGAAATAATAAAAGTAAATATTCTATTTATAAATAAATATATTAAATAACTAAGATGATAATCGATTTTGCATTGCTGACAGGTAATATTTTATTCGTAGTCCGTAATAATTTATTTTTGAATTTAAACGCCAAGATTTTAATTGTCGTTATTATTAGCCGATAGCTTTACATCAGTTTTGTATTGTGGTATTAGATCTATAAAACATATACTGAGCGCCAAAAGTGCGTAAACACCATTGAAATAATTAATTTTCTTAGGATAGCGAGAAAAGTAAATGAGAATAGTCGAATAAACTTCCAAAAATATAAACGTTAATTTATTACATATAAAATGCTAAAAAAAAAACAACTATTCAATTGTTGTTCTACTAACGGGTGATTTTTTTTAGCTATTATCTTTTTGGCAACAACGATTTAAACAGCTCACGCACGTTTCGTGTTTTGTTTCACTGTCAAACATCTTCAGTTTGGTCTATGATTTAACCATGAATCGTCTTACAAACGAGCAACGCTTACAAATCATTGAATTTTATTATCATAATGCGTGCTCTGTTAAGAAAGTTCATCGCGCGCTTCTTCCATTTTATGGTCAGTTTAGTCGATCCACTGAAGGGATATTGTGACTAAATTTCGCACCAAATTTACATCTTTGGACATTAAACCACCAACACGCTTATGCAGAGTACGAATTTTGTGAAAGGATTTAGGTGTGAAGCCTTTCAAAATACTGCTGGCGCATGAATTGAAGCCGAACGGTGGGTTGGTTAATGAGCTCTTGGAAAGTTGGCCGAAGATCCACTTCTTTATCGGAAAATTGTGTTCAGCGACGAAGATCATTTTTGACTCAAAGAATACGTAAACAAGCAGAATTGTCGATTTTCGAGTGAAGATCAGCCAGAAGCATTGCAAAAGCTACTAATGCATCCAGAAAAAGTCAAAGTTTGGTGCGGTTTATGGGCTGATGGCAACATTGGACCGTAATTCTTCAGAGATGCTGCGAATCGTAACGTAACTGTGAATGGTGGGCGCTACCGTGAGATGATATCCAAATTTTTTATTTGCCTAAAATGCAAGAGCTTGACTTGCATGACATGTGGTTTCAACAAGTCGGTGCCACATGCCACACAGCACGCGTAATAATAGACTTATTGAGAGACGAGTTTGGTGAAAATTTTTTCCAAGTTCGGGACCGGTCAATTTGCCGTTTAGATCGAGCGACTTAACGTCTTTAGACTATTTTTTGTGGAGCTATGTTATAGCTCATGTCTATACAGACAAGTCCGCATCAATTGACGTATTGGAAGACAACATTGAAGCATTTATTCGTGAGATACCGGCCCGAATGTTGGAAAGACTATGCCAAAATTAGACTAAACGAATGGACTATTTGAGGCGTAGTCGCGGTCAAAATTTGTATGAAATAATCTTCAAACATTAAATTATATGGACCGTAGTATAGATTCAAATAAAGATTTCGTACATTTTTCTGATTTATATTTGTCTTTTTTTTTTTTTTAATTTTCCTATAGCTCTTAAAATATCACCCATTCCAAGTATATATTTTATTACAGAAAATTTAAAATTATAGTGGGTGTTGATTCACTTATGGTGCTCAGAGTAAGTTTAAAGAGAGTATAATTTAATTAAATTAAATAAAAAGAAAAATACTAATTTCGTTGATATATGTATAAGTTTTATAATTCATAAGATTTAAACAGCAGCTGCCAGTTAATATTCTTGCCTTAGAAGGAAATTTTTAACAAAGAGAACAATTCTGAATATTTCCCATTCTCCATAAAAAGTAATCGATTGCACAAATTAAATTGTATTTAGCCTTGCACTAGTCTCCATCATTAAATAGATTTTGATCTATCAGATAAGAATAAGTATTTAGTTTATGAGCCTGTAAAATGCGACAAATAAGCATTTGTTTAAACATTTACTTAAATATCGACGACAACTTTGAAAAGTACCACAAAGTTGAACGGAATCACTAATTCAACAAACCAAACATATTTTGAAGAGTTTAAAATTTTGTCAACAACTGCACCACCAAAACAAAATTTCAATTCTTCTCGCACAGAACGAGTGAGATAAGAATGGAAATTTATTTCAGCATCAAGTGATTATAAGTTAGAAAATATTGTATGTGTGGGTGGGTATATCTTGTCTAGCAGTATTTTTATTCTCTAATCTTGTTGCGTTCAAAATCTATTGCATTCATTAGTGAGCATTTTGAGCTGAAAATTATTATTATCAGTTTGTGTCACATATACATACACGGCATCACTATGATCACATTCATTTTGATAAGCCGCATTATTTTTCATATTTTAATCGTAACTCTACAAAGAATTCTGAATCTGTTAGGACACTATCATTAAAAATTCTTCAAGAGATTAATTTGAAGACCAAATAAATGAAAACCTTTGGAAGATTATTACGAGCATAAGCTCTCATGTAAAAAACATAATTTTTAAATCAATCCCGATCGATAAACGGAAAAAATATAAAAATCAAAACAGACTTATCTTTAAAAAATTTTCAAAAAATTTTCTTTTTTTTTAATTTAGCAGCAATGCTTTATCACGGTACACAAGTTTTTTTTTGTAAAATTTATCAATTTCTAACGAATTAAAAGAAAATGTTTCTCTTAAATTATTTAAAATTGATGAAAGGTTTATAAATTAAATTTTGTATGTGTAGGGGTTTGCAGATTAATATGTCTGACGAGCATAGCTGCCAGATAAATGAAGCGTGAAATCGTCAAATAGTTCAGAAAAAATCGTCAAAGACGTTTATTGAAATCGAAATTGAAAAAAAAAATAAATTGAAAGGTTTTTAAAAACAAAAACATATAATGTCAGCGTTAAGTAGCAATAATATTGCATCATCTATACCTATGTGGGGTGTAAATATTAGGAAGTCAGAAGATCTTGACTTTATGGGCATGAAATATCAGTGTGATGCTCGCTAGAACTTGGTTTCTTAAGACGTTGCAATAACTTCCTCGAATGTACTTACAACTTACATCATTTATAATCGACCGAAAATGAAATACAATTCTCATTAATGGGTAGACCTTTAAAGTATATTTTAAGGCTTCTCGACCGTGTACAGCTGAGGCCGTAGTAGGTCATTAATCACTATAGTGTTCCAACTACATTGAAAGCATCATTGGAGCATCGTTGCAATGTGGCTTGTGTCATTGTTCTATAGCTACTACAATGGATATTGCTCGAACGAAATAAGGGCAGTTGTTTATGAGAATCATGTATTCCTACGTAACACTTGTCATCCTCGGCCAGCACATCCGTATGAGGTCGATTGGCAAGTGTATAGACAAAGTACTGCATTGCAGGCAAAGTTCGTTTATTAGACGGAGTATTCGTATGTATAACTGCTTTCCTGCAGAGATATTTCCTGTTACTTGTGGTAAGAAAATATTCAAACCTAGTCTCCATAAACACTGGTCCCTCTTTCTCCATTCCTATAATATATTTTCCCAGTTCCAAAGCCAATAGCAACCACAGAGTGCTGGTCGTATGAAAAATAAAAAATAATGGCACTTGCCTTTGTTATACCGATGGTAATATTAGAAGCTTTAATCGAATTTTTAAAATTTTTTGGCTATACGATACGTGGATACGTGAGCAGTTTCTGTTAATGCTGCACAATTAACCTGAACATAGAGAGCGGACCACAAGTAGTTGAAAAATGTGTAAACAGCAATGTGATAGCAAGGATTTAATTATTTAAATGAATGGGAAAATGAAAATATTTAAATAAAATTAATTTAAAATTAATTAAGTAATTATTATTCAATTAGAAACATCAAAACCAAATTAACCACGATGATGCAAACATTTTAACAAAAACATAAAAATAAAAGCAAAAGCCAACAGATAAACATTTTAACAAAAACATAAAAATAAAAGCAAAAGCCAACAGATAAAGATCAATAGTGACCTAAAAATCTTTAATAAACTGAAAGTAGCCGATATAATGGTACAAAGTTCGATGTTACCATATCCTAACAGTTTATTATAAATACTATAAATACGGGTCTTGCAGATTTGCTGACATTTTGTTGCTCAATATGACGTATTTGGATTTGACTCCTGCAGTCTGACACCAAAAACTGTCCATTATGGTTACCTTCGTAATAGTGGGTCAACCGAACTGAGTTACCAATCACGATATAATAGAAAAGAGCTAAGAGACAGAAACGAAGAATATTTTTTTATTCAACGTAAATAGGAGTGAACTAGCCGGTTGTAACTCTCAATATCATTATAATATCCTTGTGTTTCGAGCCTGTCATATTTTTTACAAGCTAAATGCTATGTTTTGAATATAAACGCACTACAATTTTCTTACAATTTCTTCCCGATTGTAACCTCTTTATTATAATGCAAATCTAACACTAAATGAATTTACATTTCAAAATGTAAAGCAAAGACACAATTGGGCAATTCACACAAGCTGTTGTATCGTTGTATTCATTGTATTGTTGGACGATTATACAACAGTGTACGCTTGTTGTTGTTAATTTTTATGTAAAAATCCAATACACTTTTTCACATTTTTTTCATATGTTTTTAAAGTTGTATTGGTTTAATGTTATCAAATTATGTGAATGCCAATAAAATACATTTGGAATACGAAATACACAATACAGCTTAGCATTAAGTGATCACAAACGACCAAACGTATTCAATTCATTTAGCATCGTTTTGGAGTTGGTACGTCTTCACTTTTATCATTACATACTAGGGATGCCAATCGGGAAATCCCGAAACTCGAAATCCCGGGATTTTCGGGATTCACACAATCCCGAATCCCGGGATTTTTCGGGATTGTGAATTCATACGTATTTTGACCTACAAAAGGTCCTGAAAAAAAATTCTATATCAATTGACTTCGATAACAGATGAGGAAAACCATTTCCATTGATAAAAGTTATTTAATGCCATTGGAGAATGCAAAATCTCTATAAAACGAATTAATAGGGTAACTGATTTAGATACTCAACTGTCCAATGAAATAGATTTATTTACATCAGGAGGTGGTAGAGGTGAATATTTATAAGCTGCATCAGCTGTCTTGGAACTAATTTACCAACAAATGTGGATTGCGATAAATGTCTTCCGACGGCAGCATATGCTTACAACTAAATTCGTTCAAGCCTATCGGATCACATCTTAGATGCTTTAATCTTTTTGTTGGAATCTAAATAATTTTCTTAAAACTAAAGCATTTGGATATGTGTGAACAATTTTTATCTTTGTTATTTTACGCTTTTTTTGTTACTTTTTGTCTTGCTGTTTTAAAATTTTATTTTTAATGACATATACTTCTGATATTTCCCTATGAAAAGTTTCTCAAAAATTGGTCGTTCGGAGTCGACTTTAAACCGTAGGTCCCACCACTTATGTAAAAAAATTAACACATACAACATACTGACAAACTGGGTCAATAATCCTGACTGAAGGGTTGTAATGACCAATTATGTATGTATATAATTCTGATCTACATACTTAATTGGAATACCAATGATTTTTTAATGAAATATTTTTATTATTAAGAGAAAATCGCAATTTAGCCTATGATTTTTCGGGATTTTTGGATCCCGAATTATCCCGAAATATCCCGGGATTTCGGGATCGGGATTTACAAAATCCCGAATCCCGGGATTTTTAAAAACCGATCCCGTTTGGCATCCCTATTACATACCTATTAGGTTGTCCATACACATATATAGATCATAGATCAACGAATTTTTAGAATGTTTAATTGTTTCTTCTGAATAAGAGTATTAATCTGACAGTTATTAAAAAGGAGCAGCTCCTTTAAATAAAAGATGTTTTAAGCCATAATTCAAAGGTAAGGATTGAATTTTGAAAGCTTTTATTGGCATAGTTAGAGCAACCTGATTCTAATCAATTGCCTTTCCAATAGGAAACAAACTGGAACAAGTGATTTGCACAAGCTATTCGGCATAGGGATCTGATAATATTAGGCTCAAACCACAGCGTACATTCACAAGAGATGCCCATATAAAAAAAGCTTTCAAACCGAAAGGAAGTTACTGCTGCTTTCTGAATCAACAGGTTAGGTTATTACAACTTTTCAGGTGGAATTAACAATAACGATTGTATCAGTTGGGCAAACTTTGTTTAATTTAAAAATGATGCAAAAGTTTAAAAAGTATCATTACATTTTAAAATCTATAAAAAAATCTAAAGAAAAAAATTTTCATTTAAAATCGCATAATTTGGAATTCGCATAAGAAATCCGCATAAAACGAAACTCGAGTGTACCCGTGGTTAAGACATTTTTTTAGAGTTTATAAAATTTGTGGAAAAGTTTCCACTACTGTTGTACAAACTTGTAAAATGCTTTTGTGGCTCTTTTTATTTAGAGTTTAATTGAAACTAAACACATATTTGTTTTTATTTTGTTTGCAAGCAACAAACTCAGGTAAAAACGATACAATATTATTAAACTATAATAGAATAGAAATAGAGTGGGACAGCACTTCATATATTATTTGTGGCCATAAAAATTTACAAGTTTCGTAAGTGCGTTAGAATATACTAAATGCATTACGAGTATATTTGTGCTATCAATGCGTAGCACCCTGGCAATACTGGATGCATTCGTGTGGGTGGGATTGAAGGTGTTAACTAACGTTATCTATACATTCCGAGGAATGTAATCGATAAGTTTAATTGTGTTAATTTTATTCATTTGTTTACAAAACAGTAGAATTTATTTTAATTTCGTACAATACTTCAATTAATTTTTTAATATTCATTGTGTTTAATTAAGTACTTAATATTAGTTTTTAGTTACTATTTAAATTTATTCATTTCGAATTTATATTTAAATTTTTTGTTTCTATTATTAACATTTGAACAATATGTCAGTATTTATCTCACATAACAACGAAACATTGAATATTTATGAACCCTAAAAAGTTTTTAATTTTCAAAATCTTTTTACAAAATTCTACAATTAAAAAAGAGCAAGCAATTGTTATTGTATGAAATCGATGTTTATGTCAAATTGAGATATTTGAAATCGAATTTATTCGGTTTCAATTACTGTTTTTTTTTTTTTTTTTTTTTTTTTTTTTGGCGTGTGAGGTAGGGTTCAAAATGCCTTCGCACTTACAGTGATCGTCATCAGCTGCGTCGAGTGGTGCTTCCACTAAAACAATCCCTCCTCCTTCTGGGGATACTCCCTTCCCGGGACGGCTATCTGCATTACTTCGGGAAGGGCCCAGAACGGCGTCCAGTTAAGGACCGTTTTCTACTCTCCCACGTCTGGGTACGCCATATTTGAAGCCAGCTTCATGCTATTGGCTCGTCTTCTCATGTATCATTCCGTTGTATTGCATCAAGGTCGAACTTCTTTCTGCGGAGTACATATTCAACGTATCTTCTCACAGCGTTCCATTTTATCTCACTTTCGAGCATTGCGTTCACAATGGTGTCGGGTGTAAATTCACCAATTTGTTCCATCAACATGTTCTTCTCGTCTTGCCATTTAATGCAATGGAAGAATGTATGTTCAACGTCGTCAATCATTTCCTCGCAATAAATACAGCTAGAATTAGTCACCTTGCCCATACGGTACAGGTATTTTCGGAAATAACCATGACCAGAGAGAAACTGGGTCAGAAAATAGTTAGTTTCCCCAAAGGTTCTCCGTATCCATGCCTCTATAGATGGGATAAGTTTATAGGTCCATCTTCCGCATGTTTCCTCGTTCCATCTACTTTGCCATCGCCGTAGTGTTTGAGATCTGAGATCTACGCTACTAATGGGAAGATTTTCCCTCTTCATTCTCCAAGATTTTCTTCGCTCAAATGCCTGCAGGTGAATAGGTATCTCACCGGCGATCACTAGGACTGCGGCGCCCGATACTGTGCGGTAGGCCGAGGCAACTCTTAATGCCGCTGTTCGCTGCACCGCTGCTAATATTTTTCGCTTAGATTTAATCTCCAGCGCATCTCCCCATATCTCGCTTCCGTACAGCAATATCGAGTTCGTCGCCGCCATAATCAATTTTCGTTTGGCTTGTGTTGGTCCGCCAATATTTGCCATTATCCTGCTTAGCATGCCCGTTAGTTTTGCTGCCTTGGTAGCTGCATGCTGTATTTGGGCCCAATAATTAAGTCTGCAGTCGAGTCTTATGCCCAGATATCTAACTGCCCTTTTTGTGACCAGTGATACATCACCTATCTGCATACCAATCTCGAGTGGGATGCGAGCCATTGTCATCAATATGACCTCAGTCTTGTTCTTTGCGAGCTCTAGACCATGATCCTCAAGCCATATCTGAGTCCTTATCATGACTCGATTCAGTTTTCTCCTGGCATCCTCAATGTCGCGCGCTGAAATGACTGACACTATATCATCCGCGTATCCCACGAGGTATGTGTCCTCTGGCATTTCTATACCTAAGATTTCGTCATAGCTCAGGTTCCAGAGATCTGGACCAAGAATAGATCCCTGAGCTGCACCAGACGTGATCTCCACGACCCTTCGGCCATCGGGTGTGTCATATAGAAGCTTGCGATCCTTCAGATAGCTGCGTAATATTCTCAGAAGGTATATAGGAATACGAAATCTTTCTCGTAGTGCCTTAATAATATCCTCCCATCGTAGGCTGTTGAAAGCATTCCTCACATCCAGCGTGGCAAGGACAACAATGCGCTTCGGATAGTGACGTCTGAGCCTTGTCCGTTCAACGCATTCCACTACATCCGCTATGGCACCAAGCGTTGACCTACCTGGTCGGAAGCCATACTGCCTCTCCGATAATCCACCAGCTGTCTCAATGGCCGCTGCCAGTCTGCGCTGGAGAAGTTTCTCCAATAATTTACCGGCACTATCCAGCATACAGAGGGGGCGATATGATGATGGATGTGTCGGGTCTCCTTTTCCCTTGCTGATCAGGGTTAATTTCTGCAGCTTCCATTGCTCAGGGAAGACACCTTGGGCAATGCAGGCATTGTACATTTCCAGGAGTGCATTTGGTCGATTTTCAGCAATTAATTTTATCACCTCGGCCGGTACTCCATCTGGACCGGGAGCCTTGTTTGCTTTGAGACTTTTCGCCGCTGTTATCAATTCTTCATCCGTGAAGGGTATTGGCGTATCAGCTATCGGAGGATCACGTTCCTCACGCAATGGTGGGTGCACGGGGAACAAATTCATCACTATATTGTCGACGGCGTCGCCGTCAAGAAGTGGCACAGCAGAATTTGCGCCCAGCTTTCTGGTCACAATTTTATAAGCTAGGCCCCAGGGATTCATGTTCAGTTCATTACGGAGCTCCTCCCATTTCGCCCTTTTGGCGGCTATAATTGCCTGTTTCAGTGCCCTTCGGGCGCGTTTGAAATTCTCAGCCTCATGTGCTGCATGACCATCTCTTCTAGCCCTAGTGTATCTTCTTCTGCACTGGAGGCAAGTTCGTCTGAGTTCAGCAATTTCAGGTGTCCACCAGTATACAGATTGCCTTCTGGGATGTTGCGATACGCGAGACATTGAGGCGTTGCAACTACGAATTATACGCTGCATAGTTTCGCTAGCCAGAGTGATAGCATCACTACTGGTTCGTGAAAGTGAGGTCTCATCGAATCTCTCCAATAATGCCGCGCTATTGAGACTCGCGACGTTCCATTTTCGCGTTCCCCTGGTCCTGGCTGTTAGGATAAGGTTCGCTCTTTCCGCGATTCGGAAACTAATGTAGTGGTGGTCACTTCCATTGTAGTCTTCAAGAACTTTCCATTCCGCTATTTTTCTGGCCAGATTTTCAGTCACCAAAGTGATGTCTGGCGTGGTATACTCGCATCCAGGCCGCCTGAAGGTTGTGCTGCCAGTATTCATCACTATGAGACCCAACCTTGCCGCCATATCCAGAATGCATCTTCCTCGGGTGTTCGTTGTCCGATCGCCCCATTCAACAGCTTTAGCGTTGAAATCGCCGGCCACTATGAACGGTCCACCAATAGCGAGTACTCTATCCTCGATAAAGCCGATCTTCGTCCTAAATTGCTCCATATCATCGCTAGGAGTGAGGTAGCAGCTCATTATGGTTAGGAATCCGGTTCGAAAATACGTATATCCAGAACCGGCTCCGTGTTCCGTAACTGCAAACCTACGGCCGTCAGGTATCCAAAGTGCGGCCGTGCCTGTTTCGTCCTCAAACCAGGAACCCCTGGCAATCCGACCATATTGCTCGCTGATGATGACTGCATCTATTTGTCTTTCGACAGCTATCTGCCCCAGTAGAGCATCCGCTGTCCGGCTTCTATGCAGATTCGCCTGTAACAATCTCATGATCGTTTGGCCAACGGACATTTCCTAGATCCGGGTAAGTGATCGGTTCCGTCCCTTCTAGCATCCGTGCAGAGGGCGCATTTTGGGGCCGATCTGCATTCTTTCATCTTATGTCCCACCTCTCCGCATTTAATGCACATGTTCCTTCTGTCAGGACCAGAGCAGTTCGCCTGAGAGTGACCTGTTTCGAGGCATCGATAGCATCTTCGAATATCCTCACAAACTCGCATCTTCGCCCGTATCCATCCGACCTTTACATGTCCGACCCTGATAAGTCTCGCCGCACTTTCAGCCGACAACGTGACGAAAGCTCGAACTTGCTCCCGCACATTTGGGGCAGTAATCCGCGTTTGCAGTTGCTCGCTGGGGTCTGCAATCAGTTTCCGAATTGCCGTTTCTACTTCATCTCTGACTGTAAAAGAATCTAAGTCACGTATCTCGATTGTAGCTTTCTGTTTCAATTCCGCGACTGAGGCTGTTTCTTGTACCGTACTTCTCAGTTGTTGAACAAAATCCGGTTTGACTTTTTCACCTCTGCTGAACTCCAAGAGTATGGCACCATTCAGCGTTCGCCGAACTGCTTTTATCCTGTCAGAGTCTTCGGTCGTTATGTTGCCGCGTAAGTTCCTCAAGACGTCGGCATATGTGTGACCTTCTGCAGGCTTAATTACCAGCGCATCTGGTTTTGTTCGCCCCAGTCGGGGTCTATCCATCCTGTCTCGTTTATTTGAAATTTCCCTCGGCTTTTTCTGAGTACGTTTCTTTGTCACTGTTACCCAGTTTTCCTCCTTCCTTTTAGGGGTCTGTTTCACCTCATCGCTAGGCTCCTTTGCCCTTGCTCTCTTACTGCTCTCTGCACCAACAGGGCTGGTGGCAGTTCGTTTTGGGTTCGCTGTCGTGGGTGTTGGGGCATCTACTAACTGCTGGGTAGCGGTCTTTTTCCGGAGGTTTGAAGTGGTTCTTTCCTCTTCAGCCGCCTTCCAAGTACGTCTGTAATTCAACATAACATCCAGAAGTTCAGCCATTCTGGATATTCCGTTCCTAACGTCAGTACTTGCATTCTTCTGGCGACGCGTAACACGCTGCATCATATCCAGAGTGTCCCTACACTGGGACATAGCATCCTCCTCCATTTTCCTCATCCTACCGATAAGTTCCAACGTAGGAGAGCTTACCGCTGTTGGTGTGCCTCTTTGTTCTAGGCCAGAGCATCCATCAATCGGCGTTCCGCTAGCATCATTATTACCTTTATCCAGGTCATCCTCTTTCCGTAGGACGGTGGCAGCTGACTGTGTAGCCCGCGGTTGCGAAGTGTCCGACTCATTTGGTGTATTATCACCCCTTTGTAACATGGTCGTCTGTGCCTTTTTCACAGGCGACCGCCTTATACGTGGGCTGCTCATAAATGCAACCTCTCCTTGCATCATCTTCTCTACTTCAAATATACCTTTATTCATTTTCATCTGGGTTCCATCTTCAAGCCGCTATCTCATATCGATTATGCAGTTATCCTTTGAGACCCCGAGGGTGCCTATGGTATCCAGTGAGGTCCTCGCGAGGGTTGACGCAAAACCTTATGGGTGTTTGCGTTCAGAGCCAGGTCGGACACTAATTAGGAGTCCTCTCAACTAAACCTGCATCACCAACCAAATGGCGACGATAATCGAACGTACTTGAAGCCCTGCCAAGGATTTAACAGAACGGAGGCGCCTGCAACATTAGCCTGAAAGCCATTTCCACCGGAGTTCACTCGGTGTACTCAGGTAACAGAATACTGCAGAACGTCAGCCCTATTGCGTCATATCCAAATCGAAGTTCCAATCGTAGTCAAGGTCATGCCGAATCATTCATCTTGCCTTCTCACATTAGCAAGTACCCAGCGGTTGCCAGATACCAGTACCCGGGGAGCGCCTGATCTAAGATACGGAGGCTGTGAGCTGCTTGGCATGTACCTGCAAGGATATCACTGGGTTTTGCCAAGTTAAAACCGGACAGTGGCTTTACCTTGCAGTTACATACCCGCTCCCCGTTTCAATTACTGTAGAGTGCTATTAATTAGTGAATTACCATATTTAATTATTTATACACCAACATGGTTTATTACATGCATGATTTATCGCATAATTAGATGACTACGTTATATTTAGTTAGCAAATAAATTAATGCAATCGGCAATTATTATTTATTATTGTATAATAAAAACAAAATAGAATATAGAACAAACAAAGCACCAACAGTTTAACAATTTTATTTACATTGAACAATAAATTTCATGTTAGCTAGTTAGTGTTAACTAATCCTGCTGTTATGGATGGTAATTGATTTTAGTTACACGGAGAAGTAATTTTTGATTTTACGAAATTCATACGATGCAAATTTTTAATTAATTTTTACTTACAAATTTTAGGGGATCTAATGACTTCCGAGTCATGACAAGCATATGAGAACGAAATTGTTTTTAATCATAGAAGTTCATCTTTTATCAAAATATACTTTTGATTTTTAAATATTAAATTTGTTTTAAGGGCTCTTCTTTTTTGGACTAGTTTTACAAATTAAAAAATTTGTTTGGAAATGATAGAACTGGTAGACCTTAAATATAAATAAATTCACATATCAAATAATACTAATAACCGTAAACTAGTAGGTTGTGTGTTGGCTTGAAAGATGTGAGGCCACGATTCAAAGCCCATGTCGCACAATTCGACGACTGCCTCTCAGCAGATTTCGGGCGAAAAATCTGAGAGTCAAAAAAATATTGACATGAGAGGTTTCTTAAAAAAACTTTAAAGTGTAGATCCCACCAGTTATACAAACAATTAACGCAAACAACATAGGTGGGGAGATGCTAGGACGTAATTCTGACTGAAGTATTGTAACGACAACTTAAGCGTTTGCTTATTAGTTAATCTTTCAATTTCTAAAATTTTAAAATGTTTCCTAATTCTCTGTTGTTTAATGGAAGAATCGTCCAATATTTCATGAAGTCACTTTGCAATTTCTGTAAACTCATGATTTGATACTTCATAAAAAGGTCTCATTTGTAAAGCAAAAAGTGTCTTATGACCAACATTCTACATAATAAGTTTATGTATCCTATCTGGGGGAATGTTCACAAGAATAAATCTGTTCCAGCATATTTATAATTTTTTTCCTTTACGATCGAATTCGGTTGATGTTTATCTTCATCTTCTTGAGTATGTTCGTGAGTATAATTTTTCCGATATTATTGTGTTTGTCCAGTGCTCTCCGCGTAAATAGCAGCTGTCACCTATATTTGTACTGTCATGCATAATTAACTTTCACTACTCAATCGTACTTTATAAATATAAAACCTTCTGTATTGGAGCATATATTTCAACCAGCGGGTAGAATTTTTCGTGTTCATTAAGTTAGGGTAATTGCCATAAAGCGTTTTAAATTTCCAGCTATGCATTAGGTTTCTTGGGGTTATATAGGAGACACCTCTCTATTGTTTTTGATATTACATTGTTCAAAAATATTTTATTAGCGTTTGGATTTGGCTGTTATTAAAAATTTTAATATTTAGTGGTCCCAATACTTTCAGTTTCCTTGAGATGTTAATTCATTTTATTGACAATTTTGGATGCCGGTATTTGTTCATTCATTCATTCCACGCGATTCGAGTTCGAAATCCTTTTAAAAAAGAATAATATTTGAATAAAATCATTTACAGGTGTTTTCTCAGACAGATTATAAACATGCATTGATTTTTGTTTTTTCCCAGTCACAATAACTGATACAAGTCTAAACATAAGACTCCAAATTTGTTCATGTGGCAATATTAAATATATTGCATATTTGCCAGAATTTTCAACAATTATGTTTTATTATACATATTTACACTTACAAATAGAATAGAATAAGTACTGACATTTATTTACTTTTTAAATATTTATTTATTTACACAAGCACTCATGTACACTTACGTATAATTAAAAGTTTTAATTTTTACTATTATGATTAAAGGTTGACTAATTTTATATTACAGTAAATAATTTTTTTTTTTTTGTCAAATGAAATATTGTATATTAAAACAAAACTAAAAAATACAATTCTCAATATTTTAGTTCTTCTTTACATTTAAAGTAGTTTTAGGCATCAGTATTTAACTTTAATTCCATTTTAATATATGTACATTAGAGCGACTCACCAAAAAAAACACAATATCTATATCATAAGAAAGGTTTTTTGAGGTGCGTCCAACAGTGTATACAATTTGTCCAAGCTTAAGGATATTCTGCAAAAAATAACTGTTTTTCAATTTTTTGTTCGGGGTTGTATGTAATAATAATGCCAAATTAACATATTTTAATCTTTAGTCAATTTAATTTAATACGGGTTTCAGCTTTTTTTAAATTCGCACAAGTTCGCGTTTTGTAGTGGTTGTAGTTTGTAGTTTTGTAAATATAAACAATAAAATTTTATAATTTTTTTTAATTTAGGTAGTGTGTTGGCTTATTAGACGTAAAAGCCAGGGTTCGAGTCCCAGGCCAGACATCAATACAAAATACAAAAAGTACTTTTTCGGCGATTTCCTCTCAGCAGATTTCTGGCAAAAACTCTGAGAGTAAATAAAATGCCATGAAAACTTTCTCATAAAATCTGTCGTTTGGAGTCGTCTTTAAACTGTAGGTCACGCTATCTATGTATAAATTTAACACACACAACATAAGTGGTGTGAGAAACTAGGTCAATAATCCTGACTGGGTTCTAATGACCAATGATGTATGTATATGCCGCCAAAAAGTTGTGGATCATTTCTTTTTTTTCTTTATTTAGTTCTACTTAAATCCACATATTATTTAGAGACTATATCCGCTATCAAATTAAAGTTACCACAAAATTGCAATTTTATATATTCCAGAGCACCCTGTAAAATGCATCTAATTTGCACAAATCTAAGTTATTTACAAATAAAGATGATGTACCTGTCAAAAGAAAAAAATTTGATACCCAATTGCCCTATTAATAACGAAAAGCTGCCACTCCATTGCATTTTTCTCAAAACACGAACATGCGAAATAAAAATTTTAAAAAAGTTACTGGCAATGCTGGCGCCGTACTCTTTTTCTTTTATACTGTTGTACAATGGTTTACGAGTGCAGTTGTTTTCTTGTACACTATCTTTGCTTCACACTTATTTATATTTACAGCTACAATCAATATTCAGTCTTCAGAAAAATACAATACTGTGCAATTTTATATGTGTTGTGCACACCTCTAGTACATACGCACATAATTGATTCTTACAACCCTTAGCTTCTCACACCATCAGTGTTGTGTGTGTTAATTTTATACACGGTGAGTGGAACCTACAGTTAACTTAATTCCGAAAAACAGATTTTTGACAAAAATTGTTCATGCATTTTTATTTATTCTGAGAATTTTTGCTAAAAATCTGATGCTAAAGTCAGTAAAGAAATTTTTTTATATCTCGTTTTAATTAGAGATATCTGACCCAGGGCTTTAACCGAGGTAAAAAAAAATGTCGGATAAATATTCCTTTTTTCAGATTTTAGGATTGCCAAAGTTTGAGCAGAATTGGAGGATGTTAACCCGTGCGACTATGACCTCAATGTTTTGAAAATTTCAATTTTTTGATTTTGATTGTTAAAAAATGATTTTTTTTAACAAAATATTTCTTTTTTCATTTTGATTATTAAGAGATAATCGCGATTTTCCCATGATTTGTGGATCCACATTCTGAATTGATTTCCTATATCCGTTCCTCCTGAGTTAAACACAGTAAAGTATCTCAAGTAGGCATCTAAACGTATCTATTACACAAGGCCATCAGAAAGACGACGGTTTATCTTTATTTGCCCTTGCCCTCCTTAAGGAGCAGTAAGTAGCCTTAACCTTGTAGATAGTTCTTGGTTTATTGGACGCGAGCCCATGGTTTAAACCCTAGCGCAAACATTTCGAATAATACGAAATATAAAACAAAAAAATTTTTTACGCGTCCTCTCAAAAGTATTCCGGAAAAAAATCTGTTATTCAGAGTCGGCTTAAGGTTATAGGCTTTGTTACTTATGGATACAATTAAGAAACACAAAATGGTTTGTATGAAGAACTAGGTCATAACACTGAAGTAAGTAGGGCAATAAGTGCTTAAAAGAACTACAATTTGCATACTAACTCTCAATCAGTATTCACTGGGAGGGCACTAATCCATAATTGAATTGGTCTGACTTTTATGAACATTATGTAGTCGACGTAGTCCAGCAGGTAATGTGTTGGCTTATTAGACGTGAGACCATAGATCAGGTCAAACATTTCCTACAAAAATGATATAAAAAAAAAAATACATACGATATAAGAAAATATAATTGCTTTAAGATAATGCGCACAACGTTAATTGTGTAATGCGCACAACGTTAACTATAATAATTCCGATAGTTCCAAGTTTCCAGAGAATTTGTTAAATTTCAGACTCTTGGGTACATATTTGCTTTAAAAATTGGTTTTCTGTTGTCTCAGTTTATAAAAAATTTTTAAATGAAATTTCTATGCATTTTTTTTCTTTAATTTTTATTTATTATTATTTGCAGAGTAAACAATTTAATAATTAAAATTATTTAACATAAAATACATATACACTAAGCCGGCATTGATTTAATTATTTTGCTGTTCTTTAAAATCATAAAAATGGAAATAAAAACATTTGAAACTACAACAGAAGTGTGTACATTGTACAGAATAAAAACAAAAATTATAAAAAGTTTTTATAAATAAAATACATTTAATTGCAAAATAGATTTTATTTCGCAATAATAGAAAATAGGTGGTATTGTAACATTTATTTTTAATTCTCCAATTAAAATTGAAAACAAACCACAATCAAAAGATAAAATAAATAAAAACATACATATACATAGGTATATATAGTCAAAGAAAAAAGTCGACATACACCCACTGTATGTAGATTTTTTTCCCGCTTGTTTTTATATTTTTTTACCCAGTAAATTTTACGTTATATTTTTTACAAATTCGCTGTTTATTCAAACTCTCTTAATTGTAAATGTCTTTTGGACTTACAGCGGTGTAAGTAAACTTTTTTTTGACAGTATATTTATATATATACAGTGTCGGTCAAAATATATTGAACAAAATTCAGTTTATAATATTTTGTACGATTTAAAAGAAATTAGAATTGAGCAGATTCTAATGGAATGAAAAGAGTTCGAAGACTTGTCAGTAGCGGACTAACTCCGAAATACTGTCTTGGAACAGTTAGGTGTGGAGGCGGCAATATTATGGTGTCTCATTCCATCAGAATCCAGAAGAATTCTAAGACCAGTCAGTAGCAGACTAAATCCGAAATACTGTTCTGGAATGTTATGGTGTGGGGTAGATTTTCTGGGGAAAGCTTAGGACCTTTACACAAAATTGACGGTATTATGGACAAACAAATGTTTAAAATTATATTGCTGGAGAAGATGTTGCTACATGACCGTGATAAAATGCCACGATAATGAATATTTCAACACGACAATGACCCGAAACACACATCCAAATTGGAGAAAGGGTTTTTGGAACAAGAAGGCGTTAATGTTATGCAGTGCCATGCACAGTCATCCGACCTTAACCTTAAAATTTATGGGGAAATAGTAAATAGAAAGGTAAATCGGGGATCGGCACATCGGGATCAAAATTAATTATATCAAGCTATAAATGAGACATGGTCTGCTATTCCAATCAATACTATAGAGAATCTTATTAGTTCAATGTCGAAAAGATGTGCTGAAGTTTTGAAAAATCGTGATTATGTAACAAAATATTAGATCATGCTGCATAATCCAATATGTTTTGTTGTATAAATTTTTTAATTTTATTTACCTTTTTGCTTAATTTTTAATAATATCATAATAAACACGGAAATTAAATTTTATTTTAAGCTATACTAGGCATGTAATTTTATTTTAGTATGTATTTGTTGTTTCTAAAATGTCTAATTTCCTTTAAATTGTACAAAACATTATGACCTGAATTTTGTCCAATATGTTTTGACCGACACTGTACATACATTTATTTACATAAATTTTGTTTTTAATTTAAAAATTGGGTTTGTGTTTCTATTTTTCCCTTTTCTATTTGTAAATAAAAATTCATACATTAAAAAAATAAAAACTAGAGTTTTATATGTATGTGTGTTAAATATGATGCACACTGTACATACTTACACTTAGAATGTGGACCAATACATATTGAAAACAATTTCGGTAATTTAACTCTTAATCGAAATCTACTTGCTATCAAAATAGTGCAGCGAACATGGATTAAAACAGAGTGAGTACTATTCACAAAGGTTATACAAAGTGCCTGAACTTTGTACAGTATTAACATGGTAGCACTCACTTGATACAATAGTTCCATATGTCTTGGAGTCATATTGGGCAGAAAACTTAACTGGAACATGAATTTACCATCAAAAATCACTGAGGCATCAATGCTCTCTATAGTAACAAGTAAGCCCAAGAACTAAACTGTGGTATTAACTCTAATAATGTGTACTGGCAACACAACTTTGTAATAAAATTCTGCTCTATTAATTCTTTGTTTTGTGGTTGACTTTATAAAAATTCCGGTTTGTACGGATTATGAGAATTGTGACGTACATTATAATAGGTGCCCTTAGGACTATTTCATCCAAAGCATTGTTTACTATCGTTCAGCGTCGGCTTCAAACGGTGCGTTGCTACACTTATGGACAAAATTAATACAAACAACATGGATGGTGTGAAAAGCTAGGTCATAATCATGACTGTAGGGTTGTTATTAGGGATGCAACATAGTTAAGGAAATCATCCATGTTGGCAGCATCGATGTATCAAAAACAAAAAAACTTCGATGTAAAAAAATTGGTGATAAAATCTCGACACATCGATGTTTTTCGATGTTTTATTTTCATATAAATAAATACAAGTCGCCGTAGTCTAGCAAGTAGTGTATTGTCTTATTAGACGAAAGGCTCGGTTTCGTATCCCAGGTCAGACATCAAAACGAAAATATCAAAAAAGAAATATAGAAGAAGAGCTTCTCAAAATCTGTTGCCTCGCCACTCATGTAGAAAACATAAGTGGTGTGAGAAGCTAGGTCTAAATCCTGGCTGAATGACCAATTATGATAATATTAATATTAAATATTAAAAAAAAGTTATTTAAAAGAAAAACTCAGGTTTTTGACAAAAATTATTTAATAACTCAGTTCATTATATCATAAAAAATTAAACAAAACAGGCTAAAAAACAAATTTTATACGAACATATATTTCCATAGTTATTAATTAGTTGAACAAATAATTAATTAATTTATAAATTTTATAAATCATGGAATAATTTATTGTTTTTATTTAGATTGAGTACATCAACGCCATGATAGAATTTGATCATAGTTTGCAAGGATAACAGAATAATTTTTTTTTATAAAATGGTCGAAAGGATATGAACCGTTTTTTAGGAAGCGTAATTTGGAACTTAAGTTTTGGGTGACACATTGCATCGGTCATCATTAACTTAGTGTTTAACCAATTTAGAGGTTTATTCTTAAATTTCTGAAACAAAAAGCATCATCAGCAGGCATCTTTTAGTGCCTTTGTAAATAAAATTCCGCTGCAGTTGCTGCTACGTATAAAAAAGCACATATACTTGGAAAAAACTATTTAGTGACATTGAAATATTTGAAGAAGGTATTGTTAAGCAGTGAGTATGTTAGATTTAAGAAATGTTGACAAATACAAACAATTACCTGCTTCAAGAAGAATTGTAACAGGTCGACAGCACGAATTAGCACAAAATGTAACAGAACAACTTGATACGATTATACAAAATAAATGAAGATGTTTTTTTTTCAATTTGTTTAGATGAAAGCACTGATAAAACAATTTCGGCACAAGTTTTATATTTTATTCGTGCTGTAACTAAAGATTTTCAATACGAATTACGAAGAACTACTTGCGTTGGGTACTCTAACTGGAAGAACTCGCGGAGCGGATATTTTCGAAAACTTGAAAGAAGTATGTAATAAATTAGAATTGAATGTCAGTAATTTCGTCATTGTCCGCACCGATGACGCACCTTCCATGGGAGGTAAAAAGAAGGATTCATTGTTTTATTAAAAGAGGAAAACTTAAAATTTAAAAAATTTATATCATTTCATTGCACTTTGCGTCAGCAAAATCTTTGCGCAAAACCCACCATTTTCCAAAATACTCTGGATAGAAGAACCATTGCCATTGTAAACTATATTCGCGAAAGTGCAATGCGTCATCGTGAATTTCGGCAGATGCTCTCTTTAGATGAGTAAACGTACCATTCTACTACAAGGTTTGCTGGCTATCAACAGGTCAAGTCTTTACGACAACAAATTATAAACTTTTATTAAGAACATGGAAAACAATATGGTCTATCAGATGAAGTATTTCTCAGAAACCTTGCATTTTTGCCTGATATAGGGAAAAAATCAAAACAATTTAAATATTTGCCTGAAAGGTGAAACAAGATATACATACATATTTATAAAATGTGGGAAAAAAATCCGAGCGTTTAGGAAATAATATCATTTTTCAAAACATTGCTTTGTTGATCGGAAATATCTGCACAACACTTCCCGTAGCTAGTTAAAATGGTCAATGAGCATATTCTAATACTAATAGATTTTCTGATTTTGACAGTTCACTTCTGCTATGAAACTGGCTTTTAAACCACATTTAATAGAAATATCCGGTGCTCCTGCAGAACTACAAATGGAGTCAATTGATTTAGGGGAATATTGTATAATCAAATTTTTTTTAGCGCTAAAAAGGATCCCTTAGAAATCTGCAAAAAATTATGTTTAATATCCTTGACTTCGAGTACATGCTCGCCGTTTACTTTCCAACTTCGAAAGTACCTACTATTGCGAGACAACATTTTCTCTCATGTCCAAAATAAAAACAAATTTAAGAACGCAAATTACAGATGCACATTTAGAGGATAAATTAAAGCAGAGTCATAAAATAACTTTTATTTCCGCTCGAAAAAATAAGAGTCAAAAATAACTGTTGTTTTAGCTCGAAAAAATAAAAGTAAAAACATAATTCTTATTTTCTGACTTTTACAATAAAAGTTATAAGAGTTAAGGCCACTGATTGAATCCCATGGCCATACATTGCACGAAAATAATTCTCACTATTTTAGGCAGGAATATCGAAAGGCTTTGGCTTCTATTAAGTAACTTATATACACAAGAACTTTGGGTCCGAGATAGCGGAAGGGACTGTCTTTCACCTTATGTCTTAGTGCCCTGCTATTGTCATATAAAACAGATTTTTGAAGTTTCACTTTTTGACAAACTTGAGCGAACTCTCTTCTATAAAGATTACTGCAATAACAAGAATTATTTTGAATTTGGATTGGTTTTCCTTAAATAACATCTGAAATCCGTTTAGAATAAAAGTACTTAAATTATAATGGGCGTAAGGATGGTTCGTCAACTTATCTAACTAATCTACTATTTAATATACTTAAAAATATTATAATGTGTGTTGAAAAGATTTATTTCTTTTAACAATTGGGCAATTCACACGACTTTGTATCGTGTATGTAGTATTGAATACATTTGGTTGTTTGTGTGCGCTCAATGCTATGCTGTATTGTGTATTTCGCATTCTAATAATTTGACAGCAAGAAACCAACACAATTTTTGAGAACATATGAATACTTATACACATTTTTTTCATTCACACAATTTGATAGCATGAAACAATATAACTGTTAAGAACATATGAAATGTGTGGATTTTTACATCAAAATTATCAACAACAAGCATACTCTGTTATATAATCGTCCAACAATACAATAAATACAACGATACAACGGATAGTGTGAATTGACTAAATAGCTTTTCTATAGGGATGTAGTATTATCAGCAAAATATTGGCAATGACATGAATAAAGTGGTTAAAAAATATCAAAAATGTTCACTTTTGTTACGCACTCTATTACTCCAAAAAAATGTGACAACTTTAATTTCACAATTTTCCTATTACTGTCCAACATTTCACACGTGTTATGAGGAAAATTTATCGTTTGAATAGTTGAACATTGCGCCATAATAGTTCTGTTATGTATTGGTTGTCATTTGTTACATATCGTATCCACTGATAGACATTTTACTGGCGTGAATGACATATTGGTCTGAAGTATATGTATTTCAAATTAGAAAATAAATTATCAAAGGCATAATGTGTTTCGAATAATAGAAAAACTTTAAATGTGATACGTATTATTGTCGAACGAAGAAAATTAAATTTAACTGGCGTAAAAATCATGAATTATTAGCTGATTATCTATTAAAAGACATTTGTTTCTTTTAGAATTCTGCTGAGAGGAAGTCAGACATACATACATATTTCTTCATATTTTGTTTTGTTCGAGATGAGGTTTGAACCATTGCCTAACGTCTAAAAGTCCAACATAGTACTTTCTAGACTACGGCGACTTCTTATTATTACAGTAAGACCCCGCTTAACGCTGCTTCAGTGTTAGGCGTTTGCAAATGAAATGGCCATGTACTTACTAAAAGCGGTGTATTATATTGTGACGATGTGTACTATTTTATATTTTTCAATGCTTTCTGTTAGCCTGTCCAAAAAAAAAAAAATTTCAAATGTATTTTCCGAATTCGTACGGACGCATCTTCCTGTGTCACGGTTGATTTATTAGTTGTCATCAACGTTATTAGGTGTATACAAATGAACGTGTTAAGTGGCCTCGTTTAGCGCTGGAAGTTATTGGAACGTCTTATTATATATTAATTATTAGCGTACGATAATTACTGGGTACATTGACTATATTTATGACACAATTCCCGACTTTGATGAACGTAATTGCAAAAGACAAAAGAATGTTAAAGTATTTTTGTATTTGAATTTCTAATTTGAAATTGTTGTTACATATTACATTAGTTTCATAATTTGAATCTATTTATAATCGTAATTGTAAATTATAAGGTGGCAACGCTGGCAAATCAAGAATTCAGTTAGATAGTGTAGTTCGTTTTCTCGATGCTTCACTATATAGACGGACCTGTGATCAAATCAATAACTATTTTAAATTGAGTAATCAAATTTACGTCACTAGCTTTCTTATTTTTCTCTATCAACATAGATCTTTCACTCAACTTAGCATGATTTTTCTGCGTTTACGAAGCCTTTTTTGATTGCATTATCAGTTCCAATAAATAGTACGAATTAGTCTCGCAGACAATACCTAACAAGCGCCTTTTTAAAAATTTAATTGTCTTATCCGCGTCTATGCTGCCGACAATAATTTTTAGTAAAAATGCAGAACAAAATTTCTTTGTCAATACTTGACTTAAAGTCACGTTTGTACTCATAGCTGTTTATCGCATTTCTTCTACTGCATTTTACCAGCACTTATGGTACAAAAAAGAACGCTAGAAACACTTGTCTTTGTGTAGGCACATTGCCTTAAGCACTGCTTCACTTCTATTTCAAAATGTTTTCCATCTTTTAAGTTTCTGTCAAAGCGAGTATGATAAATATGTGCATAAAAAGGTAATGCAGCCGTATTGCACTTTGCATTTTATGACGGATAGGTAGAGATGGAGATTTTGATGGATGAACAAAATGAAATGAAATATTTAGCAAGCAAATATGGCACATTTTGTTGTGATTTCTACATTCCGCGTATTAACTTTTCAAAATGCTTTACATACTTAAAGCATGCTGTATTATAATATACTCCTATATAGAATGAAGAAACATTTTCATTTAACAATACTTTAATAGTCGTACATTTCTCATAGTATCAAATCATCTCAAGATTCTGATAAGGACAGTTGCCTATTATTTTCTAAATTTCTATCCTCGACAGATCGTTTAGACCGTCTACATTGTAAAGATTAAGATGATTTCTCCTTGTCTGGTATAAAGCTAGATATGTGCCAAAAATGTAAAAAACAATTTTCTTCACTTCTTAAAGTCATATTAAATCTCAACATCTTTATCGTTGCGGTTTTGAAGCGCAGTGGTACACTGGATAGTGTGATGACTTATTGGACGTTATGCTGTGGTTTATTAGCTCAAACATGTGAAAGAATATATCTTCTGCGTTTATCTCTTACCAGTCATCTAGCAAGAGCTCTGACTTTGAATAAAATTACCATGAAGATTTTTTACAAAATGATGATTAAAATTAAAACACACTGCATGGGTAGTGTAAAAAGCAGAGATGTAAACCTCATCGAGTGTTATAAATAATTAAGTAAGCTGTGAGTTTGATTACCACCAGAAACTAAACACTTATTTGTTTTTATTTTGTTTGGAATAAACGAACTCATATTTTAAACCTTTTTAAAGAAGTAAAAACGTAACATTATCTAAGTTACACATTTCATAATAATTATAACATAATTTGTAATTGTATTCTAATAAGTCAGTAAATAATTAAGTAAACTTTGCTTCTCAATAAAGAATATTTGAAGTTCCGTAAATGAGATGAAATTTAATTAGACAAACTACTCTTGTGCGTATTTTCAAATGGATTTCTGTAACTAAAATGTACAGTCCGGACACTCCAATAATTCGGACGCTTTTACATTTCGGAAAACATAAAATTTTTACCTCTACAATCCGGACAAATTTTTTTTTATGCAAGAAAGAAATATAAATTTCCGTTTTTAACTCGCACGTTTTGTTATTCATTTCATTTTATTTCCATTTTGCACTATCGTTTCTTTAGTTCCGGTACATTTTTTCAACACTACCTTTAAAGAAAAAGTTTGATACTTTACAAAGTCTTGATGAAGGAAAAGCTATTAGGCAGGTTGCCGAAAGTCAATGATTTACAACATTAAAAAAATAAATAGAAGAGAAAACCACTTATTTCGAATACCTATAATGGACCCGGTAGTGACATAACTGATGAACTGATATGATATGATAGTAGGTAGTGAATTGGCTAATTAGACGGAAAGTCCGGGTTCGTATCCTAGATCAGATATCAAAACAGAAATATGAAAATATTTCTTCTGCGATTTCCTCGCAGCAGATTACTGGCAAAAGCTCTGAAAGTAAATAAACCTGTCGTTCGGAGTCGATGTTAAACTGTAGGCCGCACTGCTCACGTATAAAATTAACGCACACAACATGAGTGGTGTGAGAAGTTAGGCCGTAATTCTGACCTATGGGGTGTGTGTAATGGCCAATTATGTATGTATTTAATGGGCTGTGGATAATAATATAGATATGCAGGATATTCTATTGTGGAAGAGGCTAGAGCAAAAAGCACAAAATAACTTCGTGTTTTAATAAATCATAGTATGCATATATTTAATTTGATATAATAATTTAATGTACATATATATGTATGTATGTATGTATTTAATTCACCAAAATTTTTTTAATAATTTTTACTGCATACTATAATCCGGACAACTCAATAATCAGGACGTGTCTAAAACTATATGTGTCCGGATTGTCGAAGTTCCACTGTACATATGTAACTAAAGAAATTGGACGGGTTTGTAGTTCTGCATTTTAACTACTACACACCGAACACTGAGAATTAAATTTTTCTACAATTTCACATAGACTTTCCCAAGTTTTCTCTGGTGGCCAGATGTCCTGATGTCATTACATTTAAATTTAAATGAAGAAACATTAACTCCGGAAATATTGTTTTCCTTACAGTCTCAAAGGGTCAAAGTAGAAAGCAGGAGAACAAAAAAAAAAAAGACAAATTAAAAAGCAAATGCCTGTGAAAATCGATAAAAATTGTATTTTTCTTTCCTCTGATTTCTTATGATTTTCTATTCTTTTATGTATTAAATGCTTTTAGTAGTAAGCGAATGTAACAAGAAGATGTAGAAATTTCTTATAAATACCCAAATACCCAAACAATGTATTACTAGTAAAGCAAAAAAAGTTGAAAATTTTTCTCTTTAATTACGTAAATTCACAACATACATGTCCAACCAATGGTGTAAATCACCATTTTCTGCTGTTTCTTTCGTTTAGCCCTGTCTGCAGAGATAAAGACTTTTTTCAATCCAGACACCAGATATAAAATGATGTAAAATGCAATTTCTTTTCTTGTTAATAAAAATACTGAAATATAGGGTCTTTTTGTAAGCGTTTCCTACTATTGAGTGTGGAATATTCAATACCGCTTTTCTAAGTGAAGCGCATCCAAAATATTTAATTTTCCATAATTATCAGACGTCAACCCCGGGGGGCCGGACCTTCAAGGCACAATGTCTCTATAGAAAACAGTTATTGCTATTACACATTTTTTTTTTGTTTGTGATAAGATCTATCGGACATATTCTGACAAACGGCATCATATTTTTCATCGTGATAAAGATAACGAATAATGTACCAAAAAAATTATGAATGCGAAACTTAGTTTCGTCGAATTAACGATTATTATGGGAAACACGTGGAAAATCAACAAAAAAGTTTGAAGACGCCGCAACAAATGGTAAAAATGTTTAATGTTGCACAACAAACTATTTCTGACCGTTTAATAGCTATTGCAAAGATTCAAAATTCTGGAAAATGTGTACCACATGCATTGAATTAGAGTCAGATGAAAAACGAAAAATCACTTGTCAAATCAGTGTTGCATCAAATTGTTGCTGACGATGAATCCATAACGGAAAATATCAGTGGTTAATCCACGGGCTCCTAAGGCCTTGGGAGAACTTTTAAACAGATACCTACTGGCACAAATGATCAATTTGAACTAAAATCCGACCAGAAAGGCCATAAGATTGGGTAAGATATTTTACAGCATGAAAATGCACCTGCTCATAAAGCCAAATCAGTTCAAGATACAATTACACCATCCGATAGAAACCTCCACCTTCAGCGTGAAGGTCACATTACTACTACCCGAGATAACCACGCCCTAAAATCGCTCTTGATTTTATGTGGAACATGACGCTGTCGTATTCGAAACACATGATCTTGTTTTGCGCAATTCATCCCTTGCCAGAGATAATTTAACCAAAGTAGTTATCAAAGAAATTTGAACCAAAGGTGTCGCCAACACGAGTCTCTTTCGGTTTGGCCTTGTCTCGAATTTGAAAATTTTGTATATTCACATGCCCATACATCTAGAAATGAACATTATCGGTAAAGATTATTTTTTGGTGAAAATCAGTGTCATTTACGAAACTTTTTCAGGGCACATTATGTATGACATTTGCTTGCTAAAGACTCACACTCTACTTTGAGTATTTCGGGTAGATATCTTATTGCCTTTCACAGCCTAAGTAGTGGCTGGCTTTTTCCCATAGAATAGAGACTTCATGTATTCCAATAAAAATTTGCAGATTCACTGACTGCAACGTTGCGTTTATGATCAATATTAAAAAAATACATCCAAGAATGCTGTAGGCATGCAAAGTGCAGCAAATAATGCATATTTCAGGGCACATAGTCAGCTTGTGAGGAAAAGTTTTAAAGGAGTTTTACAAGTTCAATGTTTAGCATACGTATGTTTCGATACGTATTTAACATTTAAACACAAATCACAAGTATTTGTTAATAAAAGTAAATAGGTTATCAATTACAGATTCTGGACAGCCACCATCCGAATCGAGGATCTTAAGACGAGATCAAAGCTTGCTCATATTTTTCGGGAAATTAGTAGAAGTATCTGTTCATGGGGCACAAATTAAATATTGTTCTAAATAAAGTGGTGTCCAAAGGTCTTGCTGGTATTCAAACTTCAAATGCCTAGGCGGTAGGTTCGATTCCCGCCAGAGATCCTAGGTGTTGTGTATATAAAGGAATTTTCGAGAAAAAAGTGACTTCCTCTCAACCCTTCGCCACATAACTATCTTTCTTTTATTACAACACAATGCACTGCATGGGTTAGAATTATCGCATTTGTTAGTCTTAAAAAAAATTCTCAGTCGAAAAGCTTTAATGCAACGCAATATATTCAAGTGGAATACCTAGAGAAAAAATATTTGGTGAAAGCACCAGTGAAGGCATGTATCATATAGTATCCCTTGCAATTTTTACCGAAAATAAAAATTAATTCGAACATTTTATTTCATAAGTTTCCCTTAAGGTTTTCAACTGGGCAAAGGAGAAGGTATAATTGGGACAGCTACCATGATTATACTACTACATCTTCATTTCTGTCTTTTGGGTAACAAAGCGATAAGGCCTTCGTACATTACGCTTTTAGGTCTCATTAAAATGTTACGCAGCTTTTTTTACCTCCTGAATTAAACTACAACTTTAAGTTGTAGTACTTCTTCTACATATAGTTAGGGCCATTATACTGCTTGCCGTTAAATTTGGATTTAGTCAGTGATACCTTTAGATAAAGGGAACAAAAAAATTACTTCTAACTTATTTGCGTTATTACAACTTACAATAAAGTAATGTTAACTTTTTTCAAAAATATGGCTGTGTCAAAGCAATGTCGATAAAACTGCTCAATTAAACAAATTTTTTTTAACGCAGTGGCGCCGTTGCCTTTGTTTTTGTTGTTGTATATGATCACTTTGTTTAACCCTTCTGCATCCCTTGGATATGTGCCCTTCCTATGATCCTTTGTGTTAATATGACCTAACATTAAAATGTAAACAAAATTTCATATTTATTATAAGAAATTCATTTGTTTTGTTGTTTTTTATTTAGTATAATAAAAAATAATGATAACCAAAGTAAATAAGCCCTTCCTGAGCAATTCATACATATGTAATTGGTCATTACAACCTTTCAGTCAGGATTCCGACCACTTATGTTGTATGCGTTAACTTTATACATGATAGGCGAGACCTACAGTTTTAAAGTCGATTATAAACGGCAGATTTTTGAGAAGCTCGTTGTGGGAATTTTATTTGCCCTCAGAGTTTTTGCCAGAAATCTGCTGAGAGGAAGTGTCTGAAGAAATATTTTCATATTTTCGATTTGATGTCTGACCTGGGATTTGAAATCGGACCTTATGTATAATAAACCAACACACTATCTACTAGACTACAGCGACTTCAAAGCAATTATTAATAATAATTATATTTTTAATACAAACGTATACCAAATTAAGACCATGTGCTCTTTGCAAATGATTTTTTACAAGAATCATATTTAGTGGAATGCTTATTTGAATTCCTTCCATGTTGACAAAAGAAACACCCCGTCGTCGTTTATTTGGTAAATTTCTGAACAGTAGCGTATTTGTATTATTTTTCTTAGAACATTGCGGGGCACTTGTGAGATTATTTTGTTCTTGAATATTTTTGACAAGATTTCTTCCTGATGTTCCATGTGGCAAAACTTTTTTTCGCTTTTCCATCGTTTAGTCATGCGCTTACATGTGTAATTCGCAACTAGTTTTCGTTTGGTTGTAAAGATCGGCTGAATAATGAAAACTTAAGACGAAAAATTTTTTTGAAGGCTTTTTTTTCATAACCAGAATTTTTGATGAAAAAAAGTTTTATTTTTTACGGGCAGTGCCAACTAATGTAATATTCCGAGAAAGAAGTTCAATGGCAAGATTGTATGTAGTAAAAAAAATATCAAATGTAATTGTGCACCACTCTCTCACCTAAATTAAAAATACGGAAATATAACACATATAATATGACGTACAAAAGTCTCGCCTTGTTTTTTTTTTTCTGGCGGTGTATTTCTTGATCTACCTACTTCCATATTCCAGGCATATTAAGTTGTGTAATCGTAAAGTGTCCAAATTTGTATGTCATACGTGGTGGGCTTTTTTGGAATATATTGCCTAAAACTGTACCGACCTCGAAATGAAAGCAATTGTTCGTCTACAGTAACATTTTCATGAGGATTGTAAAAAACTTTGAGCTGATTACTCCATTTATCCCAAACGTTTTTTATCGGTGCTAGTTTATCACAAAGTACTCTTCCTTCTCTATCTTCAAAACTGTCAAACCGTCAACACGTTGATATTTGACTGAACAAATTATTGATCGATGATTCTGAATGGCAAACTTGTAATATCGAATGATAACCTAACATTGGATTGACCCATAGGATATGAAATGTGTGTAAATCGTATATTGAAATGTGAAGGGGGTAGAAAAATTTAAATTTTATTGTTTTCATTTAAAAGCATAGTTTTTGTGCCTGTGATGGATAATTTAAAGTTTCACAATCAAATCTTATAATTAAAGGGAAAAATTTTGCGTTTGAAAATCAAAATTGGGTCAATTGACCCAAGGAGTGCAGAAGGGTTAAATTTGTAGGTCGACTTTAGCTTAACGCTCTCTCCCATCTTATTGGGTGCTCACAGTAATGAAAAATAATTTATAATCCTCCGTTTAGTTAACAAGTTGTAATAATGGTTATACTACAATATTTTAAGTGTGTAAATATGAATTTTTTCTATTTTATTATGCTAAAGAAGTTAAAGAAATATAAAGAATCTTCATTTATCATCACCATTCTTTTTTTTTTTTTTTTTTTTTTTTTTGAGTTAAAAGCAACATTCCAATTTCAATATTTGCATCATCATAAGTTGCCTACAAAAATATTCGAATTACTCAATGAAACTGTTAAAAGAAACTGCATGCAAAAAAAAAAATTTCCCTCCACGGTCTTCCTTCGATAAACTGAATTCTATTTTCTGCAGAAATTTTTCGTTAAACAAAGATAAGAAAATCAAAGGCGGAATTTTAAGTAGTAAATTAATTTTATTTCAATTTTTATTTTCATTCATTCGTTATGGGCTGATGTTTAATTTATTAACAATCACTGAAGTTTTAAGTTAAATTCTTCTGATATGGTGTATTACACGTTAAGATGTGAATGAACTGTTATGGTATCATTTAATTTTAAAGGTATATGAGCGATGTAGTAAAAAGTTGAGGTAAAAGTAGAACGGCCAGCATGATGCTTAAGTAGATAACTTCTGTACTGTTGAAACTACATCTGTCAAACTAGTTGTGTCGCTTTCATTCTGTTATGTCAAATCACTATGACAACGACGTATTTCCGCTGAATAAGCGAAATAGAAGTCACCAAAAAGTCAATCAGGAAATCCCGAGATTTTCGTGATTCACAAATCCCGAATCCCTGGATTTTTAAAAATTTGCCCCGGGATTTTCCAGGATTGTGAATTCATATGTATTTTGACCCTGCAAAAGGTCCTGAAGAAAAATTCTATATCACTCGACTTCGATTATAGCAGCTCAGATGAGGAAAATCCTACTTCCATTGCTAAAAAGTTTTTTGATGTCATCGAAGAATGCAAAAGACCTATAAAACGAATTAATAGGGTAACTGATTTAGATACTCAACTTTCCAAAGAAATAGATTTATTTACATTTATTTAGGAGGTGGTATAGATGAATATTTATAAGGAACTATTACTATTTTACTAACAAATGCTGATTGCGAAAAGTATTTTCCGTTTGGCATCCCTAGTAGATAGTAAGTTGGCTTATTAGATGTAAAGCTCGAGTTCAAATCTCAGGTCGGACATCAAAAAAAAAAAAAAACTGAAAATATTTCTTCGACGACTTCCTCTCAGCAAATTTCTGGCTAAAGCTCTGAGAGTAAATAAAATTTCCTAGAAAATCTCAAAAAACTGTCGTTCAGATCGAATTTAAACTGTAAATTCCGCCACTCATGTTTACATTTTCAATAACAATTTTCAAATTCGTTTTGATTATAATCAAATTGTAATCAAATTGTTTTCATTAATTCTTTTTGATTATTTTAAAATTTTCAAAAAGAATTTGGAAGTAATTATTGAACACGATTTGATTAGTTTTGGATTACTTTTGATTCTATTTGATTATTAGACTAATCGCCTGTAATCCTGATTATTTTTTAATTATATTGTAATCGTATTTACTATTTTAACCAAAAATAATCGTAATTGTAATCAATATTTCACCATTCAAAAAAATGTAATCAAATTATGCATCATTACGATTACTAATTATTACTTAACAGATATGCCTCACACTGGATAACACTATGGGCCATATTAGTTTACTTGACTTTGCCTAAAACTTAATTAATAATATTAAATTAAAATTGCTCACACATAGCGGGGTACCTATACTTTAGCTGTACTGTATACTGTTTGCTGTTAATGTAAAAATGTCAGATGTTGAGGTTCTCTTAAGACCTCTGATATAACTAATGCTTAGAATATTATTTTAGGTTAAGTTCCACAAATTGTCCACTAGTTTATCTTTTGCTAGCTTGGAAATGTTATAACTTGTTGCATTGCTATATTGGACAGTATGTATATTTAAAAGTTACTAATTGCTCTTTATTTAGTTTTATAGATTTTTTATGGATAGACTTAAATCGGATCAACGCTTCCAAATTGAGAGGGTATCTAGGCAATAAAATTAGATAGTCTTTAGACTACGTTTTGTCTTAACACTTTATGGAAAACTGTAATAAAGGATTAAATCAAAATCCTAAGCTTTCAAGATTAAACTCGAGCAGAAGTTTTGGCGAAGTAACAACGTATATTAAAGTTGAGCTGTTATTCTAAATTTTGTTCTCCCATGAAGCCTATTTTTGGTTGAATGGGTACTTAGTTAAGCAGAATTGTCGTATTAGAAGTGAGGATAATCCACATGCTTTCGTCCAAACACCATTACATGCACAGAATTTTACAATTTGTTGCGATTTATGGGCCTATGGAGTCAAACACAAGTCAGACATCTTAAACAAAATGAAAAATGAACACAAAAATATTTCTTCGGAGACTTCCTGTCAACAGATTTCCGGCAAACATTCTGAGGGTAAATATAATTGTCAGGAAGAGCTTATCAAACGACTGTCATTCGGAGTTGAATTTAGCTGTAGTTTTCGCCACTCATGTATTTAATTAACACACACTACATGGGTGGTGTGAGAAGCTTGGTCGTAATCCTGACTGAAGGTTTGTAATGGCCAAATGTTGTGTGCGATGAAATTTGTATGATTGAAACATAATTGAAATCTAGTTGCTAAAAGATATCTTTGAACACAATAAACTGAAGTTAACCCATTTGATTATTTCCTATCGTGTTATTTACTTGTCTAAGTGGATACACAAGAAGCATAATGTCATGTGGCCGAAATTGTATTTCAAGTTTAATGTGAGAAATTTTTCAACAAAGCCAGTTTTAATGTTATTAGAAAATATATTTCTTTCAAAAAATATCACCCGATCTGTGTGTAACGATTTTAATTACAACAAGAAATATTCGAAATAGGAATTGATTTGCATACATTTGCTTGTAACATTTTTTATTGACTCCAATACTGTTGTACAACGATATTAAACTTCCATTCCATCCATTGGTTTGCAATTGTTTATTTCCTTTCCGGTCTGTTTCTAATAACTAGAGTTGCATTCAAAATTGCAAGAATACTAATGAAATCTGTTGTGCCACGGAATACTTTGTCGCAGTATTCTAGTCGATGCCTTATGGTATGTGCATAGTTTGTAAATGCTGTAATTACTGTTTACTTGTTTATGTGCATAGATAAGAAAACTAAAATTTATGGCCTTCTATTCAGTTTTCTAATAATGTTTACAACAAGAACAACAACAACAACAAAAACATCGAGGGAATATGCTTTACTCTTTAAGCCTGTTTTATTTGATTCTTTCGAAATAAATTTTGCAACATTTTTAAAACGTAACGTACATTTTTGTAAACTCTCATTATGATATTGTCCGCCCTTTCTGTTTGTTCCCAATTCCATCTGGACTTTCTTTTAATTTTGTTGTAACATTGCTGCCAAACGTTCTCTTATTAATAAAATCCCTTTTATAAATGGTAGTTGCGCTCTGTTATTAACAGTTACTAACTGGGCTATCAATATCATCTACTTCAAATTTGTTAGAAATAAACATCCATTGAAAAGGAAAATGTGGGAACATTGGACTTTGAGCAGTTTTCAAAGAAATTATGAAAATTATATAGAATCCATGGAGTATTTAAATTTTGGAAAGACATTCCTTCTTCGCTCGGAAATTTCTTTCTAAAATGCTATTGCAGAAAAGACAAATATGCTGTACAGTTTAATAAAAAATTAGTAAATTTTAGGAAAAGTTGATGTAAGTAAAAACTAGAAGAGTAATGATTGGCTTGTTTTGATATGCCCCAGACAACTAATCAATAAAAAGTCACAAAGTCATGAAACAAAGGACGACCGATAAACACTGAAAATGTTGCAGTGAACTTGATTTTCACCACCAAACAATTATCAATCAGGTGAAGTATGTTGGATACACAAAGTAGCTCGAAGTTTTGTCCCACATAAATGAATGGTGCAGAATGGTTCGAATTTGTATATGCAATTCACTACAACAACGGATCGAAAGCAAAATCTTAATGAAAAATAATTCCACTGTACCAATTGCGATTCGGACCATAAGAAAGTGACACCCAGGAACGGGATTAAAAAACCGTAGTGGTAGAAAATTTCCAAATTTGAATAAACGAAACTTAATATTAAACTTAATATTTCGTACCACAGAGGAAAAATTTGAGAAACTTGCTTTTAATGAGTGCAAGCAAGCTAAATTTGTTTGGATCTAATAGAAAACTTTTTGTTCGTAGACCAGTAAGTAATATAAAATAAGTTGGCAAATAAGACTGTGAAGCATAATACAGGTTCAAACCTGGAAAAATAAAAACAATTTTACTTGATAATAGGTCTTCGCCATCAGAGACAGAGACAATAACATCAATAACGAACATCATAGTTTGGTAAGGAAACCCCAGCTGAAAGACATGATATAACTGAGCTGGCAAGGAAGTTCCTAAGCCCTCTACAAAATTTTTGTCCAAAGAGAGCGTTATCAGTAAGCAATGCCATGGATCTACTATTATCCTAAAGTCTTCCTGAGAGCAATAGTCTCTTGCTTAACTGTAAACAAAGCAAAAATAATAATAAAATGAGAGCGTGCTCTGTGACCGACTTTGTATATCTTAAAGAAACTCCATGAAATAATTGCATATACCATATTGCTAACGGTAAATAGGGTGCGAAATTTTAAAGTTTAATTTTAAAAACACTATAAAACGAAAACAGTTTGAAATTTTGGAAATTTTTTTTTTTTTTGAAATACGTTTAGAAATGTAATATTATTACACTCATATGGCAGCAGCTGTTAAACTCACAGTATTTCATTCGATCGAACTAATTTACGTGCACTTTTCTGAAATAGAATTGCGAATGTTGGCAGTCAAATGTAGTCGCCGTAGTCTGGTTGGTATTGTGTTGACTTATTAGACGACAAGCCCGGGTTCGTATCGACTGCCTCTCAACGCATTTCTGGCAAAAATCCAAAGAGTAAATGGAATTGCTATGAAGGCTCCGCCACTCACACAACATAAGTGGTGTGAGAAGCTAGGTGGAACTCCTTACTGAAGGGTTGTAATGACCAGTTAAATATGTATGTGTTTCGGCTAACTAAACCACCTATGGTAACAACACGTAGTCAATTTAGCTTATTAACTTACCTATCAAGACGAAAATGATCTTCTTTCGAACAGAAAAAAGTTTTTTTTGGCAAAATAGGCATCATCCTGCAGTTTCTCGTTGGCCCAATAAATTCCAACGTTGCTCATACGTTTATTACGTTCAGTGGATATAAAATACTGAATTTTGTGAATAGAATAGAACGACGAATTAACCGATGGTTTAAATTTATACCGATAGACGGCCCACCTTAAATATGTCAGCGCTACTCATTCGCTAATTAAAGTTTTTTGTTATAATGTTAATACGAGTGTATAATGCAATTGTGCTGAATCTCAAATAACAAAATTAATTTCTTTACAGTGTAGTTGCTGTTTTAGTTATTTTTAAAATATGATCTGCTTGTCTCGAATTTTATTGATAAAACCTAAATTTATTTCTCAGTATAAGATTTTCATTTCCCTTTTTCATTTTTGCGTTTTTTTCTTTTAAGAAGCTTAAGAAAATTATTTTCACACAGTACAGCAATGTAATTTAATATCGCAAAATATCTGAATCATACTTAACATGACACAAATGCGCTGTTCAATTACGATATAATGTTCCATAATGATCACAACAATTACTGGGATACACACACACACTACACATACAATTTTCTAATCGCATCATCATCATTTTATGACTCGAACTATATTTACTTTCGTTCTGTGCTTTTTGCTGCTTTTTTCGATGCTTTTGTACGATGCCTTACTCATACTGGTAAGAAATATTTTATCAGATGGAGAGAACACGAAGTAGGAATAGTACGTACGTATATACATATTTATGTAAAGGAACTACTGAAAGAAAATTTCGCTTACAGAAGGTAATTTTTATGTATGAACGTTATTACTGCTGTTCCTTTCCTCAAGGTTCTTGTCAATGTACGAGCGACTTTAATTTATTGTGTTTGTGTGTGCGTACAAATAGAAAACCTATAAACCAATGACAACGTGAACGAGTAAACGTAGAAAATCAGTTGCCATGAACGCATATCATGTTACTTTACGTTAGCAAACTATTTTATGCCAAAAACCAGAATAAAAGAAAATTTGCTGCGAAATACTTCGTATTTTCTGCATGCACAAATGCCACAAATGCCATAGCAAAGGAAAGAAAGACTTATTTTCGCAAATTTTAAGGATGAGAACTATGTGTAGTATATTCCTCTAGTAAATGTTTTTGCAGTTAAAATAAAAGAACCACAAATCTTATTGCCAAAATAAGGGCAAATGGTGTAAACCTTAAAAACCGTCTAAGTTTGCAATCAACACATCACCAACCAAATAACAAACCAAAGTAGAAACATGACAATTTGAATACAACACTTTCGCAGTTTAGCAATTTTGTTTTACTAAGAAGCTATAAAGGCAACATTTCGCGCCACAAAATTTTGCATTACTTTGCCTGTAATGATAAACAATGTAAGAATTTTTACATACAGTAGCGATCAAAATATGAAAGATAAAAATATCAATTAATAATCAAAAAAAAAAATTCGTTAGGAAAGTGTCCTATGTCCAGATCTACTTATAAGTACTCGGACTATTGAATTAACAACACTTCAAGCTGAATTCAAGAGTTATAAAAAAGGTAAAGTAAACATTTACCGTATATTGGATGTTATAGTTGCCGTAGGCTAGGTAGTGCGTTGGTTTATTACACGTGAGGTCACGTTTCAAACCACAGTTCTGACATCGCTAACAGACTAAAATATTAAAACTAATTATTCGTTGAATTCCTCTCAGCAATTTTTTGAAGTCACCGTCGTCTAGTAGGTAGTGTGTTGGCTTATTAGATGAAAGGCCCAAGTTCAAATCCCAGGTCAAACATCAAAACCAAAATATGAAAATACTTCCTCGACAACTATTTCTCATCAGATTTCTGCCAAAAACACTAAGAGTAAATAAAATTGCCATGAAAAAGCTTCTCAAAAATTTGTCGTTCGGAGTCGACTTTAAACTGTAAGTCCCGCCGTAATCGTAATCCTGACTGATTTGTTTGTAATGGCCAATTATGTATGTATGAAATTTTCTGATAAAAACTCTGTAGAATAAATAAAATTGCAGTGAAAAGTTACTCAAAAAAAAAAAAGATCTTAAATTAAACTCTCACAACGTACATAGTGTGTGAGAAGCTAGGTCATAATGCTGACTGAAAAATTATAATGACAAGTTATAAACGTATATATTGCGTAAAAATCGGAAGGTACGCATTAAATTTACTCGGAGACTTAACTGAACTATATTGCAACGAGGTCGACTTCAAGATACCTGAACCAGCATTTTATCTTCGTTTTGTGACACTGAATAGATCCTTTTACGATAAAGGTTTACGCCTCCCAAACATCATCCAATTATTTATTAATGAATCCAGATTACATGTAGTCCGTTCAGAACAATTGAGTCTTATATTGTCTCTTGCATTAACCACTTACTGTAGTACCATTCAGGCTGAAATGATGGCTATAAAAACGACCGCCGCACAAATTCGGTATCAGGGTGTTCCGTATGGCAATGTACGCGTATATGCCACGCAAATTAATATGGTAAATGCCATCAAATATATATGTTGGGACAAGATAGCATTGCATATACCATTACCAGGATTATAAAGCAGTAAAGCAGTAAAGAGCGTATTTTCCGTGTTGTACTGTCTTATCCATCTACAATTGCAGTTGCGACATTAGTGAGTGAGAAGGTTGTAATGCTGAACTAAAGGTTGTAGTGATCAATTAAGCAATTGAACAGTAAAAGTGAATATGAAAAAGGTCCCTTGTTTTTCATAATATTTCATTTTTATCGGGACTGAGCTTCTTACCGTCTTTTTAAAGGACATCATTAAAATATACAGTCAAATTAAAGTTATTCAATTAAATCGTTATTCAATTAAAGTACGTCCAATATTTAATATTTTGAACAATTATATAAATTTTTAACAAACACATATAAATTTTCAATAATCGCGTTTCAACAAAACCTTGTATAAATGTTTAGAAGAAAAAGAAAAAAAAAAGAAACTATATAAATTTTAAAAAAATCAATAATATAATATATATATATATAATAAATACAGATTTCAAAAAAATTTGTAAACGTAAGAATAAGCTTACCGCTATCCTACTTATATTCTTAATTTCATATACATTTCTTTAAAAAATTTTTTTTTTCTTTTAAATGGTACGAAACCAAACAACAAAAATCATAATATTTTAATAATTGTTAAGGTACAAAACTAAATGATCATTAATTTAACTGAATTTTGAACTTTCCCAAAATGATCATTTCGTTTTACCATAACCTTAATTTGAAGAGAACATTATAGAGCGATAAAGAAAGGATTCCAATGTTTGTTTAAATCTACTACTTTAATTCTTACTTTAATTCCTTATTCTAATTAATTACTAAGTTTAACTTAAGAGCATAGGTGTGAGCATTAATAGGTTAAAATTGTTTTACAAGTAACCAAAGATAATATTGGGGACAATTTAACAAAAATTTACAGCAATTAATTTCATCTTTAACCACATGTACATCGTAATCTTGAAGGCCTTACAGAACAACGCATGTTGGCACACATGTTTGGTAAGTCCACAAATTTGTAAACCTCCTTAATATCATTTTAATGTATAAGCAGCAATAATGATCATCAGCTTGCTTATTACTTCATTAATAAGATCATATCAATCTGGTTGTATCATATTAATGAATTTTGTTAATTGTTAATTTTTTATATAATTCTCATTCTTGCTGCTACATCTATTTTTTACATATATTATATTACGGTTACTGTTTTTTTTTTTTCATTCTTTGCTTTTTAAAGATTTTATATTTTGCTATTACAAAATATATGTACTTGATAATAGTCAATCTCATGAATTAGATAGTTTATTCAAAGATATTAATGCTCCCACATTTTTCATATACCTATATAATTTTAACCCATTAGTATCTAATAACTTTCGATTTATATTAACATAATAAGAATTGAATTTTACACGCGGTTATCATATTTTTTTTACAAATCAAAATAATTAATTTTAATTTAATCATGTTATCTTTCATTATAAACTGAATAAATTATGAATTTAGACATAATGTCAGACTAAATTAAATAACAGTGTTTTCTTAGGTTGATAAGAATTTAGGTGTGTATTTATGTGGGGTCCTAAAAATATACCTAGTCGTTAGGACCAAGAGATTGGGAGGGTTTTGAGACTAACCTATCAACAACATCTGATAGTGCTTTTTATCCGGGTATAATTGATAAAATATGTCTTTTGTTTTTTCTTTTTTTACGTGACTATATACGGGCTTCAATAGAAAACTTATAGTCATTCTGGTCCACTGTATTCCTCAACTTTTTAGATCTTTTTTTTTTTTTTAAATAGGGAGTCTATAACAAAATAACTCTGTATACAAACACGATTTTGTTTTAAGAGAAGACCGAACCTCCCCGCCCGACTCTTAGCTAGCTCTTCAATGGCTCCCGCAGTCCTCTCTTGACAATTACTTAATGTGCTGGTTTCATTTGATTCCGTACTACAACACCATTGCCATTGTATGTGTACCTACACTACACTACAGTGAATATAATGTGTTCATTACAAAATCTTTTTTATTATATAATATTTGATTTAATTAACATCACTAAAATTAACATCAAATTGGGAGCAAAAAACAGAAAAGAGTTGATTTATAAAATGAGTAAAATGCCAAAAATTTTGCGATAAATTGCCGAAAAAAATTGAACTATCGCTCGCTTTTAATTTCCACAGAAAGAGGATGAGCAGAAATGGAAGATGTTTCCTTGTGAAGGAAAATCAAACAAGCTATCCGTAGAAAAGAAACCCATTCCTCGAAACAAATAAAAAGAATCAATTCGAATTTATTAGAAATTTTTTATTAAGTCCACAAATCTTTCAGCATTTTCTGGTTATCAAGATATATAAACCATGTTTTCTACATAAAAAGCCTTTTCTCTCAGCAAGGATTAAGATTGTATCACAAAATATGTTAATAAGTCGGATAAATTCTCTGTAAATTCTCGTTTCCTATAATAGGCTATTTAATATTTGTAGATTAGAAGGCAGACGATTTGTATGATGTTGCGACGAAATTGCGCTCAGTTAAACAACTTTAATCCAAAAATAATCAGGATGAATGAAACAAAACTTATCAAATTGTTTTCAATAATTCTTTTGGATTATTTTCAATAATTAGAGAGTGCATCAGTCTCTAATTCATTCGAAACAGTAAAGTTTTTCAAACTAAAGGATTGATATTTGACTGAAAAAAATATAATATAATAAAAAAGTAGCAAATCATTACGATTACTAATCATTACTTAACAGGTATGGCTTTATTTACCCTTCTGCACTCCTTGGGTCAATCTGACCCAATTTTGATTTTCAAACGCAAAATTTTTCCCTTTAATTATACGATATGATCGTGAAACGTTAATTTATCCAAAATCTATGCTTTTAAATGAAAACCAAAAAAATTTTAATTTCCCCCCCCCCCCTGTACACTTCAAAATATGATTTGCACTCATTTAATAGCCTTTGGGTTAATATGACCTAACATGCGACATTACTTTTTCAGTCAAATAGCAGTCTTTACGGGTTGACAGCTTTGAAGATAGAGAAGAAAAAAGACTTCGTAACAAACTAGCACCGATCAGAAACGTTTGGAATAAGTGGAGTAATCAGCTCAAAGTTTTTTACAATCCTCATGAAAATGTTACTGCAGATGAACAATTGCTTTCATTTCGAGGTCGGTGCAGTTTTAGACAACATATTCCATCAAAACCTACCAGATATGACAAAAAAATTTGGTCACTTTACGATTCCACAACTAAATATGCCTGGAATATGGAAGGGTACATAGGCAGAGCAAGAAATACAACGCCAGAAAAAAAACAAGGCGAGACTTTTGTCTATTTTCGTATTTTTAATTTAGGTGAGAGAGTAGTGCACAAATACATGTGATAATTTTTTTACAACATACATACTTTTTTGTCATAAAAATTTTGGATATTAAAAGGCTTCAAAAAAAAAAAAAATTCATTCTCATCCTAAGTTCTTTTGATCATTCAGCCGATGTAAGAGATGATGAAAAAAAAACTGAAATAATCCAGCATTACAACCAAACGAATGCTGAAGTTGATACGCTTGATCAACTAGTTGCTAATTACACATGTAAGCGCATGACTAAGAGATTGAAAAACGAAAAAAAGTTTTGCCAAATAGACCATCAACATGAAATTTTGTAAAAAAAAATATTCAAGAACAAATGGATCTCATAAGTGCCCCACAATGCTCTGATCAAAATGATACAAATACACTATTGTCCAGAAATTTACAAATAAACGACGACGGGGTGTTTCTTTTGTCAACATGGAAGGAATTCAAATAAGCATTCCACTAAATGTGATTCTTGTAAAAGATTTATTTGCAAAGAGCAAATGGTCAGATTGTGTATAAATAGTCATAAAAATTCCTAAATTTGGTATACGTTAGTAATTAAAAATAATTTTTAATTAACAGTTGCTCAGAAGTCACCGTAATCTAGTAGATAGTGTGTTGATTTACTAGACGTAAGGCTCGATTGCAAATCCCAGCTCAGACATCAAACCGAAAATATGAAAATATTTCTTCGGCGACTTCCTCTCAGCAGATTTCTGGCAAAAACTCTGAGAGCAAATAAAATTGGCATAACGAGCGTCTCAAAAATCTGTTGTTCGGAATCGACTTTAAAACTGTAGGCTCCGCCACTCATGTATAAAATTAACGCACACAACATAAGTGGTGTCAGAAGTTAGGTCGTAATCCTGACTGAAGGCTTGTAATGACCAATTATATACGAATGAATTGCTCAGAAAAGTTGAGTTAAGTTATTTTAGTTATCATTATTTTTTATTATATTAAATGAACAAACCAAATGAATTTATTATATTAAATATGAAATTTTGTTTACATTTTAATATTGGGTCATATTGACCCAAAGGATAATAGGAAGGGCACATATCCAAGGGGTGCAGAATGATTAAAATATTTTTAGATTTTCGATAATGAAAAAATGCATGAAATTTAAGATTATATACTCACTTTTCAAATGTAAATCTCTCATTTTAGAACATAATTTCATTTCCTTTAGACTCATTTGAATTGTATTGTTTTAATTCACGTTGAAAAAAAGTTGATAAATTGTAAAAATACTGTGCTCCATTTTGGTATAAGGGAAATACAGTTCAACTTCTATAATTTGAACTAATATTACTTGAATTTTCTATAAGCTGAAGCATAGCAACAGCATTTTGGAGAGAAATTCTTTCAGGTTTTACTTCTTTAACTTAAAGTTCCTATAAGTTGTAATATTTTACTGAATAATGGTGATTCAATTTATAGAAGTTTGACTGTATTTTTTAAAGCATTTCAAGTACTTTCACTTCATTCTTGTGTAAATTTATTTGTCTCCATGTTTTTTTTTCTTCTTTTTGAGAATTTTGTTCAATTTCTTTGTTCTTGTTTGTTATAACTTCCAAAGTCATAAATAAACTGGAATTGAAAGTTCTACTTATAAAATAATATAAAAAGGAAATTAAAAACAGAACAGAAGTGAATGAAATTATTGAAAAACAAATTAAAAAGAAAGAAAAAACAGAGGTTCTAAGTTAACCTTTTCAGACATTAAATGGAAATAGTTGACAAAAGATTTTGAAAATTTAACTGCGAGTTTATTTGAGGCTATTGATTCCAGGAAACGAAAATGACTGTTATTTTTCAATTTTTGATTAAAAAAGCAACTGCATTGCAATGATTTTTATATTTTAGAAAAAAAAAAAATAAAAGTTATTTTTCGATGCTTATTTTTTCGAGCAGAAATAAAAGATATTTTTGTTTTATTTCATGATGAGTCGAGCCATACAAGATTTCAGGTCACTCTTGAAATTTTCATAAACTTTTCTCAGCCGTGCTATGTATATCAAATGTCACCATGTAAAAACAGAATAAATTTGTTTATAGACCGTATTATTACAAAGTCGTATAAAAAAGACCGTATAAATACAGAATTGGGTGAACCCTCCTTTAATAACGGTATTAACTACAAAAATCTGTTATAACCGCCAGCGGTACATTACTTTGAAAAGAAAGAATTTAACGTCCAATATATTACACAAACGTCTAAAAGGGTTAAAGTTGCGACTATCATTATTATTACATTTTTAGTGAAAATTTTTTACAAGTACTAGTTCAGTAATACTGGCGGAATTGCTAAAATTTTTCAATTGCTTTTAATCTTCATTGAAAGTGTAGACATTTTAAATAAAGTTTTCAAACTTAAAAAGTAATAAAAATAAAAAAAAAAATAAAAATTCCGAATCTCACTATGTCCTAATGTAACTACATATATTGTAATCTAGAGAGAAGAAATGCATTTCATCTTTAGACTAATGTTCATCAAATTTCCAAAAGACAGTGCACATTAGTAGTAAAAAAATGTTGTATCATATGGATTGGTGTCACGTGACTAATTATCCATAAAGGGATATCAGAGGTGAAGATGGTTTTTCGATGAAAATTAATGTCAGTTGGCAATTGCTACGGAGCCCATTCAACGAACCCAAGTCCTTGTCTATGGTCGTCCATCGTGATATGCTAACATAAATTGAATAAATGACAACTTACTTGACAAATTTAGCTTCAATTTCAGCTTTTCTATTGCTACACCTTATACATACATGTTATGTAAGCATGTTTAAAGAAGCAAGTTTAAATCATAACTTGAACCATACTTTTCATATTCCTAAGCAATTTTTTTTTTTTTTTTTTTTGAGATGTTGCGTGTATGACGCGGACAAGGAGTGGCACTGTGTTTTAATAACTCGAAAAACTATTTTTTTTCCATAGGATTGGTTTGTTTTAAAGCTTCAAAATATTCTAAGAATTAGTTTATGAAGTTCATTAGCAATGTTTATTGCTTGTTATGTTATTATTCACCTCCAATTAACTCAATGATTAAACTTAGGTTTTATATTGAATTTTAATTGCAAACGTAGACATTTTTAATGAAATGTATATTCAGAATTTTTAAAAGATAGCACTGAATTCAGATGCTGTTGCTAAGATTAGTTTCAAATGTTATGTTAAGATAAGTTTAAAATTTTTTAAATTTGAATCATGTTCGCCATATAAAAATGTTTGCATTTTTTTATGATTTTGAAAAACACTGTACACCTAACCCTCCTACAACGCGTAGAATATGTTCCCAAAAAATGGCGCGTTGTAAGAAATCGTGCTGTAGGAGATATGAACTCCATACAAAAATCATAGTTTGGTTTCAAAGTAAAAAATTTTTCAATAAAATATTGAAATTTGTGTAGTAAAAATATGAGCTTAATGTAATTTTGTGTATTTATTTGTTGACATATTATGTAATTTAATAACACTTCATTTATTTAAATAAAATAAAATTTCAATTCTACGTAAAATATTGATTGAAAGATTTAATAAATTAAAGCCAAAATAGAACGATAACTTTCCACTCTACGTCAAATGAAAGTAGCATAAATCGTTGTGTGATGTTAGAACCGCGGGGAAACCCCTTTTTTAATTTTGCAATTATGTAGAACATTATTTTGACAGCTCTTAAAATGTTGGATAAGAACCTACACAATTACGTATTTCATTGTCACTTTGTAAACACATGTTTGAGTTTACGGTGGCAATGCTACGGAAGAAGTTATGAAAATATGAACAAAATGCAAAGAATTTTATTTGGGCAAGAAAACCTTTTCCAAATTAAAATAGTATTAACTTTTGTACATAAAAATTTTCGTAAAAATTGCGTTGTAAGAGTAGCGTTGTAAGAAAATGTCTGCATTTTGGGAACCGCGTTGTAGCGAAATTGCGTTATAGGAACCCGCGTTGTATGAGGGTTAAATGTACGTGCTATTCATATTAAATTCATAAAAAGTTTTCGTTATTTACATTATTTTTGCATATTTTGCTTTTCGTTTAGAAATAAAAGTATGTATTGAATTAATGATTTAATATTTGGCGAAAGGACTGATAAATTTTAGGCAATAGACCACATTTTTCGTATTACCTTTAATATTCTCTCTGGCATTCTAAGGTAATAAAAATTCGTTGAATCTATATGCCCCAGTTAAAACTAAAAAGTCTCACGAAATGTGAATGACAATAACTACTACATGCGGATGCTATAAAGTTTATGAATATATGAATAGACTTTAAAGTTTTAAAAACATTTTACGTGATACACACTGCTGGATATTTAAATTCTTATTTAATATGTCTAAAATAGCATCTACCTGTACTCATAGAAGTGTTTCTAGTATATTCAAACGAATTCATAAGTTAAAATTGCACCAGTGTTGTATGCTCTTACAAAAAGACAAGGTTAAAATGTTCTGACACATTCACACGTTGGTTGCCATGCTTGAGGCAAAATATTCTGTGAAATAAAAGTACATTCAAAATGGGAAGAACAATAAAAGACAACAATGCTACGCTCATAGAATAAGGTTGGAAGCACATTAAACGTATCGTAGTTAAATGAACAAAATTCTTTAGATACTCTAAAAAATAATAAACAAGTATTTACGATTTTAAACAATAATATGAAAATGATGTAAAAAATAATAACAAAGTCCCATGGCCTGTATGCTAAAGTCTAATGAATTGATTCAGTTTAGTAATAAGTTATGATCCTAATATATACAGTCAACCCTCCAATAATGCGATACTCTCCATATAACGCGGGACTGAAATTGCGACAGCCCTCCTATAACGCAGTACTTCTATAGCGCGGTTTGCGTTCAACTTCATCCCATAAGTTCCTTACGCACAGCCTATGAATGAATAGTGACTAGATATTGTAAGAGGGTTTAATATAAGTTCTATTTTCGACGCAAAAGCTCAGCCGAGAGACAGTACCGTGTAAAACAATAGCAGTTGGATTTTCAATTTAAAAAAACAATGAATGATGAACCATACATACACAATTGGCCATTACAACCCTTCAGTCAGGATTACGACCTAGCTTCTCACACCACTTTTGTTGTGTGCGTTAATTTTATACATGAGTGGCGAGACCTACAGTTTAAAGTCGACTCCGAACGACAGATTTTTGAGAAGCTTTTCATGGCAATTTTTACTCTCAGAGTCTTTGCCAGAAATCTGCTGAGAGGAAGTCGCTGAAGAAATATTTTTCGTTTTGATGTCTGACCTGGGATTCGAAACCGGACCTTTTGTCTAATAAGCCAACACACTACCTACTAGACCACGGCGATTTCAAGTGAGGATAAATATTCAAAAATTACATTATTTTACAAGGCTTTCTTAATTTAGTTGGAAACCAGTATTTTAGTTCAGTTTTTATTTCATTTTTTATCGATCCTTATATGAACTCTTGCATTCAATAAAAATAATTTATAATTTATCTTGCCTTTTGTATTTCTTGGTCTCCATATAACGCGGTATGAATGAAGTGATTCGTACTAATTCTGTGTTTCTTATAGCGCGGTTTCCATTCAACGGTAGAACGCGATACGAATTAGTCTGGTTTGTACCTGAAATCCGAATTTCTTATAGCGCGGTTTACATATAACGCGGTACGCACTCACCGCGTTATAGGAGGGTTGACTGTTTTATAAATCTTTCTGTAAGTCTGTTTTTTTGTTTGGACCTGGACCGATTTTCTTGAAATTTGAGTTATAGATCGAGCAAGTTATAGGCAATAAATCTTTTCAAAATTTTGACCAAAAGGGGGAAAAATCGTGGAAATCACGCCTGAACGCCTGGACCGATTTTCTTCAAATTTGGGATATTGATCGAGCTTTTGTCGGTGCAAGTTATAAGCAATAAATCTTTTAAAAATATTGACCAAAAAGGGGAAAAATGGGACAAAGGGAGATATGTATACTGTATTTTACCTGTTTTAAAAGTAATTATTTTCTGTATCATTCTGTCACCTGTAGCCATCTTTAAAGTGTTATATTAATTCGAATGTGCCAAGTCCACTCCTCAGTGTATTACAAAAAAAAAAAAAAAATGAATGTTTGCAAGAAATTAATTTTTTTCGATTCTGGTCAATAAAAGGTGGCGCGTTTACAGAAATCTTACATTGCGGAATTTCGATTTATGACTCTATTTGGCAAAATCATATCAAGTTTAAAATGTATTCGTGGGAATCAGGAATAGTACGCCCTTAACGTATGTCTGAAATCGAATTGATCAATCACACCTCATCCACTGGGAAATTTACAACAGAACAAGTCAAAACAGTTTGAAAAGAGCTTATCTCCACAATTTCTGCTGAATAGATAAACGCTGATAAATTGTTATAAAGCCAGGGGGCTAATTCTGGCAATCGTATAGGATCGAATACTTACTCGTACGTTCGATATTTTTTAATTTTGAAATTCATTCAGCCGCTATCGATTTCTAATGTGAGCAGTCGATAGCGTGCAAATAGCAAAGAAAAAACTAAAGCAAATAGTTATAATTTTAGTATTTTAGGTTAATATTAACAAAAGTAGAAAGCAGAAAGTATAATGTCGAATACTGCACAAGGAAAAGGAAAGGCTAACCAACTTTGCGAGCTGCTTATTACCAAACTTAGTGCTTCTAGACCACCAATAAAGGATATCAAATTAAGCTGCTGGCATAGAAGTTGCTGTTAAAAGTCTGAAGAACATTAAAGCTTGATCAGCTAGCAAATAAAAAATAGGGAAGATTGGTCAGAAGGAAAAGATTGTTGTGATAATATTTTGGAACAACATCACAAAGTAATACATTTTATAACGATTTGTTAATTTCTGACTGTACACTACTTGATAATGAGGAAGTTCATAGCGAAAACATTACCTCTTGTACTGAAATTGAAAACAATGAAACAGAACACGAGAAAACATTGGTTATTAAAAAAGGTGAAACCAAAGAAAATGGCAAAAATGAATATATTAAAAAAATGTGACGGCTACAGACAAACTTATACCACAGTGAAGTTTTAAAAAGATTAGACAAGGGCAGAAAATATAAATTCATTTTAAACTACAAACCCTTTTTGGTTTAAAAAAATTAGTTTTTGGTTTTCTGAATTGCTTTCCATTTTATACAAACATATGTTATAGTTTACAAATATCGTTAACTATCGACTAACAGAATTATAAATAATTCCACTTTCGAAATTTCTATGAACTCGAAAGCCATTTCGATCACGACTGCCAGAATTAGGTCCCAGGTTTAGATTATTTTAGATTTATGAGGTCTCGGAATTTTGCTATTATTGGCCTCACGTCTAGTTAGCAAACAAATAACCTACACCTACTAAAGTACGTCGATTTTTTCTGCTATTACAAGTAGGTTAGGATAGGAGGTCGAATTAATCCATTGCACAACGTCCTCAGAAGAGAAGGATAATAGAGAGGATAGGAAACAAGAGAAGAAATAGGAAAGAGAAAATGAGAAGCGGAGGAATTTCACAAATCAAACAAAACAAAAAGGAAGAACGCGACTACACGACCAGACCGACGCTATGGCCCTTAAGGTAATCTCACTGTCAACGAATGTCACGAAAAATTCTGAATCTGAAGCGATGCCAACAGCTATGGTCTGAATAGCCTTCAATATTGCGATAATCTCCGCCTGAAACACGCTGCAGTCATCATTCAACCTTAAGTGAAGTTCAAGACCAAGTTGCATGCAGAAACCCCCAATACGTGTACTTCCGCCTAACTTAGACCCATCTGTGGAACCAGGCAGGAATATAGCCTTAGGTACAATATGATCAGTGGTTTTTTCCGGATGTCCACTCCTCCGACAGAAATATGACGTTCAGAACTCTGAAGTGACTTATCGAGCGCTGTTTCCAGCAGCCCGATTCCCTCAGATGTATAACACTTCGCGCCGCAGCTTGAGGACAACTCTTCCTCACTCCACGTAAATAGTCCTATAACAGTGAAATAAAATAAATTTGTAATTCCCAGTACATGAAGATTTTTTACAGATTAAATTTCATAACAAAATTGATAATAAGGTGGCATGCTCAATTCTTCAATTAGAATAAATTTATTTTTTATAATATGGCAACTTCGGATCCGTAGAATGATCCTCCTTTTAACTTAACGCTCACAATTTATCTGCCCGTTAAAATCCTAACTTTAGTTAAGTACAGGTTATAGTAGGCTAACAATAAAATTGGTAATGAGTTTAAAATTTATTATTGTCCCCTTAAAGTGGCCTAAGTAAGGCCACTTAGTAAAACATTTTATTCCTAGATTTTACGATAAAATTTGAGTAACAATATCATCCCCAATGTAAGGTAGGAATGAACATAGATTTTAACCATTGTTTGGTGGTGTTAAAAAATTAAATTATTTCTTGCAGAATTAGGTAGTAAAGGTACATAAATATAAAAATATTAAAAAAAAATAAAAACAATTGTAGTAGAAGTTCACAAATTAGAACCTCCAGTAATTAGAAATTCCAGAAATTAGAATCAGTGCTTGCCATACGTTATATATTCTAAAATTGGAATTTAAAATTCTAATTTCTGAGGGTTTTTTTTTGCAATTTTAAGACAAGAAATCTCCAAATTCTTTTTATTCTGTAAAATTGAAAAGTGGAATCACGAAATTATATACGTTTTTTCGTATTTGATGTTTTTTTTTTTGTCACATTTATGTATTATGTAGATTGTTTTCTTGTTTTTATTTAAAAAATTGAATCAAAATAATTTAAATGTATTTTATTTTAGTTTTTGAAAGAAAATCTGTATAATTTTTTATTTTTCATTCGAAAAAATATGTCCAGAAATTAGAATAATTCAGATATTAGAATTGCCTCAAAAAAATAGCGGTTCTAATTTGTAAGCAACTAGTGTTTAGACACAAATACTAAACCTTTTACAAAATTCCCTTCAATTTTAAATAGTCTAATCAAATTTTGGTATTTATCTATAAATTTGTTCGCAATTTCTATTTTCTGTTTTTTTTTTTCATTTGAATATCACCACACTGGACATACACACAGAATATTGCAATAATTTTTGTACCATAAATTAAACAAAATTAATGCCTTTATTATGTGTGAACATGGTGTAGGCACTCACTAAACTAAAAAAACAAAATGAAAATCCTTTAAAAACAAAATAATTCTCTACCTAAGCAAACATTTTTATAGATCGTATGCAGAAAAAAACTCGTAAAAGAAATATTATATCATAAAGACGTAAAATCTATTGAAATTCATGTGATGGGATGTGAGTATCTATTTCAATGGTAATAGAGTGACTTTAGAGGAATAAATATTTTATGGTTTTCCAGCGGATCGTAAACATTTGCGCAGCCTTTTTATTAAATAAAATGTTTGTATGCAGAAAATAAAAATTTGATGGAAGAATTTTTGCTCACATAGCAGTGAAAAACATTCTTCTATTAAAGGGTAATGAATTTGTTGCAAAAAATCGAATTTTCAATAAATAAAAGACTATTGTTTACCACTATCGTCCACAATTTCATCGTAACTAGAGCATGTTTAATCGCCAAACTCTTTGAATACTTCATTCAGCATTTCGGTCGGTATAGCATGAGGGCTGAAATTATGGTTAACTTGTTGCTGTACATGAGAAACGTATCATATTCCCGCAAAGATTTCCCAATGGTTTCGAATCCTATGGTGACCAACGAACTTCTACAAAAAGAGAGATCAATTTAACAGATCCTTAGATTCATACCGTCTTACATACATGTAGCATATGTATAACAACGTCTTGTTGAAATACCTATATGCCAATCAAAAATATTTCCGTACAAAAAATTCAATAATTATCGCTCCACTGACTGTAACATTACGGTTTACATCATTCTTGTAAAACTTTGATTGAATAATGTCTCCGCCCTACAAAACATTGTACCTTTTATGGCACATTGATACCCTTCAACTTCAAATTCAATGTAATTTAAAAATTATTTTCGTCGTTGAAGATAATTTTTCGAATGATCGTTTTTGCTAAGGCCCAATCATCAAACTAATGACGTCGTGTTTCGGTACTTTGCTTGTAGTAGATGTTAATTCTATGGTTTCATATCAAAATCTTATAAATAGTCGAATAATTTAAACCCAATTGTTCATAACAACCACGAATTGAAACACCGTCATCTTCTTCAATAATGTGAAACTGATAAGAGATCTGGTCACAATAGCTTAAATACATACATACATATTTACAAAATTTGGCCATTACAACCCGTCAGTCAGGTTTACGGCCTAGGTTCTCACACCATTTATGTTGTGTGCGCTAATTTTATACGTGAGTGGTGGGACTTACAGTTTAATGTCGACTCCGAACGACAGATTTTTGGGACACTATTTAATGGTAGATTTATTTACTCTCAGAGTTTTGGCAAAAATCTGCTGAAAGGAAATCGCTGAAGAAATATTTTTTTTTTTTATATTCCGTTTTGATACCTGTCCTGGAACACGAACCCGGGCTTTACGTCTAATAAGCCAACACACTACCTAATAGATTACAGCGACGTCGCTTAATTATTTAATAATAACTACGATAGATCGATTATACATAATTTACGAAAGATACTTAAGAACTTTTATTTCCTGTTTGAAATGATTTTGAGGTAGACAAAATTACTTGGGGACAAAAGCCGTATACGCATTTCATAATAAAGATTAAGCAGACAATATCGATGCTTCCGTTCTATGACATTCTAAATCAAAAAAGTGTGTTTTGAGTTATGAGCTTTAAAAGTGCATTCTAAGTAGATTTTTTCCTATAACTTCGGAACCGATCAGCGCATCTTAACCAAATTTTGACAGTATTTAAGTTAGAGAATGTAGAAGCAAAACATTAAAGAACATTAAAACACGTTATAGAATGGAGGCGTCGATATGTGCTCATGGTTAGAGAAAAAATCTTTTTAGCCTTGGCTAAACGTCTGAATTGGGAGATTTGATTGAAAAAAGCAAACAATTTTGACCTTTATTACACCAAATCACGTTTAAAAATTCAGATAACATTTGAATTATATTACTTATTTTTCAAAATATTAAATCTTAAATATCATACGCACGCGCGGTCGTTCGATCGATGAGGCAGATTGAAATTACTTTGGGACCATGAGTAACTGTAACTGAACAAATTGTTGAGAAGCACCAAATTTCTAAGAACTCGTCAGAAGAAGGATACTAAAAATGTAGTGGAAAAAGCTATGAATTCTCCTTTTTGTCAAGTCCAAATGACGCTAAGCTTTGAAATTAAATCTTTTTAGTAGTAAAATTTGTCGCATTTACATAGTTTTTGAGTTTTTAGGAATACCCACGCCATGCACCTTAAAAAGTGTTTTAGATGATTGTGGCTGAATGTGCCTAAACTAGTTCGAATGTTAAGCACTTTGCAGTGCGCAACATATCGCATACTAATGGACAAGTTGGAGATAGGAATACTGTTCGCTAGACAAGTGTCAAGAACTATTGTTTATTTATAGCATCCTTGAAGTGATGGACTCAAAATTTAAATTTGAAATAAAAATAATCATATTTTGGAAAACGAAAATATTGGTCAATTAAGATAAAATTGTTGATAACGTTCTATCACCATTTCACACATCCACTATTGCGATCAATGAAGCTAATGTATTCAATTTCGCCATCTAGTATAACTTTTAATGTTCAAGTTAAGAATAATAAAAAAAGGATTTTGCAATTGATAACTGTTTTATACAACTAGACAGTCAGTCCTTGTCATAAGAATATGTCAGAGTATCAAATGTCGTTAATCATATTGAGAACTTATCCAAATTTAATTTAAGTTTTATGTCACCTTGGCTAATTTTAGAATCACGCAAATCGCCCATAAATACCTTTGAAATCAACGGTCAATTATTTAGAATTGCCCACATATTGTCTTTGTTTTTATATTTTACATGACATGTTATTGAAAAAATTATCAAAAATATCGTGAAAAAAACTGTATTATAATAAAAAAAAAACTTTATTATAATGTTTACATATTTTTTCCTTTCATATCGTTATTGTCCTCATAAAGCGGAGTATTGCTATCAAGACCATTTTATTTATTTGCTCATTATAGTATAAATTTGCGGGTCTTTATAAAAAAATGTGCGCAATTGTGCGACAATAGCGGTCGATTTTATAATAAATAGTGTGAAACAAGATAACAAAAAAAAAAATAATAATACAATACTTGTCTATTAAATGGAGAACAATCAAAAGTAAGATGAAAAAGGGGGAAAAATCATAAAAAAATTATTATGAAAACATACATACATGCAACAGAATACATACATAATTGGCCTTTACAACCCTTCAGTCAGGATTACGACCTAGCTTCTCACGCCACTTATGTTGTGTGCGTTAATTTTATACATGAGTGGCGGGACCTACAGTTTAAAGTCGACTCCGAACGACAGATTTTTGAGAAACTTTTCATGGCAATTTTTTACTCTCAGAGCCTTTGCCAGAAATCTACTGAGAGGAAGTCGCCGAAAAAATATTTTTCGTTTTGATGTCTGACCTGGGGTTCAAACCCGGGCCTTTCGTCTAATAAGCCAACACACTGCCTACTAGACCACGGCGACATGCAACAGAATATATTCGTATATTTGTAAAACAAAATAAAGTACGGATGAACAGACTGACACTCATGGACAACTCTAAAATATTTTTTCAAACCTCTAAACCAATGCATACCAAGTAACTTATGGAATATACTTATATTTGTATGTTATGTACTTTAATATGGAGGAAAAGTAATTAAAGGCTTGATCTCTAGATCGACGGGTATAGAACATTAGAATTGCCAATAAATAAATGAATCAGATCATACTGCTGCTAACGTGGATATATAACACTATGCGACAAAATAAAAAAAAAATTAAATACACCCGGCTATGACACACTGAAGCTTGTGAATTTTATTGAGTAGATCTCAAAAATAATTTTTTTAATATTTCTCGAACCCTCCAAACATTTTTATTTGACAAAAATTGTTTTTTATTTTAAACTTTACGCATAAATTTCTGAATTACTCAAACATTTGTGACCCCATTTCCAAAATTTTAATATTGTTGGAAAGAGAATAGATGGACCTTTAAAACTATTATTTGACTTAGGACCATTATTATAACTTACCTTTAACAAAAGGGAGGATTTTATCGGAGAGATAAATTGTTTTTCATTATTACGAGTACCCAATAAGATATGAGTGAGCGTTAAGCTAAAGGGAAGATCATCCTACCTTTAACATTTAAAGGTCACTTTCTGTTTGAACTTACTATATCATATACTATTTTCGATATGACAATTTCAAATTTAAACAAAATTAGCATATACAACAACCAAAACGAAGTTTTCCTTTGCACTGCGTTAAAAAAATTTAAGCATTTAATTAAGCAGTTTTATCGACTTTGCTTCGGCAATGCCATATTTTTGAAAAAGATAATTTTGTTTTATCGGTAATTTGCAATAACCAAAAGAAGTTAAAGGTAACTTTGCCGTTCACTTTTGCTTAAGATACCTTTAACTATCGCCAACTTTAAAGGGCCCTAAGGGTCATTATTACAACTTGTAGTTAACTAAAGGGAGGATTTTAACGGAGAGATAAATTGCTTTTCATTATTACGGGTTCCCAATAAGATAGAAGTGATCGTCAAGCTAAAGGGAAAATCATCCTACCTTTAACATTTAAAGGTCACTTTATCTTTGAACTTGCCATATCATATACTATTTTTGATAAGGCAATATCAAATTTAGCATATACAACAACAAAATCGAAGTCCTCTGTTGCCACTGTGTTAAAAAAAAAACTTATTTAATTGAGCAGTTTTATCGACTTTGCTCTGGCACTGCCATATTTTTGAAAAAGTTAATTTTATTTTATCTGTAAGTTGTAATAACCAAAATAAGTTATAAGGTAACTTAGCCGTTTACTTTAGCTAAAGGCACCTTTGACTAACGCCAAATTTAGCGAGAAGTTGTAATAATGACCCTTAATGTGCTATTAGATTTGATGAGGTAAACTTGAAAAATTCGAATTTCATTCATATTTTTTCAACTTTGTCCATTCGTAGTAACAAACTTTACTTAAAAAATATAAATATAAATGAGTGATAATATTATTTAAGACTGTTCTCTTCTGATAAATTGAGTCATTATTTGATAAAATCGGATAGTAATTACTGTAGTTGTTTAAAGAGTTTAGCAGTCGAGTATTATTTTTTATATATCGCATCTCATCAAATAAAAAATTTTTGATGGAACTTGATTGTTTATCGGAAAATGTGTCAATTTCACGTTTGAAATAAATAAATACGGTAAATAAAATGGTGGTGATATACGTCCTATTTGATCAAATGAAGTGTCAATTTCTTTACAAGATAATGTACTTTCAGAATGTTATCACTTATATCATATTTTTTAATTAAAGTTTGCTACTATGAATTGACAAACTTGAAAAAAAATGAAATTAATTCGCATTTGTCAAGTTTACCTCATCAAACCCCATAGCATATTACGTCAAATAATGTTTATATGTAGATCGTGTTAAACGCATATCCCTCTTCTTTCCAATGAGAATTAAATTTTGGAAATCGTGTGAGAAATGTTTGAGGAATCCAGAAATTTGTGAGTAAAATAAAAAAAAAAAAAATAGTTTCTGTCAAATAAAACAAGTTTGGAGGGTTCAAGATATTTAAAAAAATTTCTTAAAATATATTCGGGTACTTAGATTTTTGCTGTCCACTATATCTGTATTTGATGTTCTGGCTAGTTTTGCTAAGTACCTATACCTAAGGGTCAGTAGTTTCATTAAACATTAATAGCCAGCGTCGTTTTCATTTGAAATCCAAACAATATTAAATCTTAATGAGAGTTTTTTTCCCCCCAATCATTATATTTTTGTTTTACTCTGACTTGTTAAATAAAATAGATAACATTACGTACACAATTATTTTTGTTTAATTCCTTCTTTCAAGCAGTGCAGCCCTTGCGCTGATCAACTTCTTCCTTTCCCTGATTTGGCGGAACTTATTTAGTACAGGGACTGCGTTTCACCCGTGGCATCACAACGGGCCGCCATGCGCGCTTTGTGATATCAGAGCTACCACTACGTCCTAACCTAACCTTCTTTCAAGCATAAATTATTGGATCAAAATTGCTTTTCCAACTGCAGTTGAATGCATGCTTCTACTCAGTGGTTAAAAGTATTCGAAAATTAAAGTAAAAACTGTTTCTTCTCTTTGTGCTTTTTAAATGAAATATATTTTTCCATTTCCATTTAAATTTTAATCCACAAATGTTAAAACCTTTGGCAATCTAACCACAAAGTAATTTGTTGGTTGTCAGATCTTTTAAAATAAAGAGCTAAACTTATGTGTGCAGCTCTATATTGGTCAACTCCACTCATATACAACGAAAGAAATAGAGAAGAAAGCATACAATTTTATATAAAATCTCTTTATTTTTCCAAAATATTTCGTACGTACATACATATAATTTAACACAAGTATGACATCAGGAAAATATAAAAACTTAACAAAATACATGTACCCACACTTTAAGATATCTTTTAAAATAAATTCTTGATCAAAAGAATTTTTTTTAATTTAAATTCGTTTTTGTAAAATGATAAAAAAGAAAATCGAGTATACATATGACAAAATAAAAAAATAAACGAATATGTAACATATAAAGACTTACAATTTAGAATATAAATTTAGATGAAATTAAAGAAAAGAAATAGATTCACAGAAATTAAATGAAATCATACTTATGAGCCATTTAAAGAATTCCTTCACAATAGTTTTCCATTAGTTTCAAAGAAACAAAAAAGACGATTATTCCGATGGTTGTGATGACAACGAATTGAATTATTTGGCGTGGCCAGTTTTAGTGAAATTCTTATAATTTTCTTCATTTTACTTGCAGCAATTATTTTGACGTGAAGAGATGCTGCTATCATATAATCCATTGTACTCCCCTCGAAGTTTATAGGGTATCCGTATTGTCCTATTACCCTAACAAATACTTGGTGGCAATAATTACAAATATAATTCTCTTATAATTAATAATGCTTCAGTGCCCCAAGTTCCAAGAATGTGATCTGATGATTTATTCACGACTGCTATCAATAGAAGACTCAATTTCTCAAACCACTAATGTTTTGTGCATTCATTTTTTGACTTAAGTACTAGGATCTACAGTTTAAAATCAGGTCCGAACGATAGATTTTTGAGAAACTTTCGCTTTAATTTTATTTACTCTCAGAGAGAAAACCACCGAAGAAATATTTGTTCATATTTCAAGTCGAAAACAAAACACTATCTAAGGAGTGCGCTCGAAAAGAATTGAAATTTTCAATGAAAAACTGCGCCGCTTTCAAAAAACGATTGCTAGGTTCTCAGGTATTAACCAAAAAACAGTTTCTAAGGAAAGAATAAAACGGTATAAGGACTCTTTGCGTATAGATAGAAAGCGTGGAAGTGGAAGAAGAAAAGGATTTGCCGACCAAAACAAAGCAAGTAAAATAATACGTATTTTTCTAAAACACCCTAAAATGTCTGGAAGAAAAGTGGCTCAAAAAGTTGGATGCTTTGAGATCTTTGTCAGAAAAAAAAACTATACACAAAAGAATCCAAATATTATTTGCTTTAATTGAAATATAAAACGAAAAAATTCCGCCACTTAGTTTTGTTTCTATAAAGAAAAGTGTAAGTCCAGTTTTTTTTTTTTTGTGCACGCTTCTTAATAGACTACAGCGACTACGAATTCTTAACGTTCCAAATTTTATATGAATTTCTTCTTTAGAATCTTTAAATACTCCTCAGTATGAATTTTTTTTTTGTTAATAAATTGCAAACTGCCCTCGTCTGGTGCCAACACACATGATCAAAATATTGTACTACTGAGGACCTGCTTAACTAATTTTTTGCATTGAGCTTTTCAAATGCTCTTTTTTTTACTCAACTTCAATTAAATTCTTTGTTGTGCAATTTTGGTGTGACTCTGAATCCAACTAGATATATACAACAATAAATTGATTGTGCGTTATTCTTTTTTGCTTACACCCTTTGTGTAAACAATAAGACTTGTTCGTTAGATCTGTATAGCGGAGATCTTCAAACCATGACTCTTCACACTCAACGCGTCTTCACAGAAGACTGACTGCATTCTTACTGGTCGTTGCCTGCTATCGTTGCTTCATTCCTTCTTTGTGTATTTTGGGTGTTGCGTTCTCTCTTACTTGTCTATTCGTTTTCTTTCATACTCATGGTTTTTGTCTCTGCAACATTTGTTCATTACTTTAATGTTAAACGATGGTCCACCATTTCCAATTTTCGTACTAATATAATTTTTTTGCAAACCAATTACATCAATAGAAAACATGAAAAAAAAACTGCTCCATTCAATGCTCAATGTTCGAAGGAGTCCTTGAACTTAAGGGATATTTTACAAATATATTGAGTATAACATTTTAATATATTCTGCCTTTGAACTTCAAATATACTCTGTTCTCTACGCGGGGATACCTACACTTATGCTGTTTAAAAATATAAAGTCACCAGAAACTTTTCCAAATTTTTCTTTTGGTTTGTGAAAAACATTTTTTTTTTTGTGTTTTAATCAATTTTCTCTAATTTTTCTAAATTTTTGTGTTTGGTTGTTAATATTGTAACAAAAAATAAAAGCATATCAAAATCTAATTTCAAGGTTGAAAAATACTTGAAACTTTTAAACAGAAAAATGAAAGACAATGTCAACAAAAGAATTAAAAAAAATTTTGCCAGTCCTTGAATGTTAATGTCTTTGTTTTCTTTTTTCTGTGATAAAATTTAAAATGTTATTGCCTTTGACGTCGTCTTTCGTCTAACAATAATTCCATAAATATTTTATGAGTTTACAAGTGTTCTATGTCTGAAATAAATTCTTTTTCTCCTTTTTAAAATACGAATTTTGGCTAAAAAACATTCAACGCACAAAAACTCCCTTGGACTTAAAATCAATTTTTTAATTTATTAATATTTCTCAGCAGTTTTTTTTTTTTGCTAAAGGGAGGTTTCTTGAGCTGAATATTTCATATAAAGTTTCAATTAATAATTGCGCAATAAATACTCAAATTGTTATAATATTGCATACGTGTGTTTAGCGAGCATATTACAATTAACTAAACACTTTCTCACCTTCTGACAACTCAAATGTCAAGAACGACAAACAAACTCAAACTGAAACTACCAAACAACACTAATTTTCGCTATCAAAATAGAAACAATGTTGTTGTTTACCAGCTGTCAAATGTATATTGAGAATTGCGTATATTATTATGCCTGAACACTTAAAATATTTTACTCAATTAAGCGAATACTTACTTCATATTGAATACTCATAAGACTATTCGCTTATATGCAGGTGCTTTGTGACAAATTTCTTTCCAAAATAGATCCTACCTTTCTTGACATCTTTTCATGGATATCTACTGACATAATAACAGCTCTTAAGCCATTAGAAGCCAATATGCACCATACATAAACAATATGCCAATGCTGTAGACTTAATGCAAAGAGTAATAATAATGGCAATACAATTCCATAGAATGTTATGGTGTTATTCTTCTCGGGGCAGAAGTTACACAAAGTCCCATTCAGAAAACGTATTTCGTAGAAGAAAAATTATGAAATAAATTTAGAATTAAAAAGCAATGCTAAAAATATATAAATTAACAGACATAGTAAAGTGTCTACGAGATCGGTATTTATCTACTCGTGCCACCGGGCTGTTGAGATTTCGAAATACTTGCGCCTGGGATCGTGAATTTCCTTAGGCTGTCGCTCGTGACTTAGCGGGACAGTTAATGATTGTTGGTATTAATAATCTGTTGATATTCTGTTCCTAATTTGTCTTGTCACAAGCAGTGATGCGCAGTAATATGTAAGACTAACAATCTGCATTTATTTTTGCTTATTTTTATTAATTGCCCAATAATATTTGTCAGCTGTACAACTGGCGCTTCCTGATTGTTTAAAACCATTGTTAGAAGGCACCAAGGTTTTGAATTTTTAATGCAAAGTTATTATATTATATTTGTCCATTGTTTGTTTAGTATGGATACACATTCGCTTATCATATTTCTCATTATGCCTTATCGTCGGCAAATATGTATGCCTTTTTAACAGTTGGGCTTAAGAATTCGAAGTCTAATACTTATCTGTGTTTAAGGATTCAATTTATATAACTTTAACCTATTAGATCCCTACCATCTTCAAAACTAAAAAAATACTTTGTTCAGTCGAAATATATTTTATTATGATTAAAATAAAATAAAATTTTTTTGGAAAATATCTTTATTATTTATTTATATTTTTTTTACATTCTTTTACTATTTGTTAATTCTTTATATTCTCTATTAATGTTGTCAAAATTCTTTTTAAAAAAGTCAGTAACTTTCTGTATACAGCGCTATAAAGTCGGTGACGTCCTCCGTGTGAGGGGCCCTCACCCTCTAAACACCCTCTCGTCCCGTGGACCGTTGTGCCGGAACGATGGCGGTATTACTTCGGAGAGGAGTCCTTTCGGCCCTTTGGCCACCTTCATGCTCACATCCGCGTCCGGATTGCGTATTGAAGGTAGTGGAGACTTCTAAGTGCCTCCACTATGCCTTTCGTCCAGGTTCCGGTATTTCACTACCTTGGAGTAGGTGTTTGTACATTTGCTCTGCTTAAGATTTTAACATTGTCTTTGTTAGGTTAATATTATTGCCTTGTGAAGTGTTTAGATAATTATCAATATGTCATTATATCATTCATTACTTTAGTTTTAATTGTGTGAACCATTTTTTTCGAAAGTATAGAATCAACAGATAATAACTACTCATAAAGTGTATTCATTATAGCATCACCTGTTATTAAATTGGTTTCACGCCTGCCTAATGCTTCCACAGCATCTTTTATGGGGCTCAAAACGTTTACCAATGTTTCCAAGTGTGTGTTAGTTAATTATTCCAGAAAAGTGTACAAGAACATATTAATTTAAATTTTACCGAATTTCCCGGGAATACTTAAAAAATTTCCTTGGAATTCCCGACAAAAATTTTTTGGGAAAAAAATCTTCCCAAACTCTAGCTGTTACTGAAGAAAATAATTGTGTGATAAACGCAACGTGAAGTTGTTTGAGATAGGCTCTAAAGATATCAAAGGAAAATGTTCGAGAAATCGTTCAATAGTATTTGAATATACGAAGACTCGGTTCAAAGTCTTAAAAAGTGGACACCAAAAGTTTCATATTTGTTATTAAGAACCTCCGATAGTTGACGAAATTAATTATAAATATTGTGTCAGATGAAAAGCAGTATGTTTGACGTAAGCCAAATACTGAGTTTTTGCCTAATAGTATCCAGGACATTTTCAAGTATGTAGGAGTGTGTGGATGTGTTTCCACTACAGGAGTAAGGTACCTTCATTATATAGACATTAAAATGGATCCATTTCAATATTTGGGAAATTTAAACCTGAAGAAAAGCACAGGCACTGGCCCATGATCTCAACATTATTCAGCATGTTTGTTAAACATTTGGCCCTTAGCTCTACAACTGTAATATCAGTATGGTGGAGAATTTGAAACCAGGAATTAGGCGAGAATGGAAAAACATCACCACGGAATTTTATGCCAATCTCATGCAGTCGATGCCTTGACGTTTGGAAGGAGTAATAAAAGCAAAAGCTTTTGGTTCAAAGTGTTAAGACAGTGTCATTTACTTGACTATCTAATTTTGTGTTTGACATTAAGTTTGGTAATATTGTTTTCGGTTTTTGTGTTTTATAAATATTTTTAAAATAAAAATTCTAAGTATTATATATTGTTTAAAAGCTCTTTTAATAATAATTATCTATAAATCTTATATTTGTATAATCTCATATCTAATGTAAAATTATAGGTTTCAGTCGCAGAACATCATGCTTTCACCTCTCACACTCCACTAGCAATGAATTCTAATTTAAAACACTCTTTTCTGAACAGAACATTCAGTGCTGTTGGATAAAAATTTAATGTATTTTTCATGAACTTGCATGATTCCTTTGAAATATATTTTTAAATAAAAATATTTATTCAAATTAATGGTTTTTACTGACGACTATAAAAGCATCCCACTGTGTTGAAAACCAATATTAAAAAAAAATTTAAATTTAGAGTTGAAGGCAACCCATTGATTTCATACAATCATACTATTGAGCACTGTAAAGAAAATGTGAAATTATTTTATATTCAAAAAAACCCACATACGCTCATAGAAATCAAAATACCCTACAAACCTTTTTAGATCAATTTCGGAAGAAATTTTTCTGTAACTTTTGTTTCGTTTTAAGCGGATTTTTTCATGCGAATTCAAATTTATACGATTTTAAATGAAAATTTTTTTTTTAGATTTGTTATAGATTTTAAAATGTTATGATACTTTTTGAACTTTACCATCATTTAAAGCAAAAATTAAACCACTGATATAAGCGTTATGGTGTGTTTCATCTTGTCTGGCCAGGGAAATAATTGACTTAGCTCATCAAATTGGAGGAGATGGATTTAACTCGCTGAAGCAGGATGTTGTAAAAGAACTGTTAGCTGACGAACCATTAATCGATATCGATGTCATTAGTACAGTGACCGAAGAAGCTGCTTTGAAATTAATAAGTTAAAGGAATTATAAAATTGTTTATTGTAAAACCATGTTATTGAAGCAAACTGTAAACGTCGTAGTTACTGTATTAATGACAACAATTATTTTTACTTGGCAACAAATAAATTTTTCGTTTAGTCTGTTATAAATAGAAATGGAAAAATAATCAATAAAATGTTTGCTGTGTAGTAAAATACAATCATACAAAGGTTAAAGGTGAAACTTCACATGCCATACAAACACACACGCATACCTGCAAGTAAAAACATTTATTTTCCCTACATGAGTCCATAGTATTAAATATGTGCTTTTGAATAGCAATATGAGTGTGGACAATACACACTACGCTTTACCTTTTTTGAACTGAAAGTGGATATGTTCAAAAGATAATAATGTTTCCGAAGTCGCCGTGGTCTAGTAGGTAATGTGTTGACTTATTAGACGAAAGGTCGGAGTTCGAATCCCAGGTCAGACATCAAAACGAAATGTGAAAATATATTACTTCCTCTCAGCAGATTTCTGGCAAAAACTCTGAAAGAAAAATTTGTCGTGAAAAGCTTCTCAAAAAAAAAACTGTCGTTTGAAATCGACTTTAAACTGTAGGTCCCGCCACTCATGTTTGAAATTAACGCACACAACACGAGCGGTGTGAGAAGCTAAGATGTTGTACAATGGGTCAATGCGACCTCCAAGTACTGTACTTGTCACAGTTGACAAGTACACGTCCCCTAACCTAACCTAACCTAATAATGCTTATCAACTTAAGCGTACACAATTTATCAGCGCTTTTGCCTACTTGCAAAACTTAGCTCCTTTATTCGTCAACAATTTAGGCACCGCGGCACGGCTATTATGTTGATAATAGGTTAATACTAAGGGCACCAAGTAAGGTTGCCAGCCTGGCTTGACATGGCTGAATTGAACAGCTTTTTTGATGCTTGTCCAGTTTCAAGCTAAAATTTAATTTGTCCAGCTAAATAGATTTTTTTTAAGTACACTGCAACAAATTGGGCAATTATTTTCATGTTATCTTTGTCAAATTTGTTATACAACTAATTTATGATTTCCCTCTTCTATCATCACTGACAGCATGTCTCAATACTTGAACGGCTGGTGTCACAATAGGTATTTTTGCGAGCGATAGTCATTTTCTTTACATACGGCCTTTATTTTAAAAATAATTTGCAATAAATCTTGAATTGGATAGTGATAAAGAAGCTGGTCCATCAAAAAGACGACATAACATTATAAAATGGGGATGTCGCAGAAGTTGTCTCAAACTATTTCGAATTCTGTAGTCAAAACAGAGACATTTTTGATAATAATAGATATTTTAATTAAAATTAGCTACTCAAGACTAAAATTAACATTTTCTCAGTATTGTTTTATGTCTAGCTTTTTTGTTTTGTCCAGCTTTTTAAAGCCCAATATCAAGCCTTTTGCGAATAGGAATCTGGCAACCATAGTACTAAGCCAAGTATTCTCTATATTCCTGATCTTTTGAGCCACTGAGGTATGGCATTGTCATCAGTAAAATCCGCATCCGGTAATTGCAGTCGCCTTACTCTACCGTACATAATATTTCATGGCTTCGGTGTTAAATTTTTTTTTATAACTTTCGTTAAATATGGTGGAGTGGGTTTTCACCTTAGAGTGGGTTTTCACCTTCAATTGTGACTTGTGCGATGTCCACATATTCTCTATTTCATTTATTTTCCTCTCCAATATCACGTTAGGTCAGCAGGTGGGACGATACAATCACAGTTGCTTTAGAGCATTGGTGTATCACAAATTTCTGTTCCATCCGCCTATATAGAAAAATACTATGAATGAGACATTTTTGGATATTTTTTGGATATTAAATGCCACATTTTGTCTGTCATCCAGAAATGTACTGCACCTGATCATAACTTTATGGAATTATGTGTTCAATATCAGGTCTATGTAAATTAGAGATTTGTATGTGGTCTATGGTGTGATATCAGGAATATACAACTCGACATACTATAATTTGAAAAGAGTGGATTTAAAAGCATATCAGCCAGACACTTACAATATGGTCAAAAGAAATTTTTCCTTCTTCCTACTGAGTGCTACTCCGTTGATTCTAGTGGTAGCAACTGGTATAGCTTTGGGAATAGCACTAACTCCATGTTGGTTGGGTAGGGTATCTGCCGATTCAGAGCTGGTGGTCCGCAGTACGAGAACTCTGTTTCAGTAAAAGTAAATCATGTTGTAAACCATGTTTCTGAACAAGATAGTTGTTTCTTATTATCATCAGAACCAATTACGATAAATTTTTTTTAAATTATAATTTTATTTATAAATAACACTCTAAGGGCCATTACTTACAACTTTCCCTTAAACTGGGGTTTAATTAAAAGAAACTTTAGCTAAACGGTACTGTAAAGTTAGCTTTAACTCATTTTCATTATTACACAGTAAGCTGTAAAATAAAGTTATCTTTTTACAAAAATATAGTAGTGCTCAAGCATTGTCGATAACACTGCTCAATTAAACAATTTTATAAAACAAAAAAACAAAGCACGTCATTGCCACTGCCTGTAAAAAATCTTGTTTCATTGAGCAGTGTTTTCGAAATGGAACCGGCACTACCATATTTTTTGAAAAGTTAAAATGAGATAAACTTTAGCTAGAGGTACCTTTAACTAAATTCAAGTTTATCGGCAAGTTGCAATAATGGCCATAAATAGAATAAAATTATTTGCAACCAATTTAACTGTAACAAGAGCGCACAAAGATGAGATTGGGAAAGTGCTGGTAAATATACACACAAATACTCTTTGCTACAAAAACTGGATTCTAAAACCATAAAACGAAAGATTACAAAAATAAAGAAATTTAATTACAAATGCAATCACTGGCAATAATTGCATACAAACAAGTCTCCTCTCTTTATATGTTTATGTTCAAGTCAAGGATATTGTACAATATTACACTCTGCACACAGGCACAAGACAAACTAGGTAATTAGACTGACTGACAGAGTGACTACTGCCTGGTTACTTAGTTGGCAGGATGCAAGCAATGTAATTAAAATTCATGAAATCAAAACATAACCTTAAGAACAGCAGCTGCTAATAAGAAAAAACAAAAAAAGAAAAAACAAAGTAAGGAAAACAATTAAATTTAAGCGTTTAAACTTAAATCTGGTAATATCCATTGTTGTGCACCACACATAGCCTTGAACTAAATTTTTCTACAAGCTTTCAGATTATATAGAAGACATACGTAACGATATAGTTGTATCCATTTTAAACAAATCAAAAAAACAAACAAGTATTACTGATTTTATGTTAAAAATAAACCTTTTAAACGTTTTTCTATGAATTTAATATCGTCACTTAAACCGGCAAACGGCCCTAACTAACAAAAAATTCAAAATTGTCGTTTTCATTGCCTTTGATGTATTTCATCAAAACATATGTTCACAAATAAAAATTGCACTGCTACGGACAATATGGCATTTTTATTAAAAAAAGAAAAACAAACAATTATCGAAACTATACTCTTTATTTTAAACAGTTTTTTGCTTCTCCTGTAAAATTTTTAAAATATTAGATAGTGCCGTTTGGGTTTTAGGTGACAATATGTTCAATAAATTAAATGTTTATGAATAAAAACTGTTTTGTGTTAAAATAATTACAATAACTAGTTTTATTATAATTTTGCCATTTTCAGTAAAAAAAAATATCCAGAAATTCAAACTTTTCAGAAATTCGAACTGGCCAGTGCACAAAGTGGATCCAATTTGTAAGATTCTACTATATATATAAAAAATGAAAAGAACAGCAACAAACGCAATATGGAACAAAATGAGATACATAAAAAATACTAAAAATACTAAAAATACAAATTTTCTCTCTGATTCCAAACGGCTTTAAATTTTGAGACATTTTACTTCATGCACTGAAACCCAGACCGTATATTAATTCACTATTGCACTATTTTTTTTTTTAATAAATTTAAATTCCGATCGAATTTTTTCCAAGCAAAACATGAAGCAACATATAAAAGCTCATATGTAATATGTTATCCGGCGACATATCCAAATTTTGCCGAACTGGTATCAAATAACAAGTATACCGTCCAGCTAAGCTTAGAAATAGTTTACAAACATCTTAATCCCAGTGAGAACGGGCATAAGTAGCATCATCACCGCCGATTGTGGGTCGATAGCCATTGTTAATCATAGGCTTCAAAAAGCAGGCGCATTATATTCAGTATGGAGGTCATTGCCACTCATTCCCGTTACAGAAAATATCTTCAACTTCGACGTAAAAGATCTACTTTTTTATGGATGTGAATCTTGGAATATGACTACGTGCGAGATTAAAAAAAACAGATTTTCAAAATCTGGCCAAAAATCGCGGCTATTGAAAAGAACAGTTGAAAATGAAATTAAGAAACCAAAATCAAATGGATATTGGGCAATCGGATACTTAGGCACCCAGAAAAATGTCAATAGAAACAATTAAGAATGATGACACGAACATTATCATGTGGCATTACATTGGACTAATTTTTGGGGTTAGTTCAAGAATGGTCCTACTTGTTTACAAACCCATTAGATGCAATACAATACATAATAACATACTTGGAAAAATATTTACCGTAATGTTGGTGAGGGGAAAATTAATAAAATTCTAATGAAATAAAAATAAAACTCGTAAATATTTTAATTATAAGTTCAGCCCAATAAAACGATTTTTAAATATTTTTTTTTTTTATAAAATTTAACTTCTGTATTGGAATCTGACCGCCGTGGTCTAGTAGGTAGAAACAATAAAAGAAAACAATAAAATATAAATTTTTCCTTCCCCCTCCACATTTCAAAATATGATTTACCCACGTTTAATATCCTTTGGATCAATATGACCCAACATACAATATTACAAGTTTACCATTCAGAATCATCGATCAATAATTTGTTCAGTCAGTTGCGAATTACTTTCTAATAGGATAGATGTATTAGTATATAATCCCTACGTCATATGGACTGATTGAATTCTTCCTGAAATTTCAATAAAAACTTCAGACGCAGGATTTGTTTAGTAGAGCTTGCAGATCAGCTAATGAATGAGCATATTTAGCGAAGAAAAGTTTTGCCACATGGATCATTAGCAAGAAATCTTGACAAAAATATTCAAGAACATAGTGCCCCGCAATGTTCTAACCAAAATAATGCAAATACACTATTATCAAGAAATTTGTCAGATAAACGACAGAGATGTTTATGTTGTCAATATGGAAGGAATTCAGATAAGCATTCCAGTAAATTTGATTCTTGTAAAAAATTTATTTGCAAAGAGCACATGGCCGCATTGTGTATAAATTTTCATAAAATTCCTAAATTATTATACAATATGTAGTATTAAAAATATAATTATTATTAATAATTGCTCATTAGTCGCCTTAGTCTAGTACATAGTGTGTTGGCTTATTGGACGTAAGGCCCGATTTGAAATCCCAGGTCAGACATCAAAACGAAAATATGGTAATATATCTTCGGCAACAGATTGGCAAATTTCTGGCAAAAACTCTGAGGGCAAATAAAATTGTCATGAAAAGCCTCTCAAAAATCTGTAGGTCCCCCATTTATGTATAAAATTAACTCACACAAAATAAGTGGTGTGAGAAGCTAGGTCAGTAATCCTAACTCAATGGTTGTAATGACCAATTGTGAATGTATGAATTGCTCCGGAAGGGCTTTATTTATTTTAGTTATCATTTTTTTTTTATTATACTAAAAAAAAAAACAACAAAACAAATGAATTTCTTAAATTAAATATGGAATTTTCTTTACATTATAATGTTGGGTCAATATGACTGTATTGTGATCATATCTGTTAAGTAATGATTAGTAATCGTAATGATTAATAACTTGATTCCTTCTTTTGAATGGTGAAATAATGATTACATTTACGATTATTTTTGGTTAAAACAGCGAGTAATTGATTACGATTACAATATAATCAAAAAATAATCAGCATTACAGGCGATTAATCAAATAATCAAATATTATTCAATATTTACTTTCAATAGTTACTTAAAAATTATTTTCAAATATCTTAAAATAATCAAAAAGAATTATTGAATATAATTTGATTACTTTTTGATTATTAGAGTAATCGCCAGTAGGTTGGGTTCGGTTAGGTTAGGAGACGTTTACTTGTCGGTTAAGACAAGTACATTACCCGGAGGTCGAAATTGACCCATTGTTCAGTATCCTTAGAGAAGGAAGGAAATATAGGATATACGATGAAAGGGGAGGAATGTAGGTAAGGGAGAAGACGGGAATCGGATGAAATCGTCAGTAATCCTGATTATTTTTTGATTATAAGGTATCATTTATTTTTAAAAAGTAATGTAATTGATTAATAAATTTCTTTACCAATAAAAAACATGGGCATTGAGCATTTATTTATTTGAATAATTATCTTAATTATATGTATATATATATCAGATAGATTTTATTGATTAACTTTATAAATTTTAACTTATTTGCAATATTTTCTTCAACTAAATGATCATTTAACTTTTTTATTAACAAAACAACACTAGTGTCAGTTACGATTACTCTCAATTGAATGAACCGGATGTGCTGAAACTGAATTAAAAAAACCAAAGAAAGACAAATTTTAAATTTATTTATTACTTCGTCCACATCATCTACAGTCCTTAAGTGAAAACAATTGTCATAACATTTCCAATCTATTACACAGCAAATAAACCTAACCCTATTTCACCCTTTTCACCATATTTTCCATCTTTAAAACATTTTTATAAAATGAAACAATTTCGAAGGCCTTTTATGGCAGGACATATTAAATCAATATTATTGAAAATTAATGAAGCGTTTTAGAAAGGTTTGCATTGTTTTTGTACAAAATTGATTTATTTTAATAGCCGGAATTAGCATGAAATGTAGTCATCGTGTTCTATATGTAGACGGTATTGACAGACAAAAGTTAAATAAAAATAAATCTCAATTGTAATCAATAACGGTACTAATAACTGAAAACTAAAGTGTTATTATTTGTACTTTCACTCTATTGAAAATAGCTCAACTCTATACCAAGTTTCGATTACGTTGCCGATAGGTTACGATTAAATTCAAAAGGATAAAAGAAGTGTTATATTATCGGAGATAATATTTTAAAGACTTTCTCAGGAGCTTCTTCGAATAGGAAAACAATATGCTGAAGTCTAGTTAATGGGTGAAGCGAAAACTCAGTGATAACTGCGATCCATTCAATATGATTGACCAATTATGTATATACACGTATATACAATTCAACCATGACCTTTTCAATCACAATCTTGAAGACCACGAATACGCAGACGATATCTCTCATAAACATTCGGACTTGAAGAATAAACTGAAGTAACTAATCCTACCGATTAGAAGTGTTGAAGGTGGGAGAAATATATCCCACATAACCGTCGTGAGTTCATCGTGGTCAATCCATTCAATACTTTAAGTCATTCTGCTCTCTTGGTAGCATAATGCCTGAGCTGGTCATGTCCAATACCTTAAAAATGAAAGTATGGTAAAGCAATAAAATATGGCGAAAATCAAGGTATGATTCGAGTAGAGCCTGTTTTTATATATAGCAGAGAATCATACCAAATTACAGAGAAGTAATTGCTAATGATCACCGTAATCTGATGGGTACTAGGGATGCCAATCGGGCAATCCCAAATCTCGAAATTCCGGAATTTTCGGGATTCATAAAATCCCCACTCCTGGAATTTTTAAAAACTTGTCCCGGGATTTTTCGGAATTGTGAATTCACATGTTTTTAACCTACAAAAGGTCCTTAAGAAAAATTCTATATCACTTGACTTCGATAATAGCTTCTCAGATTAGGAAAACCCCTACTTCCATTGATAAAAAGTTATTTGATGCCATCGAAGAATGCAAAAGCTCTATAAAACGAATTAATAGTGTAACAAAGAAATAGATTTATTTACATCATGAGGCAGTAAAGGTGAATATTTACAATCTGCACACAGCTATCTTATAACTATTTTACCAACAAATGTTGATTGCGAAAAGTGTTTTTCAACGGCGGTGTATGTTGACAACAAAATTCGTTCAAGCCAATTAAATCACATGTTAGATGCTTTAGTCCTTTTGTTGGAATCCAAATAATTTTCTTAAAACTAATGCATTTGCATAAAAATAGGGATTTATAAAATCCCGAATTCCGGGATTTTTAAAAATCTATCCCGTTTAGCATCCCTAATGGGTACTCTCTGCACTTAGTAGAGACCAACTTTAAGTTGAAATCATTGCTATTACTTATTAAAGAAAAGTAAGATTTTCAGATCTATCATTCGGAGTAGGCATTGGGTATCGCAACTTATAAATGAGATTAACATACGTAACAGAGATCAGCAATGAATCGTTTTTCCGATACTCATAAGCACTTATGCAATTTTGAGTATGACTGAACCAGTAGAATTGATATTCAACTACTCTGATTCATTCGTACTCGCTACAACATTGATGTCACAACATTTGAAATGTGTTTGATTCATACGCCTACTCATTCTGATTCATAAATTTAGAAAAATACTTATAATACTTATAAGTGATTCGAGTGACTCAATTCATTAATCAAAATTTACAGCCTTTGTTGTCGTTGCGCATACAAACCAAGAAGAAAGACAACAAGCAAAGCATACACACAAACTTCTTGTGAGCATAGTAGTGTTCGTACGCGAATCATACTTATATTGTTAAGTAGAGACTAGTCGAAGTCAATAACATCATGCCTATTGTTGAGTATGAATACAACGAGTACTTCCAACTTTGAATATGAGTAGTATGAGTACGATATCAAAATAAATATGAATACGTATAAGTATCTGAAATTATAAGTATAACTCGAACCTACTCATTGTTTTGAATTCTTATTGCTGATCTCTGATACGTAACATGGATGGTGTGAGAGACTAGGCCATAATTCTGACCAGTCACCAAAAATGAATGTATGTATGGAATAACTAAATTATTGTTTGTTTTGCTGTTACTCTTTGAAATACGGATTGTATTTTTAGGAAATAAATTTATCGCGTATAACAAGGGACAGTTTAATGGAAATTTCAGTCACTACAAGTGCAGATTGTGGAAAAAGCTACGACAAATTTTTATTACATTCTGGAAGCACGAACTTCAAATGACATGTGCAGACATTGTTTTTAGGATATTAAATAAATGGTCATGCAATTAAATTTTAAATGTAAACAATCAGACGAAGTTAATCGCTTCAATAAAAAAAAAAAAACAAAACAAAAAGGAAGCGAAAATTAACGACAGATGTTTCAAAGAAAATGTTACAAAATCCCTTTTGTTTTTCGCACTTCGTTGTTCAGCATTGTGCTAAACATGGTAAAATTATAAAAACTTTTACAATTTCCTGTTTTATAGAAAACTACTTGAAACATAAACTAAATAAAAACTTAAATCGAATGATTAGTTAAAAGAAAAAACACAATTTGGCACTCTCGATAATATTTTTCCTGCTCTCTTGTATGTACTTATTTCATACGGGGCGATGGTACCTGTTATTACGATAAGCTGACCATGAATATAGCATAGAATGCTGGTAACTGTGCGGATTTGAAAAGGTTTAACGGATAAAATAAATACTGCTATAGTCCATGGAGAACAGCATACAGAAACCATAGATGAGCTGAAACCATAAAATAAAATTATGATGAGAAGCTTCTCAAAAATCTGTCGTTCGGAGTCGACTTTAAACTGTAGGTCTCGGAACTTAGGAATAAAATTAATACAGACAACATAAGTTGTGTAAGAAGCTAGGTTGTAATCCTGACTGAAGAGCCAGCGTCAACAAACAGCAAACATGGTTCTATTTACCTTCTTTTGAAACCGATCTATTAAATATTTTTCGCAATTTTTAATTGACACAATAAACGGTGCGTTGTTGTCTACATGATTGATGATGGTTTCGATCCACAGTCACAAAGTTACCTTTTTATGTTCCTTTATAAAACAACCCGATTAACGGATTTCGGTAACCGCAATACATTATACCAGGCGACTCTGCTTGATGCGCGCCTGCGCTAATTTGTCACAGCAATTGATGACAGGGCTTCCTCCATTTGGTTCATCAAACGCATACAAGGTCGGCCTCCTCAGATCTCCGCATCAAATACATGCCTCGCCGGAGCATCCTCCTCCATTCAAACGACATGGTAGAAAAAGCGCAGCCGTTGGATGTTAATACGCTGCACAACGTCTATGTCGTTGAGGAGCTCATACAGTTCACTGTTGGATCGGATGCTGAAATCATCGCACACGCATACTGAACCGAAGATCTTTCAAAGGGCTTTTCTCTCAAGGCTGCTGCATTAGTGCTTAATAGCTAATAATAGTGGAGCTAAGATAAATAAATTCCTTGACTATATCAAAAATATCAAATATCAATACGCCTCACGTCTCTATTTGTCTATATCATAGACTTTGTTTTGCCCTCATTTACTGCCAGACCTATCTTAGTAGAGTCCTTTTCCTTCCTACCAAAAATATTCGGCTGTCTTTCAGTTTCATTATCCAATTATCATTATCGGCATAGGTTTAGCAAATCTGGGTTTGCCATATAACAATGTGTGAAATTTGCACAATGTTTGTTTCACAAGGATATGTTAACCAGCGACATTCATGGGGTATGAGAATATAGTAAATTGCCCTAAATTGTGTATCGTTATCAAGTGCGCGTCGCGAAACAAATGTCGCATTTACCAAGCCTTAACATTATTTTTTTGTATTAGCGATGCCAACTGTCAAACTTATCTTTATAAACGGACAAGATTTAAAAGATGAATTGAATGAATATGGAAAATTGAAAAAAACATCCGTTACCATCAGCCTATGGCTGCAAAGCCAGATCGATTCGGAAGGAAAACATTGGTGTATGTCTGCTGGTACCAGAAGGTGTGGTACATAACGAGATGCTAAGACCTGGTGAACATAACAAGTCACTTTAGTGAAGGCACCATTTCAGAATGGCAAAGACGATAAGGCCATGAAGATAGAAAAAGTTGGACGGCGAGACTTATGCCTGACGTAAAGCCATGGATTGGTCGAAAATTTGGGGAGATAAATTACTACGTTATGCAAATTCTATCGGGCAAGACCGCCTCCCTTTAGTGCCTTTACGAGGAGGCGTGCAGAACACACTGTTTACGAATGTGTACGCTGACAGAGCAATCGCTCAGTACTGACATCGATGATTGTAGAGAGTAAAGAGAATTGGACCTTAGCGGCAAATTACGCAGATCGCATTATAAGTCTGAAGAGATCTGGAGGCTGCAGAACATGTAGGCACGCTGGCATTGATGACACTGGCACACGTGTTAAACGTAATTACATTCAGGAACCAATCAAGAGAATAAAGTGGAGACACTTAGATGCCTCCTCAACTTTCAATATGCAATCCGGATGTGGATATGATCATGCAGGGGCCAAAAGGACTCCACTCCGAAAAATTACTACCATAGGTCCGAAGTGGTCACAACTGTCCACGAGACGAAGGGGATTTACTTGGTGAGGCCCCCACACACGGTAGATGTGATGACTTCCTCTATGGTGCGGTTGGCTAAATTAACCCTTCTCGGCGTAAAAAGACTTGGTGAAACCATTCATACAGATTGCTATCGTCGACAAATCCACGCATTGATCGAAAAACGACCAGAATGGGCCTGATCTACTACATATTTGCTGACAAGTACTCCGATTCCAACGATGAAGTCAGAAATTGGGTGCTTTTAAGAAACAACATTTTTATTGGGGTGAGCGTAATAAATTACCTAAAAGATGGATTACTGTGTAATCGGGAATGTGTGGTCAATATTTCGATATTAAAATGATTTTTGCTTTCCAATTAAAAAATATTTTCACAAAAACTAGCTCATTGAAATAATAATGACTACAATTTCTTTCGTTATTTGTTTCCATAAATAAATTATACATTGTTTTACAATAAAATGTAAATATTAAAATGAAGTTAAATGTGTTCATTTTTATGCAATTGAAATAATTTCTTCACCCAAGGCAATATAATACAAATAATAAATAATGGAAACTTTAAAAATAAAGGCTTAAAAATAAAGCAAAGAAATTCTCAATTCTATTAATAACAGAAAAACAATACTCAATAGCAATAACAATAATACTCGTACAATTAAAAAAAAGTGTATTTTATTAATACATAATATTAAAAAGAAGTTGAAGAAGTCCTCATTTTAAATTTGTTATTACAATAGCAATCAAATATTGCAGGCCATTATTAGTAGCATTTACATATATTGTGCCAATTATTAAGCATTATGGTAGCTTTAAAAGAAAACAATAAAAATGAGAAACGGAAAGGAAAGATTATACAATTTTGTATTGAATAGACACAGCGCAAAGACTACAGCAATCTTTTAAAAATATAATACCTGGGAGTATAGGTACATACAGGTTGGCTGATATATAATGGAACAAAGTAAAGCGCTATACTTTTTCAATTTTTTTTTAATTTTATTGTTCAAAAGTGAAAAATGTTCGAAATAACATCAAATTTTTAGAATCAGTTTAGATTTGTTCGAATTGGCCACCTTTGGTACGAATTATGGCCTTCAAGCGCCCGACGAAGCCATCACAGGCTGCACGAAAGTGGCCCTGGGATATTCTGGCCCAATCCCGGCGAAGCGCCGTATTCAGATGATCGACACTTTGGTATTCTTAATGAGAACATTACTCTTGAAAATGCCGCAGGCTCAAAAGTCCAACGGATCGAGACTCGGAGATTTTGGTGGCCGTTGTGCGGTAGAAATGAAACGTGCTGAGTGCGGTGGTGCTGAGTACAGTGGTGCTGAGTCCGTTTGGAATGTCGATGGTCTACGGCCGAAATGTTTGTCTGTCCAAGGCTTCAATACTGTCTTTAAAACATTTTCCCGATAATATTCGGCATGAATTTTGACCCCACGGTCAATGAGTACGAGCGGGTTGCGACCACCGGCCGTTACGGTGGTCACACCACCAACCTAAAGTTGGTTGCAATACAAATCAGATACCCTGTAAGTGATTACTTTAAAATTTCAAGTTTAAATACAGCGAGACAACATGCAGCGATTTGGATGCTTTGCATTGATGTAATAAACACAATAAAGGCAACGCAACATCCATCACAATTATAGTTAAGGCAACTACAATAAAGCACAAACAAAACAAATAAAACACAAACAGTTTAGTTCATGTCTATCAACGGTGTTACTCATATCTGTGAACGCTATGATTTTGTCCCCTCCAGGGCCGGTTGTATAGAATAGGATATGATCTTCCATCTTCCATAAAGTTAGACTCCAATTCCAATTTAAATGTCTGAATTAAGATGAACTCTACGGGCTTTTCTGACACGAAGAGGTATTTAATATATCTGCGGTTTCTAAGATATTGTTACGAAAGTGGAATTGATGTTGTTAAAATAATGAAAAAAAGCTCCAAAAACAAAACAATGTTTGAAATGATAAACAAATGCTCCAAAATCAAAAATAATGGCCTTGTTCACGTGACCAACGAATAAGCAAAAATATAGCAAGAAAAACAATGGACTTGTTCACGTGATCAAAGAATAAACAAAAATATAGCAACAACATCAGGTTAAAAAATATAAGAGGTAAGAGAAGCAAACAACCAAAAACAAAGTGCAGCGGATAAACAAATACACAAGCAACAACTAATCTGCCTGGATGAATCTAAGCAAGATACACAAACAAAAATGGAAACAAGTTGTTTACATTTTTTGATCTTTCTCGAAGACCGTATTCTTCCTTCGAGAGCATTCATCACACTGTTAATCCAGCGATATAAACGGCAAGACAAAGGGAGCAATGATAGAGTTTTAATTAAATCAGTCGTATGTGAAGAAGTCACGTTGTATTCAGATTACGAATTAAGTTAGTCGTGTGTGACAACGTCGCGTTTGTTGCAGTGATGATTCAATCAGTTGTGTGTGAATACACGAGATCGAGCTATAATTCAGTCAGACTTGCGTGCAGACAAGTTGCGTGAGAAGAAAACAGTGGTGATAGTGGTGTGTTTACAAAAAGGTTGTGAGCAAAGAAGAATAACTAACAAGTGTTGTTGCTTACAAAAAGGTTAGGTTATGTTAAGTTAGAGGACGTGTACTGGTCAATTTCTGACAATTCGAACTCGGGTCTTTCGTCTAATAAGCCAACACACTAGCTACTAGACCACGGTTACCTCCAAAGGTTGTAAGTCGAGAATTATCACGAACAAACTCATATTGTTAAAATTATCGCAGTATACGTGGAATAAAAACAGTAACAGTAGCACAAAAGTTGAGCAGATAATAAAGAATTGGTTTAAAATTAAACATCAATTTATTTTTGCTTTATTTGCAATCTACGAACTCATATTTTTAACATTATCAGGTTTTAAAGAAATTTCTTTTTGAAAAAGTCCATTTTTAAAGACCATCTAATCTTTGATTTTAACAGCGAACAATATTTGTTTCCAGTCATTTGTTTCAAAGGTTATTAAGATAAGATTAATCTTCCTAACTCTAAACCTCAATATCATACTCATGAAATTTTGAATAAAATGATAAAACTTAAATATAAAATTATTATTTCTGAATTTATTAGTGTTAGTAACGAAGTCAGGAGTTACAGAAAGCAGAAACAGACACTGATAACATTGGATTACTTCTCGTTATCTTACGGATGGGAGAAATCTGGCCGAGCTCCAAGTTGAAGACGGTCAAAAGACACTAGCCGACTATGAACACGGTCCTCCATGGCACTAAACCCGACTAACACTGAAAAAGTCTTAATGATGATAATGACTATCATAGTCAGCCAAGAATCTCTGCATCACATAGTGAATTCCACATATTGACTAAACAGATGATGAAGATAAAACTAAAGATGAAAGTTGGCCACGACTGCGCCTCAAACGGTCTATTCGCTTAGTCCAATTTTGGCATACTCTTTCCAACATTTCGGACGGCATCTCACGAATAAATGCTTAAATGTTGTCTTCCAATGTGGCAATTGAAGTGGGCTCGTTTGTATAGACATGAGCTTTAACATATCCTAACAGAAAACAGTCTAAAGGCGTTAAATCGCACGATATAGGCGGCCAATTGATCAGGCCCGAACGTGAAATAAAATGTTCACCAAATATTATTCACGTTACGATTCGCAGAATCTTTGAAGAAGTACGGTCCAATGTTGCCACCAGCCCATAAACCGTACCAAACTGTGACTTTTTTGGATGCATTGGTAGCTGTGTCTGGCTGACCTTCACTCCAAAATCGACAATTCTGCTTATTACGTATCCATTGACAGAGCACGTATTTTGATAATAAAATTCAATGATTTGCAAGCGTTGTTCGTTTGCAAGACGATTTATGGTAAATTATAGAGCAAACAGAAGATGTTTGACAGTGAAACAAAACACGAAACATGCGTGAGCTGTTTAAATCAGTGCTCCCAAAAAGATAATAGCTAAAAAATCACCCAATATAATTTGTTTTTAATTTTTTTTCCTCTCCGTACTATTGCACCAAGTCCACTGAATTCCCCATTATAATTTTTATATTCGATTGTTGTTTGCAATGTTACATTTTACGGGATATCGTTGAAATGATTACTTCTAAAATCAATTGTTAATAATAATTATTTTATAATTATAATACAAAAAAAAAAACCAAAAAAACAAAATGATAAATAGGACATGTTTTAATAATTATTTCCAAAACTATTTGCATCTAAACGCAAAGGTGTCAAAAAGTATACACACGATCGTGGTAGGAATAGTCTGAAGGGACAATCTACCACGCAATCTTCAATCATTGATTGAATGATATACTTTGTTACTTTTATGGCATTGCCACAGCAGGATAATTCCTCTTTAGCTTTTTTTATTCATCTACTTACACTTTTTTTGCATCACCAATATATCTCGTGATAACTGCTAAATAATGGTGAATTATGTTGTATACCAAATAGATAGAGGAGGAACTTCTGTTATGGTAGTCGCTCTTGCCACTCTAAAACCTTCTGTACAATAAAAATATTGCTTCTCAGAAAATATACCCACATTATGTATCTTTTTCATTCTTTACGTGTAACATAACAACATGATTTTGTTTGTAATACGAATTTTACAACTCTCCCTTTTGTTCAGCAATTAAAGCTTATTGCAAATAGCAAAACAAAAACTTTTATTCTCATCTCATAAAAACAAGCTACAATTGTATCCTTCTATTTTTAGTTCCGAAATGAATATCATTGAAACCATTACTATTTTTTTTTTATTTATGTATACATATATGCATGTATGTACTGTTTATTTAAAACAAAACAGAATTGAACGTTGTTATTGTTATTGTTTGATAAAATTAATTAAAAACATAAAAAGTTTGTTTTTTATAATTTTCACCAGTCGTTGTTCACCCACATAGAGAAAGAATAATAAATAATAGAGAAGTGAAATGTAATACATTTCAATTTTATTACGAATTTTCAAAAACAAAACAATTTCATGCTAACAGCTCCAATTTACATATCAATGAATTTTGTTAAGGATTTCCGTGTGGTTTAAATTATTGAATTGCTCTTATTGTGAAAGGAAAGTAAATTTTCAATAAATTAAAAGAAATGGCAAAGCATTCGATACTTGCGGATTTGGTGCTAGAAAAGTCTAGACGTTTCAGTTCATTTATTTGTTGCTCTGTAGGGACATAGACATAGAAGTTTACAATAAAAATAGTTTAATATTCTACTAACTACGTGCCTTACGGTGGTCGAAGAATCCAAACAGCATAATCAAAGCTATTCATTTCGGAACTCCTTGTATTATTTAGGGAAACAACGGTTCATAGGTTTGAAGCAGAGATCAGGAATGAAGCGTTTTTTCGCTACTCAGAAGCACTCACGCAATTTTGAGTATGAGTGAATCAATAGAATTGAAATTCAATTACTCTGATTCATTCGTACTCGCTACAACATTGATTTAGAAGTATAAGTAGCAATGAATATGAGTACAACGTTAATATCAAACTCACAACATTCGAAATGTGGTTGATTTACATTCTGATTCATAAATTTAAAAAAATACTTATAAGTCATTCGAGTGGCTCCAATCATTCATCAAAATCAAACAAAGAAGAAAGAAAAGACAAAGACAACAAGCAAAGCATACAGACAATCTTCTTGTAAGCGCTGTAGTGTTCGTACGTGAATCATACTTATTTTGTGTTTCGTGTAAATGTTAAGTAGAGACAAGTCGAAATCAATAACATCATGCGTATTGTTAAGTATGAATACGACGAATACTTCCAACTTTGAGTATGAGTAGTATGAGTACGATTTCAAAATAAGTATGAATGCGTATAAGTAGCTGAAATTATAAGTACATATGACACGAACCTACTCATCGTTTTGAATACTTATTGCTGAGCTCTGGTGTGAAGATATATTTAACTAGCAAAGACAAAAATCACACAGTTTTATGGAGCCAATGTTACAATTAACAGTGCAACGTTAAGTATTGAAAAATAATCGATTTTCTTTTAATTCGCCAATAATTCTCGTTTTGATTATTATTAGCTGTGTGCAATTCTATTTAATTCTATGGGATATTTGGAGTTTGGTGTGGTACTATTTATTCATAACATCCGCAGAATTTGTAAACGCAGTGAATTTTGCGATCACCATTTCTCAATTCCAAAATTATTTGCGATATGCCTCGCTTTAACTAGCAACACGTTAGGCTACAATTATTTTGTATTGAATTTATTGAACCCGATTTCTCAAATCCCAGAAACTAGTGAAGAGTACCACTGAAACTGTTATACTCAGGACTTATGAGCTATAACTTTTAAAAGTTCCGATTTCGTGTATTTGGATGATTAGTTTCCATGACAATCTGATACAACTTCTGTTAAACATTAATTGCTCTGTTAACTTTAACATAGGGTCTGTTAAAGATTTTAGTTATTGCCTTTGCTAGTTAAATTCAAATATATCTTCTCACATACATTATGCGAAACAACGACCAATGCTAATACGAATATATATCTGATTCATTACTTCAATATAAAGATAAAGGGCTATCCATTTCGTGGTTTCAAAAGTATGGGACTGGATTTCGACATCTGTCAAACTAAGTTGTGAAACCTATTTTTTTTTTCTTTTCAGTTGAAAGTCTGACATTGACGAAAATTGATCGCTTAACTATTACAACACATAAACATTATCAAAACCCACTACAAAAATGGAGATTCTGTCGCAGCCACGTATCGTGCCTTTTCGAATAAAATTTTCTTCAGCGATGAAGTACATTTCACATTCGGTGGGTATATTAATAAACAAAATTGTCGTATTTGGGGTTCTGAGAATTCTCAAGTAATTGAAGAGAAGACATTACATCCAGAAAAAGTTACTGTTTGGTGCGCTCTTTGGTCGGAAGGTGTGATTGGACCTTACTTCTTTGAAAACAACGACTGTGCTTTCAATAACGTTATTTGATAATAATAGCTTGCAGTCAGTAGACGAAAAAAAATTCGTCTATTCGACGAAGAGTAACTTTAAAGTACAAAAATAACCATCCAGGATTAAAAAAATGGGTGCCTCGGGTACATTTAATCACTGCAAGCTTTCGTAATAAATTAACATTGTTTATAAAAAGAGTGAAATTTGGCCTTAATTAAAAAAATTATATGATAAAGTGTAAATTAAATTTATAACTTGTCGTATAAAACAACAACCATACAACAACAACCAAAAGCTCTGAGAGTAAATAAAATTGCTATGAAAAGCTTTTTAAAAATTTGTCGTTCGGAGTCGACTTTAAACTGTAGGTCCCACCACTAATGTTTAAAATTAACGCACATAACATAAGTGGTGTGAGAAGCTATGTGGTAATCCTGGCTGTAATGACCAATTATGTATGTGTACAACAATAATTGCTTGTTGGCCATTATTCTTTGCTTACAACAGCGATCTTTAAACCACGACTGTTGTCTTCACGCGCAACGCGTATTCACACAAGAATGACTAAATTCCTACTGATTTTTGACTGCTTTGTCTTGGTTTTTTATATGCTCACGGAGGCAGTCTAATGAAATTTCTTAAAGTCGAATGTTCGTGGTTTCGCCTTCTGGAGAATTCTATTGTCACTTCATTGTTGTTTGCGAATTTTGTTCACATTGCCTGTTGTTGCGTTCTCGCTTACTTGTCAATCCCCTTGTGTTTCACACTGTAACACACTGTAACTTGTAACAAGTTTGTTGTATTTGTTTGCGTAGCTTTTGCTCATTTTAATGTTAAACGATATTATACCGATTCTATTTTCTTAACAATAGTAATTAAAACAAATATACGTACGTACTGTTAAAAAAATTTTTCAATATTAAAAGTTTTTGTTTACATCTTCGGTCTTCAAATTCATTTGTAAATATCACATGAATTTTTATCTAAAAGTCAGTTGAAACAGACGTTTCAAATCGAATAATTTCAACTAAAGTGAATTTGAAGATTCAAACCCATTTTATTATTTGTGCCATATACCAGCACCGTATTTGTGTGGATTCTAATCCAAAACCAATCAAAAAACTATCAGAAATTATTCGAATAATCGTACCATATTTCATACACATATGTATTGGCAAATGGTTATAGTTAGAAATTCTTTTATTTGCTGTTCCCTCTGCTGTATATGGTACGTAAACAAGAGATGAATTAAGTATGCTTTTAAAAATGAATAAAATGTTCTTCCAATGCCAACATTTAAACAAGCATGCAAAACATTTATTCATATGGTCATAGGCCAGAAATGGAAAGTTTGGGTTTAGGGGTTGAAAAGTGCCTTTTTATATTGACCGTATACTCGTATATTGGTACGGAATGTTGACCAATTTTAGTTCACAAAAAGCCAAATAAATTTCATTTCACACATAGAGAAATATTTATGCACATACATTGGTGCTACATTCCGCATGTTCCAAATGCCTGAATTCCTTTAGTTTCCTTAAAACACAAGAATGTGGGCACACATGTACATATGGATGTAATTACTTTGGTCAATGCCTGTGTCAAATGCCTGTGTCTGTTCATGCTAAAATGTGGCTTACGGCTCTTTTTTATTTCAATTTCTTTTATCATTTTATAAAATAAATACCAAATATTTTCCATACGGATGCTGGAATTGGATAGTTGAGTCTAAAATTTATGACTTCAATATAAAAATTTTAAAAAAAAATTCTTTTTCTCTTTTCTGATTAGTTTTTATCTGTTTTAGATTTATCGAAATTTGCAAATACTTTCGGAATACATTTGACTGGGCATTATTAGATGACTTCATATGCAAATAATCCCTTTACAAATTTATTGACTTTTTAAATTTTTAGAAGAAATCAATTTAATTGTTTTAGGCAGTACCAGTTTTGTTTTAAATTTAGAAAAGTGCTTTTATTGTTGCTCTTGTTGAGTATTAAAATGAACAAAAATGTTATAAACAGAATTGATTGGAAAATTTTTTTGGCCATATATAAACATCATACCTACATTTTTGTTATAAAGTTTGAAGATATTTTTAGTTTTGTTTATTTTATTGTGAAAACAGTTATAATGCTATTAAATTTTATTAGCTGATATCATTTAAATTAAAAGTCAGTCGAAAGATAAATTCAAGCACTACAATAGGATGATGCATAAATGTTAAAGACAAAATGACAAAATTTTCTGGTTAAAATCGAATATTGAAAAAATTCGGTAAAACTGTTATCACACGACATGTATTTTACATATGTACTGTCAAATTTTCCATATGCAAAGTTGTACACATCGTCTGATACGTATGAAACATTGCATATGTAAAATACTTATGGAAATACATATGTAGTTTTTTCAATTAGAGCTTGCTCTATTTTTCTGTGACAAACATAAACAAAACAGGTGTAGGTTTTTTAGAAAATTTTTCCGAAAAAAAATAATTGTGAACAAATTTAAAGAAAATGAGTAAAGAACATGAAAAAGTAAGTATTGTTTCATATTTTAATGAATTAAATAATGTTTATTCCGTTTGTCGCCGTGGTCTAGTGGGTTGTGTGTTGGCTTATTAGACGAAAGGCGCGGGTTCGAATCCCAGGTCAGACTTTAAAACGAAAAATATTTCTTCGGCGACTTCCTCTCAGCAGATTTCTGGCAAAGACTCTGAGAGTAAAAATTGCCATGAAAAGCTTCTCAAAAATCTGTGTGATACCAAAAATTATAAAATGACAACTTTAACATACATACGGAATTACATATGGATAAAGAAAGTGACAGTAAATGCGTAAAATACATGTCGTGTGATAACAGCTTAAGCGATGGTGTTTGAGAATGCCGATTTCAAATCTGATGTAAAATTTTTTTAAATACATACAAAATTACAGATCCAATATTCAATATCGAAATTTCTTCTTGTTTAAGTGGGTAAGATGTGTAAAATACAAACTAAATTTTACACCAAAACCTTAAAAAAACTGGAAATTATTGCAAAAACCACATGTTTTTAATCTTTAATTAAATTTATTCATTTTTTTTTTGTTGTTGCTAGCGAAGGCGCACATAAACTGATTTTTCTCAAAAGCGCTAAATAATGACCACATGAACTTGACCAAAATAAACTCAAAACTCTTTATTTAACACGGTTTTAACAATTCGCCCATTTTTAAAAACTTATTTAAAACAGAAATTTCCAAAAAAATTTAATTAAAAATTACGTCGGAATTATGACAGCAAACAATTTCTTTAACAAAATCTTTATATTGGGCCATTATTACAATTTGGCGTTAACTAAAGGAAAGATTTTAACGGGCAGATAAATTGTTTTTTTTTATTACAAAAATACGAAGCCCGACGTTGTCACTGCGTTTAAAAAAGATTTGTTTAAAAGAGCAGTGTTATCGTCATTGCTCCGACACAGCCATATTTTTTGGAAAAAGCTTAATTTGTTTTATCTGTGGCATGTGATTAGCCACTTTAAAAAACCTAGCTTAAGATTATTTTATTTAACGATTTTTAATGGAAGGTTGCACTAATCCAGATAAAGATCTCTCCAAACGATCCCTTTCCAGTGGATTCTTCATCGACCAAAAGTTTAAGGTTAAGATTATCACCAGTCAATTAAAATAAATATCTCCGTCAACTATCAGCCAAATTAATTTAAAATAACACTATTCTGTAGCCGTAAATCGATAAAAATATAATTTTAGACGGCTTGAAGACACAACTGATTAATTAGAAGGAACAATTAACACTTTTATAACTAAAATGATCGGTTTGATAAAAGATGCTTAGTATTCAGTTTGATCATCATATCAAACAAGCGATAATGGCGCATCTGGTCACATTGTAGAACAATAGATCTTAGATGAAGCTAACGTCTACACCGATAATAGGTGTGTGAATCCAAGTTTAATGACAGTATTGACTGTTGTTAAGCACTTATTTATGGGCATCCAGGACATTCGCCTACACATTGAAGATTTCGATTAAAATCACATCTTCAGAAAACTCTCACGATGGTTGATAAAAGCCAACCAGAAAATTTTAGAATCTTAATATTTCATTATTTAAATAAATCCTTTGATTTCTATATTTAAATACATTTTGAGAAACTTTTCATGGTAATTTTGTAAACTCTCAGGGATATCATAACAATCTTCCATTAAAGTTGGGTTTAGTTAAATGTAACTTTAGCTAAATGAAGTTTAAAGTCATCTTTAACTTTATTATAACCTAATGATAAAATAAAGTTAACTTTTTCAAAAATATCGCAGTGCTAGAGTAATGTCGATAAAACTGCTCAATTAAATAGGTTTTTTAAACGCAGTGGAAACGAAAGGCTACGTTTTTTTGTTGTATATCATTCTGTTTAAATTTTAAGCTGCCATATTGAAAATAATGTACATATAATATGGCAAGTTTAAATATAAACTTAACTTTAAAAGTTACCGTTAGGATGATCCTCCCTTTAGCTTAACGTTCACTTCTACATTATTGTCCACTTTTAATATTGAAAAGAAATTTATCTGCCCATTAAAATCCTCCTTTAGTTAACGGCAAGTTGTAATAATAGTCCTCAGAGTTCTTGCCAGAGGAAATCGCTGCTGAGAGGAAATAGTCAAAGAAATACTTGTTTTTTTTTTTTTTTTGTTTTGATGTCTGGCCTAGGCCTCTAACCCTGACTTCATGTCTAATAAGCTAACACTCTACCTACCAGACTTCAATATTTAACAACACGCTTTGAAATTAAAAAAAACTCTTTTCAATTTTATTACCCTTCTTTAGATTACTGCATTAATTTTTGTTATTAAGCCTCGTTGCGAAGAACTTTCCAAAATCGTACATTCGACTGTCTCTGTCAAGGGGACAGTTAAAGAGGGACCTGTAGCTTTCGGTTGCGATATCCTTTAGTGAACCCGTCAACGTAACCAAGCATTGTTATCACGCGCAGTGAACTTGAGTTCAACAAAGCTTCAAGCGTCGCTGTAGAAAAGATTTTAATTAACCTCTACACAACACACACCATTTTCTACTCTGATTCGTTTTGTCATTCCATGCACTTTTCCCGTAGATTGCTATTGGTGTGACCACCATAACATATAATGTCCAGTGCAAAATTATTGAATTGCATCTCCAGGATATTCCTGGAAATCTTCTGCATAATATTACTGTTTTAATTTACTATACAATGATATCCTAGATATTTTACCATGTTCTGTGATATGTTCTCACACCGAAGTTTTCTCCTTCTGGTTAATAGTACTATTTTAGTTATGCACTAATTTGCAGTCTCAAGACCTCTGTGTATGATGTTGCAGGGTGTCCATTTTAATTTGATAGTTGATGTCCATCCAGATAGTTTTCTCATGAGTTCATCCACAGGATGAAGCACACCACCCAGTGGGCATCCATTGGTTGTGTAGAATCCTATTATCGCATTTCCTGTTTATGTTCTCGCAGATCGTGTGTATACGCCGCCTGCCATCTGAATATCATAGATTATATATCTTTAGCTAATGACGTACATATTAGTTGTTCACATTTAGCGGCTGTTGTGGTTTAAGTACTGTAACCCTCATTACTTATTTGTCATTTCCATTGCAGTAAATATTTAACACTTCATCGCTATAAGTTTTAACAAAATTTGTTGGAAATGAGGGAAAACAAGCCAGCCAAATATATGCGACTACATTGTAACAGAATTAGAACTGCAGTAATAAGAAGATTTGTTGCATGACCATAATTGTAGAGCTTAAAGTAGATTGGAAAACGCAGAGAAAATTAAAATAGAAAGCGGAGAAAATAAAATTATGTCACTTATCGCCAGCGGAATAGCAAACACTTTCTTCAAAGGGGATAATTTTACTTTTACTTTGTAATGATATTTTTAAAAATAATCTCCAACAATTGTGGTTAAAAAAAAGGGGGAAATGAATAAGCAAAAACAGTACTGGTGCATTGTACAAGGAATGCCACTACAGAAGTAAGACAACATGTTGCACGACCTCAATTGTAAAGCTTAAAATAAATTGAAAAAAAAAAAAAAAATAAAAATTATGTTACTGACACTCATTACAGAGCAGCTGAGCTAGACATGCTGTAAATTTTACTTCTGCAGTTAAAACAATTATTCTTATTCAGTATAGTTTTGTAAACACGTAAATATTGAGGAAATAAAACAAGTTTTGAGATAGAAATTAACAAAAGTCCCTAATAAATTTTTTTCTTAAGTTTTTATAAAAAATTTAGGCATTTACTATTGCTTCTAATTTTGGTTACGACAGAAGTAGCGATTTATTATTTTCTAACTTTGATTACGAATTAGCGCGAATTGTCAAGAGAGCAGTATACAAATTTTCAATATTTGCAATGATTTTTCCATTAGATTTGTATTATTACAGTATTGAGCTAAATTTCTTTATTTAAAGTATCTATAAAAGTCTTATTAATTTTTTTTTATTTGGGCTATATCGTCATACTTGAAACTTAAATATCAATTTCCAATTTCACATATTTTCTGCTTATGTGTTACGATTTTACGAAAATAATATTTTTTCTTGTTATTTTTTTCCATTACACAACTTTTGTTACATACTGTAATCTTTACACGTCTTTTTTATATCATGATAGACTTATGTCGTGTCCCGTTACTTATATGATACCTATATATAGATTATTTCCAATAAAGATGTATATATCTAACCCTCTTTTTCTTGAATATCTAAATGCATATTCCATTGAAATGATTGTTTACATTAGAATTGTGGTTTATGGTTTCAAAGAGACGAAATTAATTGTGAAATAGAACTCAAAAAGTGCAGAAGTCTAGAAGTACTTAAAAAAAAAGAAATTGGTTTTTTTTAAATCTTAAATAGTAAAAATATTAAAAATAAAAAGTGGAAATGTTAAAATATAAAAAAAAGAATTAGAAGAGCACAAGGAATAATTTAATTATCGTGCTAAAATATCTTTAATCAAATTATCTATCCTGGAGAATTTTAAGGTTTAAATCTTCCACAAACCGTGCGCCTGGTATAGCTCGACTCAACTTGACCGTCCAAAGAAGTTTCTAGAAGCACATATGGATTTCCAAATAATCACGTAAACTTTTTTGTTTCGTATTTTAATTATAACAATTTCTAATGAGTTTTATTTTTGTTTTAAAAGAATTTCTTAAATTCTCAAGTTGATTTAAATATAAAATTTATTAAAATCTTAATTTTTATAAAGATTTTATGGAAACATAACCCAAAGCCAAAATGTTCAAACTATAAATCATCTATTTATATTTAAAATTAAAACTTGGAATTATCGAGTTAAACTTTTGCTTCTTAATTTTAAGTTTGTTTGATTGTATGTGATTATATTCTAAAAGATTTTTTTCCTAAACTAACTAACCTAAAATTAATAGAATTAAATTAAATTCTTAATTTTTAAATTTTCTAAATATGAAATTTTATTTGCATTAAATTTGAATTTTATTAATATTTTTTGTTTCTAAGTGTTTTTGTTGTATCTTTACATTTGTAAGATATATGAACCATCTTTACTAATCATCCCTGAGACGAAATTTAGATGACAAAAAGCAACACACATTGACTGCTGCGCCCATCATCTCAATAGCTGTGGATAACCATGATCTGTAAGTGATGATTATAAAACTGCATTCATATTTCACTTTATAAATTTTACTATTTCATTAAGTAGTTGGTCCGATTTATTTTCTAATGCTAATGCATTTAATAATTAATAACTTTAGTTTTAAATAAATTTGTTTAATTGTATTACGTAAATATGAATCATTAAATTATTTAATGGGGTTATCCTTGACCAGGATGAGTGCGTATAAGTAGCCTTTGTAACATTTTTTTATGGGAAAGATCTTAAATTATGGGTAATCTCTCTGTCAATGGTGTTCAGGCGAAAGGGATGGGAAAAGAGTACTCTACGTTGGCATATTCATCTCGCCATCGTTTCGTTTATTAAAATACTCCTTTTTTTAAATGTTTTATTCTTTTATTTATTTATTTATTTATGTAGTAGTAGAGTGTGTTATATATTATTGCGTCAAATCGGGTTGAGAACCAACGAAACTTAGTGTAGAGATATTCATGTCTCTTAACTTCTGTATTTGAAATTTATACATATGGTATATAGGCTTACATGGGTCTATTATTAATTATGTATATGACGCGTTACATGTAGGTGGTCGAACGGTTACGTGGTGATGCATAACATATGTTATAGAAGCATATTTTGATACGTAATGAATAGTATTACTACCTGTTTTGGATTTTTTGGATCTTTGGATTCGGTATAATTAATGTTTATTTATTCTTTAATCTATTCTGTGATCCAATGAAGTTAACATCTTGCGTTTTAAAAATAAAAATTTAATTTAATTTCATGACATATAGTGTTCACAAATGCATCAGATGTTAATAGATTTGTCCTTCGCACCACCGCCAATTGAGTTGGTTATTAAACTTGTGTACTTCTTTCTATACAAATAATAATAATAAATACAGCAGTTTTCCGATTTAACGAACCTATATGTTGTCAGGTCTGTTCATAAAATCGGAAAGTTCGTTATATGCAGTACTACCTTAAATGTGGATTTTTGGTATGAGAATAAGTTAAAAGTTCATAAAATATTTTTTAAATGTATTTTATAAAAATTAATTGTTTTTTATAAAAATAATACAACAATATGAAACAATTCATATCACAAATTAATAAATATTTTATAAAAATAATAAAAAATAATAATTCATATTACATTAGTACACATAAAGAACAAAATCATGCAAATCTATTTAAAAATTTGATTAGCAAAGTTTGTATTTTTGGTGTAGAAGTTTACATTTTTATTGCTTCTTCTTAAAATCATTGAAAAGTATGCACAAAATTAAAAATCAAAAACAAAAACGTCAAAAGAAAACAAAAAGCACCGTTTAAAACAGCGATATATTTTTTTACTATACATTAGGTTTTTCGTTATATATATTTGGCAAATGTCATTTTATCTTCATTTCAAATAATATTTTTATTTCTTCGTTAAACTGAGTACAAAAAAAATTTTGTTCTCTATTTAAGGTATTCAATAGGAAAAATTTGCCTGTTCGTTAAATGCGATGTTCGTAGAATCGAATGGTCGTTAAATCTTACAAATATTGTATCTTTAATTGAATTCCATCGAGTTGTAATATCTAAATCAAAACTTATTTGTTTGTTTCTTTCATTTTATAAAATACATCTACTACAGCTAAGTGTATGACATGATTTAGACAGGAAAAATCTTCAACCAAGATATCTTTCTTCGTAATGGCGGCGACCACGTTCTTCTCAAATACCAAATTAAACTCTTTTAAACGAGTTTCCATTAGAAATCCTAGGTTAGCACCTCAACTTTTATTAATTATTTTTTATATAAAAAAAACTCTGGGTTACCACAATAAAATCCCGGAGAAGCGGAAAACGGAATTTGTGAAACCTCCCGGAAATTCCCGATACGATAATTTCTGAATTTTATTATTGAAGATTTCCTTCGCCTCAAGTTCAGATCCTTAGTTGCTTGTTAATGCATTGATGGCATTGGCGAGGTGGTTGTTACCAAATCTGGTTATCTTCTAAGGAGTGCCTATAACATGACATAATTTTAATAATAATAAATGTGGGAGTATGAACATAGCTGGCAGAATTGACGATTTACCGTCATTTTGACAATTTTATGCTCCAAAAATATCGTATTGACGATAGAACGATTTATGCCCCTATTTTGACGATTATTAAATTAAATTAAAAATTTATATCAAAAGCTTTGGAATTCTGAGTATTGCAAATTTAGGTTAGTGATAACAAGAAGAAAAGTATTACATTTTAAAATTATTTACGAACACCTAAATAAAACTGCGAATTAGTAAAGAAGCTTAAAAAGAAATGATCGGGTGCTTAAAGCAAAGTGATAAGTTCAGTCAATATCCAACAAATAATACCAATATCAAGAATTTCATTTACCGTTGCAGACCATTTTTAAAGAATCAAATATATACGCTGAGCGCCATAAGTGAGTTAGCACCCACTATAATTTTAAATTTTCTATTACGAAAAGTATACTTGTACCACAACAATAATTTTCTTTTTTATTATTGTGTTAACATTTTATAAGTAATAAGAAAAGGTTTTTATTTTTGGACATTTATTCGACTATTCTCTCACTATCGTAAGAAAATTAATTATTTCAGTGGTGTTTACTCGCTTTTGGTGCGCAGTGTAGCTTTCAATATTACTTTAGGAAGACCAAAGACTATAATTTGTTTTTCGTACGACCAACACTCATTGGATGGCCCTCCTCATGCAGTGCATTTTGTTATGGCTGGATTAGTTGAACGTAGACATCGTAAACGTATCGTAAATGTAAACGTATTAGCGATTATAGAACACTTAAAAGCGTGTCATGTGTTTTTGATATAGGGAAAAAAGCAAAATAATTAATTTTATGTATTGTTTACTGTTTACATTAAATACAAAAAACGTTGATGGCACTTAAATGTATGTACGTTCATTTCTTGAAATTATGTGCAAAATGTATGAAATGCTATTTAAATAGTACCAAGACAGTTTTATATGTAAATTTTAATAACTTTTTAAATCTTAAGGTTTTTTTAAATAAAAAATTTTATTTTTATGCATACGTGTATAATTTATTATAACTGAATGTAGTTCATTACATATTATTACATATTTTCTGCCGAAGCTATATTAAGGAGAAGCTAAATATAGATACAAAAGAAAGATTTTTTTAAAGATATTTTTATTAAAAACTTAATTAGTTTTCAGTAGTTATAAATATTTAATTAATAAAGGTCGAAAAATCAAAATAAAAGAACAACTCTTATATGCGATAAGTTATAATTCTTATTATTTTTTATTCTTATTGTTATTAATATTATCTATTATAACTTTGTGTTACTTGATTTTATAAAAAAAACAATTTGAATACTAAACTTAAAATGTTATATATGTCAATCTTTCCCGACAAATAAGGCTCCTATAATAATTTACCACGTTCTAGTGCCCTTCATAGTCTTAAGTGATCCGATAATCAGTGTAATAAATCAATACGTTGATATTTTAAGTGGCAATTCTGTAAAGTTGTCAGCGAATATTACAGAAATAGGATTCTCTTTCAGTATCTGACGAATCTGAAGACGCATTTCAATTTATAAGTACTTCGTTAAGTGATGCAGCACTTTTCGATTCTTTAGAAAACTCCCTTACATTCGTAAGTCATGCGGCTTGTATATTGTTGCCACGCCCCAATTTTATTTTTTTAGCTAAGAACTGATTTAAAGCGCAGAGTATTTTGAAATTCCAGGAATTTTTTTTTAAATTGGCTCCGCCGTTACCACCAAAAATGATGTCAGTCTGGAGATCAAACGTAGGATTATTCCCGCTAACAGATGCTACTATGGTCTCAATAGGCAATTGAGTAGCAGAGACCTATCTCGTGCGACAAAATTAATACTCTACAAGACGCTCATCTTATCCGTGCTTCTTTATGACGCAGAGGCATGGACCCTATTAAGAAGTGATGCAGCAGCCTTGTGGGTATTCGAGAGGAAGTCGTAAGATCTTCGGTTCTGTGCGAGTTGGCGATAATTTCCGCATCCGATCTAACAGTCAGCTGTATGAGCTTCTAAACTGACATAGACGTTGTACAGCGTATTAATATCCAGCGGCTCTGCTGGCTCGGCCATGTCGTTCGAATGGGGGAGGATGCTCCGGCAAGAATCTGCGGAAATCGGCGAAGAGGATGACCTTGTATTCGATGGAAGGACCAAGTCGAGGAAGCTTTGTCATCGATTGGTGTGACCAATTGGCGTAGGCACGCAAAAGCAAAGATTCCTGGAAGGAAGTGTTGCGGCACGCCGAAATCCGTTAACCTGGTTGTTGATGGCTAATTAAGTAAGTAAGTAAGTAATATTTTGTTAATTTGAGAAATTTTTCTTGTTTTCCGATAGATTTTTTCACCCACCTCTCAGAGTTCTAAGAGGTATGTGCATTTTGCATTTTTCAAGCCAAGTTTACTCGTATGCCCTTCTGTGCAAGGTAACCAGCTGAAGACTTAAATTCGTGAGAGCTCAATTGGTGACTAGTCCAATAGATTTCGAATGCCTTCCCTCACAGAAAATCAATTCTGAGTAGTGAGTTGTTGTATCAATAACTTCCTCTCGCAAATGAATTTACCAATCTGTTTAGAAAATTCAGAATAAAATTTATAAGATTGTTTATAAGATTGTTCCTCACTAGCAACCAACCTTTTTTTTAGCCATAACGGGTAAATTGATTGATTTTGAAGAGAAACTTTTTCTCGTTTCAAAAAATATGACGTTTTATTAGAAGCATTCTTATTAGTCTTCTTTTAAAAACTTCAGTCATTGAAGCAAGATGTGCCGCAGCAATAGTTTACGCGTACAGTTTCGTATCAATCATTTATATGGCTGTGCGACTTTAATCATCTTGAACATAAAGTGTCTGAGACAGTTAAAAAAGAAGAAATTAGTTCACCAGTCAGTTGAGGAAAGAAATACAAGCGCTAAAGGAAGAAATCAGTGTAGTGTAACTGACACTGACACCATCGCTTATAGAAGTAGTTTGTCGTTAATCTGTAGTGATTTTGAACGATAGAAATAAGGGAGTGAAGCTAAAATGACACTTCTTTTAATGGGAACAAGAAATTTCAAGAATGAGAAATAAAATAGACTTTAAGCAACGTAAACATTTTTTATATATTTAGTGTACGTTCATGTCTGTCTGTTTTAATTTCTTATGTTGAACATAATTGTAGGAAAAATGTACATTTAATTATCAAAAAAATTTTCAATTAATTTAATATTAAATCCAGAATTTCTATATATTTTAACTGAAAATTTTTACAATAGTTTTACTAAAACACATTTAAAATTGTTGTGTTTGTGGGCATTTAATTTACAAAAGTCATAGACAAAAAAGAATTTGGTTTTAATATGAATTATCCTACATTCACATAAAGACGACAATGACTGTTACTCAACATAATTTCGGTTATTAGATGATTAATGGTTAACTTCATAAGATGATAAATGAATTTATTTATGAAAAGTTATATACAGTCAACCTCGTTTATAACAAACTCGGTTATAACGAATTCTTGGTTATTACGTACATATCTTCAAATCCCAACGTTTTAATTAGAATTTTTATACAAAAAACTTCGTTTATTACGACCTCGTTTATAACAAATTCTCGGTTAAAAGGAACTAAACTTTAAATGGTCCCAGTAATTAAATTTCATAGATTTTAACTTTTTTGTAACGAACCTTTAGAAATAACTTTGAGGTGACGCAATAGTCTTCATTTTTACTCAATATGGCAGCATTAAATTATAACTCAGCATCTTTAATCAGCTGCTAGATAAAAGGAATCAAAACCATATTTTTTCTTTTTAATAAAAAAATACTTTTTGTTTTTAATAAATAAAAAAAATTCTTTGTATTTTATATTTCCTTTTATGACTTCTATTTTTTCTGGTCCCACGGAGGTCATTATAACCGGGTTTGACTGTACATTGAGAAGTAACGAAAAGTCTCTTGGAGCGAGTTTAGATTATAATTTCCTTTTTATTAACAGCAATTGCCAAAAGTTTTTTCAATAATAAGAATTTCTTTTTTTCATTTTGTTGAAGATTGCAAATTTCTTTAAAGAAAATTATGATTTGTGGAAAATATTAATTTTTTCTTTTCAGTTAAAGAAAAGCACTGGAGAGTCGGAGTGAATGCTTGTCGAGACATACTGGATCATGTTCCATCAGAAGCAACGTGGCTTCGAAGGTACAGAATTAGCGACTTTGATGTGAGTAATGAAGAATGTGGAAATTTACCAAAAAATTTTAAAGACAAACAATGTCTAACGAAGATGACTCTTTGCATCAGAAACAAATGCAAGGAACAGTTCTGACCGTTTAGGGAGCGTATGGAAAACAAAAAATTTATTCGTGAAATTTTGCTTCAAAGTCATAACATTGAACTGGTGATGAAAAATTGGAACATGAAGTTCCCTAAATCACATAAAATCGTTGATATAAATTGCTGCCAACAATTTGTTTAATTTACTTACTTCAAAAGGCGAACAGTTCCGTTGGTGTGGAATCCATAAATTACACTATGTGACAAAATAAAACAAAAAAAAAAAAAAAATTAAATACACCCGGCTAATGACATAGTGTCGGTTGTAAGTTTTGTTGAGTAAATCTCAAACATATTTTTTTTTTTATTTCTCGAACCCGCCAAACTTTTTTTATTTGGTGAAAACTGTTTTTTTTTTTTTGGACTTCATGCCCAAATTTCTGGATTACTTAAAAATTTCTGACCCGATTTCCAATATTTAAATTTTGTTGAAAATGGATATGAAGCTTTAATATGCTATAAGATTTGATGAGATAAACTTGGAAAATGGGAATTTTTTTCATATTTTTTCAAGTTTGTCCGTTCATATGAAAATATGCAAATCCATTATCTTGTGAAGAGATTGACACTCAAGTCGGACAGAAATTATTGTAGTTTTTATTTAAAGAGTCTAACTGTCGAGTAATATTTTTTATACTAGTATATGTGATCTTACCAAATCCACTTTCGGTTAAACAATTTTCAGAATTTTTGATAGATCTTAATTGCTTATCGAAAAAGTTGTCAATTTCAAGTCTGAGCGACCACCAGAAGTTGACCAATATTTGCACAAAGAGAAATAAGAATATTTGCAAAAAACACAAATATTAGCCGACTTCTGGAACTCTTGCAAACGTGAAATTAATACATTGAGTAATAACCAATCAAGATCCATTAAAAATTCTGAAAATTCTTGAACCGAAAGTTGATTTGATAAGATCACATACAGTAGCAGACATTCGTTTGTACGCAACATATTTTTTTCTTTTATTAAAATATAGGAGAGGATTTACAAATATATTTTTTTTTACTAAATTATATATTTTTTTATAGTTTAAATGTAAAAATACAAATTAAAAAATTCACTTTTCTAATATTTTTTTAATAAAATATTTCAAATATGACTATGTTAAAAAAACTAACAAATTGATTAAAAATTAAGAAAAAAAATTAATCCTAGTATATAGAAAATATAATACGACTGTTATACTATTTAAATAATAATAATAATAACAATCTTATCAAATGATTACTCAATCTCTTCACAAGAGAACAGACAGAACAGAATTTTATCACTTATCCTATATTTTGTTATTAAAGTTTGCTACTATGAATAATTAGTAAAATAATAGATATTGTATATATACCGTTTTAAAGGGCCATCTCTCCCCTTTCCAACAAGATTTAAGTTTTGGAAAATGGGTCAGAAATGTTTGAGTAATCCAGAAATTTGTGCGTAAAGTCGAAAAAAAAAACTAGTTTTTGTCAAATAGAATAAGTTTGGAGGGTTTGAGAAATATAAAAAAGGTTTTTTTTTAGTTCTACTGAGCTAACTGAACAACGTGGACTGTAGTTGCTTGCGTGTATTTCCACTGTCGCACCGTCTTATTTATGAAGGATAAAAAAAATATCTACAAAGCAAAGCCCAATACTTAAAAAAAAAACGTTCATTTAATCGGAAATTCAATGCAGTATTTGATAGAAATTTCTTTTGGAAAACGGGATAGATTCTAATCATTAACTGGTAAGAATTGAATTTCATATTTTGTATGTACGAAAGTTATTTTTATACTTAAAAAATATACGAAATAAAATATTTTTTTTTGTTTATTTTAACCCCAGAGCATATTTTTTTTGTACTTTTTTAATAATAAATATTCCCTACAACTTAATGTGAATTTCACTTTATAAGATCTTACATTCTTTGTGAGTCCGTCTAATTATTTTCGAAAATTCGAAACGTGAAGCTCTAAACATGTTTGCAATAAATTTTTTTTCCAAAACAATTAATTTTCTTTAGAATTCTATCCGAATGGAAAATTTTTTATCAAACTACGTGGGCATTTGTAAATGAAAAGCGAACACAATGTGCAATCAATGTATGTATGGATAGTTGATGTTTAGAAATATTTTCTAAAAAGTTTGTTGTTCTCCACCAACACCTTTCCAATTACGTAAGCTACGATGCAAGTAAGACAAAGTTGGGTTCATTGAAGTGCATCGGTGTGCATCAGTGTGCATCAGAGGCACAATGCAATATGAATCTTGAAGAACTTTTAACAATAATTTGATTTGAAAGTTTGAAAATTTTATTTTTCAAAGTTTACAAGCATTGCCCAATGCACTGCAGTTTACAATTTGAATTTCATATCTAGTTGAGTTGAAGTTATTTGAGAATATGTTGTTTAATTAAAAATGAATTTTTTTTTTTTTGGAAATAAGAAGATGTAATTAAAAAATTCTTAAACTAAACTTTAGTACACGTAGATAACTTTAACTTTTAATTAAAAGCACAAGAATTGCTTAATTAACGGACAATTGGTAATTTGTTTACATATGAATATAGCAACTAAATAATACAAAGCAAATCTAATTATTATATGTCATGGTTAGGTTGGGTTAAATTTGATATTTATGGTATTGGAACTCTAACAAACGTTTATTCACTTCATTGAAACAAATTTTTTACAACTTCGTTTAAAGAGAATTTGATCGGACATTATGTGTATGTCGTATGCAGTGGACCCTTGGTATTTCACATCTTCTACAAACTACCAGATTTAAGTCAAATTTGGGTACACCTTGCTTGGGTCCTAAGTGCTCCCTCTGTAACACAGGTATTACCTATCCCGTTGTTTATAACAGTTATTGTAACTGGTTGGTCTTATAAGGGTGTGAGTTTTTCCTTCTCGTTCTTTTGTGTTACAAAATTCTAAGAATTCTTCTTCTTAAGTTCCCATTTACCGTACCATTAGAGAGAAAATGTTCTGTAGTCTCTTCTTCTTTCTCGTCATTGTAGCTTCTGCAGAAATTATTATAAAATATTACCTGTCTTCCGGCGTAAACCTATCAACCAGTATCACGTTATAATTGCTGTGAGTTTCCCTAGAAATTTTGATGGGTGAGTATATTAATTTGTTTTTCTGCAGAGGGAAGCCAACCTTTAAGAATCGATTTTTTTTTATATTCAATGATCCTTTATCAAGAAACAATGGATGAGAATAGCCGTCGAATGTTTCAAACTCCTCCATAGACACCATGCACTCTAGGAGAATCTTAAATGTAGTGCATGCATTCTCTAAGAATGTAATGGTTGCTTTACTATATACATACATACATACATAATTGGTCATTACAACCATTCAGTCTGAATTATTGACCTAGGCTTCTCACACCGCTTATGCTGTGGCGGAACCTACAGTTTAAAGTCGACCCGGAATGATAAATTTTTTTTTTTTTTTGAGAAACTTTTCAAGGCAGGCTTTTTTACTCCCAGAGTTTTTGCCAGAAATCTGCTGAAAGAAATACTTTCTGTATTTCGTTTACTGTCGTTTAATATGCATATATCACCGTACGGTATATGTGTACACTGTGTCTTAAGTGATTACAATTATTTATTCTAATATTTATCTTAATTTTAAATCTAATTATGCCGGCGAATGTAATATATACAGTAGCGAGCACAAAATATGCAATGCTATGTTGTACGATATTCAATCGAGACTCGAAACTTATATCGTTATCCAATTCCACTCTACTTTTGTTTTTTTTTTTTTATTCATTGATTTCTAAATTTTAATAAAAAACACATCATTAAGCGTTATTGGCTTCTCTTTCCACCTAAATTTTTTAGATTTATAAAAAAAGTGAACAAATTTAGCGAAAAAAAATATGGAACTCAATGTGTTAAAGGTACAAGGAAATCTTCTAGAGTAATTATAATAAAAGTTTAATGAAAACTTTGCAAATTGTGAATTTTAAAATAGAAACAGCTGTCAGCAAATAGCAAATTTGCTATTATAAGGGCCTTGGAAGAAGACAAATCAATGCATGAATTTTCTCATCAATTTAATATTAATAAATAAACGGTTTGTCTGATTTTATCGCGATATCGCCAAACAAATAATATGGAAAGAAAGAAGAAGTGGTCGACATCGTAAATCTTTTGTCCGCCAAAACCGTCAAATCAGAGCCAAATAAGTTAAACTTTGATTTTTCGCGGTTAAGTAATGATTAGTAATCGTAATGATTAGTAATTTGATTACTTTTTTTGAATGATGAAATAATGATTAAAATTACAATTGTTTTTGGTTAAAATAGTTAATAATCGATTACGACAACAATATAATCAAAAAGTATTCAGGATTACTGGCAATTAGTTTAATAATCAAAAAGAATCAAAAGCAATTCAAAACTAATGAAAACATATTCAATAATCAACATTTGCCAAATTAAACAAGTTTTTTCAAAACCCAAGGACAACAACGAGGTTCTTTTTGTGTTGCTATGTTTCATTTTTTATGTTTGAAGCTTATAATTGGACATTACAACCCTTCAGCCAGAATTTCGATCTAGCTTCTTACAGCACTTGTGTGCTTTAATTTTATACATGAATAGCGGGACCTACAGTTTAAAGTCGACTCTGAACGATAGATTGTTGAGAAGCTTTTCATGGCTGAGAAACGGTCGCCAAAGAAATGTTGTTTTTTTTCATATTTTGTTTTGACGCCAGACCTGGGATATGAACCCGGGCTTTTACGTCTAATAAGTCAACACACTACACTACTAGCAGACTACGGCGACTAATGTATAATATGGCAAAATCAAATATAAACTTGACTTTAAAAGCTGCCGATAGCATAATCTTCTCTTTAGCTTCACGTTCAATTCTACCATATTGTCCACTTATGAGAATGAGAAACAAAATACCTTCCCGATAAAATTCTCCCTTTAGTTAGCGCCAGGTTGTAATAATGGCCCTAAGTCTCGTATAATATAACCTAAGAGTTCAGAGCTATAATTCCTAATTCTCCATACATTTCAAGTATGTGAATGATTTTTAAAGATATTTTTCAACAAAATTTCAACATTGAAAACAAGAAAATATTAAAGCGAGACTTTAACTATTTCTCTTACAATTTCTCTTCCTCACATTTTTTACGCTTCAAAAAAATTTTTGGTCACAAATGCTATTTCTTAGTCGCACACATTTGTTCATTTTTATCGGTGTTTGTGCAGTAAGTGATAAATTGCAATTTCCAAACTCTAACAAACATGACAATGGAATTGGAAAAACGAAATGTTCGCACATTTGTCTCAAAGTAAAACTAACATCGATAAAACACGTTCAAATGATTTTATCTTTTAAGCTCGACTATACGAGATGCTACATCATACAGTAGTTTTCAATAAAATTAGTTTCTTTAATAATAACAGGTCATTAAGTAACATTTTTCTCTAAATATTAATACTGAAATAAATTTGAAAAAAAAATTATTATACAGACTACTTAGGAACCCTAGAGAAATGTAAATGATCACTTTTCGCTAAGGTTAATTCTCGTTATAGCTCTTAATGTTGCACAACTTTTCTAACTCAATTTAAGCCGATTAACCACCTGGAATATAATTATAACATAAAGTAAAGTACATCGTATTCTAACTCCAAAAGCAGAGTGCATACAGACTAGGGATGCCAATTGGGAAATCCTGAATCTCAAAATTCCGGGATTTTCAAAATTCACAAAATCCCGAATCCCGGAATTTTTAAAAACTTGTCCCGGGATTTTTCGGAATTTTGAATTCATATGTATTTTGACCCTACAAAAGGTCCTGGAAAAAATTCTATATCACTTGACTTCGATAATAGCATCTCAGATGCGAAAAACCCTACTTCCATTGATAAAAAATTATTTGATGGCATCGAAGAATGCAAAAGCCCTATAAAACTAATTAAAAGGGTAACTGAATTAGATACCCAGTTGTCCAAAGAAATAGATTTATTTACATCAGGAGGTGGTAGAGGTGGTAGAGGTAAATATTTAAAAGCTGCATACAGCTATCTTGGAACTATTATACCAACAAATGTTGATTGCGAGATGTGCTTTTAAACGGTAGAGTATGTTGAAGTCGCCGTGATCTAGTGGGTAGTGTTTTGGCTTATTAGACGAAAGGCCCGGGTTCGTATCCCAGGTCAGACATCAAAACGAAAAATATTTCTTCCTCTCAGTAGATTTCTGGCAAAGACTCTGAGAGTAAAAATTCTCATGAAAAGCTTCTCAAAAATCTGTCGTTCGGAGTCGACTTTAAACTGTAGGTCCCTCCACTCATGTATAAAATTAACGCACACAACATAAGTGGTGTGAGAAGCTAGGTCGTAATCCTGACTGAAGGGTTGTAATGGCCAATTATATATGTATGTATGTTGACAAATAAATTCGTTGAAGACTATCCGATCACATGTTAGATGCTTTAATCATTTTGTTGGAATCCGAATAATTTTCTTGCATTTGCATATTTTTTAATGCATTTGCATATTTATGAATAATTTTTATTTTTGTTAATTTACACTTTTTTGTTACATTTTGTCCTGCTGTTCTTATATTTTACTTTTATTGACATATAATTCTGATATCCATGATTGGAATAAAAATGATTTTGTTAATAAAATATTTGAATTATTAAGAGAAAATTGCAATTTTTGGATCCCGAATTATCCCGAGATTTCAGGATCGGGATTTACAAAATACCGAATCCCGGAATTTTTAAAAATCGATCCCGTTTGGCATCTCTAATACATACATAATTGCTCATTATAACGCTTCAGTCAGGATTGCCATCTAGCTTCTCATACCACTTATGTTGTGAGTGTTAATTTTGAAGACATTCTCGTATGACAAGACGATCATGTTAACCGTGCTTCTTTGTTATACACTGATGCAGCAGCAGAAAGAAGATCTACATAAGATCCTCGTTCCAGTGCGAGTTGGAAATGATTTCTTTTCTGATCCAAAAATGAGACTTATGAGCTCCTCGACGATGTGGACGTTGGGCAGCGTATTAGCATTAATACTAAATCGCATCCATACCATAGATGTCTGTGGGAACTAATTGCAATATAAATGGCTCTAAATATGGAGGTAGGATGGACTAGGGCTCTACGTACAAGAAACCAAGTCTTTACTTAGGCTACCAGACCATAATACGGCTTTTTAAGCGGAGGTATGTGCGATCAGAGATACGTTCATAATCATTTGATAAGTCTAACGCGTAGTCAAATGGTAATTAATGCAATAACTCTCCACATATTCAAATCATACACCGTCCTTATTATGTGGGTTTCTAGTCATCATGGAGTGATTGGAAATAAAGAAGCAAATATTCTGGCTAATAGAGCCATAAGCCTGGGGTAGCCCAATGACTTTCAGTGCATTAAAAACCAAGCTGGAAAAGTGGGCGGTAAAGTCTATTGCGGTATAATAACCAAATTTTCTCAAAAACAGTTCAAATTTAAATATAAACAATGCGTTTTAAGCGCAATTCGGCATTTTAATTCTTCGTACGCAAGTAAAAATTTTACTTACTTTTAATTTCGTCAAATTTGTTCACTCAAAGTCATAAAAATAATTTGAAAAATAAATTTTTTGAAACAAAATCAATTTGAAGAACCAATTTCAATAAATAAAAGAAAAATTACTGCAGCTCGTACTCATTTCATTAAGAGTTTTGATAAACAATTAAATATTTATTTATTGGTTAGGGAATTTTATGGAAAATTAAATAGATTTTGCTTTCGAAGATTTTTGTCATGAACATTGCACGTATTACAAGGCACAATACTAAATTTATAAAAAAAAACAGATATTTCTGGCTCGTCCTTGAATTCATATTTGCTAATAGGTTTGATCTATCTTTTGAGATACAACAAATCCAAATATAAACGTAACATACCGCCAAATGTCAGAATAGGGTATGAGAACTTAAAACTTTTACAGGAATTCACACGAAACATGAGCCAAATGGGAATGTGAATTTGTCTTTAATAAACTTTTTTTATTTTTGCGAAACTTATCAATTTTAATTGCCTGTCTTTAAAAATATTTAAGTTTAAGAGTGCAATTTTAAAAATATATAAAAATTATATGATTATGTGAACACTTTCCAATTCATAAAACATTTATACAAAAATTCCTTATAAGGAAGGAGGAGGGAAAAAGGAGCCAAGTCTTGTCAAGGAAGAAAGGAATGAAGGTTGTACTAAACCGAAGGACCAGCGAAGAAAATTTCTGGTTACTTGGTTGCTCCAGAAGAAATTGATAATGTAATAAAACATTTTTATACGTTTACAACCTAAAATAATATATCCAGAGTCCATACTCCGTTTAAAGCTGGCTCATAAAAAGCTCTAAACAACTAATAGTTAAATTATCGTCATCATATTGAGTTGATAGTTCATAATCCAGAACTATGCTATTTTCTATTATATTTGAACGGGTGACGAATCCACTAATTAATTAGCAAACAAAACAAATATGATTTTGTGTGATCCCACATAGCATTGAAACAATTTTGTGGGTCAATTCAAGAATGGACTTACATGTTTACAAATACTTTAGATAAAATGCAATGCTACTTAACTGTTAATATGACATCATCATGCACGAAATAACTTTAAGTAGAAGCACACGTAAATGCTTGATCTCAATCTAAGGAGTGCGCACAAAAAAAAAACTGGGCTTATACTTATAGAAATAAAACTAAATGGCAAATTATTTTCGTTTTATATTTCACTTAAGTAAATAATATTCGAATTCTTGTGTGTCAATGAATATAAATGATTAATAGATTATAATACTCAGGCAATTAATTTAGTATGATATTTGATTACCTCTTCTCCGGGTGTTTTCTTATTGATATTTTGTTGTTTGTTTTGTCTTGTTATTCTTATATACATACATACATACATACATACATAATTTGTCATTACACCCTTCTGTCAGGATTACGAAATAACTTCTCACACCACTTTTGTTGCGTGCGTTAATTTTGTATGTGGGTGGCGGGTATTCTGTTTACTGTCGACTCCGAACGGCAGATATTTGAGAAGCTCTTCATTGCAAATTTATTTTTACTCTCAGATATTTTGCCAGAAATCTGCTGAGAGGAAGTTGCCGAAGAAGTATTTTCATATTTTCGTTTGTTGGTCTGATCTGGGATTTGAACTAGGGCCTTACGCTCTACCTAGACTCTACCTACTACACTACGGCTACTTGTTCTTATACAGAAAAGAATAACCACTAAAGTGTTTAACCATAACCCTGCCACCAGCTAAAGCACTTTGGTTATTTTACCTTTTTCTGATATATGATTTACGCCCATATCTAAACTTTTAAACTTCTTTGGTGTTTGATTCTGAATTCAAAACTTTCCATTGCGCTTTCTGTCCTTTAGGGCTTACGAATTGCAGTAATTTAAACTCTAATACTGTTAGGAGTTCAAGACGCTTATTAGAGTAAGTAATACATTTCTGTTGTACATGCAGATGCTTGCTACAGTGCTTTAAACACCTTAACACTGTTAAGGGTTCACGACGCTTCGACCTTTGCATTGCATTGAATATAATAAATGTTTCAAATTGTTTGGAACGTATTATCTTATAATTCGGTATGCCCCAAATATATCATGTGTTTTTGAAATACTCAATACTTCAACGTGATCTTGAATCTAGCTGGAGGTCCACACCACGCGTTTTCGCGTCAAAGCATTGCGTGCATTTCATACCAACATCGTATTCTATGCTTCAAATTACAGGCAACGCTTTTTACGCGCCAATGTTTGCTCTGATCAGCTGTTAACAATATAGAAACATTTGAATGAAAATTCTTGAATAAGACATTTCGTACAAAAATGACAAATGAAATTGAAAATTTTAAAGAATTTATAGAATTAATTGAGTTTTGTGAATATAATATTTTGTGCCACAAGTATGTACAATAAATTCTAAAAGAACAAACGATGACTTTTAATTGGATCCTTTGTACTTGGAACGAAATGAGTCTGGTTTTTTCGCCACAACTTTCCTTAAGTTAAAATTTAAACAAATTAAAACAAAACAACTAGTCAAAATCAGCTGTTTTATACGTGCGATGACCTACTTTTCGCGTTTTATGCGTCAAGGCATCCACGCTTTTGTGTGTATAACTTGCACCAAACGAATACATTAATCCTACTTTTTTGACAGCCGCGTACAATGCCTAATCGCGTAGAACACGTGAGGTGGACCTCCAGCTTTAGGATCAAAACTTTTCTAAACTCCTTTAAAGTACTCACAATGCACTAACTGAACTACATATTACAAATGGCCTTTAATTAAAAAATTTGGGAGCACTGAGTTTGTTTTATAATAAAAATTAAGAAAATAAATGGAATAAGAAATAATTTTTAACTAATTTTTTTTTTAATTTTATCAAAAACTTTAAGTTTGTAAAAGTACACTGATCAATCTGAACAATTTTCTTAATTCTTCCGGTTGGCGTCTTTCATGTGTAATCTTATATGTCAATTCATATGCGTCTTATTTGTTATTGGAATAGTTAAAAGGAATTTTAAATTCTGTTAAAGTACTTTCTCAATTGAATTTAAGAAACAAACAGCATATGTTTCACACTTTAAGAATTTCTCAGTAAAGAATGAAAAAAATTTGTGTTAAAAATAGATAGAAAATAACAGTATAATATGAACAGAATATACATCCGGTATTTTCAGTAACATTATTGTGACACATTGTTATTTGTAGCTGCCTTAGTTTTGCTAAAAGGGAAACGGAAACAATGCCACAACATTTGGCATCAGTAAATACCATATGTTGTTTGAATGTGGTTGAAAGGGACTAAAATAAAAAAGTAAAAATACTCAAGACTATGAAATATTATACAGTGGTGGACATATTATTAAACGCTTCGTTGTGATAACAAATTATTCGTTTAATTTTTAAAATAAAAAATTATAATATCTCAATTTTTCAGTTCTTAAACTTAAACTTCTAAAACTATGTTTTATTGCTTTGCTCATATAATTAAAACATTTACTTGTTTTAAAAAATTTTATTGCAAAACTTTTTGATTTTATATTCAAATATTTTATTCAATAATCTTTTTAATAACTTCTTCACATCGATTTGGCAAACACTGAAGAAAATCCCAACGGAGAGATCGAGAAATAACCCCATAAAATATTTTGTCAGGATTTTTGTGATTATTGCCTTTTGTATTTTCAACTTCGGTCTACAAGCTCTCATTTAGATTCAGATCTGAGGATTGAGTTCTTCAAGCAGCTTTTTAGAAGTTGTAAAGTTTGTTTAGGGTTATTGCCGTGCACGAGAATGTAACATTGACGGTTAATTTTTCTTCATGTATGGTTACATTGGATTTTACCAAAACTGTTTGTAAGTCCTTTCTTCAACTATCGCTTTAAAATTAGAACCAACTTTTATTTCAAATCTGGTAATACCTATGCGATGTATCTCCATTAACGTAATGAATCGATTTAGGCTTGAGTAACTTTGAGATTTATTGGTCCAATGAGAAACTGAACGATGATGTCAATTTTGCCAAAAAAAAAAATATATTTTCTGATAAAGGTCATTTTCATCTTGGTGGGTAAGCTAATGAGCAAAATTTTCTTTATTTGGATCTCAGAAAACCCAGAGATGATCTTGCAGAAGACTGTTTGGTTCGTCTTGTGGAGCGTAGGCAGTGTTGCCAGGAAATTTTTCCAAAAATCCCTACGTAAATGAAAAAGGAACCCTTTTTTCTCTAGACCCACTTTTAATTTTCCTTACAAAATTCCGTACGCCAACTAAAACTAAATGTTTATTTTAAATTTGTACTTCTTCAATTCGGGTACATACATTTATTATAGAAAAATAACATAAAAACAAATAAAAATAACATAAAAATAATCCTAATATATATTATAAATCTTTCTGTAAGTCTGTTTTTGTTTGTTTGTTTGTTTGTTAGCCAATCACGCTTGAATGCCTGGACCAATATTCTTGAAATTTGAATCGCGCTTTTGTCCGTGGAGGTTATAGGCTTTCAAAATTTTGACCAAAAGGGGAGAAAAAATGTGACAAATGGGGAAAAAATGGTAATAGGTAGTTTTTTACGATTTAGCTTAGTTAAGTTTCCCAAATGTTTATTGTTGTGTTCGTTACCCAATTACGCCTGGACCGATTTACTTGAAATTTGGGATATAGAACTTTTGTTGGTGCAGGTTATAGGCAATAAATCTTTTCAAAATTTTGATCAAAAGGGGAAAAAAATTAGAGAAATAGGGAAAAATAGTAATAGGTATTTTTTTACGCTTTAGCTTGGAAAAGTGGCCAAAAACGGCAAAATTAAGAGCATAACCAATCACGCCTGAACGCTTGAACCGATTTTCTTGAAATTTGGGATATTGGTCGAGCTTTTATCGGTACAGGTTATGGGCTATAAATCTTTTAAAAATTTTTATCCAAAGGGAAAAAAATGGGACAAAAGGAGAAAAAAAGGTCAAAAATTAGTACTTTATGCATAAATGCTGTATTTTATGGGTTTTAAAGGTATTTTTTACGATTTAGCTTGCTTAAGTTTCCGTCCCTAAAGTTGAACTAAAAATAGCCCAAAAAGGGAGAAAGTGGCCAGAAACTGGTAAATTGAGTGCATAGGCAATATCGCCTGAATTGAATTTCTTGAAATTTTGGATATAGAATGAGCTTTTATCGGTCCAGGTTATAGGCTATAAATATTTTCAAAATTTTGACTAAAAGGGAAGAAAAAATGGGACAAAGGGAGAAAAAATTGTAATAGGTAATTTTTTACGACTTAGCTTGGTTAAGTTTCCCAAATAGCTGTTGGAGGTATACTGTTTCTAAAGTTCGACCAAAATGGGTCCAAAAGGGGGAAAGGGGCAAAAAAAATAACCCGCGCAACGCGGGGTACAATCTGCTAGTAAATATTATAAATTAATGATAAAAAATTATTTATACATTCCTTTATAATTAATTTTTTTTAATTGACTCGATGTGTATTTTAAATTTACACAATTAATTAAATTAGCTTGTAAATTATACCTTATAAGCAAATAGAATGTGGAAACTTTTTTTCATGCGTACAGTCAGTTACAACAGAAGAAATACTTTCAGCGTCAGCGTTGGCATGTGCCAAACTATTGCAACATTTTTATAATTTTTGCAAAATTTGGAAAGATCAAATTGTCATAAAAATTTTTTGATTTGCAGATTTTGTACCAAAATGCTTCAACATCTAATTTAGACAATGCTTATCTACTTTATATTACAGAGGTATTACCACATTTAAAAAATTACAATGATACACTTAAAAACTGTGTACTTTGTATATACTAGAGGTGTGCAGAAGACATATAAAATTGCACACTATTGCATTTTTCTCAAGACCGAATATTGATTGTAGCTGCAAATATAAATAAGTGTGAAGCAAAAATAGAGTACAAAAAACAACTGCACATCGTAAACCATTGTACAGCAGTATAAAAGGGAGTTGTGTGAAGAGTTCAACAAAAATATTGTACTCTTCATGGAGTCACAACACGCATTTTTTTTTTTTTTGCTTTCGGCAACCGAACATCTTCGTCGACGCCAACATTGCCAGCAATTTCTTTAAACTTTTTATTTCTGGCGAAAAACCTTTTTTTAAACTACTATTTTTTTTACAGTACTGATATTCATATGGCAATACTAAAAATTTAGCTTCATTAGTGAAGTATACTATACACAAAGCATAGTTCTGTTACTTCACAGGCAAACGAGTGCTGTTGTATTCATTGAATAAATGAGAAATATACATTTCAGTGCACTCGTAAAATCAAAAGCAACAGGAAAGAGTACACTACAGTATTGCATTCGGTGAAGGGTAAGCTAGTAGAATATCTTCTGCACCCCACACATATTGGAAGAAAAATAGTTTTTTGATGCTAAAAATTTTAAATTGAAAAAATTCTCTACAGTTCGAAAAAACTAAGAAATTTTTCCTTTTTTGCCTACATGTGAAATTTTTGAAAAAAAAAATCCAGAATCGGGATTACAAAATCCCGAATGCCGTGAATTTTAAAAATCAATCCCGTTTGGCATCCCTAGATCAAACTGCTCCTTCCAGTGAAGAAGTTGTTTAAAACATAAGTGAATTGTGTTTTAATTATGTATCCACCAGTGTATAATGAGAACATCGGGTATGTCGTGTGATAAGAAGCATTTCTAGCGCTATAAATGATGAAAATTTCTCTTTTCTGTAAAGAGTCTCAGTTTTTCTATATCGGCTTAAAGATAACATTGTAAAATTGATAGATTGCTAAGAAAAAACAAATTTCTTATACCAGACAAATAAAACACTCTTGGGCAAAAAATATAAGTCGTTTAGTCAAAATACTTCTTAAATTGTGAACATAAAGATTTTTACAAAATAAGCCAATATTGCATATAAAATTCTCAATGTCTACTGGTTTAACATTTTGAGAGACTGACTTCTCTATTTTATCTAATGGTTTGGTGCCACCATCTCTATGAGTTCTTGGAGTCTATAATTAAATGTTTACGGATATGGTTAACTATGGTTAGAAATTGATATTACAGTACAAGAAGTGCATCAAGTCATAAATTCAAGTTTGAAATAAGCGATCTTGATGTAAGTCAGACTTAAACTCAACTAATAATTCTTACTAGAAAAAATAGAAAGTAAAGGTATTTGTTGCTGTAATGCTTTAAGCCTATATTTAGACTTTCTGTACCTGATGAAAAATCAGTTTTATATCTAAAGCTACGGTTCGATAGTTATAGCAAAAAGTGTTTGCGGCAATTAGATAAGCACTCATGCAATTTTCAGTATGAATGAACCAACAGAATTGAAATTCAACTACTATGATGTATTCGTACTCTCTACAACATTGTTTTATGAGTATAAGTAGCAATGAGTACAACGTCGATATCAAACACACAACATTCCAAATATGTTTGATTCATACGCCTATTGATTCTAATTCATAAATTTAGAAAAATAATTTTAATACTTATAAGTCATTCGAGTGGCTTGAATCATTCATCAAAATTTACAACCTTTGCTGTTGTTCCATATACAAACAAAGAAGAAAGGAAAGACAAAGATAACAAGCAAAGCGTACATACAAACTTTTGAGCATAGTAATGTTCGAACGTGAATCATACTTATTTTATGCTTCGTATGCACATGTAGAGACGAGTCGAAGTCAATAACATCATTCGTAATGTTAAGTATGAATACGACGAGTACTTCCAACTTAGAGTATGAGTATGATATCAAAATAAGTATGAATGAAATTATAAGTATGACTAGAACCTACTCTTCGTTTTGAATACTTATTGCTGATCTCTGAGTACGTACCGCGAAGAATAAAATTTAAAAGCCGAATGTGTTACATGCGGTATACGATATATGTATGTACCTTAAGATTAAGTACTTCTTACAACCCAAAAGTAAGTCTTTCAGTTAAGTTTAGTTTGTGATTTAGTTACTACACCACCGTTGTGCTCAAATATGCCGTAAGTATGTACAACTTTGTGGCAGAGTTAGACTGAGGCACTTCAATTAAGTATGAGAAAATTATTTTTCTCAGACGTAAGAAAGAACTGAAAATCTCAATCTTTCAATGATTCACTAATTTTCGTTTGAATTGATTATTGGAATATTTTATTGATAGGAGACAAAGCATTGGGCACTTGGCGGCTGAGCTCTAAATTTGTTATTATCTTATCGATATTTTCTACTACCAAAGCAAAATATTGCTCATTTTCATTTAGCTTGAGACTAGTTTGATACTTGCAATACTAAATAAAGTAGTTGTAAAAGAGAATGTTTTTTAGTATAAAATCTTATATTTCCATCGCCACTTTACACAAAGCTATCATTAAAACCAGCAATATAATATTCGAAATAATGGATTTCTTTTTACGACGTGCGTTGAATTTGGTATCGTTGTAGATGTGATTATAAGTTAAAGCAACAAAAATAAAGTCAAAATCTTAATATTATGATTGCAATTCTTAGGGCCATTATTACAACTTGCCGTTAAACTTTTATTTAGTTTAAGGTACCTTTAGCGGAAAAGTTACCTTTAACTTATTTTCGTTGTTACATCTTACAGATAAAATAAAGTTAACTTTTTCCAAAAATATGGCAGTAACGGAGCAATGTCGACAACACTGCCCAATTAAACAATATTTTTTAAACCAAGTGCCAAAGACGGGCTTCGCTTTTTTGATGTATATGCTCATTTTGTTTATATTTGAAGTTATTATATTAAAAATAATACAGTCAAACTCGTTTATAACGAATTCTTGGTTATTACGAACATATTTTCAAGTCCCAGCGTTTTAATAACAATTTTCATACAAAAAACTTCGTTTATTTCGACCTCGTTTATAACGAATTATCGATTAAAAGGAACTACTTTAAATGGTCCCAGTAATTAAATTTCATTCATTCATTGAAACTTTGAAATGTGGCAATATTCTTTACTTTTACTTAATATGGCAGAATAAATTATAACTCAGCGTCTTTAAACAGCTGATAGATAAAAAGAATGAACACATATTTTTGGTTTTTTATAAAAAAAGATACTTTTTGTTTTTAATAAGTGAAAAAAATTATTTGTTTTTTATATTTTCTTCCATGACTTTACCCCGTTTATTACGCACTTTGCCTATAACGAACTATTTTTTCTGGTCCCACGGAGTTCGTTATAACCGAGTTTGAATGTATATAATATGGCAAGTTCAAGCATAAACTTAACTTTAAAAGTTAGTAGTAGAATGATCCTCGCTTTAGCTTAACGCTCACTTCTACCATATTGTCCACTTATAATAATGAACAACAATTTATCTGCCCATTAAAATCCTCCCTTTAGTTAACGGTATGTTGGAATAATGGCGCTTGATATTGGAAGTTACTGTAGCGGAATTGTATATGTATGTGTGTGGTAGAAAGTAATACTATGTTACCACATTGAACTGCTACTTATATTCTTTATTTTTGTTTTACAAGTAAAAAAAATGCGAGGAAAAACGACGATAAAAAATCGTGTATGGCTATATACGACAATTAGACGACCTAAATTTCTGCAATAATTTCGACCTATTTTCAAAATGCTATGACGATAGATTAATAAGTAAATGAAAATCTAATCTTAATATGTGTATCAGCTAATTGTGTTAAGCAAAAATTTCCGATAACACAAGTGTTCTAAACGTATAGATCTTCTTTTAACTATAACCCTATAGTCAGGATTACAACTTAGCTTCTCACTGCACTCATCTTGTCTTTGTTGATTTTACCCATGAGTGACGGGACCTACTGTTGGATGTACACTCCCAACTACAATTTTGGATTCTTCGATATATCCAAAAATAAAAACGCTAAGGTCTTCAAAAGTGGTCAGCCCATAGCATGTCCTAAGAGCTTAAAGCATACAAATTTTTGTAGCGAAAGTAGCCTTTTGATCTCTGAAGGGTTAATTGACTTTTAGATTTGTTTTAAGAATAAGTAAAATAAGATATTAATGTATATCAAATATTAAGCAAAATTTAAAAATCCTTGACTTAAACTACTTGTTTTCTTTGTTGATGAGTCTCGGGCTCCAGAAATACATGGATCTGAAATTAAAAAAAAACCTATTTAAAAAGACTGGGGCCGATATTTTTCTTGTATGTTGCAATCTAAACTGTTTTATACCCTTATTTTGCGCTTCAGCTGCTTCTTCGGATAATTCACTAATGCTTGCTTAATCATCTCAGCTCTATGGATTAGGATTTTATGTACCGATAGAGGGATACTCCTTAACCAGTTTTCTGGCTGTCTGGCATATTCCTCAAACTTTTCGTCATCAATTTCAAAACCAGAATTTATAGCTTGGAGAATTTTGTCCTTATCGATTCCTGTTATTTTTTATGAAAGATCAACATTTTCAAGAAACCTCCGCGATTTTTCATGTTATGATTTTCCAAAATCACCAGATTTTGTCTTTCCATTTCTTTTAGTTGTAATTTATACGATAAGTAATGAAGTACTCAAAAAATCGTATGTTGGCATGTAATGGTGACAGTTCGAATTCGTAACTAGCTGCATCTACTTTTTTCTCGAGGTAATTTTCAATGTCACTCATTTCTGTACGCAAGGCGCCACATATGTGATATTTTTACTCCTGTTTTTAAAAAGATGTAGTACAAAAAAAAAGACATTTTTTTATTATTTTTCATAGGATAACTCTGCAAATCACATCCATATGCGAAAATATGGATAATAAGTTGTGGTCAGATGCGGTCCAAATAAATAAAAGCCTACGCGAAAAATTAGTTTATTAGTAAGAAACGTCTGTTTTGAAAAGATCAAAAAGTATTATTCAGGCGTTTTTTAATGGGCTTAAATTTTTGCAACTTTTATCATTTAATTTGGCTGAAAACAAGTTAAAATTTAATTTTTTTTGGAGATTTCTGAAACAATTACATCAAACATTTTTTAATTAAATTTAAGTTTTTTGTACGACTATGTGAACACAATATATGGAATATAAACATAACTTCTCTTTAAAATGACACAAAATTTTTTTTTTATAAAACCAGCGCTCAGGGGATGATCCCTACTCATGCAGTGCATTGTGCACGCTTTTTAGAGAGAGGGAATATGCGAACGGTAAGGAAACGAGTTGCTGCTGGTAACTATAAAATGACCAGTGCTATACCTTCACCATTAGACAGTCTACAGCAATCGTCCACAAGAAGCCCGCAGTTTCTCACACCACTGATGTTGTGTGTGTTAATTTAATGCAGAAGTAGCGAGACCTACAGTTTAAAGTCGATTCCGAACGACAATTTTTTGAAAAACAAGATGAGAAAGAGAAGAAAAAATATTTTTTGTATTTTTTTTATTTTGATGTCTGGCCTGGGACTTGAACCCTGGCTTTACGTCTAATAAGCCAGCATACTACCTACTAGACCACGGCGACCCCCAAACTCCAAAAAAAAAGCAACAAAATTTGTTAGATTCATAAAATTTAGACTGTTGTCGATAAATTTATTGCAATAAAGCCTAGAAAAAAACTAACTTTTTTTGATTTTTGGCCTATGGGGGAAACCAGTGTGCGTTTGTTCGAGATGTTTGAGCTTGGGATTGAAGGATAAGCCTATCGCCTAATAAGCCAACACATTATCTGCTAGACTACGGCAACAATCTCTGTCTGCATATACGATTTTTAGCCTCAACCTAAAAATAGATATTAGTTCGGAAGTCGTTAAACAGACTGTTAAGTGAATAACTGATAATATTGCTGCCCAATTTTTTATACTTTAGCATACCAAAAGTGGTGGTTGCTTTGTTCTCTGGTGTTTCAGTGTAAACAAAAGATTCGTGCCATATGGTAGGTAAAGTTTTACATGGACAGAGATAAGTTAGCCACAATTCCAACCATAGAAAATAAACATTAAAGATTGTATTGGTAAGATACATTTCGAAATGATGAATAATTTATGTGAAATTTAGAGCCTGTTGATGGCATGCTTAGCTTCGCTCAATATTTACACAAAATAATCTATGGGAACAAAATGTCTGGCATTTACTTATCTCCGCAGGTAAATAAGTCATTCAGTTTTATAAAATTTCTTTTATTCTCACTTTTGTTTGACTACTCTTAATAACAAATTTAACAAACAAGTTTATATAAAATAGCGTCTTAAAATAAGCAAAAGTGTAAGTATTGCCAGCTTTAGCTTCATTAGAATAGAAATCAGCCTCCCAAATGGAAAATCAACAGAACCGAAAATCATATCTTTTTGGTAGGTAGACGAATACTAATAAGAGGACGTTTTTCGGCGTTTCAACGTTGGTATACATACTTAATTGGTCATTACAACCCATCAGTCGGGATAACGGCGTAGCTTCTTACACCACTTATGTTGTGTGCTTTAATTTTAAATGGCGGAACCTACATCTAATAAGCCATCACACTAGACACGACGACTTTGACGTCAATATATTACGACACATTTTAAACACAGGTCTTCTGACAGGGACCAATTACATTTTGTTGAAGGCACATCTGTTAAATTTGTTGTTATTTATTCAATCTGTGTTGATAAATCACCAAGGGCGGCCATAGAGTGTGTTAGCTGAAAGGGCCCTGAAGCAGATCAAAACTGACAATAATTCGTAACGGAATCAGAGATCAGCAACGAATATTCAAAACGATGAGTATATTCAAATCATAATTATAATTTCTGATACGTATACGTATTCAAACTTATTTTATATGATACTCATATTGCTCATACTCAAAGTTGGAACTACTCGTCTTATTCATATTTAACAATATGACTCGTCTCTACTTAACATTTACACGAAGCATAAAATAAGTATGATTCGCGTCCGAACACTATTATACTCACAAGAAGATTGTGTGTATGCTATGCATGTTGTTTTTGTATTTCCTTTTTTCTTTGTTTGTATATACAACAACAACAAAGGCTATAAATTTTGATGAATGATTCGAGTCAGTTGAAACACTTATAAGTATTTTTCAAAATTTATGAATCGAAATAAGTACGGGTCAGAATCGAACACATTTCGAATGTTGTGAGTTTGATGTCAACGTCGTACTCATACTCATTGCTATTTATGCTTATAAATCAATGTTGTAGCGAGTATGAATGAATCAGAGTAGTTGAGTTTCAATTCTGTTGATTCACTCATACCCAAAATTGTATGAGTGCTTGTGAGTAGCGGAAAAACGATTCATTGCTGATCTCTGAACGGAATCATAGCTAAACTATGAGACCATTTTTTTATGCATGTATATGTGAACAAATAGATCTGATGAAGACACTGTTTAATGGAGATTTTATACTGATGGCACCATCGGTCCCAAATTGGATGTTGTGACAGGTCACGAATTAATAATTCGATGATACAGCCACATTACTTTATTTAGATTTATGAATAGAAAGCACTTAAAAAATTATATGTTTTTAGTAATTTGCAAAAAAGAAAAAATTTTTGAAACATAATTTGATTAATTGGAAATTGTTCAGTAATTTGGTTCCGATGCCATTCATAAGGCCACAAGGGAATGACCTACCATAGCCAACTTAATTACCGTTGAGTTTTATATTGCTTGGCCGGACTGTCTGTAATTATTGCACTTGCTTTTTCAATCACTTTCTATCTTTTAGTTGCTTGTCAAAAGGCTTTAATAGCTTCAATGATGGTCATAAAGACATGTAGCTCTGCAGGTTAAGTGTGGCAATGTGCGTCAAAAATGTATCTTATTTCTATCGTTTGTGTTGCCTCCGTTACTCGTTCAACATTCTTTACTTTGGTGTGGTTGAACGAATAAAAATATTTCTTCTTTCGTAAGGCATTTCTTATGGTTGTTGAGTAAAGAAGAAGGCATAAAACAAATTTAATTAAAATAACATTTATCACAGTGAATGAGTGAGATTTTATAAAAAATATTTGCAATGGAAAGAAATTGAGAAGAATAACTGTACAGACATTATTTTTGTGTTAAATTTTTAATTAATTTAATTTTAAATTATTTTCTGCTACTCTTTATAAAATAACTTTTTAAATCTTTAACATATCTTAGTACAGATTTTTGGAATTCATTTAAAGGAGTTGTTCGAGACAGCGTTTATTTATGGGTAGGAACAGATTCAAATATAAGGTCATAAACAAAGTTTCTTTTGATAGAAAGTGAAAAATCTAAGTAGAAAACCTGCACAAGTGTTTAGTTTCTATTTAAAGCTAATATAGAATGTTGATATAACTGCATAGCTGGCAGAGCGAATAAATACAGTTAAAAACCTTTAAAAATATGTCTTCATTACTGAAACGAGTGGAATCAATCTCTGACTTAGTGAACACTGTTGTAAATGAAAAGAAATTACCGTAAAATATCTTTTCTTATATCGTTCCAGATCTCGGCGTAGCCAACATTGTGCTAACCGCATAAGAAACAAATGAAATTTCAAAATTTTGTAGAGGGAATACAATAGCATCCCTCTAACAAAATGGAGTACAAAAATTAGAATACAACAGTATAACGAAATGGCATAGAGAAGTAATTTTGCAAATAAAAGCGAAAAGAAAGAAGTCGCCGTAGTCTAGTGGCTCATTAGAATGGAGGCCATGGCTCGAACTCAAGGTTAGGTATCTTGATAAAAATATAATATAAAGAAAATATTTCTTAAGTGAATTCCTCTCAGCAGAATTGTGGCAAAAACTCTTAAAGTAAATAAAATATGCCAAGAAAAGTTTCTCAAAAAATCTGTATTTTGTGGTCGACTATAAACTGTACATTTACTCGTGATAAGTTAGGACGTAGTTCTGAGAAAAGGATTGTAATGATCAATTATGAATGTGTGTAATGAAAAGATTCTTAGACAGTAAGTAAGCTTTGACTTCTATTTGACGAATTTTATCAAGATATCAATATTTTATCGAGACTGTCTCTATTTATCAAGACTCTCAGCTTAAATTCTAAAGACATCTTCAATAAAATCACAATTCGGCATACCCAAAATATATAATTGGGTACTGTATTCATCGGTCAACATAGTCCTATAGATTTATAAGAACATTGTATATAATCGAAAATTTCTAAACGTGGCGTGTTTAAAACTATAATACATATTGACAAACTTCGTTCACATCAATACTGGGTATTAAAAATCGATTATTTTGGTTCGATAGGTGTCGCCAATGATGCCTCCGCTTCACAATTCGCTCCAAACAGTTACCCATAATGGGTGCATTGTCTTTTGTAAGATCACTTGTGGGTTTTCTGTCCCCCAAATATGGAAATTTTGCTCATCAAGACGAAAATGAGCTTCATCTGTTGGCCAGTTATGCGGCTTCGACTCTTAAACCAAATGAACTTTCTAAGCAGTCTTTTTGCAAAATTTGACGTAACTGGAACACACTCAGGTCGCATTAACAATAAAAACAGTTTCACGTACTTTAGCAAAAAACTTGCGTATACAGGGCACTGTTGGTCCTTGTCTAGCGATAAAATTTTGTACGACATTTTGGTGCAATTTTCGACCAGTTGTCTTTGTTTTGGAAATGAATTTCAAATAAATCCCAATGCTGCTCATTCGTAAGTTAATTCATCTCGTTCAGTAGAGATAATATTTTGAATTTTCTGACAGAATAAAATGACATAAGTATTGCCAGATTCGAACGAACCTATGGTTCAAATGTAAACCGATAGATAGCCCACCCGACACAACTTCTTTAACACTTAGTGCGGGAATTCATCTTTGTTTTCCTTTATTTTTTTTTTTTTTTTTAATTAAATAATTATAGTTGTAGTAATAAAAATATGCCACATTTGAGTAGTTTGATAAGTTTCTAACACATAACAGAAAATCCATTTACAGTTGAATATAAGGCGTGCGCACGAAAAAAATGTGCCTACTTTTAAGCTTATAGCTTTTATCAGAATTGAAAAAAAATGGTTACCGTACATTGTTTTTTGTTAGTCATCTGTTTCAAAATCCACGTGCTAAATTTCATTGCAATAGCAAAATTAGCTTTTTGAAAATGGGCACACAACAAGAATATCGTAAAAAAATAATTAAAATTTTCAATGAAAAACCGCGCCGCTTTCAAAAAACGATTGCTAGGTTCGCAGGTGTTAAAAAAACCGTTTCTAAAGTAAGATTGAAACAATATAAGGAGTCTTTGAGTATTGAGAGAAAGCGTGGAAGTAGAAGAAAAAAAGGTTTTGCCTACCAATACAAAACAAGTAAAATAATACGTATTTTTCTAAAACACCCTAAAATGTCTAGAAGAAAAGTGGCTCAAAAAGTTGGATTTTCTGAGACCTTTGTCAGAAAAAAAATTTATACACAAAAGGAATTTAAATATTATTTACATATTATTTATTTTAATTGAAATATAAAACGAAAAATATCCGCCACTTAGTTTTATTTCTATAAAAAAAGTGTAAGTCCAGTTTTTTTTGTGCACCCTCCTTAATTGAGACTCTCTGCACTTTATGAAAATGAAAATATAAAAAAAAAAATTGCTCATTGCTAAAAGGGTTAATGCAGACAAAAAAAAAAAAAAAACTACATAGTCTGTGTGTTGTTTTTGAGGATTTATAAGTTGAATGAAAACTTTAACAATTTAAAATTCAAAACGAAGAAGAAGATGAAGAAGAAATAAAGTTTTAAGCAACGAAAATAGAAGAAAATGTAGCCATTCGAACATTGTTTTATTTCGTTTATTTTATTTACTTTCCATTCTACTCTATTTATGGCCACTTAACTACGATGAAAAACTTATTTTGTTTACCTTCCGTTTTTCTATTTTGCTCTTTCTATCCTTTTGTTTTATTTCAAAATATTTTCTCGTTTTGTCTTTTAAGAATTTGAATGCTGAAAGGAAAGATTGAAATTGCTTCGAACATTATTTTGTTTTCAAATTGACATTTTCATTTAAAATTCATTGAGCGGCTCAAAAAGTTTTATATTTGCCTCTTATCATCTGCAATAAACAAGTGGAGTAATATGAAGAATCCAAAATTTCAGCATATTTTTATATTCTATAATTTACTGAATTTGTAGTCTCTTCCAAAAAGAACTTGCGAACTTGTTATTTATTCAGTCAAATCAAAACGAACTTATCGACATGAACCGTAGACAACAGGTGTGTTCATTGAATAAGCTATGAGAAAGTCCTAATTGGATGGCTCAAATTTTTATCGAAAAGACATCTTCAGGAAAGGCTAGGTACTCTGTTCAAAATTTCGTGTGATATGCTGTCAAACTAAATATAAAATCTTTCGTATGAAATATTTGCGAAATAATTTTGCAAAAGCAGTACTCTGATCTTATTGTGAAAACGCTATGAAATTAATCTGGCAACTTTGTTATCAACTTGCACTCCTTTCGCACGAAATTAATACAAACAGCTGATCACGTTTTTGTTGTTTTTCTTAAATTCATAAATTATTATTTGTTGAGCCGGAAAAAGGAAAAATTTCAAAATTATTAAAAAATTAAAAATTTTACAGCATAGATAGCATAGTTACTGATAATAGCTGTTAAAACAACAAAAGCTTATTTGGAATAAGTGCCATAGAAATAGTTTATATTAGTAAAATTTATTATTGAATTTTTATTTTATATTCAGCTTTAAAAAAAATATGGTTTTTCTTTACTCATTTAAAGCAATGATGCATACTTCAAGCAATAAAACCGACAAATTTTTTTTTTCAAAATAGTCTACATTTGTTGCACATCAAAATTTTCGCGCGAAAAAACCATCATTTTTCGCCAATATGAACAGAGTACCTACTTAAAGAGGCTAATTTATAGATGCATGAATGCGTGAACAAACAACATATTAATTCACATGAGATCCAATGCTTGTCGAAAAAATTTTGTTGAAAGTGAACTTTAGCGTCCCCTAAGGACAATGTACAATGGATCAATTTCGATCTCCGGCTACTGTGCTTGTCTTGACCGACAGGTGCACGTCCTCTAACCTAACCTAACTTTAGCGATGCCATAGGTCCATATCAGAGATTAGCAACGAGTATTCAAAACGATGAGTAGATCAAAAGCATACTTATAATTTCTGATACTTATACGCATTCATACTTATTTTAATATCATACTCATATTCAAAGTTGGAACTACTCGTCGTAAGCATACTCAGCAATATGCATAATGGTAAGTATTGACTTCGACTCGTCACTACTTAACATTTACACGTAGCACAGAATAAGAATGATTCGCGTACTCTATTATACTCACAATGAGATTGTGTATGCTTCGCCTGTTGTCTTTGTGTTTCTTCTTTGTTTGTATATGCAACAACAACAAAGGCTGTAAATTTTGATAAATGATTGGAGCCACTCGAATGACTTATAAGTATTATAAGTAGTTTTCTAAATTTATGAATCAGAATGAATAGGCGTATGAATTAAACACATTTCGAATGTTGTGAGTTTGATGTCAACGTTGTACTCATACTCATTGCTACTTATACTTACAAATCAGTGTTGTAGCTAGTATGAATGAATGAGTAGCTGAAATTCAATTCTGTTGATTTACTTGTACTCAAAATTGCATGAGTGTTTATGAGTAGCAGATAAACGATTCATGGCTTATCTCTGGTCCATATATTGAGAACAGATTTCACCAACCTATCACTATCAACAGCTAACACTCCACCTGCTTGAATTAAATGGTCTAGATACCAAAGACATGAAGTTGAATCAGAACATCGCTATGAGCAAGATTGCTCATAGCATATTGGATAAGGGCCTCGTTCATAGAACTGATGTGAACTGGTCATTGAGATCGTGCGGTAAAACCCCGTTAGACTATTTCCTGTGAAGTCACTAGTGCATAGATTTTACATAACACACTGGTCTTTAAAGCCAGCATCACCAATGTCAACAGTAAAATTTGGACGAATTTATGTGCTCCATCCAAAAACGTCTTGATGGAGAGTTGAACGATATTCTATTCCAAACATAATGACATCAACAGGTCGTTAAAAAGTTTAAAAAACTTTTAATGCCATCACATTCACTCTTTTTTATTTAAACTTAAAAATATAAAGTGCTTAATGAAAGACCCTTACAAATTATAGGCCAAAAAATATTTTTTTCACATTACAAAGAACAACTTATTGAACCTAAATAAATAAAAAATTCTAATCAAAGCAAATGGTATTCAAACTTTAATTTCGTAAAATTCTTTTCTGCTCTGAAAGAATGAAGGAAAACTTGAATTGCCACTAAGCAAACAGTAGAAGCAGAGAAGTGTGACATTTCAAAGCAGCACTTGATGTGAAAATCAGACACAAAGAATAAGAGAATGATGGAATCCTCCACATTTCACATTTCGTAATATAAAGTGATACGAATCTAAAGTATGATTGTGCTGTGATTATGTACTCAGTCAGAGACAAACGATAATTTAAACTTGAATCGAGATATTCTATTTTTCATCAAGCACTGACAGAGACGAAAACATTTTAAAAAAGATTTTAAAGCATTTTTCTGGCTTTTGAAACGCCAGGAGGCGAAATCGATCAGCCTCATATCATTGGAGGTAGCGGCCATGTGGAAGCTGTTTCGCCCGACCTTTGGCGTTGAGTTCAGCGTAGAAGGCGTCCTTAACCGCATAGTCATTTTCTTCCGTTGAGGTGATGATGGAACTCTTTCGGATCCTTGTCCTATTCATAGCATTTCCTGTATGGCAATGATGTCGGTCCTACTTTTTATATGTTGAGCTGAAGCCTTGTGAAGATTTCAGACCTTCCATATATATAAAATTAAATCAATGACTAACCGCTTGCCGTGGTCATGAAGAGATAGTGATGCGGTTCCCATTAGAAAAATGTTTTTAAGAAGTAGGTTCCAAGCCTGGTTCCAAGTTGCTTCAATTATAAATGAACTGCATTTAATTTTTTTTTTCAGTTTGACATCATTGGATTTCTTATACTTTTTGGTTTTTTATAAATTCTGAAATTAATTTTCAAAAGTTATCCTCGCTACGTATTAAACGTATATTAAAAAAATGAAAATGATATCGATATCTTTCTTGCTGAAAAATACATCATTTACATGTAATTCGAGTATACTCATCTGGTTAAAAAGCCTTTCTTAAATTTAAGGTTCCTTATTATACGAATGCAAGCATCCTCTATTTAGAACATACTGGGGTTCAACCATCCTAATAAAAAGACAGGAAAAAAGCATTATTTTACTGCGTGATCGACAGTTACAGAAAATAAAAATAGGGTCACTATAAACTTATTTTGTATTATGCGGATAGAGAGGAAACCATTGTTATGCTTTTTAAAAATCACAAATTAACCCATAGCCACGAAATTTACAGATTAGCATATTACCAACTATCCACACACAACCACATCAAAATCTAGAATAAAATTAATTTCGTCCTTTTGACTTCAAGATTCTTAAATCTAATTTAAATGCTGGTTTTATAACAAAAATACAGAATAAATATTATTAGAATAATGGTTTACACACCTCAAGGAACGTCATCGAAGAATTTTATTTTCACTTAGGGGATGTATCCTATTCACGGGATTTCTTCTGAGCAGATTTCTGGCAAAAACTCTGAGAGTAAATAAAATAGCCATGAAAAGTTAATCAAAAATCTGTCGTTCGGAGTTGACTTTAAACAGTAGGTAAGTAGTGTGAGAAACTGCGGGCTTTTTGGGGACGATTGCTGTAGACTGTCTAATGGTGAAGGTATGGCACTGGCCATTTTATAATCACTTGGCAAAAACTCGTTTCCTTGTCGTTCGCATTTTTCCTCTTTAAATCTTTCCTAAACCTGCCCAATGCCTTGCACAAGTAGGGGCCTTCTCCTGAGTGCTGGTTTTATAAAAAAAAGAAAAAAAAGATAGTTTAGGAGCAAAGAAAGAGAAAGAAAGAAAAACTCACACACTATGAACTTATTTTTGTAACATTCTTTTTTAAAGGCCAGTGTAAAATTTTTGGCACTTTCTTTTTCGAGAATTACTTTGTACTAATTGTCACTTTATTTTTTCTATTGTTGTTAATCATAAACAATGTCATACAAACAATCACACAAACTGAAACTATCCGAGTCTCTAAAAGTTAGAGACTAAATACATTATCTTAAATATATTTTGTGAATGTTATTGTGTTCAAGAAATTTTCTGTTCATTCAGAGAAATAGTGTTCAGGAAACTTAGATATCTGTGGAGCAGCTAAGAAAACCTTTGACAGTGTTGTAGAAAATTCGAATAAATTTTATTTAAACCGAATTTCGTTCATACCCAATAATAAATGTACCTTTCAGAGACAAGGAATACCTTACAAAGCCTTTTACAGAAATTGTAATGGCATGGAAGATAAGGACACCCCAGAACATCTTCTCTGTCACTGACTGTCACTTGAGCATTTGAGCCAAAGGAATGCTGAATTTAAAGAATTTAAAGCGCTTTGGATACACTCCTTTGCTTAAAAATGTTATCACAAACGTTTACAAATGGCAAAGTTAGAAATGAATGATGGATAGCTAATGTATAGCTATGGTTTAACTTTTGTTCCCAAATTAGTTTTTCTTTTCTATTTAATAGTTTTAGTTTTTATTTTACTTTTTTTTATTATTTTTTTTTCAAGCAAATATAATTTTATAAGCATTGTTTTATATTTTTTAATTGACCTATTTAATGCTGCATTTAACTACAAACGAATGTAATTGAAATCATTTTTGTTTATTTAACACAATCAAATTAAAAATTGTTTTTGGTTGGCTAAAGTCAATTAAAAATATGAAAAGTTCTTTTTGATAACTTTTTCTGTTGGAACATTAGTTACACAACATACTGCCACCATTTTTATACCAAAAAGACCACAAACACCAACAGTTTCCATGTTAACTGCAAAACATTTATTCTATTTTGCACGTCAGTCTATATTGTAGGAGTAACATGTACTTACAACGCATACCCATGATTGTTAGCAGTTTTAAACAAAATTCCTATACGAACTAATATTGTTTTTTATTACAAAAATTATTCGTTTTAAGCCTTTTTTACCCCAGACATTCCCACTGTACTCGTTTGACTTTACAGCGCTATATACAGAAAGTTTCAGATTTTTTTTTAAAAAATTGTTTTTGTAAAAAAATTGAATTAATGAGTAGTAAAAGAAAGTAAACAAAATATAACGTTAAGTTATGATTCTTTATCTGTACAGTGCTTTTATATTTTTTAATTTTTTGCACTTCTCATCACATTTTGACATATGCAGATCTTGTGTATTTTGAACTGAATGCAGTCGAATTTAAATGAAAAGCAAAGTAAACAGGTTAATGAACTATAATTTAATAAAAAAAAACTTATTTAAAAAATTTAGAAAAGTGTTGTTTGGTAAGCATAAATATTGGTGTACTCGCTTTGGATACATGCCCAAAAAGATATTTTCCAAAAAAAATTTTATTTTAAGGTAGATCGTAATAAAATATATTTTAACACAATAAGCTATTATACACTTAACCCTCCTACAACGCTGGTTCTTATAACGCGTTTTCGCTACAACGCGGCTCCCAAATTGCGGACATTTTCTTACAACGCGATTTTTACGAAAATTTTTATGTACGAAATTTTTTTTCAAATATTTTACTTTAATTTGGTAAAGGTTTTCTTGCCCAAATATTATTATTTGCATTTTGTTCATATTTTGATAATTTTCTTTCTTTTTTTTTTGTAGCATTGCCACTAGTAATGTCAATTGGGAAATCCCGAATCTCGAAATCCAGGGATTTTCGGGATTCACAAAATCCCGATTGCCAGGATTTTTCGGAATTTTCGTGATTGTGAATTCATATGTATTTTGACCCTACAAAAAGTCTTGAAAAAAATTCTATATCACTTGACTTCGATAATAGCTTATCAGATGAGGAAAACCCTACCCCCAGTGATTAAAAATTATTTTACGGCATCAAAGATTGCAAAAGCCCTATAAAACGAATTAGATAGATTTATTTACATCAGGAGGTGATAGAGGTGAATATTTAAAAGCTGCATGCAGCTATCTTGGAACTATTTTACCAACAATTGTTGATTGCGAGAAGTGTTTTTTAAAGGCTATGTTGACAACAAAATTCGTTCAAGCATGTTAGATGCTTTAATCTTTTTGTTGGATTCCAAATAAATTTCTTAAAACTAATGCATTTGCATATGTATGAATAATTTTTATTTTTGTTAATTTACGTTTTTTGGTTACTTTTTGCTGTTTTTATATTTAATTTTTAATTCTCTATAATTCTGATATCCATAATTGGAATACAAATGATTTTGTTAACGAAATATTTTTATTATTAAGAGAAAATCTCGAATTTTCCCGTGATTTTTCGGGATTTTTGGACCGAAATATTCCGAATCCCGGAATTTTTAAAAATCGATCCCGTTTGGCATCCCTAATTGCCACTCTGCACTCGAACATGTGCTTACAATGTGACAATCAAAAACGTAATTGTGTAGTCTCTTGTCCAACATCTTAATTTAGTAAATCTTTCAACTTGAATATTTTACATGGAATTGAAATTTTACTTTATTTTGTTAGATAAATGAAGTGCTATTAAGTTACACAATATTTCAACAAATAACCACACAAAAGTACATTAAGCACATATTTTTACTATAAAAATTCCAAAATTTTATTGAAAATTTTTTTAGTTTGAAAGATTCAAAAAAGGATTTTCAATTATTCTTTTGGCATATTATATACATACATAATTCGTCATTGCAATCCTTCAGTCAGGATTACGACCTAGCTTCTCAAACCACTTATGTTGTGTGCGTTATTTTTATACATGAGTGGCGGGACCTACAGATTTCTGAAAAGTTTTTCATTCCAATTTTATTTACAATTTTTATTGTCAGAAATCTACTGAGAGTAAGTCGCCGAAGAAATATTTTCATATTTTCGCTTTGTTGTCTGAAAAGAAATTGGAATTAGGCTTTACGTCTTATAAGCCAACACACTACCTACGAGACTACGACGACTTTCTCTTCGCATATTACGAAAACAACTTTTGCTAATGGCATCTCTTTTTTCAAAAGCAAGAACAAAACCATTTCGGTATTTCATACAATGCTGTGACCTAGAATAAGCGTTAATTGATACAACTTTTAAACATATTTCAAAGGCAATATATTATAAGTTTTGCACAAAAGTTATTTCACCTGATGGTGCAGATGTTGTTGACAAAATTATAAAAGTTAGCTTTTGTTTCCTATAGTTTTGTACGTCTTCTTATGGGTTATTTATTTGCGGTCATTTATTGTTGAAAGTGTTGCCTTTGTTATAATATTATTAAAAAAAAAGTTAGAGAGAGAGAGTTACTTTTTTCATTTCTTTGATGAAATTATATTTTAATTAATACGAGCCAGAGTTTACCTCGAAGCATTGACAATTGCTTATTGTTTATTTTTTAAACAATTTCAGAGAAGATAATTATAAATATGATTTTAAGAATTTCTTAAATTGTATTTAATTGAATTAAATGATTAAAAATTAATTACTTTATAAATCTTTTAATATCTGAAAGCAATTTTACAAAATTTACGTTTAACGATCAAAAACCTTATAGTCTCACAACTGGACGTTCCCCCATGCAATAATAACTGGCCAATTTCATTTTTATTTCTTTAAGCCAAAAGTATATTTATTACTTTACTTTAGTATCGTTGATAACAACAATGAAATCGACAGGAATTTCGCTCCAGCTGGCATGAGGATCATGACTGTAGAGGAGATCTTTAGTGAGCCGAATACTTTGGCAATCCCCACTTCGACGGATGATATGTGCGTGGAGTCAGACCCTGTCTCTCCACTATCGGATGAAGACGGTGACAATACAGTCATCGAAAGGCTCCCCTATACTCGGGTCAAATTTGCTACTGGGAGCAATGAGGTGGGATTTTTCCCTTTAAGGAACCCTCTTGTCGGACGGGATGCTTCGGATCCCACCAATGCATCGGATTTGCATTGCGTGGGAGAAGGTGATTCGTCTGACAAGGGGGGAAAGACGGGGCGGAAACGTTCCGCAATGTACACTGAGAAGAAGTCGTATCACAGGGCTTGCACGGTCTTGAGGAGATTCGTAACCTGTGGTGTTGATTCCTTCTCTGTCAAGCAGCAGAGGATGCTGACTCGTCGCAGAGGCACTGTTTCGCGGTATGAGTCCAAAAAACCCGGGCAGTGGCCTCTCACGAGGCGCTGACTCTGGAAAGAAGGATGGTCCCTTGAGTGCCCATGGGAGCGTGGTGCCAATTGCATCTACCTCTCAAGCCTCAAGCAAGGGGCATGAAGGTTTTACACCCTTACTCCCAACTGAAGCAAAGGAAAACACCAGGGTTTTCAAACCTCTGGAGAAGAGAAAGGGTGATGGTGTTCCTTCTACAATGGATAAAGGAAAGGAGGTAGTAAATATCGCTAATCCTTTATCACAGAAGAAGGATGTAAGGTTGGGGGCGAAGGAGGTGGAGGGGTACTTTTCGGTGGATATGTCTTCTTTGCAGGTTTCTCGCTAGGGGAATCGCATGAAGATAGGCAGATCCGACGATGAGCCTTCCTCCAGCTCCAAGCGTCCTAAGACCTAGGCACTAACCCTTCCCTTCAGCTGGCTTTCATCGACAGGTCGGATTTGGATGGCAAAATCTCTCCTGAAAGGTGGAATCTAGTTGAAGAAAGGCTAATTGAATTCATGTTGGAGGAGAGTTGTGATGGCATGAATGCCCGCATATCTACTATAGGTTGGTCCAAGGGAATCAAGGTAGTGAACTGTGAGTACAGAGGAACTGTAAAGTTCCTTGTGGAATCAGTGAAGCGCCTGGGTGAACTCTGGCCTGGTGCTCGCTTGGAGGTGGTCCCTCAATCCGACTTCCCTCTACGTCCAATAGCGAAGGTATGGGTCCCGCCTACCTTTAGGCGGGTGAATGTCATACAAAAACTTATTGGAAAGCAGAATGATGGGTTGAATACCAGCTCATGGGTAGCGATCTTAGGATCGCTATTGATAAGGATTCCCTTCAGTAGCTAAGGGCAAGGTGTGGTGTAGTGTTATGTGGGTTGACACATCTGAAATTCCATTATCCGGACATAGTCGGTGCAGATTAATTTGCATCACTGCGAAGCCACCTCACACAACCTGATAACAACCCTGCGCCGCCTTGAAGCTGAAATTGCTCGTATCCAGGAACCCTGGATCCTTAGGGATAGGATTCTGGGTTTGAGCGATCCTGACTATAAGTTACTTGTTCCTGAAACAAGTGGTAAGGTAAGGATTAGTATTGTAGTGAGAAGTAGTTTGGTCTTGTTAATCACTTCTTCCTTTTTTACAGGTGACGTAACAACTGTGGCCTACAGAGATGACCATGGGATCGATTTAATGCTGGCATCTGTGCACATGCCGTATGAGGCTGCATCCCCTTCTGGTGACTTAATGCCAATGCTCATCACACACAATGGGGAAGTGCTGACATAAATACTAGGGGTGAGTCTGTTTTGAATTTTATTATTCTTAATAGGCTCAGCATTTGTAACGCTGGTAACACGCCAACCGTGTTAGGGAGACGGTAATTGACATTACGCTCACTAACATGGATAGGTCTATGATTAATGAGTGTTCTTTTTCTGATCACCAACTGATATCATTCAGTATTAATCTATCTGGGGGCCTTAACAGGTCTTTTAGAAATCCAAGATGAACCGACTGGATCAGGTATTAAAGGGCTGTGGAGGGGGAGCTTAGAGCCCTTGGGGGCACGCTCCACTCCTGGCATCAATGATCGAGTTGGATCTTTGACAGATATTTTGTTATCTTGTTATAGAGATGCTTGCCCTCTCAGCCTAGGACTCCAAAGTCCTAGGCTTTGTCCAAAAGAACGATGGCATGTGGACATCCTCGAGAAAAGAAACCCTAGAGGTTCTATTGAGTACTCATTTTCCCGATTGTGAGAATCCTGGAAGCTATCCGTTGGGTGTAGCTGATCCCTTCCATGATGCTGGAATTACACCGGTTTTGGAAGACATCATTACCAGAGATAAGGTCAAATGGGCTATTAGTAGCTTTCCGGCTCTGCTTCAGCATGCTGGTGATATTACACGAATATCTGGTGGACGTGTATAGAAACTGTCTCCGGTGGTGTGATATACCTTAAGGTTGGAAAGATGTGCTCGTAGTGTTTATACCGAAAGCTGGTAAACCCAGTCACATCGATCCTAAAGATTATAGACCGATATCACTCTCATCCTTTCTCTTAAAAGCTTTGGAGAGACTTATCGATCTATATTAAGGTCAAACATTGACTGGTCTCTGTTGAGTGGGTCGCAACATGCTTACATTAAGGGTAAGTCTGTTGAGAGCGCTCTTCATGAAGTGACTGGTTTTGTTGAGGCGAATCTGGCTAGGGGGTGAGTACACACTTTCGGCTTTCCTTGATATAAAGAGGGCCTTCAATAACGTTACCACTTCTTCTATTGAGAATTCACTAAGGGATATACATGCCCCAGATTTTCTGGTGCGGTTTATCACCCACATGTTGGGTAATAGACTAATCCGATCAAATCTGGGTGGATGTTCTGTCATCAAGCGTGCGACCAGGGGTACAACACAGGGGGGTGTCCTATCCCCTCTTTTGTGGATCTTGGTTGCTATTGTTGATCTGAGGCTCCTCGAAAGTAGGGGCTTTAGGGTTGTGGCATATGCCGACGATGTGGCTATTCTTGTGGGTGGTAAATTTTTGCCAACGCTGGGGGAACTGATGGAGTCCGCTCTTGGAATTTTATCCTCTTAGGCGACAAAGTGTGGTCTAGGGATAAATCCGAATAAGACGGACCTCGTTTTGTTCTCGCGTAGGCACAAGATTGAAACCTTCAGGTTGCCAAGATTAACTGCTCGTTCGCGAGTGCAAAGATTCGTTGAGGAGTTTTGGACCGGAAAGTATCCGTCTATGCTGGGTTCCGGGTCGCAGCGGAATACTGGGCAATAAGACGCTAGGTTAGGTTCGCTTTCGGGTGGCGATTTGACGGTTGGTCCTGACTCCGCAGTCTGCCATCTTTATGGCCTCATCGATGGATGGGTCAGGAGGGAAGAGCAAAGGCAGAAGAGGCAGAGGGGAACGGATCGGGTTGTTCTGTTTCTAGGCGTCTAGGGCCTGCTGTGGACAGCAAGAGGACAGAGTGGCTACTGGGCTTAGTTAAGGCCAGCTTAAGGTTGGTTGTCGGTTTTATCACGGGGCACTGCGAGATTAGGTCGCTGACGGGGATCTGGAACAGATCCCAGCCGGACTATTGCAGGGTACGTTGCAATGAGGAGGAGTTGGAGACTGTCGAACATCTCCTCTGCAACTGCCCAGCCCTTGGTACGTTGAGGTTGCGGACCTTTGGCAGGGCCTTCTTTGAGAACTTGAGTTCTGTGTCGAGAGCCGACATCAAGGCTCTCCACATATTCATTAGCAGCTTGGGCTGGTTGAAAGGTGCTAGAGCTTCATAAATGTAGTCGCACTCTCAACCTCTATTGTTTTGTGTCTGTTTCTTTTCATTCCTCCGTTTCCCATTCTTCCCTCCCCTTCCCTACATTCCTATATCCTCCATTTCTTTCTTCCCCTAAGGGCAATGTACAATGGGTCAATTTCGACCTCCGGGTACTGTGCTTGTCTTGACCGACAGGTGCACGTCCTCTAACCTAACCTGACCTTATTCCTTTCTTTAAAATGATGATCATACAGTCTGTCACGAAAGTGTTTTTGCATAGCAAATATCTTTTGATTTCCTTTTTTATAAAAATTATTATTTTTTTGTTTAATTTTTTGTTTATTTTTTTGTTTATTTTAAATTTAATATAAATTTATTATTAATCTTTTATTAGAATCTTAAAAAATAACTAGAAAATTAATAATAAAAATCAGGATAGAAAATAACAAAATTATATAAAAACACAAGAATTATTTAGAAAAATTAATATGGGGAAGAAAATTAAGTTCAAATTGCGTTATTTGAGTCTAACAAATTTGACACAAAAATCAGTTGACTTATCCATATATTATTGGGCAAATTCCAATCGATTTTTTCCGTTGTTTTCACTAATAAATGGTTTTTTTCTCGCCACTCGACTATGGAAACCGTTCTTTGTCAAAACACTTCGAACTGTTTCGGAATGCACAATAAGATTGTGATTACTTTCCGAGGTATTTCGTATTTTTACGGCTGTAGTCGTAGGATTTTTATCCACAATACATTTTATATACCGGGCTACCCTTATAGAAATTTAATGGTTTTAAGCATACTGTAGTCACAAATTCATAGATTTTAGGAATTTTTTCTTTATTTATGTAATGTGTCGTTAAAGACTCTAATGTAAAGGAATTTTAGATTAGAAGTTCATTACTTTTGTTAAATTGATTTTTAGGGATGTACGTATAATTATTTGCATGACAGTATATCATATGCTATCACTATAATTCCAAAATAAACGACTCTGCATGATATCAGAGAGATCTGAGCTGGTTTTACAAAGTAAAGTGGATAGAAATACTCGCTTGTCTACGAATGCTACATACAGCACAACAAAATAATGCTTTACTATAATGATGGACCTATTGGATATGGCATGGACTCCATACTACGGAGTAAACAAAAAGTCAGCTCGAATATAAACATCCTTCCACTTAATTACTCAAGAGTGAAGAAGTGTTTATGCACTGCAATGGAAACGATATGAAAGGTTACAGGCAAACATCCAAATGTTAGCGAGCGCACACTTATTATCTGAATCGATTACCTGTTGCCCTAGTACGAAGAGAGCGTCAACGTAGGAAGAAAATGTAGAATTAGAAACAATATTCTATGAAGATGTACATACTTTGAGTTCGAAACGAATTAGAAAAATGTTAAATGTTGCACAACAAACAATGTCAGATCGTAGGTAAAAAAATGAGTGCCTAATGAATTAAATGATGGACAGATGGAAAACCGAAAATTCACTTGTGAAAATTTGCTTCAAAAGCAATTATTCAGTTACTTCAAAATAAAAGATAATGAATAGATTTCTTTCAAAATTCTAAACTGAAAAACATGGATTAATCTATGGCAACCATCAATCATAACTGCAGGCCAATACCGATGCTGTTGGAAGAAAGGAAGAAAAGAGGATGTGCAGTACCACGAAATCCTAAGTTCTAGTAAAACTATTAATACGTATAGCTACTGATAATAAATGATGAATTTGAACCATGCATTGACCGAAATCGACAAGAATGGGACAGACGACTATGACAAGACATTTTTGACAACGTATCCGCACACAAAGATTGATTCCTGATTTACGATTTAACAACTTTAAAGAGAAATAAAACAATTCTTATTTGATTATTCTGTCAAAATAAGGAAATTTTATTCTTAAAATATTTGTAGTTTTTTTCTTCCCGTGTCCTTATTTGCGAAATTAGTCACTTATTTGTATCGAAGGAGCAAGTAAAGTAAAGTTCTAGGAAATGTTTTGAAGTTGTAGGAAATGATTGACAATTTATTTGCTTAAAGAACTACAAGAAAGAAATAGTAAAAGCAATTGTAAATCAATGTAAAACAATAGTTACAAGAACAATTAGTTAGTATAAGACAGCAAATGTGATTAGAATGTGTATACCGTAATCTCGTATGATCTAAAATATGTATTAAGCTAATTTTAGTTATATATAGATCAGAGATCAGCAACAAGTATTCAAAACGTTGAATATGTTCGAGTCATACTTATACTTTCAGCTACTTATTTTAATATCATACTCATACTACTCATACTCAAAGTTGGAAGTACTTGTCGTATTCATACTTAACAATACGCATGATGTTATTGACTTCGACTCGTCTCTACTTAACATTTATACAAAGCACAAAATAAGTATGATTCGCGTACGAGCACTACTATACTCGCAAGAAAATTGTGTGTATACTTTCTTTGTTGTCTTTGTTTTTCCTTTATTCTTTGTTTGTATATGCAGCAACAACAAAGGCTGTAAATATTAATGAATGATTCGAGCCGCTCGAATGACTTATAAGTATTATAAGTATTTTTTAAAATTTAAGAATCAGAATGAGTAGGCGTATGAATCAAACATATTTCGAATGCTGTGAGTGTGATGTCAACGTGGTACTCATACTCATTGCTACTTATACTTATAAATCAATGTTGCAGCGAGTACGAATGAATCAGAGTAGTTGAATTTGAATTCTGTTGATTCACTCATACTCAAAATTGCATGAGTGCTTATGAGTAGCGAAAAAAAGATTCATTGCTGATCTCTGATACAGACACAGATCATACAGAAGAGATACAATATTTAGCACACATAATATGTTCCTTAACAAACTTAGCTTTAAAAAATTCTTTGGATATATGTAAATATGTATCCTTACATAATTAATCATTACAACCCTAAGATCACGATTACGACCTAGCTTCTCAACTTCTCAAAAACCCAAAATTGATGATAGGGAGTCGCACCCAAAAAAAAAATTTGCTGTTCAGAGTCGGTCCTAATTTGTTTAACCGGCCACTTATAAATAGAATTAACGCTTACAACATAAGTGGTGTGAGAAGCTAAGTTCTAATCCTGATGTTAGTATATTTATTTGAAATGATTGTTCTTCTATAAAATTTTAATACGATAAAAGACTTTTACGACTCATGTAGTTATTTAATAATCTATATGTTGTCTACTTCTAATTACCACTTTTCTTTTTTAATTGCCAGTCATTCCCTTCTTGCAAGATTAACATTTCCAAAGAAAATATTTTTATTTACGCTAAGCATTTTTCTTTATGACATTACAATTCTAATAATAAATTCTGTTAAAGCAAAATATTATTTTAAGTTTGCTTTTTTTTTTAATTGAGTTCTCTTGCAGAAATAATTAAAATATATTTAAGCTGGTAATGCTAATTATCCTCATAGTGGAAAATCATTTACAATGAAAATGAGAAACTTTACTCCCACAGTTCTCTGATGTCAACTAATCTTTTACCCTTACTATTAAGAAGAATGAAATTATTGTATAATTTTTCAATTGTGTTATTTTCCTCCAACGTCAAGTTTCCTTTTATTTCCCGTTCCGTTTTGTGTTTATGCAACTTTATTTTCTCCAATTTAATGCGGTTTAATTTTTTTTAAGCTCTGCTGCTTTACTATATATTTATAACGCGTTCTATTTTTCGTTGTTTTTGTTTCCAGCATTTATACTTTTTGTAGTGGCAAAAATTTTTTTCTCAAACTACATCATTCTACTAAAATGAAACAGAAATAAAACGCTAAGCACTAACGCAACATATTTATTCAACGTTTAACCCATAAAATGTTGGAAGTTAAATTAAATAAGAAATGGAAATCATCGTCAACTCGCACAAGTCTAAATATCTTACGTCTAAATATCTTACGTAGGACTTTTCTGTCGAGGTCACTGCGTTAGTGCTTTTGCATCATAAAGGAGCACGGGAAGGATGAACAACTTTTAGAAAATAAGTTTCGTCGTACGCGAAAAATTCGCTACTGCTACCTATTTTCATATTCACTGACAACATCAAAAGTATAAATATCGCCCATAATCATCCGATCGACATGACAGAGCCAGGGTAGCCGCTAAATATTAATTTGCTGCTGCATTGGTTCTTAATAGCATCCAGAAATTGATCTCTGGTATTCAATTATCTATTCAGAGTCATATTTACAACTTTTACCAAGAGTGATCTTAGGCTTGATCGCGAGACTAACATCACCTTTGCTGGTAAAGGTAGATCCAAAATAAACAAATTCAATATCAATATCAAGAGTGTAGTCATTGTTCGAAATCTGAAATCCAAAACGCCACTTTTCCCTACTTTTCAACAACATATACTTGGTTTTACCCTCATTTGCTGCAAGACACATCTTGATTAATTCCCGTTCAATAGCCCTGAAGGCAACAAATAATATCTCGTCCTATGACGTCAATATTAGTATGAAGATCGATTTTAAAATCATATTTCCGGTACGCAAACCAAGTTAGTCAACAAAGCTCTGGAATGCTATAAAGAGAACTCTGTTAAACAATTATTTTAAGGCTTCGAAAGAAACACAACGTTTAACCTTCAATTAACTTTTAACAGAGTACTGTTACTGATTCATTCTGCATAGCCTTATTAGCTTTGCGGGAACATCCAGGTCATACATAATAAACTTGCTTTATATAATAATATTACCATGCGTAAAGCAGTTGAGCACGTGTTCTTTTCGCGTAACAACTTAGTGGCGTCGAAACAACTCACATCGTAGGTAGGAAGGTTATATAACTTAAAGGTGGCGTATACATATGACAGGTTATTTTTCATACATTCCCAACTAGCACATATTTTCAACTTTATTGTCGGCAATCATAGTATTGAGAGACATTAAAATAATTTCCAACAATGAGCTGCAGTTATTAAATAAGCGCACAATTTCACTAATTCTGGCTTCATTATTTGTTCAACTTAGTCTTCCTGTCTGTGAAACTAAATATGGGAAACTGTCTTCAGCATTTAATGGGCCAATTGTTGCAAAGTGTTCTTTTATTTTAATTGAGTTTATTTCACTTTAATTTTTTTTTTACTATTTTAGTAGTTAGTGTTAGAAATGTATTTGAAAATATATCACACCATGTCCATCTTATATCACGCGTCTTCGGTGGCCTGTTTACATTACCTCTACTACGCTGACAATGCCCTCAACTCGCCCGTGCATATGTCCAATGCAGGCATTAGCTGCAGTTTGATTTGGTGTTTAGTCCAAATGAAACTAGTAATCATCGAACTGAAGTTCTCGTTGTTGACCGAAGACTCCTCCAATGACTTTTATTCAATTGAAGTGACGTGTACCCAATTGGAGTTTTAACAAGATAGCTGTCAGCAACTGTTAACGTTCGGGAATACCTGAACGAAAGCAATATTGTTGAAATGAAATATAAAAAATTAAGGCTTAAACCGAACAAAGGAAAGCAGTGAAACGAATGGGACCACTTCTGGATAAAAAGATTTTATGAAATTGACTTTGCAATAAATCAAAAGTTGAACCTGGTTACTTACGCCTTGGTGGAATTAAATATCGTGGGTGTTTAGGTGATCAATTTTTGGCAATCAAAATGCAGCCAGCTTTGCTCCACAGTATTCGCCATTCACCGTAATTGTAGCTCACAACCCGAAAAAAATACGAAAGATAATGTAAGCTACATCAACCAGTCGAGTTTAATGATAATAATAGTAACTCGTTACCAGAATTATGCAAACTTTCTTATTGACGCAAACATATAACCAAAAATAAGTTGCGTCACTAAAGGAAGTTACTTCATAAAAATACTCATACTCGAACAAAAGCAAAAGAGATCAAAATGCAAAAATTTGATGAGAATGATGGTCGTTTTCTTCGATGCTTGCATATGACGAATTTTATAGGTATGTGAACTTCTTTCAATAAAATTGTTCACGTAGTCAAAGACCAACAAGTTGCATATGGTAACGGATCGTTATTGCAATATCGCAAAATCGACTTTTTTGTTCATAACTGTTGGGAGAATTGCTTTATGAAATTTGGGATCAGATTTATTTATTTTTATTTTTTTTTGGTCTTACAAATTAATTTTCAAAATTGTTAGCAGTATTCGATTTTTTAACGATTCATGATAACTTGCCAAATTCATAACGTTACGCCTCCCAATGCGTTAAACCTTTAATGTAATACTTAAAAATGGTCAGAATGGCAAAACTTAAAACACATGCAATAGAATGCTTAACTTGCAAGAAAACTAAAATTCACATAAGCAAAGTGCTACAAAACAAACTGCAACAAACAAATAATGCTCCCACACTAATGTTTTTTTGCATTATAGCCGTATTCTTGTACAAATACGTGAAAAAAAGGGTGAGAATGAATGTAAAAAAGTCACTGCGAAGGAGAAAGGCTACGTAACTTGGTGAATAAAACCACAATGAAAATGTGCTTTTAATTGTTGCAATGTATTAAAGAAATACAAAATCTTTTTTCTAAATACATACGATATTTATTCATGTAACTGTAAAGCGTAAAAAAAAATGAGAAGAGAAATACCAATGGCAAGATTATAATAAAACTGTAATTAGTCAAGTGCCACTAATACTTGAGGACTATTTGTATAAAGATTTCGACGTCGCCGATGCAATTTTATTCTACTTTATAATTATTTCTTTGGCACCAAAGTGTTTAATGATGAAACAACGAAATCTTTCCTAATATTTCAAAAATGTTTAAAACATTTTAAGGATTCCGTTAATTTTTGAATATGATATGCACAATTAAAGTCTATTTAAGTTTCTGCCGATATTTTCGTTCGAGTAAATTTAGTTGTGATTTTTTATACAATCAACTAAATAAACTAGTCGGCTTTACTGAACCGTAATATACATTTTCATATGTGTGTGAAGCAGAGATCAGCCATAAGTATTCGAGTCATACTTATAATTTCAGATAATTATACGCATTCATACTTATTTTGATATAATACTCATATTTCTCATACTCAAAGTTGGAAGTACTAGTCGTATTCATACTTAACAATACGCAAGTTACAAAACAAAGACACAAAAACTGTATTTAGCACTTCGTAAAATGATCTTTATTCAATTACTGCTAGCTTAAGACTAAATTCTTATTTAAATTACAAAGAGAGTTAATTATTAATTAAGATGAATTCATTATTTATATTTATTATTTAACATAAAGAGAGATTTATATCGTAACTATTCCCCCATTAAATTAAGGCACTCCAGAGTCTTAAAAATTATATACAGATTAAAATTTCTTATACTAACGAAAGAATGTTATATTACAATTTAATTTAAAAAACTTATAATAAAATTTTGAATTATTTCTACTTTTATTTTATTATTTAAATTTTCTGTTAATATTTTTTTTTATTATTTTTCTATTATTCACATTTTAATTGTTACATAGGGATAGATAAACTAAAACATTTTTAAGGAACAACTATTTACACAAAAAGAAATAATAAGGTTCAAGAACAGAATAATGAATATTTTAAACAATACGAATTGTTGTCTTGGTTTGTGTTCAAAGCACCATCATATTTTGTTTTCCTTTTAACATTTGAGCTATGTACATTTTCCAATTCATTAATTCTAAATTTTGGTTCCTCTTTATGCCTTAAAGCCCTATAATTTCTGATATATCCTTTTCTTCTTCGTTCAACATAATTCTCTCTATTCACATTCCTTTTATGTATATACTTGTTCTTATTAATTAACATATTATTATAAATCTTAGTCTTATCACAGTTGCCAGATTCAACATTTATTGGCTTTTCCCTAATAACCGAATGATAGCTGTTATTGTAATATTCTATACATTTGCTAACCTTGTCCTTAATATTTAAATCTTGCCGTTCAATAGTCAAAGTTCGAATTTTCTGGCTGTGTCATGAATGTTGTCACTTTAAATGTAGTGGTCTGTCAGGTCTCGTTGCTGAAGCCGTGTCTAGAAATTAAGGTCTTCATTGGTGTTGCGATCACTGTAGGAAAATCGGAGTGAATTATTACCGTTTTTCCAAGAGACCAAAAGTAAATTCACCGAACTTCAGAAAGAGGCAATTAAATTGAATGATCGTATTGCGGCTTATGGAAAATTGTTTGATGATTTTAAATCTTTGGATAATTTAAAATCTCCTCCACAGTCTTCCCCAAAACGTCGTAAGTCTGCAAGAAATATAAATAAAGATAAACGTGACGACCCAGCAATTGTTTCTGTGCCTTCATGCAACTCTGCATCCGATTTTAATGTTCAATCTTCCAATATTGCTGAGATGAATAGTAATAATGTATATCGTGAACCCCATCCTCCACAATCTTTAAAAACTCCAATTTCAATTAATCCTCCTGTGTCCGTAAATGATGAATCCAGGTATACTCCTTTACCTTTACCTCCGATTGATGTCACTTCTCAGTCATCTTCTAAACCGTCATCTGGTTCGTACTCATCCGTAGTGACCGCTAGTTTAGTTACTTCTGCTCCAAAGGAACTAGTGGTAGTTAAACCTAAAAAAACAATTTTTGTGTCATGTCTTTCTCGCGATACTTCGGTTGATGATATTAAAGGCTTTGTTGAATCGAAGATTAGAGAGCCTTTTGAGTTTGGTTGCTATAAGTTGAGGTCATCCTTGGATAGTAGCATTTCTTCATTTAAATTATATGTTGCTGATGAAAAGTTTGGTGAAATTGTTGATCCTGCATTCTGGCCACAGGGTGTATTGGTACGTGAATTTGTATTCAGGCTGGGTCATCGTAGGAATGGTGTTGATTTTGCCTGGTTCTATTTCTCGAAAAAACTAGCTTCTAAATTGTCTTTTAATTTTGGAATTGCTTATCAAAATGTTCGTGGACTTAGGTCTAAACTTTCTTCGCTTTATAATAGTAGTTTTGATTTTGAATTTGATGTAATTGCTTTTACTGAGACTTGGCTGAATTGTGATATTTTTGATTCTGAGATTTTGTCTAGTAATTTTAATATTTATAGACGAGATAGGAAGTTAAGAAATGGTGGTGGTGTTCTTATTTCAATTTGCTCTAAATACTCATCTGAATTAATTGATTTTAGTTCCTCGGAGGATATTGAGTTTATTTGCGTTAGGGTCTATAATCGTGGGAAGTCTATTTACATTACTTGTTCATATATTCCTCCTGGTGCTGACATTCATATTTATAGGGCTCACTTTGATTTGATTTCTAAGGTAATGGATTCAATGGGGCAAGAGGGGATTATTGTAGTTCTTGGTGATTTTAATCTTCCTCATATATCTTGGAATTTTTCACCTGAGTCTGGGTCATTGGTGCCATGTTCTTCAGTTCCATTCTATGATGAAATTCTGTCCGCTATGTGTGATCTAGGTCTTTTCCAAGTTAATGGTGTATTTAATTCAATGGGGAGAATTTGGGACCTTGTGTTTTTGGAGGATTCAAGTATTTCTTCTTTATTCGCATTGATCCTTTATCTATTCCCGAGGATAGTTATCATCCTACGTTGTTACTTTCTATTGAAGTTGATCTTTGTTCACCTCCTGTAATTGATCGCTCAGTGGATAATGAGAGGCGTTTTAATTTCCATCGTACGGACTTTGGTCGCTTGAATACACTTCTGTCCTCTGTTGATTGGTCGTCTGTACTTATCTCGCCACCGTACGACTCTCTTGCACTTGACAGGATCTTGGGTGACTTTTATGATGTATTATTTAAATGTTTTGGGAAGTGTGTTCCATTGGTAAAAAATCGTTTGGAGCGTTCTGGTCCTCCATGGAATTCGGCTAGACTGTCAAGGTTGAGGAATAGGAAATCGAAATTATTTAAAAAGTTTGTTAGATCAGGTTGTGATATCGATTATGCTCTTTATTCTAGGGCGCGTGCGGATTATCGTAGAATGAATCATTACTGTTATGAGGAATATATGACTCGAGTCAAGTCGAATTTCGCTAATGATCCTAAGTCGTTTTACGACTTCGTTCGGGCAAAACGCAAATCATCTTTGTTTCCTACTGAGATGTTTTACGGGGATCTATCATCCTCCAGTCACCTTGATATTTCGAATATGTTTGCTGACTTCTTTCAGTCTACTTATAGGCAGTTGGACCCGGGCCCTGATCTGAGTGGCGGGTATCCTTATTCTGTGGGAAGTGTCTCTATTCCTACATATACTCATTTGATGAGGAGTCTGTTCTTGATGCTTTGTCTGGACTGAAACTTACATTCTTGCCGGGCCCTGACGGGGTCCCGGCCTGTATTTTAAGAAAAGTGCTGTTGTCTTGAGTGGTCCTTTGACCTTTATATTCAATAGGCTTCTGAGTGTTGGTCATTTTTCCATCTATTTGGAAGAGTTCGTTCATAATTCCTTTGCACAAGTCGGGTAATAAATCTAATATTTCCAATTACAGGGGTATTGCCAAGCTAAGTGCTATTCCCAAGTTGATGGAGAAAACTAGTGACGGATTATCTCTTTTTTAATACGAGATCTTTAATATCTCCTTTCTAGCATGGTTTTTTGAAAAGCAGGTCGACTGTCACAAATCTTCTTGAATTTACTACACATGTTTTCAGGGGCTTTCTTGTCGGTGCTCGGACTGATGTAATTTATACTGATTTCAGTAAAGCTTTTGATAGGGTTGATCATAGTATTTTGCTTCTTAAACTTTCGCTAATAGGTATTCCTGATATTATTCTTCGTTGGCTAGACTCTTACCTCTCCCTTAGGACTCAGAGGGTATTGTTTAGGAATGTATTGTCTAAGACTGTATGTGTTACTTCTGGTGTTCCGCAGGGTAGCCATTTGGGTCCTTTACTGTTTTTATTGTTTCTGAATGATCTTCCTTCTGCTCTTTCTGATTGTAATATTCTGATGTATGCTGATGACGTTAAATTATTTTATACTTTTGATGATGATCATGGCCAGGCTGTTCTTCAGCGAAATATTGATTTGTTTGTTACTTGGTGCAGGATAAATTTAATGGATCTTAATTTGAGAAAATGTAAATGCATGGTTTTCTCTCGTGGTGGTGTAATCTCGTCCACTTATATGGAAGCTGTGCCTTCATATCTTGATTTAGGAGTATTATTGGATATTAAATTGTCTTTTATTGATCATATTAGTTTGATGATTGGCAAGGCTCGAGCTGTTCTTGGTTTTGTGAAAAGATGGGCTAGGGAATTCATTGATCCTTATATAACAAAACTACTGTACATTTCACTTGTTAGGCCTATTTTGGAGTACGCGTCTGTTATTTGGAATCCATACTATCGTTGTCATAGTGATTCAATCGAGTCTGTGCAGAGACAGTTTTTATTATTCTGTTTACGTGGCTTAGGATGGGATTACACCAATGGGCTTCCGTCGTATGAGGATAGATTAGCTTTGGTAAAACTTCCAACTCTGGAACGTAGAAGGTCTGTTTTTAGGTGTTTGTTTTATTTTTAATCTGGTTTAAAGGTGATATCGACTCTGAGTTTTTGCTTTCTAACCTGAATTTCAGCATTCCTGCAAGATTTACACGGCACTATCGTCCTCTTTCCTTAGATGTTTATAGATCGAATTATGCATGTCATTTTCCTTTCCGGAGAATATGTAATGATTTTAATTCGCATTATAATTCTATAGATTTTAATAGTAGTGTTTGTAACATAAAACGTAGCTTGTATTCACGCAGTAATTTATAAATTATCGTATAAAAACGTATTTTTGTTCTAGTCTTAGATAGTTCTGTTTTTTTTGTTCAGCTTGTGATTAAGTTCTGTAGCTGTTTATATGTTCTAGTAGCCATAGCTTTTCCCTTTCCCGCTACAGTCCGGACTGTGGTGTGTACGTGTCCCTACGGAATGGGGACGAGCCCTCCGCGGTCGGGTGAGGGTGGATTAGTGTGTGGCCGGGGACGTTCGTAAATAGCTGTTATTGTAATATTCTATACATTTGCTAACCTTGTCCTTAATATTTAAATCTTTCCGTTCAATAGTCAAAGTTCGAATTTTCTCACTAAGAGTGCTGTGTAGCCTCTCAATATCAGCATTACCTGTATGATTGTTAGGTTTCACGAGATGTAAGGCAATGTTTTCCTCTCGTAAATAATCTTTTATGTTCACACTTTTAAACTCATTATCTGTAACCAATTTCCCGAAATGACCCTTTTGAGATTTATACAGTCTTAATTTTTCTATTATTGTTTGGTTCGTCCTGTCTTCCAAATAAAACACTGTCGCAAATTTTGAAAACTTATCAATAAATGTAATAAAATTTGATTTCGAATTTGTATATATATCCATGTGAATTATTTGTCCAATATTGTTGGGAGTCTCTGTCAATTGAAATTTGGGTTTTATAGGATTACGATCGAACTTTGCCCTATTGCATGTATCGCAATTATTAACATATTTCTGAACTAAGAGTTTCAAGTTCGGAAAATATATCCTTCTCTTTATCCCTTCATAGTTTTCGGTAATTCCTGTATGTCCTGTCTCATTCTTATGATATTGGTGAATTTGTGCATATGTCTCATCTTCAGAAGTCATGTCAATAGCGTTGTATGAACATCTTACAAATTTGACGCTATTGTTTCCTTCAAATAACTCAATAAGTTTATCTTGAAGTATGTTATATTTATGATCGTTTAATTCTGTGAAAATTCCTACTTTGTCTTTCCCAATATGTCTTTTGAGTATGTCTTCCAAATTGTGATCTAAATCAGATGAATTTATGTACAATTTCTTATTCCCATGGACCATGCGAAATTCCTCAGATTTGTTGTCTGTCAAAATGATTTGGGTTTTAAATCTATTAACTACCGTCTCTAAAATGCCTATATAATTAGGACTATTCTCCGCTTGAGAATGGACAGTAACCAAATCGTCATTATCATCGTTATTATTATACATCGAATCGGGAGGACTCTCCATATGGTATATTTCACCAGAATCGTTATTTACTCTACTTAGAAAATCTGCGACCTGATTATCCTTACCCTTTATATAGTTAACAGTTAAATTGAATTCACTTAGTTTTATCATCCACCTATAAAGCCTAGGATTCAATTCTCTGCTCTGGGATTTTACAAACAGCCATCTCAGTGGTTGATGATCTGATAAGATATTGAATTTGACACCGAATAAATAAGGACGAAAATAATTTGTTGCCCACACAATAGCAAGAAGTTCTTTCTCAGTAGTTGAATAATTTTTCTCATGGTTGTTTAGAGTTCTACTCGCAAAGCAAATTGGGTGTCCGTTTTGTTGCAAAACAGCACCAAGCGCATTAAGGCTCGCATCTGTAATGAGCTGAAATTCTTTTCTGAAATCTGGGTACTTAAGTACAGGAAACTCAGTTATAATTTTCTTTAGTTTTTCAAATGCATTTATATAGTTCGGATCATTTATGTTCAATTTCATATCTTTTTTAAGATATTTTATCATTGGATATGCTACCTTCGAGTAGTCTCGTATAAATTTCCGATAATAACCAGTCACACTTATAAAAAAGATTTTATACCCCTGATTGTATTAGGTAATTTTAGCCTCAAAATTGCGTCGACTTTATCTGGGTTGGGTTTGACTCCTTCAGGTGTCAAAACGTGTCCTAAGTATAAGGTCTCTTTGGCAAAAAACCTGCATTTATTTATTTGAATTCTAAGATTTGCGTTACGTAGTTTTTCAAATACCTTATTTATATTGCATATATGTTCATCATAGCTTGTGGAAAATATGAGGATATCATCCAAATAAACAACACAAATTTTATTGATGAGATCACGGAGGACGTGGTTTATTAGCCTTTGAAAAGTTGCCGGAGCATTTTTTAGGCCAAAGGGCATCCTGACAAATTCATAATGGCCATATGGGGTTGAAAAGGCAGTTTTGCAACGGTCTTCTTCTTTTACCAAAATTTGGTGAAAACCTTTAGCCAAGTCAATTGTTGAAAAATACTGGGCACGTCCCAACTTGTCCAAAATATTGTCTATGTTGGGAATGGGGAATTTGTCATCAACAGTAATGTCATTTAATTTTCGGTAATCGATAACGATTCTCCATTTCCGTTTTCCCGAATTATCTACCTTTTTCGGGACTATCCACAATGGACTGTTATATGGTGAATTGCTTTGTGTTATAATACCCTGTTCTAGCATTTCATCGATCTGTCTACAAATTTCATTTTCGTGTACATGAGGATAACGATACATCTTGGTGTAAACATGACTATCATTTATCGTTCTTATCTCATGTTGAATAATATTGGTGTTACTTAAAGTTTGACCTTCTAGAAAAATCAAATCCTTATAGCTATTTAATAAATTATTCAAGTCTTTTATTTCCATGGCATTCAAATCCTTGTATAAATTATGTAAAACCCTATCGTTAATAGTCGTAATTTCCAACTGATTTATTTCATTTCCAACATATGGGCATATTTTATAAAAATTTATAGTGGAATTATTAACTGTCAAAGTTTCATTTTCCATATCTACTATAGCCCTTAGAGGTTTCAAAATATTTTGCCCCAAAATCGCATCAAATTTTTTTCCAATAAATTCAGTCAATTTCCACGACATTGTGGCATTTTCGGAAAACTCTCTTGGCAATTTAGTAATAATTTCAAGATTTATATCTGATTTACCATTTAATGACGTGAATGAAATAGGATTCTTTAATTGTAATCGTTCGTACTGAGGTAATTTATTTTTATTTAGCAAAGAAGTAGTAGATCCAGTATCAATAAGTGCTAGAATTCTATCATTGCCAATGGAAAGTTTTACTAGTGGAAGTGCCTCAGTGAGGCTGTTGTGTGAAAATTTACTTCCTCGGTGTTATAGTCAATGTCTCCATTCTCTTGAAAGTGATCTATTTCCATCTGAAATTTTTCATTTTGACCACCATTTCGTGTCCGGTTAGATCCACGATCGTTTCGAAAACTAGTACTATTATTATATCTTCTGGCCTGAAAACTTGTACTTGGCATTTCTAATCTATTATTAGTATTATTAAAATTCGAGTTATTAATGATATTTGAACTATTTCTGCCAACATTAGAACTAAAATTTGAATTTTGTACATTTGCATTATTTTTAAAGTCAAAATTTTTTCGAATGGCTCCTTTATACATATTAGAGGTAGTATTTACATCATTATTCAATCTTATTAAACCTTCTCTTTCCAATAGGCTGTAGGCATCTCTTAAATTTGAAATATTTCTATTAATTATAACAGAATCCAAATTAACGTCAATGTTACTTAAAAATGTTTTTAACATAATTTTCTCAGCATATGCTGGGCTAAATTCTAAAGGTTTCTCTGAATCGTATTCATACTTCTCATTAATTTTACATAAAATACTTATTAGCTTATTATAATATATACAAATACCATTATTATTAATTGCTGAGAACGCCTTCTGGTAAAGTTGGTGATAGCTTTCTTTTATCCCAAAATTGTTAATCAAAGCTTTCTTTACATTCTCCCAGGTTGGATTTGGCCCCAATGTTCTCACAACATGTAAAGCATCTCCTTGTAGTTTGTTAAGAATAATACGCTGATAGATGTAAGCTTTTGCATCAAGCTGAGATTCAACCAACAGAAAGAGCGTATCAACTTCTCTTAAAAATGAAGTGAGAGCATAAGAGTCATCTCCTCTAAAAGTATTTATTCTCTGAGCGTCTTTGAGAACATCATTTATTGATAAACTAAATGTCGATTGCATGATGATTCAGTTGCTCAGTTTTGTTCTTATTGCAAAAAAAAAAATTTTTACTAATTTTGTTTTTGCTAAAAGAACTGCTCTTTGATTTTTGTTGTTCTTCAGATTTGAATAGTTTTGTTTTTGCAAACAATTATTTATGGATTATTGTTCAAGGTTATTCAAGGTCTTCAATGTTCGTATTTATTGTTTGTGTTTAAAATGTAACGGTTAAAATTTTTTTTTTTATTAAGTTTTCAAATTAGTTTTTTGGAATTTAAAAATGTATGTACATATATATGAGTAATATAACGTAATGTACCTTTTCTAAATTTTTGTTTCTTAATTTTATTGTTGATCTTTCAGTCTTTAGATTTAATGCACAAAATTTTTTTTCACTTTATCTATGTTTATACATTGTACATAGATATTTTGCTTGTTCATTTTTTTTTTATTTTTTAAAATTTAGAAAAATGTTTGCTTTTAATTCCAGTAGATCGGAAAATCGTTCAAATAGCTAATTATTCCTAATTTATTATTATTTCTTTCTTCTTTTTTTTTTTTTTTTAACTTCAGTTAAAAAAAATGGCTCGATACCGACTGCGCCAGTTACAAAACAAAGACACAAAAACTGTATTTAGCACTTCGTAAAATGATCTTTATTCAATTACTGCTAGCTTAAGACTAAATTCTTATTTAAATTACAAAGAGAGTTAATTATTAATTAAGATGAATTCATGTTAATCATAAAAGCTCTGTTATTTAACATAAAGAGAGATTTATATCGTAACTCGCATGATGTTATTGATTTCAACTTGTCATTTACACGAAGCACAAAATTAGTATGATTTGCGTACGAACACTACTATGCTTATAAGAAGATTGTGTGTATGCTTTGCTTGTTGTCTTTGTCTTTTCTTTCTTCTTTGTTTGTATATGCAACAACAATAAAAGCTGTAAATTTTGATGATTGATTCGAATCACTCGAATCATTCGTAAGTATAAGTAGTTTTCTAAATTTATGAATCAGAATGAGTAGGCGTATGAATCAAATACAGCAACAACAATTTGATGAATGATTCGAACCGCTAGAATGACTTATAAGCATTATAAGTATTTTTCAAAATTTAAGAATCAGAATGAGTAGGCGTATGAATCAAACATATTTCGAATGCTGTGAGTTTGATGACAACGTTGTACTCCTACTCATTGCCACTTATACTTATAAATCAATGTTGTAGCGAGTGCGAATGAGTCAGAGTAGTTGAATTTCAATTCTGTTGATTCACTCATACTCAAAATTGCACGAGTGCTTATAAGTAGCAGAAAAATGATTCATTGCTGATCTCTGGTGTAAATATCAATTATCGAAGACGCAATCCATAAGTTTTAGCAGTGCCACATGTTGACTTGTTTACAAGCTAATTTTAAGACAAATACGAATTCTATATCATACTCAAAAAATAGTAATCAGAAAAAAATCCCATTTAAAGTGATATGGTATTGTAAAAGTTGTCTTTGAAACTTTCAATATTTTGACTGTTGATTCTCTAGAAGATCAGTGGCCATTAATTTTGAGAGTTAAGATTTTGAATAAAAAAAATTGATTTTTGGCCAAAAATATATGAATATTCTCTAAAAGATCAGTGTCCATTTTGGAACATATAGGAAATAGTACCATACAACTATATGCAAAGGGTAGTCCAGAGGGTCCTCTTTCAAACCGACCTCTCCCACAATTAAACACTTCCATCCTGCTCTTCAATAGTCTACTATAATTGTAAAGTAGTAGAATAATCTACTACCGCCGGAGGTAAACAATTGACAGTGTTCTGTTGATAGCAAAGTTTTCCCTGTTAGAGACAGGAAGTAGCGCTGCTGAAAATGTGGTTTTGTGTTTTTCGTTTTTGAGTTCGAATTTATTTTCCTACACATCGCTTTGTACATGTATTAATAATAAAATCTTCTAAAAGAAATTAACATTGACATCAGGAAAAAGATGTGCAAGGAAACATCAATTCCTTAAAGTGAGAACTGGCACTTTTACTTTTGCCTTGATTATAAAAAATGACATCCGTTCTAACACCGGAAGATGCAACACACAGTTAACAGTGTGAAAACACAAGCATTTATGCCATCAACACTATACAATAGTTGACTTTAATAATCAAATCAAAGAATGTCAAATGAGCAAGAAATTATAATCGCTTAAATGCAAATGATATTTTAGTGGTAATAATTGGGATGCATGTTATTAAAACAACTTCATATTTGGATTTTTAAATTTAAAATTGTTGCTTCAATTACATTATCTAACCAACGGAACGCAAGTTCGTTCCCTCACTAAATTTGGATGTATTTAATTCAAAATAATCCGGTTCAATTCTGTCTTTAAATTTAAATAAAATAGTGGGTGTGTGAGATTCCAACGAATTTTGTTATTCGCTTGAACGACCTGTACGTAATTACGTGTGGAATTTAAAATCTTTCAAATGACCGGCATTGCTCTTTCGCATAAATTGAGCTCTGAGAACCACCGTACCTTACAGCTTATGCGCATACATCTGCAACGTAAGCAAAGTCACACAAGAAATAAATTGGAAGCGGTCAAATTGTACAATCGCAGTGGTCAATTCACGTCAGTCAACGTTGTCTAATAGGTAGTGTGTTGTCTTATTCAGACATCTCGAAAAAGGAAATATAAAAAATTGGTTCTCTCCTCTCTGCAGATTTCTGGTGACAAAATGAAAGTAAATAAAATGGTAAAATTATAAAAAAATTAGTATACTCAATACAAGTTCTGTAAGAAACAAGGGCGCAATCCTGATAGAAGGGTCGTAGTGTAACCAAAAAAGTAAGTTCATGTTATATTGACATAAGATACAAATGTTCTGAATTAGTCCGTGCAAAAATCTAAAGTGACATGAGTGCAGCACACGGCTCCGCTTGTTCTTGATGTCCAGATCATCCAGTTTAGGTCAAAAGAAGTTGGTAGTGATGACGTCTTCGATGAAAGAGATGATGCAACCAAACCAAAATTCACACCAAACACTGAATTTGTTAGCATGCATTGAAGGCTTTTAGATTGTTGAATGCCATCCATAATTTTGTTGAATCATATACCAATTTACCCAGAAATGAATTATAATAGCAATATATATTCATCGTCGCCGTGGTCTAGTAGATAGTGTACTGGCTTATTAGACATAAAGCCCCAGGGTTCGAGTCCCAGGCCAGACATCAAAATAAAATACAAAAAGCATTTCTCAGCAGATTGCTGGCAAAAACTCTGAGAGTAAATTTAATTGCCATGAAAAGTTTTTCAAAATATGTCGTTCGGAGTCGACTTTAAACTGTAGGTCCCGCCACATTTCCAATATTATTCGATCTGAGTTCCCTCTATAAACTGTTTTGAAGTATTGATTTCTGATAAAAAATTACGAAAACAAATACACATACTTAAAGTTTCTTTGGTAACTTTTATTAAAATAACATTTTAATTGTAAATGTTTACGTTTACGTTTAAAAGAAAAAAAAACACTAAAATCTTGCAAGTGAACTTAATAATCACATTAGTATTGACTTCGTAAGAAAACATGCTGTAAACAATAATTTAAAATTAAGCAACACCTTTACTCTTACTACAAGATAAGTTGATTCGTTTACGAATCACTTTGAGTTCCTTCTAAGTACTGTGCCATCTTCCAAGCGTATCCAATAGGATCGTGGTAAAGGGTGTATGTTTTCGATAGTAGCTTTAATCCAAGTATTCAGCCCCTGATTATACCATATATTATCCCCCTTTTGAAACGGCAAATTAGCTTTGGCATTTCTGTCGTAGTTCATTTTCGCATATGTGTTTTTGTTTTTTATGTTTTGAATAATATTTGGAATGCAATGTAGTTGAAATTGGTTGATTTTGCATGGGAGGAGCGTTCGAGTTTTACGACTCATTAACACTCTGCAGGTGAAACATCATCTTCTTTTAATGGTGTATTACGATATTTCTTGCTTACTTTCCAAAGTCTTTTTAATTAAGTTTTTCGCTATTCCTACAGCCTTTTCTGCAAAACCATTAGCCTGTGAATATCCGGGACTTGTTGTTATCAATTTGATATCATATTTTTTTACAAAACATTTTGAACTGTAATGAGTTGAATGGCATATTATCAGACACAATATTTAGTGGTATGCTATGAATTGAAAAACACACTTTTAATTTATTAATACATTCGCTAGCGGTTTTGATATTAAGTGGAATAATATCCAAAAAACGAGAATAATAATCTGATAATACTAAATAAGATTTTTTAGCATACTCACAAATATCTATACCCACTTTGCTAAAAGGCAATTTTGGCACTAAATGTGAAAGCATAGGTTCTTTTGAGTTAGATGCTCTATATTTCTGATAAACATCGCAATGGGCAATCATATTTTCTATAGATTCGCCTATTTTAGGCCAATAAACCAAACTACGAGCCCTTTTCTGCGTTTTTTCAATTCCAAGACGCGATGAATGCAGTTGGGCCAGCACATTTTTCCGAAGGCTATGAGGTATTATCACGATCGTTAAAGAAGATAATATCATTTTCAATTGTTAAGACATTCCTATGTTTCTAATACACTTTCAGATCATCCGGAATTTTACGTTTATCATTTGGCAACACTTCTAATAAGAAATTCTTTTAATGATTTATCTGTTTTTGTTTATTTCTAAATAATTGCAAACGTTATGTTTATGGAACGAACAAACTCTTCAGGAGATTTATCACTTTCATCATAATAACGTGAAAGAAAATCAGCAATATATAAAAATTTTCCAGGAACATGAATTAAATTAATATTATATTTGCTCAAGCTTAATTTTAACCGATGTAGTCTTGCAGATGGTATTTTACAAAAACTCTTTTTCATAATCTCTACTAATGGTTTATGATCACTTTTAACTACAATTTTCTTTCCATAAATATAGTAGTGCAACTTACAGCAAGCAAAAAATACCGCCTGTAATTCTTTTTCCACTTGTGCGTAGTTAACTTCAGCATCTGTAAGGCTTCTAGAAGCAAAGGCTACGGGTTTTCCTTTTTGCATTAAACAACACCCAATTCCAAATTTGGAAGCATCTGTTTCAATGGTGATGTCGAATTTTTCGTCAAAATTTTGTAAGGTTGGTGCACTGGCTATTAACTGTTTTATATGCTGCAAGCATTTTTCATGAGCTGATTGCCATTCATACATAATACCATTTTTTAAAAGTTCTCTTAACGGTTGTGTTTTTTCTGCAAGATTTGGAATGTAAGTTAGTTTTTTTTCTGTGCAAATTTCAATTGGTTGAATGTTTAATTAATTTTTAATATTTATTTAATTTCAAATTTAGTTATTATTACAATTTCATTTTATTTATTTGTTTTCAGTGTTTTAGTTATAATTTTAATTTTAAAATAAATTTTAATTCATATTCTATTCTATTTATTTCATTTATTTTTAACTTTTATTTTATTTTAATTTTTATTTTTAATTGTTTCCATATAGTTCTGATTTCAGTTTATCCAATCCTAATTTATTTTTGTCTTGATTTTAGTTCTTATACTAATTTCTATTTGGACTTATCCACTATGTGGTTAGTTTAATGACAATTTATTTAATTTTCATTTATTCTTAAATGTTTAATTCTTATTTTAATTTTATTTTGCTTTTTCACTATGTGAACCATTTTCATACTTAAATACTAAGTCAATTTCATTTTATTTATTTTGTTTTCACCGTTTTAGTAATAATTTTAATTTTAATGTCAATTTAATTTTAAAATCAATTTTAATTCATATGTAATTTATTTTAGTCTTTTCCACTACGTGAAACCTTTATTTCTTTTTATTTTAACTTTTATTTTATTTTAATTATTTTGTGTTGATTTTAATTCTTATCCACTATGTGGATCTTTTAATGATACAATTTATTTAACTTTAACGAAACGTCTTTTCAAGCCTAAAGCATGAGTTGAACTGAACTCAGTTTTCAATGAAATAAAATAGCAAATAGTAAAGGATAATAAAATGCAGAAGAAGATCAATGAAACTCTTCCGCATAGCAACAGTTAAGAATATTGATGGAAAGAATCAAAATAATTTTTACTTTACTAAGCAGCAAAGAAGCAATAACAAAAATATCATTGAAAAGAAGAATAATAACTATACCGTTAATTTACATAGCAACAATTAAGAATAATGAATATCATTTTGACTGTACTTAGTAACTAAAGCAATAACAAAATTATGAATCAAAAGAAAAGTACTAAAAAGACAATAAGAAAAAATATGAATGAAGAGAGAGTAGTAACGTCTTAATAAACTAAAACAATTCATTAACTTGTACTCTCTGATGTAGTTGACCATTCCTAATAATTTCTGTAAATCATTTTTATCTTTTGGTTGAGAGATTTTTAATATCGCTTTAATTCGATCAGGATCACATTTTACACCTTCACACGAAATTATTTTGCCCAAATACTTTACCTCTTTTACTTTGTATTGTATTTTGTCCTTATGGAATTTAATGTTCATTTTCCTTGCTCGATTTACTACTTGTTGTAAGAGCTCGTCATGTAGATCTTCCGTATCAGCAGCGATTAATATGACATCTATAAAAACAGTAACATTAGGGAAATTTGCAAAATTTCTTTCATTATATTATTGGAATACTTCCGGACTTATTTTTATGCCATAAGGTAAACGTTTAAAACGGTAACATCCGAATGTTGTGTTAAAGGTGCAAATTTCGCTAGCGGCCTTACTTAAGGCAATTTGCCAAAATCCTTCTTTTAGATCTAGAACAGTAAAAAACTTTTTTCCAGCAAGTTGTGCCGAAATTGACTCAAAAGACGGGATTGTGTAATTTTCCTGCAAAATATCAGAGTTTACGTCTTGGAGATCAATACAAATTCTTAATTGGCCATTCTTTCTTTCAATAATTACCATATTCGATGCACGCTCTACTGGGCCATCTACAGGTTCTATAATGTCTCTTTCAACCATTCGTTGTAGTTCTTCTTTTACTCGTGTAGATATTGATAGTGGAATTTTCCTTGCTGGTTTCACAATAGGTATAGACTCCTTTTTTAGTTTTATGTCCAAATTTCTTACAAAACATCCTAAATCTTCAAACAGATCAATATTTTTGGCAACAAATTCATCTTTTTCTGTTTGCGAAATGCTATACACACGTTTTATCAAATTTAATTTTGTCAAACCTAATAAAGCCTCATACTGTGTATCGATAACTACAAACTTTAATGTTGTTATTTCGTTTCTGCACATTACGACACATTCGCATGTCCTCACATATTTTAAATCTGAACCGCTATAGCTTTGAGGTGGTGTTCCACCCTTCTGCAGATTTACATCTTTAATAAACTTTAAATACCTTAGCGGAAGAACATTAACGTCTGCACTAGTGTCAAGTTTAAATTTTATCAAACAGTTGTTTAAACGAATTTGTTCATACCATCTTTTTCGCTCATCCATAGTATGTGAAATCTGATGAAGAAAAATATTTTCTTCTGGAGGTTCAATTTCAGTTTCTCTCTTTCTCTTTCTCTTATCTTTGAAGCATAAAACGCTACACTGAAATGATTATAGCGACCACAATTACTGCACTGTCTGCCAAATGCCGGATAATTTTTACGCTCGTGTTTGCCTTTACAAAATTTAAATACTATCTGTCCAAAATTATTGTTGTTTTTATAATTAGTTTTTTGGTAATTCTTTCATTACTTTCCTTGCGTACGTTCAGTGCTTTTTCAGTAACCACATCAACTTGGTTACTTTTATGTTGTTGTTTTTGAATGTCATTTACTTGACTTTCCACTAGTTCGAAGTTTCTTGTAATTGTTATTGTTTTTGTTAAATCCAATTTTTCTGTTTCTAATAATTTCTTTTGTAGTTTACTGTTATTTGTACCAATGACAATTTCATCTCCCAACATTCTGTCTTCATCTTTGTACTCAAATGATTTAACCAACTTACGTAAATTCTGAAGAAATGAATCAAATGATTCCCCCTCCTCTTGTTTCCTTTTATTAAACTTAAAAGTTTCATAAACCTCGTTCTTTTTCGGTGTACAATACCCTTCCACAGCTGCAACAACTGCATTATATTTCTTTTTGTCTTAAGCTGATAAACCTAAAGTGTTAAATATTTCAATTATTTCAGGACCACACAGATTTAAAAATATTCCAATCTGTTGCTGCTCTTTTTTGTTTTCTAATTCGGTTGCAATCGAAAAAATTTCGTAATATTGTTTGAAGACACGCCAATTTTCAGCCAAATTGCCATCAAACTTAAAGGGCTCTGGTTTATGAACATCAAAACTACTCATGGTTGTTGTCATCTCAATATGATATTCATATAATTCTCCGTCGGAATCTCTGTCTTCTTTTATCTGGTCTTCTTGATCTTTAGTCGTACTTCTTGTAAACATTCTGCAACGACTGCGCCATGCGTTATTTAAAGAATGACATTTAGTTTACAACTGATCGCTGATTCTTTATTTACAAAGTTATATGCTCAATCTATGTATGTACATACACATGTGTATGTACATTCTAAATACAACAAACTAATTATAAAAACGTTGGCGACTTTGACAACAGACGGCCAGCACAAGGATTACTATAAAAATTATTACGAAATATACTCAACAAGATCATATAATATGCACTCATTCACCATCGTACTTACTAGAGGTGTGCACAAGACATTCTGCTAGCTTACCCTTCACCGAATGCAATACTGTAGTGTACTCTTTTCTGTTGCTCTTGATTTTACGTGTGCACTGAAATGTGAATTTCTCATTTGCTCAATGTATACAGCAGCACTCGTTTTCCTGTGAAGTAACGGAACTATGCTTTGTGTTGTAAGAGCATATTTTACTACTGAAGCTACATTTTCAGTGTTGCATCAGTATTGAATATCTGTAGTGTAAAAAAAGTAATAGTGCAAAAAAAAATGTTTATCCCCAGAAATAGAAAGTTTAAAAAATATACTGGCATTGCTGGCGCCGACGAAGATGTTGCCGAGAGCAAAAAAAGAAATGCATGTTGTGACTCTATGAAAAGTACAATATTTTTGATGCACTCTTCACAGAACTCTCTTTTATACTGTTGTGGTTTACGAGTGCAATTTTTTTTTTGTACTCTATGTTTGCTTCACACTTATTTATATTTACAGCTACAATCAATATTCGGTCTTGAGGAAAATGCAATAGCGTGCAATTTTATAAGTCTTCTGCACACCTCAAGTACATACATACTATCCGCAGTCATTGTCAAAGTTTATCATAAAATAAAATAAGAATTCTATTTATACTTTGAAACTATGATACAGTTACGAAAATGGAAATGGTGTAACGTCGTTTAACATTAAACTGATAAACAAAAGCTACAAATCAAAAACAATGGACTTGTTTACATGATCAACGAATAAACAACAATATAGCAACATCAGTATAAAAAAGTAGATAAACAAGTGAACAAGAAGCAACAACAACACTGCAAGGAAGTTTGTCCAAATACACAAATAACAAAAAAAAACACTGTCTACATTTATAGAAATTTCGTGAAAACAAAAACATTCTCCTGCAAGAGCATTCATCAGACTGTTTTCCCTAAGATATAAAAGGCAAGACAAAGCAGGCAACAAATCAAAAATAATTCAGTCAGTCTTGTGTCAAAACCCATTGCAAGTGAAGAGAATTATTGTGGTTTGAAGATCTCCGCTATAAAGATCGTTCGAAAAATTGTTATTGTTTACCCAAACGGGTGCAAAGGAGAATAAGAAAAAAGCAATTTTTGTTGTTAAATTAAGAAATTTAATAAAACTGAACACAAATTTATTTTTATTGCCAGCCATGAGCTCATATTTCAAATGTTTTTAAATGGTAAAAACGTAACAACACATTTTTCTATTTACACTTTAATGGTCCTTAGCATATTTTACATTTATTTATACTATTACACAATAAATTTTAAATTTTTCAATAAATTTTTAAGGATTTTTTACTCTCCCGGCTTTGTAGAAAAGTTTTTACAAACATGTTAATATTCTAGCAAGAAATAATTTGGTTTGTTTGTAGTGCATTATGCCATTAATTTTAAAATTAGGGTAAACTCAGTTATATATTTCTCTATCAAAGTGCTAATTTCGGACTCTATTATAGACGCCCCAGTGGTAAAATTCTACGTTACTCTACTTATTTTATTCGTAGATTTAATTTTAATTGTTTTCACAAAAATTATAGAAGGGTTAACGGTAAAATGAATGTAATACGTCTAAAATCTTTAGAATTTAGCATTTGAGAAAATGCTAATGATGGTTTTTACCTTACTACGTTTTATTAACTCCCACAATATTACTGCAAAGTAAATAGTAGAAAAACTTTTCAACACTAAAGCAGCACAAATTACGATAATTAAACTGTATTATAAATGGAAAAAAAAAAAATTACATTAAATTAAGGGAATAAATACAATAACGAAAATAGAAAAAAAAAAAACCAAACGGAAACAAACGGGAAGTAAGAGTACAGGAAACTTGACGCTGAAGGAAAGAATTGTACAATAATTTTATTGTTCTTAATTGTATATGTTAGCAGTTGCCATCACTAAGATGCAGGAGTAGAGTTTCAGCTCATTTTTATGGGTACTTTGATATGAATATAAATACTTTAATTTGAAAAGAAAATTACTATGAGTATAGTTATTGTCGGAAATTAAAACGGGCAAAAATTATTCACGAGAAGTTTTGTTGGTCACATTTTTTTTTTTTTTTTTAGTTAAGAAGTTACCAATAGCTGATATATAAATTATGCGGTAGTTCATCCATACATACTTAATTGGGCATTACACCTTTTTAGTCAGGATTATAACCTAGATCATCACACCACTGATGTAGTGTGTATTAATCTTATAAATGAGTGGCAGGACTTACTTAAAGTCGATTCCGAACGACAGATTTTTGAGAAACTTTTCATAGCATTTTTATTTACACTCAGAGCTTTTGCCAGAAATCTGCTAATAAGAAATGGTCGAAGAAATATTTTTTCATATTTTTAAAAAGGTAAAAACGTTTAGAGTTTATGAGTTCGATTATTGCAAACCAAGTAAAAAACAAATATGTTTTTTTTTATGAAACTCTCTTTATTATTCACACTATTTTTGTGTCACTGTTAACTGATACAACAAGAATTGCTTGTTCACTATTTTACACACACAACTACTCTGCTTGCAACTGAATTCACACTGACTGGTTGCGTGGTTTGTCTTACCGTTTTATACAGCGTTGTCAACTATAAATTTTCAAAAAGCACCAAATTCTTTAAAAAAACGCGTAATTTTGACAAAAAAGCACTAAAACATTATAATATTTATTTTAATTTTATCACATACATATATAATTGGTCATTACAACCCTTCAGTCTGGATTATTGACCTAGTTTCTCACACCACTTATGTTTTTGTGCGTTAATTTTGTACATGAGTGACGGGACTTCCTACAGTTTAAAGTCGACTCCGAACGGCTGATTTTTGAGAAACTTTTCATAGCAATTTTTATTTACTTTACACTCAGAGTTTTTAGCCAGAAATTTGCTCAGATTGAATCCCCGAAGAAATAGCGGTCGAACCCTGGCTTTACGTCTAAGAAGCCAACACACTACCTATTAGACTATGGCGACTTCATCACCAATTTATTTAATCAGTTAAAAAATGTACGAATTTACAATTTAAAATAAAAGTCTATCGTCTAGCCTATAGTCTAATCTATAGTCCAGTCTAATCTATAGCCTACTCTAATTAATGTAATGTAATTAATTTTTAGTCTATGTATATAATAATTCGATATATTAAGACTGTAGTTTTACATGTAAATGAAAGTATTTATGTGTGAAAGTTAACATATATTAAACATAATTTTTTAAACGTATAAAATGTAAATGATTTTACCTTCGAAAATGTATCAACGTAAAAAAGTATTATTGTTAAATATCTTCGCCCAATATTGTTTTTAATTTCCAAAAGGACAAATTGATTTCTATATTTTTTTTTTTTTAAATTTTTGATTTGGTGTCACTGACATGAAAAGAAAAGCACTAAAAAAAGCACTAGGCACTGACTTGAAAATTTACCGCGTCGAAAGTTTTAAAAAGCACTAAAAACAGTGCTAAAAGCACTGAGTTGACAACGCTGGTTTTATAGTCCAACACGAACAGTACATCGAACGTTCTTGAAGAACGCTTACTCGAGAATTTTATAGCGACTGCATTGTTGTTTGTGTACTTTTTTCTCATTGCCTGTTGTTGCGTTCGCTTACATGTCTATCCCTTTTGCTCTCAAACTTGTTCATGCTTTGCTTGTACATGTTCGTTGTATTTGTTGGTGCGGCTATTATTAACCCATTAACGCCTGATCACAGAACGTAGTTTCGGTGAAAATTGACCAAATAGTATTTGAAGAATTTATATTGACGCAGCTATGGTAAACGTATGGAAACTACACTAATTGTGCAGGGGATGTAAAGTTTTTCCACCTATGAGCCAACTCGGTTTTCGGGTTAGTGTTGTTGAAGCGTTGATAAAAATTTGTGAAAATCGACGCCGTGATGGATAAGTTGTCACAAATGCGCAGCAAATAACAAAACACATTGACAAATTTTACCACATGATTTGAATAACATGGTCGCTGTTCGCAATGTGATGGGAAAACAGAGTACGGTTGTGCAAAATACAGTTTGAATGTGCATCCAAAAGATTTTTTTGCCGGAACTACCAAAAATATAAAAAATAGAAAAAAAAATAAATGATTTGAAGCTTTTGTTTGAAATTCATTTTTAAAAGTTTTAAGAAAAATATTTTATACCAATGCCTAAGTAAGTATTTTTATACCCATGCCATTTAATCGCACCTGTAGCCTAGGTAAGTAGACCAATTCAAGTGAAATTATTTTTATCGGGTAGAAGATATAGTATATTACATGGCATCTAAAGGTTTTTCTGACAATATCATCCATACATATTCCACAGGAGTTCTTACTACAAAATTTTGATTTTGAAAAATTCGTGATCTTTGACCTTTCTTCTGGCAACCAAAATATGCCTCACTAATTTTTTTTAAACCGTCTTTTGTCGGTAAAGAAAAGTTTGGGCTTTCGTTTAGTTGGGTCAAGATAAATTTAAAAAAAAAACTTCTTTTTTTGGGTATTTTTCTACCCATTCGGCGTTAATGGGTTAAACATGTTCATTGTATTTGATAGCTTTTGTTTATCGTTTTTATTGTTAAATGATATTAGGTCGTATCGATCCTTTTTGCGTACCAATATTGACAACAATTCTGTAAATACCCATTTGGTAAATAAGACAAGACACGGTTTCGAACACAATATAGCATCGAGTTTCCTTTTTTTCATCGCTACAGTATATCCCAAGAACAAACATACATACATACATAATTGGTCGTTATAACCCTTCAGTCAGGATCGTTAATTTTATACATAAGTGGCGGGACCTACAGTTTAAAGTGGACTCCGAACGACAGATTTTTGAGAAACTTTTCATGGCAATTTTATTTGTTCTCAGCGTTTTTGCCAGAAATCTGCTGAGAAGAAATCGCCGAAAAAATATTTTTTGTATTTTCATTTTGATGACTGGCCTGGGACTCGAATCCTGGATTTACGTCTAATAAGCCAGCACACTACCCACTAGAGCACGGCGGCTCAAGAACAATGGGAATTTGGTTTTAAAATATGTGTTTTGGACATGTCATGAATCATAACTCATAACCCTGCAGTCGTGAAAGTGTTAATCATAAAACTTAAGTTTTCTTAAGTTAACTTTTTTTGTGCAATATGGATCTTAGACATTTGTGTTCTGAGAGAGCCAAATGAATAAAAATATAATATTTTGTTTAAGAATAAAATTGAGTTTGTCGACATGGAAGTAACAATAAAAACCTTATCATAACACATAGACCTTTTTAAAAGAAACAAATTGTGCAATTACATTTTAATATGAAATTATTATTATTTGTTTATGTGTACGATAGTCTTGAATGATAAATAATTGCATTCAATAATTCATTTAACAATTACAAAAATGTATGTACATACATACATATGTAGATATTTGTATACATATTGTTCTACAACTATGACATTGTAGTGGACAGGACTATTTTAATCGCTAAACTAGCTGGTGAACATAGGAATTAGTCGACACATAGACAAATTGAATTATTGACGTCATTTGCAACAACACAATTTCCAGACAACATCAACCATCTAGATAATAATAAAATGTAAATGTATTAACTGTTGATGTTGATTTGTTGTTATTATTATTCTATCATGTCAGCAATAAGTGAATAAAATACACAAATTTGTGGTTGCAAGCTTATACTATGCATATGCAATGTCTGTTCATAATAAAATTTATTTATTAACTCCAAGTATGAATTTACATGAATAGAATGAAGAGAAAATCAGGCATTGTGTTCATTACATTTTCATTATATACTACTAGGATTTAGTTGTTACATTTACTTAAAAGTTACAGTTTTTATTAAATAAATAAATCCATTCATTAATAAGTTAACAAAGGAAAATAATTTAAAATCAAATTAAAGAGTGAGACCTTAATTTGCAGTATTTTTATGGTTTTGACAATAATTGAAGGTTCGACTCAGAAAGTGACAGAAAATCGATTGGAATATTTATATTTTTATTTTTATATTTTGCAAGTGCTTTTTATTTTTAAATTTAAATAAAACAATGATATGTGAGATAACATCAAAATATTTATTTGCTTTGAAGGAATAGTGGGGAATATAATGTCGCTTAAATATTTGCCATTGCACATCGGTGAAGCGGATCCAAAATGTTCGATTTTTCAGCACTCTTTTGCATAAATTAGGCTAATTTAGACCCGCGGCATAGGTTATGTTGGCTTTGAGGACCGCTGTGGTTTATGGCTTATTCGCATGCAACCTAATATACACTCTAAACAATTTGAACATTTTGAAAAAAAAAATGCAATGGAGTGGCAGCTCTTCGTTATTAATAGTGCAATTGGGTATCAAATTTATTCTTTTGCCAGGTACATCATCTTTATTTGTAAATAATTTAGATGTTTGTAAAATAGATGCATTTTACAGGGTGCTCTGGAATATATAAAAATGCAATTTTATAATAACTTTAATTTGATAGCGGATTTAGTTTCTAGATCATGCATGGATTTAAATAGGACTAAATGAAGAAACAAAGAAATGATCCACGACATTAAAAAAAATTATAAAATTTTATTGTTTATATTTACAAAACTACAAACTGCAACCACTACAAAACGCGAACTTGTGCGAATTTCAAAAAAAAACTGAGACCCGTATTTAATTACATCGACTAAAGATTAAAATATGTTAATTTGGCATTATTATTACACACAACCCCGAACAAAAAATTCAAAAACAATTTTTTTTAGCAGAATATTCTTAAAAAAGGACATGGATGATCGTGCTTGGACAAATTGTAAAAACCTTTCTTATGATATGGATATTGTATATGTTGGTAAGGAAACTGATCCTCAAATTAACAAAATATTGAAAAATAGACTCTTTTTCCAAATGGTGCAGCTCACCAGAGGTCAAAGCTGGAGTCGAATAATTTAAATGTCATCATAAAAAATACCATACCAAATACCATCATTTTTAGAAGGGTACATCGAGCGCTTTTTTTTAGTGAGTCGCTCATTAGAGCATACATACATAATTGATCATTACAACCCTTCAGTCAGGATTAGTTAGGACCTAGTTTCTCACGCCACTTATGTTTTGAAGTTTATGTTTTCTCGTTCGAATGAACAGAATCTTCTAGAGTTAACACTTGCTGGATTAAAATTTTTTTGATATTTCTGGATACTAATACGCTAAAACATTGAGTTTTCGTTAGAACGCGAGCTTGGATATATTCTTCTTCAAGCCATCTCCAACGCCCGATATTACCCAAGTCACGACTTGTCCCAAATAGCCAAGTTATTTGACTCCCTTGGGTGGCTAGCACTCAAAATAAATTCGCTAAGGTTGTTATGCAACTAATTTGGAAAGATATAACCGAAAGGGACAATTATTTGAAACCCATGACATTACACAGGTGGCGCGTATTTTTGGATGACCACTATGATATATGCAAAAATTTTTGGCTCCCTCCGACAAGTATAGGGTTCAGAAAAGATAAAATTTAGTCTTTCTATCGATAGTGACTAATTTCATTTTCACTAGTTTGTAATGGTTTGACAATTATTGTTTGTTTAATTTAAAATTCAGTAAAAAATTTAAGAAAAAACGATGCAGAAATTTAAAATTCATTCAATAATTATCACCATCATAGCTTTGTGTTTTCATTTCTCCTCTGCTTCATACTCTTATTCCATTAAGACTACATATAATTCATATCTTCAATATCGAATAATATTAACTTTTTAATTAATAATTTTACTTGTTGTTGATAATCATTAACTAAATTAAGTAAATATTCGTTTTGATAATTGTTTTATATTCACATCATTACCATAAATTTATCTAAATGGTCCAGTCAAATTACTTTTTTCTATTTCCATTCCATTTCACTATTCAATATTCTAGCTTATCGTATTTTCCCAATTATTTTGTATCTTCTTAAAAATTCCTTGTTTCAAGTGTGCTCATTACTACAGTTTGTAATCATTTTTACTGTTTATACGAGTATATGAACTTCAATAATTAACTCACATTATCTGACTATTAATCTGCGAATAAAACGGCAATAGATTTTTCTAGTTATAATGTACGCCGTAGGAGAAAGGGAAAACAAAACTTTTCCATGACCAGAAACGCACATATTGTAACATGGATACCTATTCGCAAACATTTGACATGATTTTCACAATAATTTTTCATGTGAGAAATTAGATGTTTAATGAAAATGTTGCTAAGTGCTCAGAATGAGGTACTTCGAAAGAGTTTTTATCATGTATACGGGTGGCAGATATATAATGCAGCAAAATAAAGCGCTATATTTTAAAAAATTTTTTTTTTAATTGTATTGTTCGAAAGCAAAAAATGTTCGAAATAAAATCCAATTTTAGAATCAGTTTGGATTTGTTCGAATTGGCCACCTTTGGTATGAATTACGGCCTTCAAACGGCCGACAAAGCCATCACAGGCTGCACGAAAGTGGCTCAGCGGTATTTTGGCCATTTCCCGGCGAAGCACCGTCTTGAGATGATCGACCAAAATTCTCCAGGCGCAAAAGTCAAACGGATTGCGATCCAGAGATTTTGGTGGCCATCGTGCGATAGAATTAAAGTGATAAACCTTCTTTTTAAGCTATTCTTGGTTGACGCGTGCTGAGTGCGGTGGTGCTGAGTCCTGTTGGAAGGTCCATGGTCTATGGTCGAAATGTTCGTCTGCCCAGGGCTTCAATACTGTCTTTAAGACATTTTCCCGATAATATTTGTCACTTTGCCCCACGGTTGATGAATACGAGCGGGGAGCGACCATCGGGCGTTACGGCGGCCCACACCATTACCATCGGCGGCGCTTAAGTTCTGGTGGCCAATCGCAGGTGTAAATTTTCAGCTGATCTCTTTGGTCAGTAAGCCCGATCATTTGTTTGTTCACAAACTGCTCAATTTGGAATGGTCTCTCATCCGAGAAAACTAAATTCGGTAACTGGCCACGTTCGTGCAAGCGAAGTAGGTCTTTGGCTCTTTCCAGTCCAGCTTTGTTTTGGCTATTTGTGAGCTCTTGACCTTTTTGGGACTTCAATGCCTTTAGTCCAAGCTCATTTCAGCTCACGAGCAATTTTTCTACCACTTCATTTTTCGGATCATTTCTGGTGTAGTTACCGTTTTTTTTTTGTTCACTTTTTTGACGCGATACAACACTCCTAGTATCACGGTAATGAGCAATGGTACGGAAACAAAAGATTTATTCACATTTAAATGCTGGAGGGCTCTAACGATATCCACCTGTGGTTTTCTAGCCAAATATAAAGCAATAACACTATCACGCTTGAATTCCATCACGAATAACTTCTTTTTTTCTGAATGCAATTGATCAAAATGCTTTTGTAAGCTTGTAAATAATAAAATGAACTATCACTGGAATAAATCTGTCAGCCACCCTATACCAACGTAATTGGGCACTTTCAATTAGGAATAAAACTCGCTTGTCACACCATCTATGACGTGTGTGTTAATTTCTGCATGAGTGGTGGGACCTAGAGTTTAAAGTCACCTTCGAAGGACAGATTTTTGAGAAACTTTTCATGACAATTTTATTTACCCTCAAATTTATTGCCAGAAATCTACTGAGAAGCAGTCACCGAAAGAATATCTTTTCATATTTCATTTTGTTGGAGTTTGAATCCGTTGTTTCAAGTACAAGACTTCGGCAATAATGCATATAATAATTTCTGTCGTGCGCATTCGTTACTAGAGCATGTCGAACGATTATATCTCTAGAGAATATGGACACCTTATCTTATGTTGTCCAAGAATGCCGGCTGTATCCTTCGACGCTAATGCTTATTTCCATTCCTTAACTGGAGGCCATCGAATGTAACAATAAAGCCGGCGCACTCTCTACAGCTGAAATAAATTAATACACTAGATAAGCGTACCTTTGCGAAAAAATCTTCTCATCATAGCTGCATTCATTGGAAAAGGTAAGATCTGTAGAACAGAATTTGTGTTAAACTTATTAAGATGATAACTATTTAGAGCCATTGTTAAGGGGAGGATTTTAACGGCCAGATAAATTGTTTTTCGTTATTACAAGATGACAATATGGTAGAAGTGAGCGTTAAATAAAAGGGAAGAGCATCGTACCGGTAACTTTGAAAATTAATTTTATAATTAAACTTGCTTTATTATATATTATTTTCAATATGACAACTCTAAAAATTACCCAAATGAGCATATAAAATAATGAAACGAAGCCCATCGTTGCAACTGCGTTAAAAAAAAAAATTGTTTAATTGAGAAGTGTTATTGACATTGATCCGGCGCTGTCATATTTTTGAAAAAGTTTAATTTATTTTATCATTAGGTTGTAACAACGAAAGGAAATTACAGGTACTTTAAAGTTCACTTTAGTTAAAGTTATCTTTAATCCAAGTTTAACTGGAAGTTGTGATAATGTATTAATCTCCTAGCAGTAATAACGATTTCTACAGAAGCCTCAACAACGAGGAAGATGAGGAGAACATTTTTTATGTCATCGTCCAATGCTTTGGAACCTGAGAAGTAGAATTATTGAACACCCAGAATTTTCTAACAAAAAGTAAGTGCCAAAGTTGATTTGAGAAAAATTTACACCTTCATAAGAGTCTCGAGAGATGCCACTAAGGAGCTTTCAACAAATGATAAAATAATCTGTGGGAATTGAGGCTTCATATTACATTTTTCTAGTATTGTGTCTCTGCTTAGATTAATTCCGAAGTTTATTGACAATTATTACAAATTTACTTCTATGCACGCATACAATTTTTTTTTTTTTTGTTACTTAAGATTAATGTACTGTTAAAGTCTCGGGTGCAGTTTTCAATTAAAATAGAATGAATTATTTATTAACTACATAGATGGGATTTACATTTGCACAATTGTTATCGCCCTTTCATGTTTTTTTTTTTTATTAAAATAATTTAAATTAAAATACCGCCAACACTTTTATTACAATTTTAAATTCAATCACTGGCAGTTGTAATCACAAAAATTAAAATCAATTCAATTAATTTGAATAAAAAATTATTTTCTCGCAGGCGTTGTAATTATTAAAACTTTTTTTTTAACCATATGCTTTCAAATTAAAGTAATTTACTAAAATATTTTCACACATGTAAATAAATAGTTAAAAGCACTTCTGACAGTAATTAATTAATCACGTTTTTTCATTTCAAATACATATTTCAGATGCCTTAAAAAATTGATGATTTTGTTTGTGATAAATCAGGCTTTAACTTGATTTTTTTTTTTTTTTTTTTTAAACAATTTTAATTAAAGCAGATTTGTTTAAGTAAAATTTGTTATATAAAAAAACAATCAAACTAACATTAAGGCAAAAAAGTCAATGTATGTAGGGATATGTATAAAAAACGCTATTTTTTAAGTTTTAAAATAATTTTTTGTTTGTTTAACGTCATTGGTTGCCATACACCATAGCAATTAAAGTTGTCGTTCATTTTGATCACTCTGAATCGGAAAATATTTTTGAAAATGTTTTTTTTTTCCGGTTCCTAATTAAAATTCATTTATTTCCTTCAATCTAACTTTTGATAATTGCTTGTGTAATTCCATATTTGTCAATTCTCTCTAAGTATCTGAATTATAATATTGTTACGTTTTTACCTTTTTTAAATATGAGTTCGTTGATTGCAAACAAAATAAAAATAAATTTGTGTTTAGTTTCAGTGATGTGAACTTAGCCCTTTTCGGGCTAGATTTAGTCCTTTTTGAAGTACCTTTTACGCGAAAAAAAGTTTTTAGCCCTAAACTAAAAAAATCGCGATTTCAGCGCTTTTCAGTATTTTTGTTTAGCCCTTTTTGCCCGTTTTTCCTTTAACTCTGTATGGCAATATTATCTTATGTTTCTCTTGCAATGTCGAATTGTAAGCCAAAGTGGCAGAACTTTTTTCTTCTATTTCTTGTTTTCTGCTTTGTCATTTATATAGAATTACCAAAAGTACCGGGAAACACAAGCTTTGCTGAAAGTTTAAAATTTTATTTATCCCATAATTAGGTGGAAAAGAAATGTCAGGCTGCGCTGTCGTTATATACAGCAATTCATTTACCATTTGCTTTCATAGAACACTTGACATAGACAAGTGTCAATACCATATAGAAAGTTATTTACAAATGAAGAAGAGGATGACCAAGAAGTACAAATCATATTTAACAATCACCAACTTTGAAATATTGTAATGTACATAAATTCTATTTCAAACTAATCTAGAACTTTAATTCAATTGAATATAAAATTATCGCCAAGCAGTAATATGTATTAACAAATTGTTTTGTTTAAAATTGTGGTGTTTTTATCTGAAAAATCTTTTTTAATTGTTGCGCTTTTTGTGCTTTTTTGAAAAAAATTAAATTGTATTGTACTAAAAACGTAATTTTTTCAATTTAGCCTGTTTTTCCATCTTGTTCACTCGTTTGGTGTCCTAAGAGTTGGCATCACTGTTTAGTTTCGATTAAACTCTTTATTGTTCACATAATTTTGTGTGCCACAATTTACCACTTGAAGTATCAATAATTTGCTTGTTCTTCATTCGTCTCACACAACTCTTCGCTATTCTGCTCACAACAAAGATCTTCAAACCACGACTATTCTCTTCATATAAGATTGACCAAATTCTTACCACCCTTTATATAGGCCTTTTTACAGGCCAACGTAAACAGTCTGACCAACATTCTTGGAGCAGAATGTTCGTGCTTTTGCTTTCTTGAGAACTCTATCGTGACTTTATTGTTGTTTATGTATTTTGTTCACATTGTTAGTTGTTGCGTTCGCTTACTTGTCTATTCCCTTTTCTCTCATACTGATGTTGTTGGTTTATGTTGAAAAATACGAGTTTGAATTTTGTAACAAAGCAACCCAATTATCATGCAATCTGTTTTTTATATTTTTCGTTATACTTTTCTGTTTTCCATAGCCTACCAATATACGTTTAATTTGTTCACAGCCTACTAATATTCTTTCTGAATAAAATAAATTCATTTTTCCTTTTTCTGTAAAATAAACATTGTAGTACAATAAAGAATTTCCTACCAATAAGACGTGTGTCGTTTTTTATTATTTGAATTTTTTATATACTCCGGCTAAAATATTCTAACATAGTGGGACCTGGTAGACCCAGAATTTTACGAACCAAAAGACCTACTAAACAATTTAATGTACTAAGCACAGCGGTAGAGATTGACGACGTTGTCATTCCGCAAAGTTACTTGGATATAAAGGCCAATAAATATGAAAGCAATTGGTATGGTGCAGTGCAAAGTGAATATGATTCATTACTTAAAAACAATACATGGTCGTTAGTTGACTTACCTCCGGGACAAAAGCCGATTGGATGCAAGTGGGTTTTTGCATTGAAAAAGAATTTGCATGGAAAGATTGAAAAATTTAAAGCAAGACTGGTTGCTAAAGGTTTTAGCCAACAGTATGGAGTAAATTATTTCGAAACGTTTTCACCAGTTGTAAGATACGCAACAATAAGAATGGTAATTGCCATTGCAGCGAAATACAAAATGCATCTACATCAACTGGACGTTACAACAGCCTACCTCAACAGCGACTTACAGGAAGAGTGTTACATGAAGCAACCTGAAGGATTTATTGACCCAAAATATTCAAACAAAGTTCTCAAATTGAACAAAGCTCTCTACGGTTTAAAACAATCCGGCAGAGAGTGGAACTCTAAATTAGACTCGGTCTTGAAAAGTTTTGGTTTGATCCAATGTAAAAATGAGCCATGTTTATATAAAAAGAACAACAATAAAAATACTGTGCTGGTAGCTGTTTACGTTGATGATTTAATCATAGCGTGTTCATCAAAGGCGGAACTTAATGATATCAAGCAGAAATTAGCTAATGAGTTTGATTTAGTAGATAAAGGTCCAATAAAATTATTTTTGGGCATAGAAGTCGAACGTCAAGGTGAAGTCGGTGATATTAGTCTAGGACACAAGAAATATATTGAAAACTTATTAAATGCCTATGGCATGGAAAATTGTCGTCAGCGTTCCACTCCGCTTGATGCGGGGTATCAGGTAATTAAAGATGATACTAAAACTAAAGTTAATTCAACAGCCTATCAATCATTAATTGGGGCGTTAATGTATTTGGCGGTAACTACACGTCCGGACATTATGCATTCAACTGTAAAGCTCGCGCAATGTAATGTTGACCCAAATGTTGATCATGAAACTGGCGCAATGCAAGTTCTACGATATCTGTCAAAAACGAAAAACTTTAAGTTACATTATGGCGACAGAAATGATGATGTTTATGGGTACTCAGATGCAGATTGGGGTGGCAATGTAATTGATCGAAGGTCATTTACGGGTTTCGTTTTTATGTTAGCTGGAGGAGCCATATCATGGGAATCTAAAAAACAAACGACAGTGGCGCTTAGTTCAACGGAAGCAGAGTATATGGCATCGTCAAGTGCAGCAAAAGAAGCAGTGTATTTAAGAAATTTAATGGCTGAAATTGGTTTTTTCAACGAAAATAAATCTATTGTTCTTAAAACCGATAATTTAAGTTCTCAACAGTTGGCAAAAGACCAAGTCTATCACGCTAGGAGCAAACACATAGATATCCGTTACCATCACATAAGAGATGTAATTAAAAGCAAAATATTAGTTTTAGAATATGTTAATAGTGCAGAAAATACAGCTGATGTATTGACAAAGAATTTACCAAAAGGGAAACATATAGAATTTGTAACTAATCTTGGAATATTTTAACCAATAGATAGATAGATAGATATGATATTGTATAAAAATATATGTATATACATACATACATACATAGTTTACACATTCCTTAAATATTAATTATTAATCA